>LR778259.1:29850883-29883553 GCA_902810595.1 Coregonus sp. 'balchen'
AAGAACTCAAATGTTTTGAGGTTGTTTTTTACTTAAATTTACTACCCTGTGCTTCGAAATGCAGTGATTACTCTAATCTATTTATAATTACCACAACCTCCAAGTTTCTGTGTGCTCTTGTTAAAGCGGAGGACTGATTCGTTTAATTGGCTGGCTAATCACTTTACCGAAGTACTACAGACTAGGGGTTACCCACACACTCTTCTGTGTGTGTGTGTGTGTGTGTGTGGTGTGTGTGTGTGTGTGTGTGTGTGTGTGTGTGTCATGTCTCCGAATTGCAAATTCACAATTAAACACAGACGTCACTGAATCACATAAAGCCCTTTATTGAATTCTCTCTTCACAAAACAAGGTATGGGTGAAAAAAGATTTCTTTAAGTTTCTGCATGGCTCTTTATAAACTCATCTGTTTTCATCTCTGGCTGTGGCTGTGGGAACACATGCTAGCTGGACAGTGACTGTATCACAGCACTGGGTACAAAACACACCACTTCTTTACATCGCATTCACACACAGGCTCCAGTACGTAGCATACCATTACCAGAACCTAGTCTCATATATATATATACTGCAGAACTTTGTGTTTCTAAAATCTCTAGACCCTCGTGTACAACACTCTCCATCCAATACACACTGAAATATACACAATTCCCTTAGTCCGCCCTCTTTCAATGGTTGAGCGTGCTACACGTGTGTTTACCATTAAAGGATAACACGAGTAGTACGCTCATGTATGCCATCATAGAAAAACAATAACATAGGACATGTTTGAGGATACAGTAAGATACGTGGCATGTTTCAATGTTAGCCAGGTTGATAATCTCATTCACATTAGGCAATGCTTACACAGAATATAAACATAACATTGTAGACCACGTGACATGCACAAAACTGCACATATAGTAGTATGTAGCGTGATATATATATTGGAGAAATATTGACTGTGTCATCCATGAGATAATCACTGGCATCATGCTTTGATTTGATTCGGAAAAGCCCCTTTTGTAGTGTCCACTGGCGTTGGTTCGCATCTTGGAAGCAACCTCTCCAAGCAGACTGATTGATCCCGCCTGGGACATAACTCCCTAGTGGGGGAACAGTTAGCTGACTGATTGATCCTGCCTGGTACATTACTCCCTAGTGGGGGAACAGTTAGCTGACTGATTGATCCTGCCTGGTACATTACTCCCTAGTGGGGGAACAGTTAGCAGACTGATTGATCCCGCCTGGGACATAACTCCCTAGTGGGGGAACAGTTAGCTGACTGATTGATCCGCCTGGAACATAAACTCCCTAGTGGGGGAACAGTTAGCAGACTGATTGATCCCGCCTGGGACATAACTCCCTAGTGGGGGAACAGTTAGCTGACTGATTGATCCTGCCTGGAACATAACTCCCTAGTGGGGGAACAGTTAGCTGACTGATTGATCCTGCCTGGAACATAACTCCCTAGTGGGGGAACAGTTAGCTGACTGATTGATCCTGCCTGGAACATAACTCCCTAGTGGGGGAACAGTTAGCTAACTGATTGATCCTGCCTGGGACATCTTCTGATCACCCTCTCCCTCCTCTCATCACCCTCTCCCTCCTATCTCCTTCCTCTCTCCCCTCTCTCCCTCCTCTCTGCTTCCTCTCTCCTCCCTCTCTCTCTCCTCACTCCCTCCTCTCTCCTTCCTCCCCCCTCCTCTCTCCCTCCTCTCTCCCTCCTCTCTCCCTCCTCTCTTCCCCCTCTCTTTCCCCTCCCTGTGTGGGACTAGTGCTGCTGTTCAGGAGTAAATCTGTGTGATGTGTTAAGTGGTTCTGACCCTATTCCTGGTCACAGGGGATGGTTAAAATTCCTTGTTTAATCAGGGTCCCCCCTCGCACCACCCTTAATTACTGATACTTAATTACTTTCTTGTGTTTGGGACCAATTAGTGTAACACACGCAATTAGTGTACACACACAGTAGCACGCTCACACACACACACACACACACACACACATTCACACATCGGTAACATAGCGAAAACTCCCTGGCAACAGCAGCAGGGGGAAAAGGCACCACTGTAGGTTTGCCTTGATATCAGAGAGGTACAGGACTGCCAAATTATCCATTACGTAGTTTCATTGTTGCTATTTGTTGCTATAAACACATTAACAGGGGGGGGGGAAGGACAGGGGGGGTGGAGAGGAGAGGGAGGGGAGAGTGGAGAGGGAGGAGGGAGAGGAGGTGGAGAGGGGGAGGGGGAGGAGAGGGAGGAGGAGGAGGAGAGGAGGATGGGGGAGAGGTGGAGAGGAGGAGAGGGGAGGAGAGGTGGAGAGGAGGAGGGGAGGAGAGGTGGAGAGGAGGAGAGGGGAGGAGGGGTGGAGAGGAGGAGAGGGGAGGGGGAAAGGGGAAGAGGGGGAGAGGGGGGGAGGGGGGAGAGGAGGAGAGGGGAGGAGAGGTGGAGAGGAGGATGGGGAGGAGAGGTGGAGAGGAGGAGAGGGGAGGAGGGGTGGAGAGGAGGATGGGGAGGAGGGGTGGAGAGGAGGAGAGGGGAGGAGGGGTGGAGAGGAGGAGAGGGGAGGAGAGGTGGAGAGGAGGAGAGGGGAGGAAGGGTAGAGTGGTGGAGTAATAGAGTAATAAAGTGGTGGAGAGGAGGAGAGGGGAGGAGACATGAACAAACTGGACAAAGGACATGTAGAAGACGACAGCTGGTCATTGGTTGAGGTGGATGGTTAGAGTTATTTGGAACAGGGGATAGTATCAGTGGAGAGGCTTTATCATTCTGTTGGTTCTGTCCATTCTGAGGATCTTGTTTGTGATGTCACCTGCCGTTCATACTTCCATGCTGTCCGTCTTGGGGGTCTTGGAGATCCACAGTGTTGATTGGTTAATGCTGGTTTTGGTCCCCGGTTTACTTTAGTAAATAAAAAATTTGTAAAAAAAAAAAAAAAAAAAAAAAAGATTAAGAGAAATAATAGCAAGACAAACTAAAGTAGAACAGCAGAACTACAGATGAATCGTGAAACAAAACTGTGTGTGAGTGTGTGTGCGTGCGTGTGTGTGTGTGTGTGTGTGAGTGTGTGTGCGTGCGTGCGTGCGTAGATGTGTGCACATGAGTAGGTGTATGGATGTAAAACACATCTGTTGCTTACACAAACATTTCTGTGCCAGCCATACCCAGTAATAAAACTCGCTCCATGCCTCTCATGACTCTTCATAGATCCTATTTCCTCAGATCGTGTTTGTCGTGTCGTAAATACAAGTGTCACCGGTTGTAAAGGAGGGACTTGTAAGCGTTAGGGGCCAATCCAAATTACCCAGATGGTTTTGGGAGTGTTCCAGGAAGAGTTTTATAGTGGCGGGCGGGAGTCAGAGGCAGGATAGAACGGCTGACTCAGGTAAGACAAGGGGTGGCGGTCTGTGTATATTTGTAAACAACAGCTGGTGCATAAAATCTAATACTAAGGTAGTCTCGAGGTTTTGCTCGCCTGAGGTAGAGTATCTCATGATAAGCTGTAGACCACACTATTTACCAAGAGTTTTCTTCTATATTTTTCGTAGCTGTCTATTTACCACCACAAACTGATGCTGGCACTAAGATTGCACTCAATGAGCTGTATAAGGCCATAAGCAAACAGGAAAATGCTCATCCAGAGGCAGCGCTCCTAGTGGCCGGGGACTTTAATGCAGGCAAACTTAAATCTGTTCTACCTCATTTCTACCAGCATGTTAAATGTGCAACCAGAGGGAAAAAAACTCTAGACCACCTTTACTCCACACACAGAGACGCGTACAAAGCTCTCCCTCGCCCTCCATTTGGCAAATCTGACTATAATTCTATCCTCCTGATTCTTGCTTATAAGCAAAAACTAAAGCAGGAAGCACCAGTGACTTGGTTAATAAGGAAGAGGTCAGATGACGCAGATGCTAAGCTACAGGACTGTTTTGCTAGCACAGACTGGAATATGTTTCCGGGATACTTCCGATGGCATTGAGGAGTACACCACATCAGTGACTGGCTTAATCAATAAGTGTATCAATGACGTCATCCCCACAGTGACCATACATATATACCTGTTATGATGAGTTTCTCGGGTATCAAATAATCAAGGATGCAAGGATATACTTAGACACTTTGTAGACAGTTAATGCAAATGTTTAATGATCGGTACCGGGTTAGTTACAGCAATGACCAGAGCTTTGCCCCTTGGTGTTACGAACTAACTTGAACAAAGAAAACACTCTACCTTACATACCCTCTATTACCCTCTTCCTGGCATACATCTGGCAAGTCTCCATGGGCACTCCCTGTCTTTGATGTTCATCACTCTTTACCTCAAGTCACTATCCTGCCCATCACTCATGCTATCCTAAACATCAGTAATCTCCTTTGACATAATGGAATGTAGACTTTCCGTCTCCTAACCACTTATCTAGTAACTCTAACCTATTCCCCACGATACTATGACATGACATCATTACAATACCCCAACCAGAAACCATGGATTACAGGCAACATCCGCACTGAGCTAAAGGGTAGAGCTGCCGCTTTCAAGGAGCGGGACTCTAACCCGGACGCTTATAAGAAATCCCAATATGCCCTCAGACGAACCATGAAACAGGCAAAGAGTCAATACAGGGCTAAGATTGAATCGTACTACACCGGCTCCGACGCTCGTCGGATGTGGCAGGGCTTGCAAACTATTACAAACTACAAAGGGAAGCACCGCCGCGAGCTGCCCAGTGACACAAGCCTACCAGATGAGCTAAATCACTTCTATGCTCGCTTCGAGGCAAGCAACACTGAAGCATGCATGAGAGCATCAGCTGTTCCGGATGTCTATGTGATCACACTAGTTAGACCTGAGTGGACTGCCCACTGTACTTTTGTATAGTTAGTAGCAAGCTAGCGGTTCTTGAGGCAGGCAGGATCAGTTTAGGGGTTTTTGAATTCATTATTTCATTCCTTGGGTCCAGCTCAGCCCCTTTCCCCAAACAGTTTACTGTGTGTTTAAAATAAACGTTTTGTGTTTGACGGTAGGATTGGTTGTCAGTGTATTTTGTTCTCACTTGTTCCTTTTCACTATTCTAATTGCATGAGTTATGTTACGGGTCTCTTTACCATCACCCTAGACTTTTAAAGCCACAGGGTTAATAACAGCGCTACAGAGGGTAGTGCGTATGGCCAGTACATCACTGGGGCCAAGTTTCCTGTCATCCAGGACCTTTATACCAGGCGGTGTCAGAGGAAGGCCCTAACAATTGTCAAAGACTCCAGCCACCCTAGTCATAGACTGGGGTGAATAGTTATGCACACTCAAGTTTTCTGTTCTTTTGTCTTATTTCTTGTTTGTTTCACAAGAAAAAATATTTTGCATCTTCAAAGTGGTAGGCATGTTGTGTAAATCAAATGATACAAACCCCCCAAAAATCTATTTTAATTCCAGGTTGTAAGGCAACAGAATAGGAAAAGTGCAAAGGGGGGTGAATTCTTTCGCAAGCCACTGTATGTGCTGTGATTGTTGATTCAACTCAACTGACATGATAAAAAATACATTCCATTGCATGAGCCACATCAGTTAACATCATTTTATCAATGAACAATCTACATTACCATGGAAATGATTGCGTCACAATACCAGGCAGCCATTGTGAGTGTACCCATGAGTTTACCAGTTAAATTGCCAGGGTTAGAGGTTCCAAGCCCGTTCTATTCAATCTATTTCTATGTGTGCTGCTGCTGCATTGTTGGGGGCATTACCTAGACAACCAAATACTCCTTTGCTTGTTTCAGCAAAGAGCAAGTTTCATCACGTTGTTAAGACTCCATGTTACGGCCGAAACGGACTCAACCGCACAAATGCCTGGCCATCCCGTCTTCAATCATCTGTTAGTTCCCAAAAATATATACAGTATCGTTCAAACGTTTGGGGTCACTTAGAAATGTCCTTGTTTTCCATGAAAACATACATGAAATGAGTTTGAATAGGAAATATACCAAAATGAATAGGAAATGTAGTCATTGACAAGGTTAGAAATAATGATTTTTAATTGAAATAATAATTGTGTCCTTCAAACTTTGCTTTCGTCAAAGAATCCTCAATTTGCAGCAATTACAGCCTTGCAGACCTTTGGCATTCTAGTTGTCAATTTGTTGAGGTAATCTGAAGAGATTTCACCCCATGCATCCTGAAGCAGCTCCCACAAATTGGATTGGCTTGATGGGCACTTTTTACGTACCATACGGTCAAGCTGCTCCCAAAACAGCTCAATAGGGTTGAGATCCAGTGACTGTGCTGGCCACTCCATAATAGACAGAATACCAGCTGACTGCTTCTTCCCTAAATAGTTTTGCATAGTTTGGAGCTGTGCTTTGGGTCATTGTCCTGTTGTAGGAGGAAATTGGCTCCAATCAAGCGTCGTCCACAGGGTATGGCATGGTGTTGCAAAATGGAGTGATAGCCTTCCTTCTTCAAGATCCCTTTTACCCTGTACAAATCTCCTACTTTTCCACCACCAAAGCACCCCCAGACCATCACATTGCCTCCACCATGCTTGACAGATGGCATCAAGCACTCCTCCAGCATCTTTTCATTTGGTCTGCGTCTCACAAATGTTCTTCTTTATGATCCGAACACCTCAAACTTCGATTCGTCTGTCCATAACACTTTTTTCCAATCTTCCTCTGTCCAATGTCTGTGTTCTTTTACCGATCTTAATCTTTTCTTTGTATTGGCCAGTCTGAGATATGGCTTTTTCTTTGCAACTCTGCCTAGAAGGTCAGCATCCCGGAGTCGCCTCTTCACTGTTGACGTTGAGACTGGTGTTTTGCGGGCACTATTTAATGAAGCTGCCAGTTGAGGACCTGTGAGGCATCTGTTTCTTAAACTAGACACTCTAATGTATTTGTCCTCTTGCTCAGTTATGCACCGGGGCCTCCCACTCCTCTTTCTATTCTGGTTAGAGACAGTTTGCGCTGTTCTGTGAAGGGAGTAGTACACAGCGTTGTACGAGATCTTCCGTTTCTTGGCAATTTCTCGCATGGAATAGCCTTCATTTCTCAGAACAAGAATAGACTGATGAGTTTCAGAAGAAAGTTATTTGTTTCTGGCCATTTTGAGCCTGTAATCGAACCCACAATTGCTGATGCTCCAGATACTCAACTAGTCTCAAGAAGGCCAGTTGTATTGCTTCTTTAATCAGCACAACAGTTTTCAGCTGTGCTAACATATAATTGCAAAAGGGTTTTCTAATGATCAATTAGCCTTTTAAAATGATAAACTTGGATTAGCAAACACAACGTGCCATTGGAACACAGGACTGATGGTTGCTGATAATGGGCCTCTGTACGCCTATGTAGATATTCCATAAAAAAATCAGCCGTTTCCAGCTACAATAGCCATTTACAACATTAACAATGTCTACACTGTATTTCTGATCAATTTGATGTTATTTTATGATGGTTATTTTATTTTCATGACAGTCTTCGTCCATAACCATTGGTTAAATGGTTTATATGGTAATGTTCCAGCCCTAGCTGTATGAGAATCACAGTGTGGTAATTCAGTTCAATTTGTATCAGTAATGCAGTACTAATTTAACTATGGGGACTTGGTGTGTTCAGCTGTGTCGTAACGTAGGGAGTTGTCATTTCTGTGTTTGCAGTGGTGTGCCTTGTCTCACCTCTTGCTGAACATCTGGAAACAGCAAGTCCCAGAAGCCACCAGGATGAGCAGCAGCAGAGGGATGGTGGGGATGATCACATAGACCAGCAACATCCCTGTAGAAGGATGTAAGGGTTGGTGTGAGGTGTGACCCAGGTGCGGTGAAGGATATACAGTAGGCAGTAGGCAGAGATGGTGAAACAAGGATCTTTACTGTTGGTCCTGAAGCCAAAATATAAAATAACGGTCTTATCACGATAAAAGAAAGTCGGAGCAAATAAGTCTCCAAAAACCAGCTGACAGCCAAAATACGAAATACTACCTATAACTGAAACAAATAACGAAACAGGTAGAACACTTCTCAAGTACCTGTACATAGGTCTCCGATCAGACACCGAGTAGTACTGCTGGACATAGAGAAACTAGCAGAGAAAACTGAGCAAGGGAACACAGGGAAGTGAGGGCATAAATACACAGGTGAACAGGTAGACACAGGTGACACCAATAGGATACTGATTAGTCCAGACTGTGAGTGAGGAGGTGCCTAAGGTTGTCGTAGGATGACACCTAGTGGGTCGTTCCGGAACTGCGACCCCCTTGGTACTCGTTATGCCCACTGGGTGTGTTAAAAGCTGTCTGCCACTCGTCCCCCTCCCGAATGCCGTCGTCATCAGGGGGAGTGGATAGCGGTAATCAATGCACGGCCGCTGCCCACCATACTTTTTCCCCACGAAGAAGAAGCCCACACCCACGGGTGAGGTAGAGGGACAGATGTGCCCCTCGACGAGCATCTCCAGCCGGGACAAGGAAAACAATCGCCCTCGTGTGGGCATGACGCCCGGCAGGAGATGGATAGCGCAGTCATATGGCCTGTGAAGAGGTAGGCCCTTAGCGCCCCTCTTACTAAACAGCTCCCCCAGATCCCAATACTCCTGGGGGAACGCCTGCCAGGTCTGGGCCGGTGACGGAGTCTGTAGCCGCCGTCCTCTCGGTGGCAACCGTCGCTAGGGCGGAAGGCGGTTCGGAGTGCGGGACCTGGGGAAGAGGTGAGGACTGGTAGGTGGTCTGGGACGGTGGTTTGGGCTGATGAGTGGTCGGTGGAGACCAGAACATGATGGGGCAGAGCCTCCATTCAGGATGAGCTGCCCCGTGGACCAGTCTATCCGGGGTATGTGGGCGACAAGCCAGGGGTGCCCAAGGACGAGGGGACACTCCGGAGAGTCCACAATGTGAGTGACTGTGAGTGAGGAGGTGCCTAAGGTTGTCGGAGGATGACACCTAGTGGGTCGCTAGGTAACAAAAGGAAGGAGGGCAGAGCAGAGATGGCCCCTCAGACAGACAGGCTATTTCATCAATTTACCTGTCTCACCTCCACCTGTCTCACCTGAGGTTCCGGCTATGACTACGTGTGGGGCGTCATCCTCCTCACTGGGTCCAGGCTGTTTGACCTCTTTTGTCTGCGCCACCGTCACATCTGGAACAGACAGAGAGACAGATAGGCAGACAGGCAGACAGACAGACAGACAGGCAGACACAGACATAAACACAGAAACTAGATCAAACAGGGATATACTACAGCAAACCAAGCCAGACCTCCAGTAGAAGGGGCTGCTGTAGCTGGGCTATGCCCCATTATGCGTTCCCTCACCTGGGTCATGAGCTCCAGGCCTGTCCCCCTGCTCCTTCACCAGATGGCTCTCTGTATCAAGATCAGAATCAGAAAAAAACAAAAACAGGATTTAACAAAACTGATATGCATTTCTGTTAGTGTAATGTTGTAAAACACAACAACAGAAACAGCTCTTAGAGGCAGACATAAAGAACACTCCACAAGACACACACAACTCATCTGCCGTCACGTTGGCGTACCTGTGTGATGCTGTGTAGTCGTACCTGGTTCGTACTTGCAGATGAAGTTGTGCTTCATGTTGCACCTGTCGTCATTCCACTGGTACATGTAGGCCCCGCCCAGCCCATGGAGAGCTGTAGGCTGATGGTACATCACTGCACACGCCTCCCCTCCACACGACGGCTCGTCAAAATACCAGTTCCTAACACACACACATAAAGACCTTAACAAACACATGCCTAACGCAACATAAGGCTTTGTCAAAGTCTCAGTTCCTTTTACACACACACACACACATACACACACACACACACCTGAACTGTGACACACTCCCATCGGTCCAGCGGTAGAGGTCGGGACAGGAGGTGAAGTCGTCTTGTTCCTGTGTGTTCTCTCCATCTGTCCTTGTCAGCCCGATCCAGAAATCGCCGTCTGCTATTCCTCCATTACCGGTACTGGTACCCGCTCCAACCCCTGTTCCTGTCCCTGCTCCTGTTGAGGAGGTCCGAAGCTCCTGTAACAAATAATATATATATTGTACAGTGAGAGAAAAAAGTATTTGATCCCCTGCTGATTTTGTATGTTTGCCCACTGACAAAGACATGATCAGTCTATAATTTTAATGGTAGGTTTATTTGAACAGTGAGAGACAGAATAACAACAAAAAATCCAGAAAAACGCATGTAAAAAATGTTATAAATTGATTTGCATTTTAATGAGGGAAGTAAGTATTTGACCCCTCTGCAAAACATGACTTAGTACTTGGTGGCAAAACCCTTGTTGGCAATCACAGAGGTCAGACGTTTCTTGTAGTTGGCCACCAGGTTTGCACACATCTCAGGAGGGATTTTGTCCCACTCCTCTTTGCAGATCTTCTCCAAGTCATTGAGGTTTCGAGCCTGACGTTTGGCAACTCGAACCTTCAGCTCCCTCCACAGATTTTCTATGGGCTAAAGGTCTGGAGACTGGCTAGGCCACTCCAGGACCTTAATGTGCTTCTTCTTGAGGTACATGGGTACATGGCCCTGTCCATCGTCCCTTTGATGCGGTGAAGTTGTCCTGTCCCCTTAGCAGAAAAACACCCCCAAAGCATAATGTTTCCACCTCCATGTTTGATGGTGGGGATGATGTTCTTGGGGTCATAGGCAGCATTCCTCCTCCTCCAAACACGGCGAGTTGAGTTGATGCCAAAGAGCTCAATTTTGGTCTCATCTGACCACAACACTTTCACCCAGTTCTCCTCTGAATCATTCAGATGTTCATTGGAAAACTTCAGACGGCCTGTATATGTGCTTTCTTGCGCAGGGGGACCTTGCGGGCGCTGCAGGATTTCAGTCTTTCACGGCGTAGTGTGTTACCAATTGTTTTCTTGGTGACTATAGTCCCAGCTGCCTTGAGATCATTGACAAGACCTCCCGTGTAGTTCTGGTGCTGATTCCTCACCGTTCTCTTGATCATTGCAATTCCACGAGGTGAGACTTGCATGGAGCCCCAGGCCGAGGGAGATTGATAGTTATTTTGTGTTTCTTCCATTTGCAAATAATCGCACCAACTGTTGTCACCTTCTCACCAAGCTGCTTGGCGATGGTCTTGTAGCCCATTCCTGCCTTGTGTAGGTCTACAATCTTGTCCCTGACATCCTTGGAGAGCTCTTTGGTCTTGGCCATGGTGGAGAGTTTGGAATCTGATTGATTGATTGCTTCTGTGGACAGGTGTCTTTTATACAGGTAACAAGCTGAGATTAGGAGCACTCCCTTTAAGAGTGTGCTCCTAATCTCAGCTCGTTACCTGTATAAAAGACACCTGGGAGCCAGAAATCTTTCTGATTGAGAGGGGTCAAATACTAATTTCCCTCATTAAAAATGCAAAATCAAATTTATAACATTTTTGACATGCGTTTTTCTGGATTTTTTTGTTGTTATTCTGTCTCTCACTGTTCAAATAAACCTACCATTAAAATTATAGACTGATCATTTCTTTGTCAGTGGGAAAACGTAAAAAAATCAGCAGGGGATCAAATACTTTTTTCTCTCACTGTATGTATATTATCCTGTAAGTACATATAATAAATAGGGGTATATATGTCCCTACATACAAACAAAACAATACACATTCATGACAGTTAGGATTTTGTGTGTACATGTCACAACAACAACACCACAAAACAAACACACAAAAAAACAACACAAACCTCACAGACACACACACACAAACACAAACACACAAAACACAGACACAAGACCACGACAGACACACACACACACAACCACACACACACACCACACACACACACACACACAAAACACACACACACACACACACAGAACACACACACACACACACAACACAACACACACACACACACACCACACACACAACAACAACACACACACAACACACACACAACACACACAAACACACACACAAACACAACACACACACACAAACACACACAACACACAAACACACAACACACCACACACACACCACACACACACACCACCACACACACACAACACACACACACACAAACACCACACAAACACAACACAACAACAACACACACAACACACACACACAACACACACACACACAAACACCACACACACACACACACACCACAAACAAAACACACACACACACACAAACACCACACACACACCACAACACACACAAACACACACACACACACACAAACACACACACACACACACACACACACACACACACACACACACACAACACACACACACACACACACAAACACACACACACACACACACACACACACACACACACACACACAAACACACACACACACACACACACACACACACACACACACACTGACCTGTAGCAGGTGTTCTATGTGTCTCTGCTCGGCAGCGTTCTCTATGCTCAGCAGGGACCCTCCGTCCATCTCACATGCCTCTCTGGCCTCCCAGAATGCAACGCGGCTGGTCATATCCCGGAAGTAGGCCATCTTATAGCACGGATGCTCCGCCCCTCCCTGACACACCGTCTGACCTGCGGGGAGAAGGAGATAATCTATCCATCTATTGAAGGAGATAATCTATCCATCTATTGAAGGAGATAATCTATCCATCTATTGAAGGAGATAATCTATCCATCTATTGAAGGAGATAATCTATCCATCTATTGAAGGAGATAATCTATCCATCTATTGATTGTAAGTAGACGGTTTTACATGTGGATGGATACATTATCCAATGGACAATTCTGTCAAATCTATCTGTGGCAGTTGTATGCAATATGACCCGATTTAAGCATCTGTCATCTCTCGTGGACAGACTACGTAATATAAATTGTAGTAATTTACGTCAGATGTTTTGGTTCTAGGTTGCCAAAATTACTATGCCAGTAAAACAGCAAATGCCATCAAGCACTGGTTCCACAACTGTTTCAAAATCCTGTTTCTCCCTCTTCTCTACTGTTCCTGTGGCTTTGTTTATATTTTCCTTCCAACCCTTCATCCATCTATCGGACAAACCATCCATCAACCAATCAGTGATCAGTAAATCCACTAGACTACTGTATCTACACCCCAATCAGCCCCTCCTCCAGTCAATACATCCATCAACCAGCCAACAAATCAACCAACCCACCTGTCAATCAAACATTTAACAAATCAACTCATCAATCAATCCATCAATCAGTTCATATCAGTGAATTGTATACATCAGGAGAATGACACCTCAGTGAATCTCTGTTCATCTTATGAAGTGGTCATTGTCTTAATTGAATGCAAACATCCTCCATCAAGCTTATCAGTCGTACACCACCCTAACACACACAACCCATCGACCCCCACTCAACTAATGACTCTTGACTTCCCGCCAAAACGATGTGGTCATCGCATTCCCATCCTCTCAGGTCCGTAGAATTTACAGTCAAACTTTCCCAGAGTGGTCAATATCCTGTGTCAATCAGGACGTGCCTCCAGCTAACAGTAGTATAGCAGGACTACTAATCACACTGTAGGCCCAGATCCAGAACAAACACACATCTACTGGCTGTATTTACACTCAGAACTGATGTGACACTTACAGTAAGCAGTAAGCACCCTCACATGCAGTACTGTAGCTTTACTGACACACCCACAAACGTACACTTATGAAAATAACTACTGTTCCCTGAAGGAGGGAACGAGATATAACATACTATGGGGTAGTCAACAACCAATCATATTCACCTGAAGAACACGCCCAATGGGCCAATGAATGCAGAGCCCGCCCTCGGACGCCCCGCCTTCTTGGCTATAATACCGGGGGCTTACAGAAGCCAAATTCTTCACTAATACTTACCAAAGAAGCCTGAACTGTCAGAGCCTCATATAGGGAACCTGCTGCAACTTGGCTGTGAGCACCGACACATTTACATTTAAGTCATTTAGCAGACGCCCTTATCCAGAGCGACTTACAGTTAGTGAGTGCATACATTATTTTTTTATACTTTCCCCCTGTGAGAATCGAACCCACAATCCTGGCGTTGCAAACGCCATGCTCTACCAACTGAGCTACATCCCTGCCGGCCATTCCCTCCCCTACCCTGGACGACGCTGGGCCAATTGTGCGCCGCCCCATGGGTCTCCCGGGTCACGGGCCGGCTAAGACAGAGCCTGGATTCGAACCAGGATCTCTAGTGGCACAGCTAGCACAATGCAGTGCCTTAGACCACTGCGCCACTGCAGCCCAAGTCCATAGACCCAACGGTTCCAGGAACAATACTTACCTTGCGAGCCTGAAACATCAGAACTCGTAAAAAGGAACCGCAAGTCCAAAACAACGGAACACCTGTCGTGACTTGGTAAAGCGCACGGGCGCGCTGCGTAGCATCAACCAGAGTCTATGAACCCACAGAAAACCTGCAGTAACCTGTAAACGGTGTACTCGCGCGCTGACACGGCAGCCCAAACCTCAAACCCACAGGGGAAATGTGGTGACCCTGATAAATGTGCACTCTGCACGTTGCCGCCCATCAAGGAAGCCCAAACCTCAATCTCACAAGGTAACTGTGGTAACCCTGATAAATGTGCACTCTGCACGTTGCCGCCCATCAAGGAAGCCCAAACCTCAATCTCACAGGGGAAATGTGGTGACCCTGATAAATGTGCACTCTGCACGTTGCCGCCCATCAAGGAAGCCCAAACCTCAATCTCACAGGGTAACTGTGGTAACCCTGATAAATGTGCACTCTGCACGTTGCCGCCCATCAAGGAAGCCCAAACCTCAATCTCACAGGGGAAATGTGGTGACCCTGATAAATGTGCACTCTGCACGTTGCCGCCCATCAAGGAAGCCCAAACCTCAATCTCACAGGGTAACTGTGGTAACCCTGATAAATGTGCACTCTGCACGTTGCCGCCCATCAAGGAAGCCCAAACCTCAATCTCACAGGGGAAATGTGGTGACCCTGATAAATGTGCACTCTGCACGTTGCCGCCCATCAAGGAAGCCCAAACCTCAATCTCACAGGGTAACTGTGGTAACCCTGATAAATGTGCACTCTGCACGTTGCCGCCCATCAAGGAAGCCCAAACCTCAATCTCACAGGGGAACTGTGGTAACTCAAAATGCTGCCTAACATTGACCAATGGCGGCCCAAGTCCATAGATCCTACCGGTTACAAAAAGGCTCAAACAGAGACCCAAGGAGTCTGGAACTGCTTGTCCTAGTCCAAGGATCCGCAAGTCCAAAACAACAGGGCACCTGCTGTGACTTGATTATGAACATTCGCAAGCCGACCTCGTCGAAGAAACCATGGCAGCCCAAGGATCTATCCCACAAGAGAGCTGTGGTAACCCGGATAAATGCGCAACCTGCACGCTGCCTGACACTCACTATCGTACCTAGCCATAGGAACACTATGAGCCACACTGTGAGCAGTTACGTCCAAGCGATAAAACCTCACAAAGGCATGTGGGGAACCCCAACTCGCTGCCGCACAGACATCACCAATCATCTTGCCCCCTGAACAACACCCAAGAAGCTGCCACACCCCTAGTGGAGTGAGCATGCACAGCGCTAAGGCTACCCTGTCCTTTGCTGTCATATGCCAAGGAGACAATTTGTATGTGACAAATCAAATCTTATTTGTCAAATACACGTGTTTAGAAGATGTTATGTAGCGAAATGCTTGTGCTTCTAGCTCCGACAGTGCAGTAATATCTAACAATTTCACAACATATACCCAATACACACAAAACTAGTAAGGAATGGGATTTAAGAATATATACATATATGGACAAGCAATGACAGAGAGGCATTTACTAAGATACAGTAGAATATTATAGAATAGAATGCAGTATATACATATGAGATGAGTAGTGCAAGATATGTAAACATTTTTAAAGTGACTAGTGTTCCATTTCTTAAAGTGGCCAGTGATTTATATAGGCAGCAGCAGCCTCTAATGTGCTAGTGATGGCTATTTAACAGTCTGATGGCCTTGAGATGGAAGCTGTTTTTCATTCTCTCGGTCCCAGCTTTGATGCACCTGTACTGACCTCGCCTTCAGGATGATAGCGGGGTGAACAGGCAGTGGCTCGGGTGGTTCGTGTCCTTTTTGGCCTTCCTGTGACATCGGGTGTTCTATGTGTCTTGGAGGGCGTGTAGTTTGCCCCCGGTAATGCGTTCGGCAGACCGCATCACCCTCTGGAGAGCCCTGCAGTTGTGGGCGGTGCAGTTGCCATACCAGGCGGTGATACAGCCCAACAGGATGCTCTCAATTGTGCATCTGTAAAAGTTTGTGAGGGTTTTAGGTGCTAAGCCGAATTTCTTCAGCCTCCAGAGGTTGAAGAGGCTCAGTTGCGCTTTCTTCACCACACTCTCTGCGTGGTGGACCATTTCAGTTTGTCGGTGATGTGTACGCCAAGGAACTTGAAGCTTTCTACCTTCTCCATTGTGGTCCCGTCGATGTGAATAGGGGGGTGCACCCTCTGCTGTTTCCTGAAGTCCACGATCATCTCCTTTGTTTTGTTGATGTTGAGTGAGAGGTTATTTTCCTGGCACCACACTCCCAGAGCCCTCACCTCCTCCCTGTAGGCAGTCTCGTCATTGTTGGTAATCAAGCCTACTACTGTTGTGTCGTCTGCAAACTTGATGATTGAGTTAGAGGCGTGCAGTCATGGGTGAACAGGGAGTACAGGAGGGGGCTGAGCACGCACGCTTGAGGGGCCCCAGTGTTGAGGATCAGCGAAAGAGAACGCACTTTCACAAGTTAGACCAGTTAGACACTTATATACCCACACATAGACACTTACACACACACACACACACATAGACACTTATACACACACACAATCACATGCATGCATCCCAATCTCCAGCATTATAAAGCTGTCCTCTATCATGCCAGGTAAGTGGGTGAAAAGTGGTGGATCTGGCCCAGATTTTAGACAGACTCATAAAAACCAGAAAGGTCAGCCTCATAAAGAGTGTGTGTGGTGTGTGTGTGTGTGTGTGTGTGTGTGTGTGTGTGTGTGTGTGTGTGTGTGTGTGTGTGTGTGTGTGTGTGTGTGTGGTGTGTGTGTGTGGTGTGTGTGTGTTGTGTGTGTGTGTGTGTGTGTGTGTGTGTGTGTGTGTGTGTGTGTGTGTTTGTGTGTGTTTGTGCCGTGTGTGTGTGTGAACGCGCATCAGTGCATAATACCAGTGATTAATACACAGCCAGTTAAAGAGGCCTAATAATAACATTAGCAGTGTGGCCAGGAGGTACTTTAAATGATTGCCTGCCTGGTCTAGATCAGATCTGCACTATCATCACTTTGGAACCCAGTAATGGGCCGGGGCGCACAGACGACCAACGCACCAGTCAGCATTTTCACCTCCTTTCTCTCTTTCTTCCTCTCTTTGTTGATTCACTCCCTCCATCATTATATTGCCTCTTCTTCCTCAAATCAAATCAAATTCTAATTGTATTTATCACATTCGCCGAATACAACAGGTGTAGACCTTACTGTGAAACCAACAATGCAGTTTGAAGAAAAATAAGAGTGAAGAAAATATTAACTAAATAAACTAAAGTAAAAAAAGAAATTAAAAAAAGACAATAAATAACAATAACGAGGCTATTTACAGGGGGTACCGGTACCGAGTACAGGTTAGTCGAGGTAATTGAGGTAATATGTACATGTAGATAGGGGTAAAGTGACTATGCATAGACAATAAACAGCGAAAAAAAAAAGGGGGGGGGGGGGGGGGGGGGGGGTCAATGCAAATAGTCCAGGTAGCTATTTGATTAACTGTTTAGCAGTCTAATGGCTTGGGGGTAGAAGCTGTTAAGGAGCCTTTTGGATGTAGACTTGGCGCTCCGGTACCGCTTGCCGTGCGGTAGCAGAGAGAACAGTCTATGACTAGGGTGGCTGGAGTCTTTGACAATTTTTAGGGCCTTCCTCTGACACCGCCTGTTATAGAGGCCCTGGATGGCAGGAAGTTTGGCCCCAGTGATGTACTGGGCCGTACGCACTACCCTCTGTAGCGCCTTGCGGATAGATGTCGAGCTGTTGCCATATCAGGTGGTGATGCAACCAATCAGGATGCTCTTGACGGTGCAGCTGTATAACTTTTGGAGGATCTGAGTGTCACGATCGTCGGTAAGAGAGGAGGACCAAGGCGCAGCGTTGCAGGCAAACATACTCTTTATTTAGCGATACACGACCAAAACAACAAAACGATAACGTGACAGTTCACGGTCTAACACAAACCAACTAGAAACAAGATCCCACAACTACTGTGGGAAAACAGCCTGTTTAAATGTGGTTCCCAATCAGAGACAACCAGCCACAGCTGACACTCGTTGCCTCTGATTGAGAACCACACTGGCCAACACAGAAATGGAACACATAGAATACAAATGAAACTCACACCCTGGCTCAACATACAAGTGTCCCCAGAGCCAGGGCGTGACAGTACCCCCCCCGTAAAGGCGCGGACTTCGACCGCGCCAACTAAATACCACAGGGGAGGGACCGGGTGGGCACTCCGCCTTGGCGGCGGATCCGGCTCCGGGCCTGATCCCCACTCCCTCTCCAACCCCCCAAAGTACCCCTGGTCCGGTCTGGCCCCGCTGGCCGGAGCTGGACTGCACACTGATGGAGCGGATTGCTCTAGCTCCGGCGTAACGCATCTGACCGGTGCCGGACCAGGCACCAGTGGAACAGGCACGGGCCGTGCCGGACTGACGACGCCCACCACTGGCTTGGTGTGGAGAACAGGCACAGGCCGTGCTGGACTGGCGACGCACACCACTGGCTTGGTGTGAGGAGCAGGAGCGGGCCGAACCGGGCTGGCGACGCGCACCATTGGCTTGGTGCGGGAAGCAGGAGCGGGCCGGACCGGGCTGACGATGCGCACCCCTGGCTTGGTGCGTGGAGCAGGAATGGACCGGACCGGGCTGACGATGCGCACCCCTGGCTTAGTGCGTGGAGCAGCAACGGGCCGGGCCGGGCTGACGATACGCACCCCTGGCTTGGTGCGTGGAGCAGGAACGGGCTGGACCGGGCTGATGACTCGCACCCCTGGCTTGGTGCGAGTGGCAGGAACAGGCCGGACCGGGCTGGCGACGCGCACCATAGGCTTGGTGCGGGGAGCAGGAACAGGCCGGGCCGGGCTGGCGAAGCGCACCATAGGCTTGGTGCGGGGAGCAGGAACAGGCCGGGCCGAGCTGGCGACGCGCACCATTGGCCTGGTGCGGGGAGCAGGAACAGGACGGGCCGGGCTGGCGATGCGCACCATTGGCTTGGTGCGGGGAGCAGGAACGGGCCGGACCGGGCTGGAGACTCGCACCATGGGCCTGGTGCGGGGAGCAGGAACAGGCCAGACCGTACTGGGGACACACACCACTGGCCCTACGCAGGGATCTGGAACAGGCCGGACCGGACTGGTAACACACCCCAGTACCTCTCGCCGTGCCTCTACACCTTCCATCCCCTCTTCGACCAGTGGCCCCCGTAACCTGGCGGCCTCCTCTGCCAACCCGCTGGGCCGCTCTGTCGCGGTCTCCTGCTGGCCCGTCGTCCACGGCGTTAGCCCCCCCCCTAAAAATTGTATGGGCTTCACTCCTACCCGTGGACCAGGTCTCCATACTTCTCGCCAGCCTTTCGCCCTTCTGCTTCCACGTCAAGCCCCTCTCTTCCTCACCCGGCTTGACCCAGTCGAGGAGGCGCTGGATATCCGCTAGGGATTTCCCTGGCGATGGCTCCTGGACCCGCTGCTTGGTCCAGTTCTGGTGGGATCTTCTGTCACAATCGTCGGTAAGAGAGGAGGACCAAGGCGCAGCGTTGCAGGCAAACATACTCTTTATTTAGCGATACACGACCAAAACAACAAAACGATAACGTGACAGTTACGGTCTAACACAAACCAACTAGAAACAAGATCCCACAACTACTGTGGGAAAACAGCCTGTTTAAATGTGGTTCCCAATCAGAGACAACCAGCCACAGCTGACACTCGTTGCCTCTGATTGAGAACCACACTGGCCAACATAGAAATGGAACACATAGAATACAAATGAAACTCACACCCTGGCTCAACATACAAGTGTCCCCAGAGCCAGGGCGTGACACTGAGGACCCATGACAAACCTTTTCAGTCTCCTGAGGGGGAATAGGCGTTGTCGTGCCCTCTTCACGACTGTCTTGGTGTGTTTGGACCATGATAGTTTGTTGGTGATGTGGACACCAAGGAACTTGAAGCTCTCGACCTGCTCCACTACAGCCCCATCGATGTGAATGGGGGAGTTTTTCTGTAGTCCAATCAGCTCCTTCATCTTGATCACGTTGAGGGAGAGGTTGTTGTCCTGGCACCACACTGCCAGGTCTCTGACCTCCTTCCTATAGGCTGTCTCATGTTTGTCAGTGATCAGGCCTACCACTATTGTGTCGTCTGCAAACTTAATAATGGTGTTGGTGTCGTGCTTAGCCACGCAGTCGTAGGTGAACAGGGAGTACAGGAGGGAATTAAGCACACACCATTGAAGGGCCCCCGTGTTGAGGATCAGCGTGCAGATGTGTTGTTGCCTAACACCTGGGGGCGGCCCATCAGGAAGTCCATGATCCAGTTGCAGAGGGAGGTGTTTAGTCCTAGGGTCCTTAGCTTAGTGATGAGCTTTGAGGGCACTATGGTGCTGAACGCTGAGCTGTAGTCAATGAACAGCATTCTCACGTAGGTGTTTCTTTTGTCCAGATGGGAAAGGGCAGTGTGGAGTGCAATAGAGATTGTGTCATCTGTGGATCTGTTGGGGCGGTTTGCGAATTAGAGTGGGTCTAAGGTTTCTGGGCTGTTGGTGTTGATGTGAGCCTTGACCAGCCTTTCAAAGCACTTCATGGCTACAGATGTGAGTGCTACGGGTTGGTAGTCATTTAGGCAGGTTACCTTAGCGTTCTTGGACACAGGAACTATGGTGGTCTGCTTGAAACATGTAGGTATTACGGAAAATGTCAGTGAAGACACTTGCCAGTTGGTCAGCGCATGCTCTGAGTACACGTCCTGGTAATCTGTCTGGCCCTGCGGCCTTGTGAATGTTGACCTGTTTAAAGGTCTTACTCAAATCGGCTACGGAGAGCGTGATCACACAGTCGTCCGGAACAGCTGGTGCTCTCATGCATGCTTCAGTGTTTCTTGCCTCGAGGCGCGCATAGAAGTCATTTAGCTCGTCTGTTAGGCTCGTGTCACTGGGCAGCTTACGGCTGGGCTTCCCTTTGTAGTCCGTAATAGTTTACAAGCCCTGCCACATCCGACGAGCGTCAAAGCTGGTGTAGTAGGATTCAATCTTAGTCCTGTATTGACGCTTTGCCTGTTTGATGGTTCGTCGGAGGGCATAGCAGGATTTCTATGTGTCCGGGTTAGTGTCCCGCCCCTTGAAAGTGGCAGCTCTACCCTTTAGCTCAGTGCAGATGTTGCCTGTAATCCATGGCTTCTGGTTGAGGTATGTACGTACGGTCACTGTGGGGATGACGTCATCGATGCACTTATTGATGAAGCCGGTGACTGTGGTATACTCCTCAATGCCATCGGATGAATCCCGTAACATATTCCAGTCTGTGCTAGCAAAACAGTCCTGTAGCTTTGCATCTGCGTCATCTGACTACTTCCGTATTGAGTGAGTCACTGGTACTTCAGGAGGATAGAATTATGGTCAGATTTGCCAAATGGAGGGCCAGGGAGAGCTTTGTACACGTCTCTGTGTGTGGAGTAGAGGTGGTCTGGAGTTTTTTTCCTCTGGTTGCACAGATTTACGTTTTCCTGCATTAAAGTCCCCGGCCACTAGGTTCGTCGCCTCTGGGTGAGTATTTTCTTGTTTGCTTATGGCCTTACACAGGTCGTTGAGTGTGGCCTTTATGCCAGCATCGGTTTGTGGTGGTAAATAGACAGCTACTAAAAATATAGATTAAACCTCTCTTGGTAAATAGTGTGAGCTACAGTTTACCATGAGGTACTCTACCTCAGGCGCGCAAAACATAGAGACCTCTTTGATATTAGATTTTGCGCACCAGCTGTTAGTAACAAATAGACACAGACCACCACCCCTCGTCTTACCGGAGGTAGCTGTTCTGTCTTGCCGATGCACGGAAACCCCTGCCAACTGTATATTATCCATGTCGTCGTTCAGCCACGACTCAGTGAAACATAAGATATTACAGTTTTTAATGTCCCATTGGTAGGATAGTCTCGAACGGAGCTCATCCGGTTAATTCTCCAGTGATTGCACGTTGGCCAATAGGACGAGTGGTAGAGGTGGGTTACCCACTCGCCGACGAATTCTCACAAGGCACCCGGATCTGCGTCCCCTGTATCTCTGTCACGGTCGAGGTAAGGAGTAGACCAAGGCGCAGCGTGATGAACAAACATGACTTTAATTAGTTAAAGCGTCAAAATACAAAACAAAACACGACTCGTGACGTCCACGGTATCAAAGACCGAACACGGAACAAAAACCCACAACCACAAAGGGAAAACATACAGTTTAAATATGGCTCCCAATCAGAGACAACCAGCCAACAGCTGACACTCGTTGCCTCTGATTGGGAGTCACTCAGGCAAACATAGAATACAACAAACTAGAATGAACACCAACATAGAAATATACACATAGAAATGAACACACCCTGGCTCAACATAATGAGTCCCAGAGCCAGGGTGTGACAATCTCCGTCTCCTCTTCATGTGAATGACGGGGATTTGGGCCTGGTCCGGTAGCAGCAGTAAATCCTTCACTTCAGACTCATTAAAGAAAAAAACTTGGTCCGGTTCGAGGTGAGTAATCGTTGTTCTGATATCCAGAAGCTATTTTCGGTCATAAGAGACGGTGGAAGAAACATTATGTACAAGATAAGCTACAAACAACATGAAAAAAAAACACGAAAAATAGCACAATTGGTTAGGAGCCCTGTAA
This sequence comes from Coregonus sp. 'balchen', assembly GCA_902810595.1. Taxonomy (NCBI): domain Eukaryota; kingdom Metazoa; phylum Chordata; class Actinopteri; order Salmoniformes; family Salmonidae; genus Coregonus; species Coregonus sp. 'balchen'. The sequence goes on from LR778259.1 coordinate 29,873,778, forward strand.
AACAGCAGCCATCCCCTCCGGCGCCGTTCTTCTTCTCAACCGTCATCATCTTTCCTATAATTCCAGTGGCGTAGTGCTATTTGTTTAGGTGAGGGAGCGCAATTTCTTTTTTATTATTAGGTGATAATTTCTCTATAAATGTTGTACCGACAGATGTAGCCTATTGAATATCATTGTAGAACAGGCCTATGCATAAAAATGCATCCTCAAATTACACTGTCTGCCTATGTCCACACATACAGTTTCATCTCAAGAACGTTTTCAATTTTTTTTTAAACCCTCAAACACCAAGTTAGGCATACCATAGGGCTGGGGCGTTAACGAAATGTCGTCAACCGGTGATTGTCAAGAAAATAACTGTCTGTCTCACGGTAATTGACCGTTAATTAACATAAACACATTTAGCATCTCCTGGCTTCCACACATAGCCTACAAGCCACTAATGCAGACCTTTGGAACGTCTTTCATCTCTCTCAATGATCCTCAATCCCCCTCTCTCACTGATCCTCAATCCCCCTCTCTCACTGATTCTCGGTCTGTCTCTCTCACTGATCCTCTCTGTCTGTCTCTCTCAATGATCATCAATCCCCCTCTCTCAAGGATCCTCAATCCCCCTCTCTCACTGATTCTCTCTGTCTGTCTCTCTCACTGATTCTCTCTGTCTGTTTCTCTCACTGATTCTCTCTGTCTGTTTCTCTCACTGATTCTCTCTGTCTGTTTCTCTCACTGATTCTCTCTGTCTGTTTCTCTCACTGATTCTCTCTGTCTGTTTCTCTCACTGATTCTCTCTGTCTGTTTCTCTCACTGATTCTCTCTGTCTGTCTCTCTCACTGATCCTCTCTGTCTGTCTCTCACTGATCCTCTCTGTCTGTCTCTCTCACTGATCCTCTCTGTCTGTCTCTCTCACTGATTCTCTCTGTCTGTTTCTCTCACTGATTCTCTCTGTCTGTCTCTCTCACTGATTCTCTCTGTCTGTTTCTCTCACTGATTCTCTCTGTCTGTTTCTCTCACTGATTCTCTCTGTCTGTTTCTCTCACTGATTCTCTCTGTCTGTTTCTCTCACTGATTCTCTCTGTCTGTTTCTCTTCTCTCCGATCCCTGTCTGTTTCTCTCACTGATTCTCTCCGTCTGTTTCTCTCACTGATTCTCTCTGTCTGTTTCTCTCACTGATCCTCTCTGTCTGTTTCTCTCACTGATTCTCTCTGTCTGTTTCTCTCACTGATTCTCTCTGTCTGTCTCTCTCACTGATCCTCTCTGTCTGTCTCTCTCACTGATCCCCTCTGTCTGTCTCTCACTTATCATCTCTGTCTGTCTCTCTCACTGATTCTCTGTCTGTCTCTCTCACTGATTCTCTGTCTGTCTCTCTCACTGATCCTCTCTGTCTGTATCTCTCACTGATTCTCTGTCTGTCTCTCACTGATCCTCTCTGTCTGTCTCTCTCACTGATCCCCTCTGTCTGTCTCTCTCACTGATCCCCTCTGTCTGTCTCTCACTTATCATCTCTGTCTGTCTCTCTCACTGATTCTCTGTCTGTTTCTCTCACTGATTCTCTGTCTGTTTCTCTCACTGATCCTCTCTGTCTGTCTCTCTCACTGATTCTCTGTCTGTTTCTCTCACTGATTCTCTCTGTCTGTTTCTCTCACTGATCCTCTCTGTCTGTCTCTCTCACTGATCCCCTCTGTCTGTCTCTCACTGATTCTCTGTCTGTCTCTCTCACTGATTCTCTCTGTCTGTCTCTCACTTATCATCTCTGTCTGTCTCTCACTGATTCTATCTGTCTGTCTCTCTCACTGATTCTCTCTGTCTGTTTCTCTCACTGATCCCCTCTGTCTGTCTCTCACTGATTCTCTGTCTGTCTCTCTCACTGATTCTCTGTCTGTCTCTCTCACTGATCCTCTCTGTCTGTTTCTCTCACTGATCCCCTATGTCTGTCTCTCACTGATTCTCTGTCTGTTTCTCTCACTGATTCTCTCTGTCTGTTTCTCTCACTGATTCTCTCTGTCTGTTTCTCTCACTGATTCTCTGTCTGTCTCTTTCAGTCTTTTTTCCATCCGTGTCACTTGCAGTTTATTTAGTCTAAATCACACTGTAGGGAAATGTTAGGTTAAAGAGGGGCATATTTCATAGACTCTGAAGTCAGTAGGACTTAGCAAAACTAGGTGTTAGCAAGACTACATTTCTCACCCTAATGAAATAAAAGTCCAAGACTCTCTCCCTCTCTCTCTCGCTCTCTCTCTCTCTCTCTGTAACAGATTTGAATACAAACATGTTAAGTCAGCAGCCTGCCCTATGACACTGACAGCACTGACACGTGTAGAACCGCAGCCTGCTGTAAGTTATTTCATAAATGTAGAGTCCCAGAGGGAGGGAACAATAAATCAACTGTCCAACCCCAATAACCACCAGTCAAAAAAACCTAGAAGGACAGTTCCCTGGTAAACGAACTCTAACAGGCTCACACACATTCCTACACACACCTCAGAATCTTTAACGGTACACTTAAAAAATAAAGGTGCGAGTTGGATCCAAGTAATGTTCTTGAGAGCGATGCGATAGAGGAACCATTTTAGGGTCTCTGAAGAACTATAAATGGGATGGTTCTTTGAAGAACCATACAAAAATCCAAAACCAGAAATGTTTCGGTCCTCCAGGACCGGAATTTAATAGCCCTGCTGTAGGATTTTAAGCCATATTTACATATTTCCCAGCGTGCCTTTCAAGTTAATTTTAGAGTTTCCAGTAACACCCATGACTGGTTTGCTAGTGACAGAGACATGGTTGTTGCATTCAGTCACTTATTGTCCTGTGGCCTTCACCAAGTGAGATCCTAAGTGAATATGAAGGCCTAGATGTACCTTAATACAGTGGCCTGTAACTCATAGTTTACAGGCAGCCCCCCCGTGTCCGTCTGGAGCGTGAAGTCTCGAGCTCTGCTGGTCGGCTACTGCGTAGCTACCTAGCGGTGACAAAAGTCCTGGTCTACTCTAGAAAGCCTATGTAAATTACGATAGCTCGAGTGGCCCCCAAAATCAAAATCTAGACGGACGTTTTGGACTCTAAAATTAGTTTATTATGATCAAGTTCGATCCCCACAGTGAATGATTTTAAAGTTTGCTACAAATCAAGATATTTCATTAAATTGTGATCCATTCTGACTAGTGCATTTGTCGTCACACAGGACCACGTGCTGACACAGACCAATCAGAACGTGCCGGCAGGCTATGAGGAGGCTCCCGGTTGACTCTCTCAGGCAGGATGAAAACGACTACATCGACCATGATCCTTTGCTAGTTACGGCCACTTTCACCATGACCCTTAGCGATGTTTTGGTGCCATTCAGCCCCATACAACAAAATGGCACGCTTCAAATTCAAATAATTCCGGCTTCATGCGCCATCAGGTGTTTTCCATAGGAATATGTGGATGACATCAGCGCTATCACTATCTACTGCAAGACACATTATGCTGGCTTGCAAATTGATGTGTAATTCCTATTGAAATCCAGTCATAGTGGGGATATCCATTTAGAATGTTTATTCACCTGAAACCTGAATTCAGAATTAATGCCAGGGTTAGGAATATTAAGATATGAGACTAACTTAAACATCTAAACTGAAACAACCATTTCAGTAAAGGGTGCAATAAGTAGATTTGGATTAGTTTAGAAAAATGTATGTTATATATATTTGAGTAGCATAAGATTAATGAATTAATCAATCAATCAATGTACATGCAAAAACATAGATATTGAAATAAACAACTCTAAAAAATAAACCTGCAATAGAGCATAACAGCAAATCTGCAGCAATAACAGTTTACGTGCTTGAGGCGTCAGACCCCCTGGTTCGATTCCAGGCTGTATCACAACCGGCCGTGATTGGGAGTCCCATAGGGCGGCGCACAATTGGCCCAGCGTCGTCCGGGTTTGGCCGGTGTAGGCCGTAATTGTAAATAAGAATTTGTTCTTAACTGACTTGCCTAGTTAAATAAAGGTAAAATAAAAAACTAAAAACATGTAATTACATTTTTAACATGAATAATGTCTGGGATAGAAAACATGATTCCATATGGAGAAAACGTTATATTGTCTCAGATAGCCTAAACTATTGTGTGCCCAATCTTAGACCTATTTATATTTTCCATAATCCTAAATTCACTCATTTCCATCTAAATATAATGATGATGATGATGATGATGATGATGTTAAGCTATAGACAACTTTAACATAGTCACAAATTGTTATATTTCACTGGTAGTTTATGATTGAGATTATTGTTCCTTTCATGAGAATGATAAATAAATTGTTATTTGATTATTTTGATCTTGAGGATAACAGAAATCCCAATACTCAGACGTTATTATATTATAATGCTTATTTGTTTTGTACGATCATTCAAAGTTGACCTATATTACATGTGAAAAACGACTTTATAAAAGTTATCATCACAACTTACCACTGACAACTCTTGCGCCATTGCCGCTCGAGGCCATGACCATCACTCCCCATAGAACTCTCAGGATATTCTGCTCCGCGCGCGTCTTCAAGGATTCCATACTTGACAGAGGGCTTTGAAATAAAACTGTTCTTGTAAAACAAAAAGCTTCTTCCTTCACATCAGAGTTCCCCGTTCTACCAGCAGTTTGTTGACTGCGACTTCGCTCTCAATCTCCGGTTTCTGCTGTTGTCATGGTTTCCCCCGATATTTCGGGTTTTCAGTGAGCAAGATGCTCTAATCAGGATTTGCACCGGCTTCCTCGCGCGCTCGACCACCGAAAAGTGTTCGAAGAATGGGGGCTCGCGCAATTATCCCACCAGAGAGATTGAAAGAGTGAAAGTGGCTCCCACACCAGTGCTCATTGATCCACTCCCTTTCCTTCCCCTCTCTGGACTGGTGGGGTCCCAATGCAGCTGATCGACCAGGCGGGGGCACAGCTGTCACCTCGCGCCCCCACCGGTTATTTCGCCTCGAGACACGTGCTCCCCAAGATATATAATGCATGAAGACAATTTATGGCATGTTTGGATCATATAATAGCACGAATGCTTCAAGCAAATGCATCATAGGATAAACTAATATTAGACTACAATTTGTCACCAAAATATAGGCAACATTTGAGAGAGAGAGATGCCTTTGAGAGAGAGAGAGAGAGAGAGAGAGAGAGAGAGAGAGAGAGAGAGAGAGAGAGAGAGAGAGAGAGAGAGAGAGAGAGAGAGAGAGAGAGAGAGAGAAAGAGAGAGAGAGAGTGCTTCCTCCTGTCCTCAGGCCTTAGTAGGCCTACACTTACACAGAGGGAGGCTGCATTATTTGTGTGTATATTATCTGTCCTGGCCTGGGGTCACCACAGCAGTATCCACCTGGGACTTAAACCCACCAGACAATTAACCTGTCAGATGAACTGTCAAAGCCCATCAATATTGATGGAAACTATCAACACTATCTCTCACCAGACCCTTGAGGGATAGGCATTTTACTATTATTTGTACCTTAGTGGAGGTTTCAAAAACATGGAACATTTTTATCTCTGGGTGGACAATAACATAATTTTTTATTTATTTCAGGTATAGGTAAAACGACATACACCTATTCACACACTCCCTTGAGCCCAGGCCTGAGACCAGAGGTAAATATCTCTAGATGCTTTTCATATTGTTCTCCCACATTTTCACACAGCTATGATAGCCAATTACATTTTCTGACAGACAGGTTCTCTCTTTCTGTGTTGTATTGATCTGGTCGCTATAACGATGTGGAGCCAGGATGTTCTGGCTCACTGCTGTTAAACACGCTGTAATATGTATTGACACAAAATATGGTATTACTTAATTCACTATTAGCTATTGATCAGCTATAGCCCTCCCTCCTCTCCTCCCTACATTCATCCCTCCTTCCTCTCTTCCTTCCCTCCCTCCCTCCATCCCCCTCTTCGGTAAATGGATAAATGCAATTGAGGTTTACTGGGCAGTTGGGAGGTGTTCGATAACAACACTAAGATATTCTCTGACACATTATCGATGAAGAGGCCTGAGCATTATTACTGCTGCTGCTGCCATCATCATGTTCATCATCATCATCATCACCAAGATTAAACAAGACCTGGCAGGAAACTCCAACAGAGGAGTAAAAGAGAATAGACAAGAAAGAAAGAAAGAAAGAGAGAGAGAGAGAGAGACACACAGAGAGAGAGATGATTTGTATGAGAGAGAGAGACAGAGAGAGAGAGAGAGAGAGAGAGAGGATTTGTATGAAGAGAGAGAGAGAGAGAGAGAGAGAGAGAGAGAGAGAGAGAGAGAGAGCGGGACAGAGAGAGGGAGTGGGGGAGACAAAAGAAAGGAAATATGTGGTAATCATAAAAGAGACAGAGGATGGAGCTGGGTTTGAGTGCCATCGGGCAGAGGAAAAGGCCAGCTTGCAGAAAAGGGAGCGGGCTGGCAGTAACTAGGGCAGCTGAATCAGGTCCTGCTGAGGCGGCAGTCTGAATGGACCTGGCCTGCGGGCAGGGGACAAACCCAGAACATCATCCTCATTAATATCATCACTCTCCTCCCACTCTTCATCATCGTCCTCTTCCTCATAGTTGACATTCTGTATAGTAGACATACACAGGTCAGAAATGGCTTTTGTCTTGGTTGCTTTCTCTCTCCTTTTCTCTATTTTCACCATCTCTCTCTCTCTCTCTCTCTCTCTCTCTCTCTCTCTCTCTCTCTCTCTCTCTCTCTCTCTCTCTCTCTCTCTCTCTCTCTCTCTCTCTCTCGCTCTCTCTCGCACACACAGAGCCTTAAACAAATTGTATTTTAAACCCCCCTTATCATTGTGATTTCCATGGCTGTCATTGTGATTTCCATGGCTGTCATTGTGATTTCCATGGCTGTCATTGTGATTTCCATGGCTGTCATTGTGATTTCCATGTCTGTCATTGTAATTTCCATGGCTGTCATTGTGACGATCATCCAGAAAAATCTGTTCTGCATTGTTGCCTCCTCCCTTTAAAATCCTACCATTGGGTCAACCTCACAGTCATGTTGAGGGTAGAAAATCCTACATTTCCTCACTCCCTCCATCCCCCATCCTCTATTTCCCCACTCCCTCCATCCCCCATCCTCTATTTCCCCACTCCCTCCATCCCCCATCCTCTATTTCCCCACTCCCTCCATCCCCCATCCTCTATTTCCCCACTCCCTCCATCCTCTATTTCCCCACTCCCTCCATCCTCTATTTCCCCACTCCCTCCATCCCCATCCTCTATTTCCCCACTCCCTCCATCCCCCATCCTCTATTTCCCCACTCCCTCCATCCTCTATTTCCCCACTCCCTCCATCCTCTATTTCCCCACTCCCTCCATCCCCCATCCTCTATTTCCCCACTCCCTCCATTCCCCATCCTCTATTTCCCCACTCCCTCCATCCCCATCCTCTATTTCCCCACTCCCCTCCATTCCCCATCCTCTATTTCCCCACCTCCCTCCATCCTCTATTTCCCCACTCCCCTCCTCCCCCATCCTCTATTTCCTCCCCACTCCCTCCATCCCCATCCCCTATTTCCCCACTCCCCCCCAATCCTCCATCCTCCATCCCCTATTTCCCCACTCCCTCCATCCCCATCCTATCTTATCCCACTCCCTCCATCCCCCATCCTCTATTTTCCCACTCCCTCCATCCTCTATTTCCCCCACTCCCCTCCATCCCCCATCCCCTATTTCCCCACTCCCTCCATCCTCTATTTTCCCCACTCCCTCCATCCCCCATCCCCTATTTCCCCACTCCCTCAAATCCCCCATCCTCTATTTCCCCACTCCCTCCATCCCCTCCTCTATTTCCCCCACTCCCTCCATCCCCCCATCTCCTATTTCCCCCATCCCTCCATCCCCATCCTCTATTTCCCAGCTCCCTCCATCCCCCCATCCTCTATTTCCCCCACTCCTCCATCCCCCACCCCCTATTCCCCACTCCTCATCCCCATCCTCATTCCTCATCCCCATTTCCCTATTTACCCCACTCCCTCCATCCCCATCCTCTATTTCCCCCTCCCCCCATCCCCATCCTCTTTTCCTCACTTCCCCATTCCCTATTTCCCCACTCCCTCCATCCCCCATCCTCTATTTCCCCTTCCCCACCCCTCCTTCCCCATCCTCTATTTCCCCCACTCCCCTCCCATCCTCTATTTACCCCACTCCCTCCATCCCCCATCCCCTCTATTTCCCCACCTCCCCCATCCTCTATTTCCCCACTCCCCCATCCCCATCCTCTATTTCCCCACTCCCCTCCATCCTCCCTCCTTACCCCACTCCCCCCATCCCCATCCTCTATTTCCTCACTCCTCCTCCCTATTTTCCCCTTCCCCACTCCCTCCATCCCCCATCCTCTATTTCCCCACTCCCTCCATCCCCCATCCTCTATTTCCCCACTCCCCCCCTCCCCTATTTCCCCTCCCTCCCTCCCCATCCCCTATTTCCCCACTCCCTCCATCCCCCATCCTCATTTCCCCACTCCCTCCATCCCCCATCCTCTTTTTCCTCACTCCCCCATCCCCTCATTTCCCCACTCCCCTCCCATCCCCCCATCCTCTATTTCCCCACTCCCCCTCCATCCTCTATTACCCCACTCCCCCCATCCTCATCCTCTATTTCCTCACTCCCTCCATCCCCTATTTCCCCACTCCCTCCATCCCCCATCCTCTATTTCCCCACTCCCTCCATCCTCTATTACCCCCACTCCCCCCCATCCCCATCCTCTATTTCCTCACTCCCCCCATCCCCATTTCCCCACTCCCTCCATCCCCCATCCTCTATTTCCCCACTCCCCTCCATCCTCTATTTCCCCACTTCCCTCAATCACCCATCCTCTATTTCCTCACTCCCTCCATCCTCTATTTCCCCACTCCCTCCATCCCCCATCCTCTATTTCCCCACTCCCTCCACCCCCATCCTCTATTTCCCCACTCCCTCCATCCCCCATCCTCTATTTCCCCACTCCCTCCATCCCCCATCCCCTATTTCCCCACTCCCTCCATCCCCCCATCCTCTATTTCCCCACTCCCTCCATCCTCTATTTCCCCACTCCCTCCATCCCCTCCTCTATTTCCCCACCCCTCCATCCTCTATTTCCCCCACTCCCTCCATCCCCCATCCTCTTTTCCCCCTCCCTCCATCCCCCATCCCCTATTTCCCCCTCCCTCCATCCCCATCCTCTATTTCCCCCTCCCTCCACCCCCATCCCTATTTCCCCACTCCCCCCCAATCCCCTCCCTTTTCCCCCTGCCCTCAACTCTTCTACCCCCCTCTCCCTCCACCCCCATCCCCTATTTCCCCACTCTCCATCTCTCCTCCTTCTTCTCCCCCCTCCTCCTCAACTAACCCTCCCCTTCCCCTTTCCCTCCCCCTTCTCCCCCTTCTCTCCTCCCCCCACCCCCTTTCCCCCTCCCAAATAAATGCTCTTCCCTCTACCTGGGGTGGTTTGAGTGCTGCCTCTCTGCTGATTGGATTAGAGGCTGGTCATTGTGGCGATAGGAGATGGGAGGAAGTAACAGGCATCCATTAGACAGACATCAGACTACAGATCATCCCTTAGATCTACAGTATGGGTTACATCATCCACTATTAACTCCTTCATTATCATGCTTTCTCTCAATTCAATTCAATTCAATTCCATTTAAAGGGCTTTATTGGCATGGGAAAAATGTGTTTACATTGCCAAAGCAAGTGAAATAGATCATAGACAAGTGACATAAACAATAAAATACGAACAGTAACAACACTTACACCTCATAAACTTCGTACAG
>LR778259.1:29883653-29934127 GCA_902810595.1 Coregonus sp. 'balchen'
CTTTTTAATGCCTCAGTTATCCTTATACAAAGGAAAATTACAACTTAACCATGTACCTACAAAGTTTTAAAAAATAAGACTATTGTAAAGGGAGAAAGTGTTGTGGGGAGATCAATGCTGTAGATTTGTCATCAGACGTCAGATTTAACCAGACTGCACCTCTCCTCCTCTCTCTCTCTCTCTCTCATATTATATAATAGTATATATATATATATATATAATATTCATTCAATCAAGGGCTTTATATTGCATGGGAACACATGTTTAATTTGCCAAAGCAAGTGGAATAGCTAATAAACAAAAGGAAATAAACAAGGGAAAAAACATTAAACTCACAACAATGTTTTTAAAAATATAGACAGTTCAATGTTATATTTTGGCAATGTTGTAACAATGCAATGTTGCGTTCCTTCGCTCTGTGGTGGTATGTCCTGATAACCTAACAGTCCCTTGGCCGTCTTACATCTAAACACATGGCTATCACCATGGTACCCTTCAGAGAGGACCCCACCTGGCTGTTTACATCTGTTAGCAGGGAGTTTTTTGGTGTGTGTGTGTGTGATCTATGTGTGTTCTCTACCCCCCACCATCAACACAACATCCATTTTCTTTTCTTGTGATCATTTGAGGCCACTTTGTGTTTCCCTGACCTCAGACAGCCCATTCTCGTCTCTGTTTTTATCTCTATCACTGGAACACCCTCACTCCTCTCTCTCTCTCTCTCTCTCTCTCTCTCTCTGTCTCTCTCCTCCTCTCTCTCTCTCCTCTCTCCTCTCGTCTCTCTCTGTCTCTCTCGCTCTTGTCTCTCTCTCTCTCCCCTCTCTCTCTCCTCCTCTCTTCTCTCTCTCGTTCCTCTCTCTCTCTCTCTCTCTTCTCTGCTCTCTCCTCTTCTCTCTCTCTCTCTGTCTCTGTCTCTCTCTCTCGCTCTGTCTCTCGTCTCTCTCCCCTCTCTCCTCGTTCGCTCTCTCGCTCCCCTTATGTCTCTCCTCCTGCTCTCCGTCCTCTCCTCTCTCTCATCTCTCTCTTCTCCGTCCCTCTCTTCTCTTCTTTTTCCTATCTCTACTCCCTCTCTCTCTCTCCCTCTCTCTCTCTCTTTTTCCTCTCTCCTCGCTCTCTCCTGTCTCTCTTTCTCTCTTTCTCTCTCCCTCTGTTTCTTTGTCTCTCTGTCTCTGCCCTCCCCTTTCCCTCGCGAGAGTGTTCTGTGGCTCTTTCTGTGAATAATTATGATCTCCTTTCCCGTCTCCAGGAGCTGTTCACAATGCTAACCTACTTCCTGCTGTTATAATGTAGCTTATTGTAAATACCCTGTTCCATTTAGGTAATATGCTATAATAGAGCCACACAAGGCCTGACTATATAGGAGACAGACCCGGTGGAAAATCATAATATATTTAATGCCATTTAGCAGACGCTTTCATCCAACGCTGGGTGGCCCAGCGGGAAACCTATATGTTTCCATTAGGCAGGTTCACAGTGCCACGCTCGCTACGACAGCACTTAGTAGCCGCATCCACATTAAACACATAAAAAAATGGCTTTTAAATTATTTCAAATAAGTCACATTTTTTCTTCGCATAGAATAAGGAGTTCACGGTGACATGGCTAATCTCTCTGCGTCTCTTCATGGCTGTAGAGTCTATATTATAGACTAATACTGTTGAAACAAATGAGTGGAGCTGCTGCTATCGGACGTGAAGTCATCAGGGACCCGACGGCGGCTCAATATTAATTTCCCTGCTGAGGTTTATTCATGTGACATCATATTGGGCTCAATTTAGAATTGTATGATATTATTTTTTATTTTTTTATATACTTTTGTTTATTAAATTTTTCAGTACCCAGCAATTTAGTAAAAATTTGGGCCTTGAAAGTTATTTGGTATGAATTTTGGAACAAAAATTTGAAGACAACGATACAGCAAACATGGAAGACAGACATGAAAGAAAAATAGACATTAAGTACAAATAAGATAAACACAAAAAAAAAAAAAAAAGAAGAATATCTGTTTTGATCCAGTTGTTATAGGTTGCTAGCACAGTTTATTACGTCCTTAACATCCGAGATGTCGTATTATGCACATACCAGGCTTCTTAATCACCAATATATTAAATATACATCACTCTGGAACTGCAGGGAAATGTATTTCTTTTGACATAAGAATAAGAAGGGAGCCCACTTTGCATAAAATTTGTCTACAGACCCATTGAGTGTCTGTTTTATTTCTCCAACGTTATTGCAATTCAAAATAGACTTTAATCCAAAGAGCATGAGAAGGGGGCTGCAGAGGATTTCCATCTAAGTAAAATTACATCGTCTCGCTAACAACGTGACAAGGCAATTACATCCTTATTCATTTTGGTCAATTGTATTGTGGGGTAAGGAAACTCCAATAATGCATGAGAGGGTCTGGCTCGATTGTGTGCCGCTTAATTCTGAGAGTTGTGTTAAAGATGTCTTTCCAGAAACCAACAAGAGATGGGCAGCACAAAACATGTGCACATGATTAGCAGGTGACTGGTTACATCGAACACAATTAGGGTTCACATCCTTGTAAATTTTTGATAGTCTTGCTTTGGTCCCAGTGGGCCCTATGAATGAGTTTTGCATTGGATGAGGCCGTGGTCGAGCGCAAATAGAAGAGCTATGTACCCTTTTGAGTGCCCCTTCCATAGTTCATCAGATATTTCCTCACCCAGTTCCTCCTCCCAAGAGGAATTTGATATTGTTTTAATGAGATGGCTTGTAGTGAGCAAATTTGACTATAGATTATTGACATTGTGGCCTTTCTGATTAGGAAGTGGGGTGAGAAATGTGTCGAACTGTGTTCCACTAGAAAGGTTGGGGAATCCTGGATCTATGCTGCGGATGTAACTCCGGACTTGTAAGAATCTAAAAAAATGATGTCTGGGGAGACCAATTTAGCTGATAGTTGTTGAAACGTACTAAATGTATTGTTGTATACCAGATCTCTGAATCTTTTAATACCGAGATTAGACCATGTTGACGAAAGCACCATCAATCATAGATGGGGGGAAAAGCTGGGTTTGAGGCTACCGGAGCCAAGAGAGAGGTTGTTTGAAACCCAAAGTGGCGCCTAAATTGATTCCAGATCTTCAATGTTGTTTTGACACATGTATTATTGGTGAAGGAGGAGTAAGGGCCTGTAATAGAGGAGTGAGCGAGGGAAGACAGTGATGCCGGTGTAGACGAGGCAGCTCCATCTCCAGCCAAGTTGGGGGTGGGAATATTACTACTGCTCTGCAACCAGTACTGAATGATCCTAAGGTTAGCGGCCCAATAATAGAATCTGAAATCTGGTAGAGCTAGACCGCCGTCTGGTTTGGGCCTCTGCAAGAGCTGTTTTTCGCATCCTAGGAGGCTTTTTGTCCCATTATAAAGGGTAGTATTAGGCCGTCGATCTTTTTGAAAAATGTATTGGGTAGAAATATTGGAAGGCACTGATAGAGGTATAAGAATTTAGGGAGAGTATTCATTTTAATAGAGTTAATTCTAGCAACTAAGGAGAGGGTGTAGCAAAGACCACCGTTCCAAATCGTCCTTAGTACGGGTTAAGAGAGGAGCAAAGTTGGCTTGAAAAAGGTTTTCAAACCTAATTGTGACATGTACCCCGAGATAAATAAAACTGCTGTGTGCTATTTTAAATGGCAAGTTATGTAAAGGGGATTTTTTTGCAGCCATGTTAAGTGGCATCAATTCACTTTTACTGAGATTTAGTTTATACCCCTGATATGTGACCGAAGGATGCGAAAAGTGGCAAGGGCAGCAGGGACAGAGACAGAAAGATTGGATGTGTATATTAATAAATCATCTGCATATAAAGACAGTTTTGTGTTCGTGCCCGTATCTGACTATGCCTTTGATGAGGGGGTTGGAGCGAAGTGCTATTGCAAGTGGCTCTATGGCGAGGGCAAACAGTAAGGGACTTAAAGGGCAACCCTGACGTGTCGATCTTTGCAAAGGGAAGCAATCTGATTGAGTGTTATTAGTCCTGACAGAGGCTTGGGGGGATGAGTACAGAAGTTTTTATCCAGGTCATGAATTTGGAGCCAAAGCCACATTTATTTAGAGTGTAAAAAAGGTATTTCCATTCCACCCGATCAAACGCTTTCTCCGCGTCCAGGATATAATGGCTTCAGAGGTATTGTCGACAGAAGGATTGTATATAATATTAAATAATCTTCGGAGATTGAAGAATGAGTGTCTATTTTTTATAAATCCTGTTTGATCCGGAGAGATAATGATGGGAGGACTGTTTCTAGCCGCGTTGCCAGAATTTTGGCTAGAATTTTATAGTCCACATTTAGCAGGCTAATTGGACGGTATGATGCCACAGTCAAGAGGGTCTTGTTTTTTTAAAGAATAACACAAATGGTTGCTTGAGTGAGAGTATGTGGGAGAGCACCATTTACAAATGCATCATTGTACATTTCAATTAGAATAGGGGCTATTTTGGTGATAAACTTTTTATAAAACTCTGTCGGGTAGCCATCAGGCCCTGGGCTTCTCCCAGATTGAAGGGATTTGACAGCGTTAGACAGTTCTTCAACAGTGATCGGGCTGCTCTAATTTTTTTACCAAATCCCGGCCGACCGAAGGCACAGATAGTGAGTGGAAGAAATTATCCAATTCCAGTGTATCCGCTTTACTTTCAGAGGTATATAGAGACTGGTAAAATCTCTTGAACTCCTCATTGATCCCCCCAGGATCTAATGATATCCCAGATGATGTACGAATTTTTGTAATCTGAGATGATGATGATTGTTGACGTAACTTGTGAGCTAATAATTTACTGGCTTTCTCTCCTTGTTCATAGTAAGTGCTCCTAGACTTGACAAGCATTTCAGTAACCTGGTCTGTTAATAGTGTGTCAAATTCTGCTTGCAGAGTTAAACGTTCCTTATAAATATCCGGGGATGGTGGAAACGGCATAAATGTAATCTAATTGGGCAATACAGCGTGTTAGCATAGCTAACCTATTCCTTTTCAATTTGTTCTCATGTGCGGTGTAGGAGATAATTTCACCTCTGATATAAGCTTTCAAAGTTTCCCAGAGAGTAGACGCAGAGATGTTTGGGGTTCTATTTGTAATCATGAAAAAGTCGATTTGACTCAAAACAAAATTGACAAAGTGTTCATTACTGAGCAGTTGAGTTTTTAGTCGCCAAGGCGGTCGCTGATTGTCAACATTTTTGAAAAGCTACTTCCATAGTAACAGGGGCGTGGTCAGATACAACAATTGGGTTATATGAACATGAAGTTATGGAGTGGAGGAGCCGGTCATCAACAAGGAAGTAGTCTATGCGCGTAAAAGTGTGGTGAACCGATGAGAAAAAAGAGTATGCTTTCCCATCTGGATTAACCATTCTCCAAGGATCTGAGACTGCGAATTCAGACATAAAGGTTCGAACAACTCTAGCTGAGGTTGATAGGGTGGTAGGTTTAGTGGAGGATCGATCCAATTGTGGGTCTAACCAACAGTTAAAGTCACCTCCTAAAATCAACATATGGGTGGACATATCTGGGAGTGTAGAGAAAACCGATTTGAAAAAATCACCATTGTCCCAATTAGGAGCATAGATATTAACAAGAAGAACCTTTGTATTGAGCAGCCTACCACTGACAATTATATATCTACCATGGGGATCTGCGATCACCTTAGAACATGTAAAAGGTACCGATCTGTGAAGTAAAATAGCCACCCCTCTCGCCTTACTCTGAAATGAGGAATGGAACACCTGACCCACCCATCTGCACCTAAGACTTGAGTGTTGTGATACCTTCAGATGAGTTTCTTGGAGAAAGATGATGTGAGCTTTCAAATGATGAAGATGGTGTAGCACCTTACTACGTTTAACTGGGTTATTTATGCCCCTGCAGTTCCAAGTAAGAAAATTAAAGCCATTCCCTCCAGCAGTATGGGCTACACTAGGCTGAGTCATATCTTAAGAGAGAGAGAGGATGTGTAAAGGACAAGGTACAATGTAAACTGAAGATCTTAGTTGAATCTAAAAGCGCAAATGTAAAAAACAAAGACAAACGAAGAGGCACAAAAAACATATACAAACTATATACAAATAGAGAGTGAACAAACCCTTCCCTCACACCCGCCCTTGCCGAAGCATCTCCCCAAATGAGATGCAAGCAAAACCCTAAATACGAAGAAAGTTTAGAGCTAAGCATGATAACTCTTACTCTGTGCTACCTAAGATTAGTGACCATTTAACTAGAGTAAGCCAAACATGAATAGAATGGTCCCCAATAGAGTCTAAGGAAAACTATCCTCGATTAAGAGAGGTTTAACCTCGACGCAGATGGTAAATGATCAGACTGAAACAGCCATGCAGACCCCCAGATATTGGCATTAGAGGCGGCAAACCTGGGCTGGAAATAAAGAGATAAAGAAGAGAATGACATTCATATGTCGATGAACCCAGCAGAGATGGCTTCGTTAGTCACCCATTCGGCCTGCTAACTAGCCTGCTAGGAAGACCAGCTAGCCAACCATTTGTTACAAACCATGCGGTACAACAGCCGCTTTCACGTTCTTGTTGATGAAATCTGCCGCTATAGCCGGGTCCTCGAATCTGTGCATGGAGCCGTCCGGTAAAGTCAGTCTCAAAACCGCAGGGTAGATGAGGCCGAACTTCACGCCCGGGCAGGTGTGTAGTTGGCGTTTCACAGCTCCAAAGCTAGCCCGCCTCTTAGCCACAGCTGTTGTGTAGTCCGCAAATATCGAGACTCTTTTACCCTTATGTAGAAGAGGGGATGCTTCTCCCGATCTTCTCAGTATGTCGTTGCGGACGTGAAAGAAATGCACCCTGATGACAAATGGTCGTGGGGGTTCTCCATCCCTGGGTCGGCTACGCAGAGTGCGGTGAGCCCGGTCTAGCAATGGCTTCTCCTCTAGCCCGAGCAGCTCCTGAAGTAGCTGGGCCATGTACTCCGTGGGTCTTGGGCCCTCCACTCCCTCCGGTATTCCCAGTAGACGAATGTTGTTCCTCCGCATTCTACTTTCCATATCTTCGCATCTATTATCGAGGAATGCCACCCTAGTTGTCAATGAGCCGACGTTAGCCTCTAGCTCGCTAATGCGAGTGCTGTGGTCTGTAGCCCCTCGCTCCAAATCCGATAATGTCACCCCATGTGCGTCGAGCTTATTCTGTATACTCTCGATAGATTTTTTAAGCTCGTCTTTGATCGTTGATATCTCTGACCTGAGGTTGGTAGAGAGACAGTCAATTTTTCCGAAAATGTCGGCTTTGAGGGTGCCTATCACGGATTGTAGCATCTCCACAGTCAGTGTTTCCGTGGGGCCGGCATTGGTAGCGTTCGGTGGCGGGGGTGAGTCGGGAGAAGTTGCAGGCTTGTTGCGGCCTGCTCTTGCAGACTCTGTTTTTGGTCGGGTTGATGTCATTACGAATTTAAATTTATTAAACTTGAACTGAGTTGTTTATGGGTCTCTTCAGACGCCTGGGCAAACAGAAATGTATGCAGTTTTGCAAAGTTAAATATATAAATTTGGTCACTAACTCAGGAGCGATAGGGAGACGCGTGCTACATCCTTGGCTTCCAACAGCGCCCCCCCGAATTGTATGATATTATCACCTTGAAGAGGTCAAACGAGACAGACTGTGAAGTCGAATTAAACGTTAAAATACTGTGATTAGAAACAAACATTTCACAAATTGCAGGTCGGTTTGCCATTAAATAATTTATAATTGTAGACTAGTGGTGTTGATGTCAAACTCAAAATCATTTTGCTCTCTTTTCCACAAACTCGAGTTAGAATCTAGCTATATGCTTAGAATATGTGTAAAAAATAAAAAATAACATTCCGGTATGGCGACCGTGAGGTGAAACGTTTGGCATTCCCTTTCTTTACTAAAATATGCCTCTTAAATATGAAAGAATTCGACTCTAAAGTTAAGAAATAACTGAAATGTTATGTTGGTAACGGCATGTTATGGCAAATACTAGATAGAGAAATAGAGACAAAAAAAAACACAGCAAAACAACGCAACCAAGAAGCTGTTAAAATGAGTTTAGACTAAGCAGATGAAGAAAATATCAGATGATGTAAAAAAATATCAAAACTGATATGACTGAACTGGGCAAACGAGTGGAGGAGGCTGAAGCCCTGGAGAAAATTGCACTAGAAAACCGTGGATGTACAAAAATACATAATTAAGGAGCTTACTGAAAGATTAAATGGGATGGAAGATTTCAGTCCCCGTTCAAATCTTGGTTTCATACATTTCTCAGAAAGCTGTAGAACAACAGGAATGGAAGAATTCCTGGAAAAGGTAATACCACAACGACTGGGCCAGGAGAACTTCACACGGGCTCCCACAATCGAACGAACAAAACAAACAGGAGACCCGAGAGGCGACACGAGCAGCAAACCAAGGGGCGTCCCCGCCAAGATCCTTAACGAGGGGAGAGCCGGCGCCAAAGTAACATGCCCATTTTCTCAGATAGGACAAACTATAATGACGGAGTGGAGTCAGCATGTTCCTAGTGTGGAGGACGACCTCCATGCAAAAAAAAACTGCCCAGTCCAACCATGTTTCACTGAGTTATCAACAAAAAGTGGTTTTGAGCGATGCAAGTTTTTTTTAAAACAGACCCGGAGGTGTTTTTCGGATGTTGTGTTGTATTTAGTTGTTTTAAGGTTGTTTAATGTCATTTTATTAACCCATCTAGTGACTAAATAACAGCATAGGTTTCAAGTGTCATGCTAGCTAGATTTGGGTGTTAGCCTGGGAGAAGTTACAGGAGAGACGGGTGGGAGGAAAGTAACACAATGTGTTATGGCTTTACACCCCCTGCTGTAATGTGGATAAAGAGTTACTTGTCTAACAGCACACAGAGGGTGTTCTTTAATGGAAGCCTCTCAAACATAATCCAGGTAGAATCAGGAATTCCCCAGGGCATCTGTCTAGGCCCCTTGCTTTTTTCCATCTTTACTAATGACATGCCACTGGCTTTGAGTATAGCCAGTGTGTCTATGTATGCGGATGACTCAACACTATACACGTCAGCTACTACAGCAACTGAAATACCTGCAACACTTAACAAAGAGTTGCAGTTAGTTTCAGAATGGGTGGCAAGGAATAAATTAGTCCTGAATATTTCCAAAACTAAAAGCATTGAATTTGGGTCAAATCATTCACTAAATACTAAACCTCAACTACATCTCGTAATGAATAATGTGGAAATTGAGCAAGTTGAGTAGACTAAACGGCTTGGAGTAACCCTGGATTGTAAACTGTCATGGTCAAAACATATTGATACAACAGTAGCTATGATGGGGAGAAGTCTGTCTATAATAAAGCGCTACTCTGCATTCTTAACAACACTAGCAACAAGGCAGGTCCTACAGGCCCTAGTTTTGTCGCACCTAGACTACTGTTCAGTAGTGTGATCAGGTGCCACAAAGAGGGACTTGGGAAAATTGCAGTTGGCTCAGAACAGGGCAGCACGGCTGGTCCTTAAAAGTACACGGAGAGCTAACATTAATGACATGCATGTCAGTCTCTCCTGGCTCAGAGTGGAAGAGAGATTGACTTCATCACTGCTTGTTTTTGTAAGAGGTGTTGACAAGCTGAATGTACCGAGCAGTCTGTTTGGAATACTGGGACACAGCTCGGACACCCATGCATACCCCACAAGACATGCCACCAGAGGTCTCTTCCAGAACAGTCTATGGGAGGCGCACAGTACTACATAGAGCCATGACTACATGTAACTCTATTCCACATCAGGTAACTGATGCAAGCAGTAGAATCAGATTTAAAAAACAGGTAAAAATACTCCTTTTGGAACAACAGTGACTGTGAAGAGACACACACAAGGGTATTGACACATGCATACGCACACATTGTGATATTGTTGTATGGTGGTATTAAATATGTTGTATTGTAGATATGTAGTGGTGTAATAATGTCATATGATGTACTGTTTTATATTTTGTTTTATATGTAATGTAAGTGCTTTATACACTACCAGTCAAGAGGTTGGACACACCTACTCATTCAAGGGTTTTTCTATATATATATATATATATATATAAATTCAGCAAAAAAAGAAACGTCCTCTCACTGTCAACTGCGTTTATTTTCAGCAAACTTAACATGTGTAAATATTTGTATGAACAGAACAAGATTCAACAACTGAGACATAAACTGAACAAGTTCCACAGACATGTGACTAACATAAATTGAATAATGTGTCCCTGAACAAAGGGGGGGGGGGGGGGGGGTCAAATCAAAAGTAGCAGTCAGTATCCGGTTTGGCCACCAGCTGCATTAAGTACAGCAGTGCATCTCCTACTCATGGACTGCACCAGACATATCTGGGGGGAATGGCCCTATCCCTCACCCTCTGATCCAACAGGTCCCAGACATGCGCAATGGGATTGAGATCCGGGCTCTTCGCTGGCCATGGTAGAACACTGACATTCCTGTCTTGCTGGAAATAACGCACAGAATGAGCAGTATGGCTGGTGGCATTGTCATGCTGGAGGGTCATGTTAGGATGAGCCTGCAGGAAGGGTACCTGCAGGAAGAGGGAGGAGGATGTCTTCCCTGTAACGCACAGCGTTGAGATTGCCTGCAATGACAACAAGCTCAGTCCGATGATGCAGTGCCACACCGCCCCAGACCATGACGGACCCTTGACCTCCAAATCGATCCCGCTCCAGAGTACAGGCCTTGGTGTAACGCTCATTCCTTCGACGATAAACGCGAATCCGACCATCACCCCTGGTGAGACAAAACCGCAACTCGTCAGTGAAGAGCACTTTTTGCCAGTCTTGTCTGGTCCAGCGACGGTGGGTTTGTGCCCATAGGCGACGTTGTTGCCGGTGATGTCTGGTGAGGACCTGCCTTACAACAGGCCTACAAGCCCTCAGTCCAGCCTCTCAGCCTATTGCGGACAATCTGAGCACTGATGGAGGGATTGTGCGTTCCTGGTGTAACTCGGGCAGTTGTACCTGTCCGACAGGTGTGATGTTTGGATGTACCGATCATGTGCAGGTGTTGTTACACGTGGTCTGCCACTGCGAGGATGATCAGCTGTCTGTCCTGTCTCCCTGTAGTGCTGTCTTAGACGTCTCACAGTACGGACATTGCAATTTATTGCCCTGGCCATATCTGCAGTCCTCATGCCTCCTTGCAGCATGCCTAAGGTACGTTCACGCAGATGAGCAGGGACCCTGGGTATTTTTCTTTTGGTGTTTTTCAGAGTCAGTAGAAAGGCCTTTTTAGTGTCCTAAGTTTTCATAACTGTGACCTTTATTAGTCTTAACGACCGTTCCACAGGTGCATGTTCATTAATTGTTTATGGTTCATTGAACAAGCATGGGAAACAGTGTTTAAACCCTTTACAATAAAGATCTGTGAAGTTATTTGGATTTTTACGAATTATCTTTGAAAGACAGGGTCCTGAAAAAGGGACGTTTCTTTTTTTGCTGAGTTTATATATTTATTTATTTATTATTATTTATGTTTTTATTGCATAGAGACATAGTCACTGATCAATAACCTGCATTAAAGGGAATGGCCACTACAGAGTCACCAATAATAATTGTTCATCCAGCCAAAATAATGAAGGTATTTTCTTATTTGATAAATAATAACGGCAACATTGTTATTTTTTACAAGAAACTCACCATTTTAACTGTGTGCTTTCTTTAGACAAGTCATCAACTCAACTATATCCTCTTCTTAACATGTCTAAGGTATTAAACCACAACATCAAAGAGATGGGTCTATGTGAACTGTGGAGATAGAAACATCCAACTGAAAGACAATACTCCTATTACTCATGTCCATAACTCATATTCAAGAATTGACTTTTTTTTTATTGTAAACTTTTCTTTATTTGAATGTTTTTCTGAATGTGAATACCTTCCTACTTACGGCCATTGTCCTCCACGTTTAAGCTCAAACCTCCCATGCCAATATCAAAGACATGGCGATTCATCACAATGGCACTTGGAGATGAGGAGTTTACAACCATGTCTCAACACACAGATTGACATGTTTTGGGACATGAAGGTAGACAATGAAGTATGCCCAACTGTTGTCTGGGGAGCTCTTAAAGCAGATATGAGAGGTTGTATCATGTCTTCCTCTTCACATAAGAAAAAGAAGACCCATAAAGAATTAGAAATACTAGAATAGAAAGTCCACGATTTAGAAAGAAAACATACACGAGGCTGACAGCCGCCGACGACCATAGCAACGATGTAAACAAACATTATCGACATGCGAAAAAATATTCACTTGAACACCATGAGCATGCATAAAAACGTAAATTATGAATCCAAAAATTGATTAGAAAACAATGATTTTTATTGTTAAATGTGACTCTGTAAACTGATATTGTTAGCCAGCTTGCTAGAGTGGTTAAGTAAAAATAATCCTGGAGCACATCTGACCACTCTGCCTGGATAGAATTTCGCCCCCCCCCAAAGCTTCATTGAAAATGAATGGGCCACCCTGTCCACAGCGTGCTGTCTGTCAGCGCCTTTAGGGTTGAATATTTTCCCAGTATTTTCCCAATGTTCCATCCCCAAAATAAATCACTTTTCTCCATGGTAACCCAGAATTTCCTGCCCAAACCATAAGTGTCATAAGAGCATATAAATATGTCTGGATTTGATTAGAGCTTTGATAGGCATGAAAGTTCAAGTCTGATGCTACCTGAGCCTGATGAGCTATACATTAAATACATTTTATCAACCCTACATTAAATAAATGTGATGATCCCAAGCCCAAAAAAAGGCCAAATGATTATGCCTTTATCCAATACATAGCCTATGATATATATAGTCTATCGCATATTATGCACGACAGAAAAACATAAAAGCCCATAGATATAACCACGCTCTCTTACGTAAACCTTATTTTCGCCGTTTATTCCTAAACCTTATTCTTTCCCCATACATTTTTCCCATAGGGATGGCTGAACGGACCAGAGGTAACTCATTTCTGGGTTTTAAGACTACAAGCTGGCGAGCTCTATTGGCTGCTGTATTTAACATTCAGCAAACAAGAGCTTGCCTCCCTCTTCCAGTAGTCTATTAGTATAAGAAATGCTGAAAGAATGTCCAGCAAGCTGTTCTAGTCTAGCTTTTCTTGGGACTCCAAGAGCTAAGGAGTGTTTTTAAGGAGAGAGGCCAGCAGAGTGCAGGTGCGTATTGCGCAAGAGACCGAGGCTATAAGTTAGAAGCTTATTCATAACCCGTCATTCATTAGCTACATATAAGGCTAGTACAGCATTGAGAAGGCCATAGAGAAGCCAGATTTCGACGTTGCATATAATTTAACAGTTCCATTTCACGTCATGCTGTTCATGGAAATAATTGATTACAATTTACTGGTTTTCTCACAGTTATTTCTCTGGGGAAAAGGGAGTGGGTTTGGGTGGTAAATATCGGTAAATATCGGTGAGACAAAATGTGTGTGTGACTGTGTGTGTGAGGGCCTCTCTCTCTCTCTCACCCTTCCCTTTCTCTCCCCCCTCTCTCTCTCTCCCCCATCTCGCTCTCCCTCAATCTCTCTCTACCTCTCCCTCACTTTCTATCGAAGTTCTGTCTTGATTTGCAGTCTGGTTAAATGAATTCCTTCTCAGGGACAGGATGAGAGGAGAGAGATGTAAATCTCCTTCTCTGTGTCGCAGCAGCAGTCCGATATGGAAGCTTCTCTCTGTGTCGCAGCAGCAGTCCGATATGGAAGCTTATCTCTGTGTCGCAGCAGCAGTCCGATATGGAAGCTTCTCTCTGTGTCGCAGCAGCAGTCCGATATGGAAGCTTCTCTCTGTGTCGCAGCAGCAGTCCGATATGGAAGCTTCTATCTGTGTCGCAGCAGCAGTCCGATATGGAAGCTTATCTCTGTGTCGCAGCAGCAGTCCGATATGGAAGCTTCTCTCTGTGTCGCAGCAGCAGTCCGATATGGAAGCTTCTCTCTGTGTCGCAGCAGCAGTCTCTCTGCTGGCCGCTTTTTAGTCTAACTGCTATCAAGTTTACTTTTCTAACGCCGTGACAGTTAAACGTGATATGAATGAATGGGAAAGGCAACATATAAAATCACAATATGGGATGGTGCCTATCTCTCCCATTCAGTGGCAGGTGGGGCAGAGCCCAACCTGTTTTGAGCCCCACCTGTTTAGCAAAAAAAATATATATATATATATATATTATTTTGGCGTTAATACGTGTCACATATCAGTTTGCAAACAATGTAAAAAAATTAATAATCATTTAGTTAATAAAGCCGCATACAAACATGGTCTCTTTTTTGCTTTCTTGACTAAGTCAGCTCCAAAATGCAGGTGTTTCAGCCTAGCTCAGTGCTTTCTGTGGTGGTGGGGCAGCCAGCGGAAAATACGGAGCATAGGGGTTGGTAATGTTCTCTAGTTGCGCCGTGATTGGCTCAGTGTTCTGTCACTCATGGAGACACTACGTCACCGCAAAACCTACGGGGAGAGCTCGAAAATTCAAGCCCGTTGGGTGCTGCCATCTAAGAAGGCTCAAGGTCATTGGCCACAGATAAAATGATGTCAAATCACGTTATATCTACTGTAGCTTTGATTGGACATCATACTTTTCCAAATCTTAACTAGCGAGCTAGACAAGCAATCATCATCATGAATCAAGTCGTCAATCTACTGGCAAATCCTTGTCATATGAAGACAAATTATAGATAAAACGTATCGGTGCTCATCGGCCATTGGACATAAACATTACACAACAAGAAATCGCAAATTCAACAATGAGTGGTTTGGAAAGAATCAGTGGCTAACTGCAAGCATTGCAAAGCAATCACTAGCCTCCTATTCAGTGGAGTGGGTGGGTGGTCTTGACTTGGATTAAGGGTCTCTTTTCCAAGCTTAAAAGGGTAAACATTCACATACAACACCATGGGCCAGAAAAGGTTGAATACATTGGCCATGCTGTCAATCCAGCATGACTTCTGCCGATTTCAAAACAACTGGAAACTCGGAACTGGGAAATCTCATTGAGTTCAAGACAACTGGGAACTCTGAAAAAAACTACCTCTGACTGGGACAATACGTTTTGAACGGTCATCCAACTCAGGGGTTCCAAGTAGGGAACACTGGCCTCTTTCTAGAGCTCCGACCTGAAGATTGTGTGTGTGTGTGTGTGTGTGTGGGGGGGGGGGGGTTAGTGTGTGTGTGTGTGTGTGTGTGTGTGTGTGGGGGGGGGGGGGTTAGTGTGAGTGTGTGTAAGAGTACCAGTGTTGGCATGATAGGGGGATATACAGCACCAGTCAAACGTTTGGACACACCTACTCATTCCAGGGTTTTTCTTTATTTGTACAATTTGCTACATTGTAGAATAATAGTGAAGACATCAAAACTGCAATCTGAGGGTGGTAACTCTAATGAACTTATCCTGTAACTCTGGGTCTTTCTTTCCTGTGGCGGTCCTCATGAGAGCCAGTTTCATCATAGCGCTTGATGGTTTTTGCGACTGCACTTGAAGAAACTTTCAAAGTTCTTTCAAAGTTCAAAGTTCTTGACATTTTCCGGATTGACTGATCTTCATGTCTTAAAGTAATGATGGACTGTGGTTTCTCTTTGCTTATTTGAACTGTTCTTGCCATAATATGGACTTGGTATTTTACCAAATAGGGCTATCTTCTGTATACCACCCTTACCTTGTCACAACACAACTGATTGGCTCAAACGCATTAAGAAGGAAATAAATTCCACAAATTAACTTTTAAGAAGGCACACCTGTTAATTGAAATGCATTCCAGGTGACTACCTCATGAAGCTGGTTGAGAGAATGCCAAGAGTGTGCAAAGCTGTCATCAAGGCAAAGGGTGGCTACTTTGAAGAATCTCAAATCTCAAATATATTTTTGGTTACTACATGATTCCATATGTGTTATTTCATAGTTTTGATGTCTTCACTATTATTCTACAATGTATAAAATTGTAAAAATAAAGAAAAACCCTTGAATGAGTAGGTGTGTCCAAACTTTTGACTGGTACTGTACATTTAAACAGGGCTGAAAAGTGACTGGTAGCAGGAATATATAAATACTTATGGCAATATGTACTGTACATGTAAACAGGAGCAATAGTGACCAGTAGCAGGATAACTAGATAGATACTAATGGAAATCAATAATCAATGAACAGCAGCGTAGTGGTAGTAATACATCTAATCAATAATCATTTTAGCAGCAGTGTAGGTGTGAGGTGAGTGTGTGTGTATGTGAGTGTGTGTGACAGTGAAGGTGGTTGTGTCTGAGTGGGTAGAGACCTGTGGATGGGCATAGTCAGTGTCTGTGGGAGAGGGAGAGCAGTAGTTGTTTGCCATTTAGCAGTCTTATTGCCAGGGGATAGAAGCTGTTCAAGAGTCTGTTTGTCTGAGCCTTGATGCACCTGTACCTCCTGTTGGACGTGAGCATGGAGAACAGTCCATGTCTTGGGGTGGCTGGGGGGTTTTCTGGCCTTTCTCAGACATCGTCTGTCTCTCAGTGGATGTCTCTCAATGGATGCTCCTCCCCCTCTCTCTTTAGAGTTAGGTCGTTCCTCGTCCAACAGACTCAACGTGAGGCGTGTTGTCTCCTTATGCTTCTGCCCGAAATATTACTTTTCAGATGATGGATGGATTTAGAAGAAATATTTTATACTTTTATGGATTTTTAGAATCCAACCATTTATTAAAACCACTGTGACCTTAATCAGAACATCCCTGAGGATAAATATTATTGGAGCAGGCATGTATATGGCTACCTAAACAGTCCGGAGAAGATTTAGGATGGAAGAAGAAGTTTTGTTCCATCAGAAGTTTTAACAACTTGGCCGATATTAATGTTGTCCATTCGTTATGTGTCCGACGTCCCCTCCCAGAATTATACCTGGTCATTCCAGAACACCCGGAACACTGGGGAACGCTGTAGAACCAGGAAGAACAATGACATCGTTAGACAGGAAGTTTAATGAGGCGTGAAATCAATATGTACAATGCTGCATCACCTGGGGCACACTGGGTAATGGAGAGTCATGAGTGTTTATGTGGTGTTTTAATCACAAAGACCTTGAGATCATCCCTACCCTACGATGTATATTATATTATATATTATATTATTATATTATGTAAACACGCTGGTTACCACGTCAACCACAGACACCCACCCAGATATCATACAGTAGAACCTTCTGGAGTGGGTGAGGGAGAGAGAGAGGGAGATAGAGCTGATTAAGGGAGAAAAAGAGATGAGAAAACGTGAGTCTTTTTTAATCATTGCTGATTGGCAGGTTTGAAAAGTGGATGTCTGCTGGACTTCCTCTTTAAGAAGACAACTTCCTGTGAGAGGGTGCAAAGGACTGTTGTTGTGTTTTTGCACCAGTGTGTACAGTACATACAGTATGATTCTTTGACCATTAGCCTGTGATCTCGTTCACATGGGATCATGGTGCTCTAATCAGGGCATATCTAAATCTTCCCTCATCCCCTCTCTCCTCTCATTTCTCCCCTCTACTCCCTCATCCCTCATCCCCTCTCTCCTCTCCTTCCCTTCCCTCATCTCCTCTCATCTCTCTCTGTTTCTGTGTCATTAGCCCGAACCCTGTGACAGACAGACAGAACCCTGGCCCTGCATCAGAATCAGAGCTGATCCTGTTAACCACTAACACTGCTCCCACATGCAGCTAGGACACCCAGCCTGAATGCTAAAACGTAGACTATAGCGTTGTGGTTAGGATATAGAATACTACATTAGGGGGCACAAGGGGGGACAGTGGGGGAGATAGTAGGGGACACATGGGGGGGACAGACCACTAGCTCAGACCACTAGCTCAGACCACTAGCTCAGACCACTAGCTCAGACCACTAGCTCAGACCATTAGCTCAGACCACTAGCTCAGACCACTAGCTCAGACCATTAGCTCAGACCACTAGCTCAGACCACTAGCTCAGACCACTAGCTCAGACCATTAGCTCAGACCATTAGCTCAGACCATTAGCTCAGACCACTAGTTCAGACCACTAGTTCAGACCACTAGCTCAGACCACTAGTTCAGACCATTAGCTCAGACCACTAGTTCAGACCATTAGCTCAGACCATTAGCTCCAGATCCATTAACCCAGACCACTAACCCAGACCACTAGTTCAGACCATTAGTTCCAGATCCACTAGCCCAGACCACTAGCCCAGACCACTAGCCCAGACCACTACCACAGACCACTAACCCAGAACCCATAGCCCAGACCACTAGGTCCAGATCCACTAGCCCAGACCACTAGCCCAGACCATTAGCTCAGACCACTAGCTCCAGATCCACTATCCCAGACCACTAGCCCAGACCATTAGCCCAGACCACTAGCTCCAGATCCACTAGCCCAGACCACTAGCCCAGACCACTAGCTCCAGATCCACTAGCCCAGATCCACTAACCCAGACCACTAGCTCCAGATCCACTAGCCCAGACCATTAGCCCAGACCACTAGCTCCAGATCCACTAGCCCAGACCACTAGCCCAGACCATTAGCCCAGACCACTAGCCCAGACCATTAGCCCAGACCACTAGCCCAGACCACTAGCCTGATAAATGCATGGTCATTCTCAGAGCTTTCGCTCTCCCTGAGCCCCTTAATCGTTCTGTCCATCCTGGAGCCATCTTCCCATTTTCTCTTGTGTCAGATCAATGGGAAACAGAAGGGAAATGAAAGAGCTATTTCCTCTACACAACAGGGCTGTGTGTGGTAGCTCATGTATTGAGATCCTATCATCCCATCATTACACGGCATGCTGAACATGGTGTGATGTGAGGGGGAAACTTGTCCATGCATGTCTAAATAAATCTTTGAGTAATATCATCTGGAGAGTCAATGTCAATCTGGGAAATCTAATACATGGAAAGAGTCAGACATTGGGGAGACAGTGGGGGAGACAGTGGGTGAGACATTGGGTAGAGAGTGGGTGAGACAGTGAGTAAGACAATGGGGAGACAGTGGGTGAGATAGTCGGGAGCCAGTGGGGGAGACAGTGGGTGAGACAGTAGGGGACACATGGGGGGAAAGCTAGTGGTCTGTGCTAGAGGTCTGGATTAGTGGTCTGGATAGTGGTCTGGCTAGTGGTCTGGATTACTTTTCATTACTTTTAGTCATTAGCGATAGGTCTTATTTAGAGCGCTTACAGGCGGATTAGGGTTAAGTCCTTGCTCAGGCAATTACGGTCTATTAGGCGGGCTATAGCCGAGCGCTCACATTGTTGTGGTTTGCCGTATAGCCAGTGGTACCCTTTAATTTGGGTGGGCTGGGGGGGGTGGGGGTAGTGGTGGGTAGAAGGATTCTATGCTATAGGTATTCCTTAAGAGGTGTGGTTTCATATGTCTGGAGGTGGTTGAGTGACTCCGCTGTCCTGGCGTCGTGAGGGAGCTTGTTCCACATTGGGGTGCCAGGATCAGTCGACAGTTTGTGGATTAGTTGTCTGGATTAGTGGTCTGGGCTAGTGGTCTGGATTAGTGGTCTGGATTAGTGGTCTGGGCTAGTGGTCTGGATTAGTGGTCTGGATTAGTGGTCTGGATTAGTGGTCTGGATTAGTGGTCTGGGCTAGTGGTCTGGGCTAGTGGTCTGGATTAGTGGTCTGGGCTAGTGGTCTGGATTAGTGGTCTGGATTAGTGGTCTGGATTAGTGGTCTGGATTAGTGGTCTGGGCTAGTGGTCTGGATTAGTGGTCTGGATTAGTGGTCTGGGCTAGTGGTCTGGATTAGTGATTTGGGTTAGTGGTCTGCGTTAGTGGTCTGGATTAGTGGTCTGGGCTAGTGGTCTGGTTAGTGGTCTGGTAGTGGTCTGGATTAGTGGTCTGGATTAGTGGTCTGGGCTTAGTGTGTCTTGGGGCTAGTGGTCTGGATTAGTGGTCTGGTGTGCTTAGTGGTCTGGGCTAGTGGTCTGGGCTAGTGGTCTGGATTAGTGGTCTGGGTTAGTGGTCTGGTTAGTGGTCTGGATTAGTGGTCTGGGCTAGTGGTCTGGATTAGTGGTCTGGGCTAGTGGTCTGGGCTAGTGGTCTGGATTAGTGGTCTGGATTAGTGGTCTGGGCTAGTGGTTTGGGGGCTAGTAGGTCTGTGGATTAGTGGTCTGGCTAGTGTTGGGGAGTGGTCTGGATTATCTGGTAGTGGTCTGGGCTATGTTGGTTGTGTGTGATTAGTGGTCTGCGTTAGTGGTCTGGATTAGTGGTCTGGGTTAGTGGATCTGGAGCTAGTGGATCTGGAGCTAGTGGATCTGGAGCTAGTGGTCTGGGATAGTGGTCTGGGATAGTGGTCTGGGATAGTGGTCTGGGATAGTGGTCTGAGCTAGCTCCCTGTTTGGTGTTGTTGTTGTGTCAGGCTGCTAGCAGCACACTATAGGGATAAAGTAGACTAGGAACCACACCACAACATGATTGGTTTACATCTCCTCACTAACCAGTACAGCTATGGGTCTCTAACTTAACTTTATTAAGAGTTTTCCCACCCCACCACCTCAGAATCCCTCGCTCTCGCTCTCTCTGTCTCTTTCTCTCTCTCTCTCTCTCACTCCCATTCTCTCTCCTCTCTCTCTCTCGTCTTTCTCTCTCTCTCTTTCACTCACTCTATTTCTATCAGTATTTCTCTCAGTCTATTTCGCTGTCTCTCTCTTGGTCTCGGTATCTTTCTCTCCCCTCTTTCTCTCTCTCCATCTCTCTGTCTATCTCTCCCTCTCTCGTTGTAAACTGTCTATTCTGTATAAATAGGTTTCTGGTGCTGTAGATTTGTCATCTGTCTTATTACCCATGGTGCATTGCGCCAGTACGGGATGCGCATCGAGCCAGCGCTAATGAGCTCGCTGATGTCGCCGTTGTTGTTGTGTTGTCATTGTTGCCGTGGTAATTAGTGGTTGCCGTGGCAATCTTCTCTACCAAATGCACTCATCATTACTCTCCACTTATATTCATCATCAGTAGCAGGCGGACAGCAGAGCGAAACAAATAAACCGGGTTTGATAAATGGGATTTAATATCATTGCTCAGTGATAAATCTCAGGGTTATCTGGGCCATGTCCATTAGTTCAGTAAAGTTCACCGGTGGAGCCACTGTTAGTGAAAACGTTCCTTCTTCACTTCTCTGACGTCTGAAAAAGTATCCAGTGAACTGCTGGGAATCAGGTGTGGTGCTGGGTTGGAACTAAACCCTGCATTTCATGCATCTCTCCAGGTCAGGTCCAGGGTTGCCTACCCTAATGTGTTAAAGGTGGTGCAGTGTATTGTCCCTCTCCTGAGTCCCTGGGCCTAGATGTTATTTTCTGCGTGGATGTCCTGCTACAATAGTTAGCCTGCATGTCCCCAATGGAAATGTCAGGAGGAATGTTCTACATGCAACTCTACCTGGCTGTCAGTGAGCTCTCCTTCACTCTCCCCCATGCCTCCCTTCTCTCTTTCTCTCTAGCCGCCTCTCCCCCATCCCTCCCCCTCCCTCCCTCCCTGCCTCCCTCGCCACTCCCTCCCTCGCCACTCCCTCCCTCTCCTCCCTCCTCGCCCTCCCTCCCTTCCCTCCCCTCCCTCCCTAGCCCTCTCCCCCCTCCCCCCTCCTCCCTCCCTCCCTCCCACTCCCTCCCTCTCCCTCCCTCCTCCTCCTCCCTCCCCTCCCTCCCTCCCTCCCTCCCTCCTCCCTCCCTCCCTCCCTCCCCTCCCTCCCTCCCTCCCTCCTCCCTCCCATCCCTCCCCTCCCTCCCTCCCCTCCCTCCCTCCCTCCCTCGCACTCTCCCTCCCTCCTCCCTCCCCCTCCCTCCTCTCCCTCCCTCCCTCCCTCCCTCCCCTCCCTCCCTCCCTCCCTCCCTGCACCCTCCCTCCCTCCCTCCCTGCCCCTCCCTCCCTCCCTCCCTCCCCGCTCCCTCCCTCCTCCTCCCTCCCTCCTCCTCCCTCCTCCCTCCCTCGCCACTCCCTCCCTCCCTCGCCACTCCCTCCCTCCCTTCCTCGCCCCTCCCTCCCTCCCGCCACTCCCTCCCTCCCACTCTCCCCTCCTCCCTCCCCTCCCCCTCCTCCCTCCCTCGCCCTCCACTCCTCCCCTCCCTCTTGTGTCACATCTCTTCCCTTTCCCTACCTGTCAGCTCTCCTTCTCCTTCACCCCCCAGCTGCTGCCCTCTCTCCCCCAGCCTGGTGCACCTTGTGTGGGGCTGTTCTCCTAGCTGCCCTGCCTAGTGTGTGGTGCTAGCCAGGGCATGCCCGGGTCTACAGCTGTAGGCCTGGGTGTAAAGCTGTGGGACCTAGCTCTGCACCTGGACATTAAACACTGAACAATGACTCACTCAGTCCTCTGAGGAACATCCTTCGCATAGTAATGGAGCAGAGAAAGGGAGGGAAAGAGCGGTGGAGAGAGAGAGGGGGATGAAAGGAGTGAGGCAGAGAAGGAATGGGAGACGGGGAGAGTGAGAGATAGAGAGGGGGACATAGATTCAATAATAGGCAATCTAGCCAGTTAAAATATGGGTGATAAAACAATCTAATTGGTGTAATTAGTCTACAATAAGGCTGTCATTGGTCTGTTGAAATGGCCTATTATGGCAGATTAAAGAGGTAGAGGAATCAACGGCGTAAGAAGTTGAGAGAGAGAGAGAGAGAGAGAGTTATTGATTATTGGTGTGGGATCTGTGTTTCAATTTTTGATTGCTGGAGCTAGGCCCAGTTTGTGTATGCCTAGAATATGGGTGTTTCCATGTATTCAGGATGAGTGTGTTTGTTCAGGATGAGTGTGTTTGTTCAGGATGAGTGTGTTTGTTCAGGATGAGTGTGTTTGTCCAGGATGAGTGGGTTTGTCCAGGATGAGTGGGTTTGTCCAGGATGAGTGTGTTTGTCCAGGATGAGTGTGTTTGTTCAGGATGATTGTGTTTGTTCAGGATGAGTATGTTTCTTCAGGATCAGTGTGTGTATTCAGGATCAGTGTGTTTCTTCAGGCCTGCATCAATGTATCGTTTTCTAGTGTTTACATCCCATTGACATTTCTCTCTTTTGCATTGTGTTGGATTTTGTTGGCACACGATCAGAAGAGTGGCCATTCTGTGTTTACGTCTGTAACACCCGTAATGAACTCACTTGGCTTTGATCTGCTGGATCATAAACTCCTGTGGGTTTCTATTTGTCCCCACATCCACAGCCCTAACACACACACACGCACACGCACACGCACACACACACACACACACACACACACACACACACACACACACACACACACACACACACACACACACACACACACACACACACACACACACACACACACACACACACACACACACACACACACACACACACACACACACACACACACACACACACACACACCCAGCCAGCCAGCCAGCCAGTAACAAGAGAACAGGGTTTATTGCCTGTGTTTACATATGGGATAATCCCTAACACAAACTCTATTCAAAGACTTACAGACACACTGGCTAACAAAGACCGACCACTGTGGAACCAATAGACCGACCACTGTGGAACCAACAGACCGACCACTGTGGAACCAACAGACCGACCACTGTGGAACCAATAGACCGACCACTGTGGAACCAACAATAGCATTGCGAAGATTTTATCATTTCTTCTCGGGCTCCCTCTCTCTTTTTCCTGCTTTTTCATGTTCCCTCTCTCTCTCTTCACCACATCCCTCTTTCTTCATGTCACTCTCCTCCTCTCATTTTCACACCCTTCCCTCCATCTCCCATCTCCGTTCTCAAACCCCATCCCCTCTCTTTTCTGTCTCCCTCCTCACCCCTTCTCTTCATCTCTCTCCCGTTATTTTAAGAAGCTTTTTAACAAGCCTTTTACCAAGCTCACAATGAGATAATATCATGTGCCGCGCACACACGCACAGACACACGCACGCCTAACACATGCCTAAAGCGCACACATACACACACACACCAGCACACACACCAACACACACACACACACACACACACACACACACACACACACACACACACACACACACACACACACACACACTCACATATTATTTCACTTCCTGACATTTAAATGAATTTGAGAATCTACCTGCATCTCAAATGCCACATTAACAATAACCTGGAAGAGAGTATTGAAATGAACCAACTGAAGATGAGACAGAGATGTATAGTTTTTTTTATTTTTCGTCTGTTACTATTTTGGATTCAGTTTTCCATTCATGAATATTTGAGTGTTTGAGAGGGAGGGAGAAAAGCTTAGATTCGGTGAGGAAGAGAAAATAGAGAAGAGGGGAGGGAGGAGAGAGGGAGGGAGGGAGAGAGGAGAGTTAGGGAGGGAGAGTGGAGGGCTAGGAGGAGGGGGTTATCTGTTTTCTTTCGGTCTTTCTGCTGATGGTATTCTTTCTTTCTTTTTTCTTTTCTGTTCTTTCTTCTTTTTTTTTCTTTCTTCTTTCTTCTTTTCGTTCTTTCTCTCTTTCTATCTTTCTTTTTTCTTCTCGCTTCTCGCTTTTCTCTTTTCTCTTTTCTTTGTCTTTCTCTCCTCTCTCCTCTTTTCTCTTGTTTTATGCCTTACCCAAGTCATATGTGTGTACATACACCCACATGTACAGTATACATACTTTTATGACAGTGATGTCCTGTTGACGAAAACTCGTTCCAAGGAACAGGCAGAGCTCATTATCCAGTTAATAAGAGTTTATTCAAGAGAGGAAGAGAGGAACTCAAACATTAGAGAACCACACATATATACTTAATCTACACAAAGAGCTGCTTACCCCTCCTAGGGGTGCAAGGTTAAATGAGAGATAAGGGGTACTTGGCTCCAATTCCTTAAAGCTTTGTACAAACAAGAACAGGTTCTAACCAGTTCTCACAGCAGATGTGTCTAAGAAAGAGGATTGATACGTTCTTTAAAGCCTATTCAGATAGAAGAAGAATCCAGCCTTGAGCAGGGCCTCTAGTGCCCTGAGAGATAAGGAGTGTGTGGTGTGTGAAGATGGTACTGGACAGCTGTGGAAAATGACCAGTAGATATAGTACATATAGTACTATTCAACTCAATAGCATTAGACCACCCCATCCTTTTTACGCTGCTGCTACTCTGTTAATTATTTATGCATAGTCACTTTAACTCTACCCACATATACATATTACCTCAACTACCTCAACTAGCCGGTGCCCCCACACATTGACTCTGCACCGGTACCCCCCTGTATATATAGCCTCCCTACTGTTATTTTATTTTACTTCTGCTCTTTTTTTTCTCAACACTTTTTTTTGTTGTTGTTTTATTTTTACTTTTTTGTTAAAAATAAATGCACTGTTGGTTAAGGGCTATAAGTAAGCATTTCACTGTGATGTCTGCACCTGTTGTATTCGGCGCATGTGACCAATACAGTTTGATTTGATTTGATTTGAGACTGTAACGGAACCATTTTTCCCTGACAGTCCGCTCTATCGACCTCTCTCTCTGCTCAGCCATGTTCTCTGCACTGTGTGAGGATCAGACCTC
Organism: Coregonus sp. 'balchen'; assembly: GCA_902810595.1. Lineage (NCBI taxonomy): Eukaryota > Metazoa > Chordata > Actinopteri > Salmoniformes > Salmonidae > Coregonus > Coregonus sp. 'balchen'. Next base: position 29,909,146 of record LR778259.1, read on the forward strand.
TCTCTCTCTGCTCAGCCATGTTCTCTGCACTGTGTGAGGATCAGACCTCTCTCTCTGCTCAGCCATGTTCTCTGCACTGTGTGAGGATCAGACCTCTCTCTCTCTGCTCAGCCATATTCTCTGCACTGTGTGAGGATCAGACCTCTCTCTCTCTGCTCAGCCATGTTCTCTGCACTGTGTGAGGATCAGACCTCTCTCTCTCTCTGCTCAGCCATATTCTCTGCACTGTGTGAGGATCAGACCTCTCTCTCTCTGCTCAGCCATGTTCTCTGCACTGTGTGAGGATCAGACCTCTCTCTCTCTGCTCAGCCATATTCTCTGCCCGGTGTGAGGATCAGACCTCTCTCTCTCAATTCAATTAAATGTAACTTCAAAGGCTTTATTGGCATGGGAAACATATGTTTACATTGCCAAAGCAAGTGAAGTAGACGAGAAACAATAGGGAAATTAACACTGGTTGCCCTTTTCTTATGGCAACAGGTAGGGCTGTGGTGGTCACAACATTTCGTCAGCCGGTGATTGTCAAGCAAATAACTGTTGGTCTCACGGTAATTGACCGTTAATTAACATAAACACATTTAGCATCTCCTGGCTTCCACACATAGCCTACAAGCCATTAAAAAAGTATAATAAATCCATGTAATGTAGCCTACACCTTCACAATAAATCCATTATTTATTTTAGACAGGTCTAAAGAAGCATGATATGAAGATAATGTAGTCTATTTCAGAAGAACAGAATAACATACTCTGAGTTGTCCTTATGTTAGGTCCTGATCTGGCTATGCCAAATGGCTGTGGGCTACACTAGTTCATTTAGCAGACAAGATTTGCTTATAATTCCGTGGCGCAGTGGTCTAAGGCACTGCATCGCAGTGCTAGCTGTGCCATTAGAGATCCTGGTTCAAATCCAGGCTCTGTCATGGCCGGACGTGACCGGGAGACCCATGGGGCGGCGCACAATTGTCCCAGGGTAGTGGAGGGAATCTATTTTCTTAATAAACCCGCCTCCTAAATCCAAGTGTTTGACATGGGGGAGGGGACCAGTAACGTTATGATCAAAGGTAGATATGGTTTCATTCAAATATCATCCAATTGCATGAAAAACATGATTGTGACTGTTCTTGACAGTAGCTAGGTGACATAAGATACATACAGTGCATTCAGAAAGTATTCAGACCCCTTGACTTTTTCCACATTTTGTTAAGTTACAGCCTTATTCAAAAAATTATTAAATTGTTAGTTTTTTCTCATCAATCTACACACAATACCCATAATGACAAAATGAAAACAGGTTTTTAGAAATTTTTGCAAATATATTACAAGTAAAAAACAGAAATCTTATTTACAAAAGTATTCAGACCCTTTGCTATGAGACTCGAAATTTAGCTCACGTGTATCCTGTTTCCATTTATCATTATTGAGATGTTTCTACAACTTGATTGGAGTCCACATGTGGTAAATTCAATTGATTGGACATGATTTGGAAAGGCACACACGTCTATATAAGGTCCCACAGTTGACAGTGCATGTCAGAGCATAAACCAAGCCATGGGGTCGAAGGAATTGTTCGTAGAGCTCCGAGACAGGATTGTATCGAGGCACAGATCTGAGGAAGGGTACCAACACATTTCTGCAGCATTGAAGGTCCCCAAGAACACAGTGGCCTCCATCATTTTTAAATGGAAGAAGTTTGGAACCACCAAGACTCTTTCTAGAGCTGGCCGCCTGGCCAAACTGAGCAATCAGGGGAGAAGGGCCTTGGTCAGGAAGGTGACCAAGAACCCGATGGTCACTTTGACAGAACTCCAGAGTTACTCTGTGGAGATGGGAGATCCTTCCAGAAGGACAACCATCTCTGCAGCACTCCACCAATCAGGCCTTTATGGTAGAGTGGCCAGACGGAAGCCACTCCTCAGTAAAAGGCACATGACAGCCCGCTTGGAGTTTGACAAAAGGCAGAGCCCGGATTTGAACCGGATCAAACATCTCTGGAGAGACCTGAAAATAGCTGTGCAGCGACGCTCCCCATCCAACCTGACAGAGCTTGAGAGGATCTGCAGAGAAGAATGGGAGAAACTCCCCAAATACGGGTGTGCCAAGCTTGTAGCGTCATACCCAAGAAGACTTGAGGCTGTAATCGCTGCCAAAGTTGCTTCAACAAAGTACTGAGTAAAGGGTCTGAATACTTATGTAAATGTGATATTTCAGTTTTTTCTAAAAACCTGTTTTTGCTTTGTCATTGTGGGTTTGATGAGGGGGGAAAAAAACAATTTAATCAATTTTGGAATAAGGCTGTAACATAACAAAATGTGGGAAAAGTCAAGGAGTCTGAATACTTTCCGAATGCACTGTATCTCAGTCATAGTCAGTAGCTATAAGCAAGGTCAGTGCTAGTAGGCGGGGAAAAAAGTCAAGTGTGACTCATCATATTTTTTCCTACACTATGTGAGGTATTGTTGAGTTAGCCTTAGCCAATCCCAACATTTTCCTTTTTTCATTTAGATGGGATTTAGAAACAATCCATTTCCCCTCTCTCTGAGAGCAAGTTGCTTAGTACTGATATAAATCCTTCAGTACTGCTTCCATAGGGATTTAATTAGTTAGTCTATACTGTCGCTTATTAGATGTTGTCTGTGAGGACTGTGTATGAGGTGAATGTCCAAACCAACATGGATTTGTAAACATGTGACTGGTTATTGCTCCAGCACTAAATATTAAGACACATCTCTATTGATCTCTTTGATCAATAGTCCTCTGCTAGTGCTGCCTGGTGTCTCACAGCACAGAGAATAACGAGGGAGTGTGGAAGTAAAGGAGTGTAATGGCTTTTCCCTCCTTTCTTCTTAATAGTAATAAGGAAGTATTTTTCTTCCACTGCCTTTGCACCTGTGTGTGTATACGGTGTGTGTGTGTGTGTTTGTGTGGAGGGGGGAGGGCGAATCGATGTCTGCAAGATCACATAATGATATTCCTCACAACATAACCAAAAATATTAGCATAGTATAACGTTAATGTAAGACAAAAACACCATTTAATTTTTATGAGATTTCAGGATGATTGTGCAAATTCTTGAATTTTTCCTCTCATGTGGCCAGAACTCAACAGTGCACCGCTAGTCAAAATATGGGCTTTGATTTGAAACTAAACACAGGTAGGCTATGGTTGCCTGGCTACTATGGTTGCCTGGCTACTAGGGTTGAATGGCGGGAACCCGGTTACCGAGATTTACCGCCCCAAAATACTCCCTTTCCAAAGGGGAGAAATAACAGTGAGAAAGTGGTAAATTATAGTAAATTATTTATATGAACAGCATGATGTGAAATTGAAATGTTAAATGATATGCGATGTCTAAATCTGGCTTGTCTGCGGGCTTTATGCTCTCTGCATGATCAGTCACCAACGCTCAGGATGGGGACAGATAGCCCATCTCTGTATGGAGAGCAGTTCACAATGCATGTAGACCTATGATCTCATCATGGTAACTTTTGTTCTTGTGACGGGTAGGCCTACATTTGCCGCAGCATAGCCTTTGCTACAGTAATGTAAAGACCGAATGCTAATTTACACAGCTCCATCTGTCTTTTGGGGGTGACCTTATCTTTTTACTGTAAATATTTGTTGTTGTTTTTTTTTTGTTGCAGCTGCAGAGTTTGAAACAGCCTGTCACTGAATTCGTTGTTTTAAATCAGTGCTCTCTCGCAGTCTTTCTCTCTCTCCATCAATTCCATTCAAATTGCACCCAAAATAGATAATCCTGTTCTAGATTGATATATAGCCCTATATATAGATGTCCTAGTGTACCTATTTCAGGTAATACATTCAATGCAGTACTAGCCTTATATTTATCTAATGAATGATGGGTTATGCATAGTAAGCTTCTAATGTATAGCCTTTGTCTCTTGCGCAATACGCACGCACCTGTGCTCCGCTGGCCTCTCCCCTAAAAAAACTCTCCTTAGCTCTTCGAGTCCCATGCAAGACAAGCTAGACTAGAACAGCTTATACCAATAGACTATTTGAAGAGGGACGCAAGCTTTTGTTTGCTGAATGTTAAATACAGCAGCCAAGCGAACTCGCAATGTCTGTAGGCTAAAGCAATTATTAGTTCAGACCCATAACCATTCAGTCTTCGTGAAGAGGAGTGAAAGCCTTCTGCATCGAAATCTAGTCCTATATTATTCAAGCATGTGATTAGAATGATGAATATAAGGAAAACAAAACCTATTTCATTTAACTGTTGAAATCGAGAAAGGAATGAAGCAACACTAGAGAGAGAAAGAGGAGGTAAGCTAATAACATTAGGGGAAATATTCTGAAAGGTATATATGGGTCAGCCTACTAATTATACAAATAGGCCCTATTATATTTCAAAATTAAAATCAAATTCGCTAACCTATACTTGTAACTTTGTAGGCAGCATGTGCTGCACCAGAATCACAAGTTCTTATTTATGCATAGTCACTTTAACTCTGCCCACATGTACATATTACTTCAACTACCTCAACTAGCCGGTGCCCCCGCACATTGACTCTGCACCGGTACCCCCCTGTATATATAGCCTCCCTACTGTTATTTTATTTTACTTCTGCTCTTTTTTCTCAAAACTTTTTTTGTTTATGTTTTATTTTTACTTTTTTGTTAAAAATAAATGCACTGTTGGTTAAGGGCTGTAAGTAAGCATTTCACTGTAATGTCTGCACCTGTTGTATTCGGCGCATGAGGCCAATAAAATTTGATTTGATTTGATTTTATGTTCTCTTCTGCTTTATCATGGTTTGAACGAGGTGCGTAATTCCAGTCCATATAATACAGTATAATACAATACAGTACATTAATACAGTTCACACTCTAAAAGATTAGCCTACTGGAGCTAGTTTCATTTATTTACCCAAGAGAGCATATAGCTAGCTACATCTATGGGCTTTATATAGCTAGCTACATCTATGGGCTTTATATAGCTAGCTACATCTATGGGCTTTATATAGCTAGCTACATCTATGGGCTTTATATAGCTAGCTACATCTATGGGCTTTATATAGCTAGCTACATCTATGGGCTTTTCTGTTTTTCTGTCATGCGTAATGTGCAGTAGCCTATACTGTATATCATATACTGTATGTATTGGATAACCGCACAATCATTTGGGCATTTTGGGGCTTTGGCTCATTAAATGTATTTAATGTATGGCTCATCAGGTTCAGGTAGCATCAGACTTGAATTTTCGATCAAAGCTCTAATCAAATCCAGACATAGGCCTATGTATATACTTTATAATGGTTTTGAATGACATTTTGTCATGCGTCAGTGTGTAGCGGTAGGACGGAGTCAGGCGCAGGACACAGAAGTTAGTCAACGACGTACTTTACATGTCACAAGTAAATAAACATATTTTCCACGCAGGGAAGAAAATACAGACTCACATGTCAACGACAACAAAACAACTAAAATAGGGAAACAAATTATTGTAATTGGAACCAGGTGTGTGCAATATAGACAAAACAAGTAGAACACAGAAACATAGATCGGTGGCAGCTAGTACTCCTGTGACGACGAACGCCGAAGCCTGCCCGAGCAAGGAGGAGGAGCAGCCTCGGCTGAATTCGTGACACATTTCCGGTTTTGGCGGGAAATACCGGGTTACCCGGGAGAAAAGTGATTTATTCTTAGGCTAGAACATTTGTAAAATATCAGGAAAATATTCAACCCTACTGGCCAGCATCCACAACACTCCGGCCAACTGTAATTTCTTCTCCACCATGATTCTGGATTTGCCTCCCTCCCCGATGATTTCTAGAACGTGAACACATTCTGACCGTTCTGATTGGTCCCAGAAACCTATGGGTTGGGCCAGAGCTGGCCTACAAAATGATGTTATGAACTTTGATGCTCTGATTGGTTATATTTGTTAGAGACGATCCAATCGCTGATGCATTTGTTTTGTACAACTTCCTCCATTTTGAAGTCGCACAAACGACTTTTAGGATGGACGTTTCAGACAGAATGTTAAAATCAGGGTGAGTCATCAGGTAAAGGCTATGCTACAGTTTGTTAACACCGTCTGGTCTAAAATTCGCTCACTGTACATCATTCAAAACAACACTGTAGGCTACATTATAGGCTACAGACGCCACATGGACATTTCACCGGTAAAACTTGAAGAATGATCATTCACGATTGACAGTGAGAAATGTGAAGGGAGGTTGACCACAGAAATGTGTGCATAAAGTACAGGTAAAGAAGCACAAAACGTTTTTCAGATTTTCAGCTCTGGGGAAAAGGGATCCATGGGGGCGGGACACGGCGGGACGGGACGGGGCGGTTACCTACGGCGCCGCAGCCTCGACCAAGTTGAAAAGCATTGGATTGGTGTAAACATGGGGGAGATAGTTTCATGCCACCATATAAAAACACAACACTAGAATAAGCGTGTGTGTGTGTTTGTGTGTGTGTGTGTGTGTTAATTTCTGTCTGTGTAGTGTGGCCCATTACTGTGTGTTGTTGTTGTTTTGTATGTGGATGCTCAGTGTTTTTGTCTTGTGCTAACATAACCTGACTTTACAGATCAGATCCTGCCCTGTATTGGCACCTGCCCAAGAGGCTGTTTATCTACCCCTTATATTTCTACATTGTGCAGTCATAATTATGCCATTGCTTGAGTATGTCCATTATATATATTCAATATTATTGCCTCATTTAAATTCTAGTCATGAAGATGTACAGTACTAGCCAAAAGTTTGGACACACCTACTCATTCAAGGGTTTTTCTTAATTTGTACTATTTTCTACATTATAGAATAGTAGTGAAGACATCAAAACTATAAAATAACACATATGGAATCATGTAGTAATAATTTAGATTCTTCAAAGTAGCCACCCTTTGCCTTGATGACAGCTTTGCATTCTCTCAACCAGCTTCATGAGATAGTCACCTGGAATGCTTTTCCAACACTGTTGAAGGAGTTCCTACAAATGCTGAGCACTTGTTGGCTGCTTTTCCTCCACTCTGCGGTCCAACTCATCCCAAACCATCTCAATTGGGTTGAGGTCGGGTGATTGTGGAGGCCAGGTCATCTGATGCAGCGCTCCATCACTCCTATTCTCTTCTCTGTTCTCTAACCACCTACCATAGCTCCAAAAGCATAATATACAGGCAATAGAAAGGAGAAAATGAGTGGTGAGGAGGAGGAGACAAAATAGGAGGGCAAGAGGTGGGAAAGGGAGAGAAAATAGCTGGGATGAAAGGGATCATGGATAAAAGAGAAAGAGGAGAGGAGAGGAGAGGAGTAAGGGTAAATAAAGAGGAGAGGAAGGGAAGGGAGAGGAGAGGAGTAAGGGTAAATAAAGAGGAGAGGAGTAAGGGTAAATAAAGAGGAGAGGAAGGAGAGGAGTAAGGGTAAATAAAGAGGAGAGGAAGGAGAGGAGAGGAGTAAGGGTAAATAAAGAGGAGAGGAAGGAGAGGAGAGGAGTAAGGGTAAATAAAGAGGAGAGGAAGGGAAGGAGAGGAGAGGAGAGGAGTAAGGGTAAATAAAGAGGAGAGGAGTAAGGGTAAATAAAGAGGAGAGGAGTAAGGGTAAATAAAGAGGAGAGGAAGGAGAGGAGAGGAGTAAGGGTAAATAAAGAGGAGAGGAGTAAGGGTAAATAAAGAGGAGAGGAGTAAGGGTAAATAAAGAGGAGAGGAGAGGAGTAAGGGTAAATAAAGAGGAGAGGAGAGGAGTAAGGGTAAATAAAGAGGAGAGGAGTAAGGGTAAATAAAGAGGAGAGGAGTAAGGGTAAATAAAGAGGAGAGGAGTAAGGGTAAATAAAGAGGAGAGGAAGGGTTGCTGGAGGCAAAAAGAGAGGAATGCGAGAAGAAATGAGGGATTGTGAAATAGAGAAAGATATATGTGAACTAGAGGGGTGAAAAAATAGGGATGGGTAGTGTAGGCATGAACAGAGAAGAAAGAGATGAGGAGAGGGGAAAGAGAGAGAGAGAAAGACAAAGGGAGGGGTTGTGTAGGCAAGAAAGAGGGGAGATGACAGGAGGGAAGAGGAAAGAGAGCTGGAAAGAGAGTGGAGGAGGGGCAAGGAGGGGATGCTAGAGGAGAAAAGGGGGGGAGATGAGAGAGATGTGAAAAGAGAGAGAAAGAGAGGAACAAGAGAGGAGGATAGGAAATGTGAATCATCAACCCCCTGTGAGTACTGACGAAGTGATGCACTGTGGGTAACCTCCTCTGAAGGCGAACAACACTCCCTGTGGGGAAACAAACATGCACATAAACACAAACACATACAGCTATCCAGAGACAGTTACCCAGAGACAGTTACCCAGAGACAGTTACCCAGAGACAGTTACCCAGAGACAGTTACCCAGAGACAGTTACCCAGAGACAGTTACCCAGAGACAGTTACCCAGAGACAGTTACCCAGAGACCACTAACCAGAGACAGTTACCCAGAGACAGTTACCCAGAGACCACTAACCAGAGACAGTTACCCAGAGACAGTTACCCGGAGACAGTTACCCGGAGACAGTTACCCAGAGACAGTTACCCAGAGACAGTTACCCAGAGACCACTAACCAGAGACATTTATCCAGAGACCACTAACCAGAGACAGTTACCCAGAGACAGTTACCCAGAGACAGTTACCCAGAGACAGTTACCCAGAGACAGTTACCCAGAGACAGTTACCCAGAGACAGTTACCCAGAGACCACTAACCAGAGACAGTTACCCAGAGACAGTTACCCAGAGACAGTTACCCAGAGACAGTTACCCAGAGACAGTTACCCAGAGACAGTTACCCAGAGACCACTAACCAGAGACAGTTACCCAGAGACAGTTACCCAGAGACAGTTACCCAGAGACAGTTACCCAGAGACAGTTATCCAGAGACAGTTACCCAGAGACAGTTACCCAGAGACAGTTACCCAGAGACAACTAACCAGAGACAGTTATCCAGAGACAGTTATCCAGAGACAGTTATCCAGAGACCACTAACCAGAGACAGCTACCCAGAGACAGTTACCCAGAGACAGTTACCCAGAGACCACTAACCAGAGACAGTTATCCAGAGACAGTTACCCAGAGACAGTTACCCAGAGACCACTAACCAGAGACAGTTATCCAGAGACATTTACCCAGAGACCACTAACCAGAAACAGTTATCCAGAGACAGCTACCCAGAGACAGTTACCCAGAGACAGTTATCCAGAGACCACTAACCAGAGACAGTTATCCAGAGACAGCTACCCAGAGACAGTTATCCAGAGACAGTTACCCAGAGACCACTAACCAGAGACAGTTATCCAGAGACAGTTACCCAGAGACAGTTATCCAGAGACAGTTACCCAGAGACCACTAACCAGAGACAGTTATCCAGAGACAGCTACCCAGAGACAGTTACCCAGAGACAGTTATCCAGAGACCACTAACCAGAGACAGTTATCCAGAGACAGTTATCCAGAGACAGTTATCCAGAGACAGTTATCCAGAGACAGTTATCCAGAGACAGTTACCCAGAGACAGTTACCCAGAGACAGTTATCCAGAGACAGTTACCCAGAGACAGTTACCAAAAGCTCTCTCTCTCTGTTTGTCTGTCTCTCTCTCTCTCTCCCTCTTTATTGGCATGGGAAACATATGTTAACATTGCCAAAACGAGTGAAATAGACAAGAAACAAAAGGGAAATAAACAAAATCTCGCTCTCCCGGAGGGGAAGTGTTAGATGCTGAGAGAGAGACAGAGAGAGAGAGAGAGAGAGAGAGAGAGAGAGAGAGAGATCGATCTATGTTTACATTGAACCTTACTGTAATGTTGCTCATCACCATCTATTAACTGTCATTGTGTAGAAGAAGGAAACCATGCAGTTAACATGGGGGCAATCTCATGAGGCTCGGAGCCAGAGCGCGCTGCTTAGACCACTGTGCCACGGCAGTTCACAATGCTCTAGCAAGCCATGCGCATACTATGAATATTGAGGATACCTAGCGCGTGCTTTTTAATTATTTTGTTTTAAGCCTTCTCCAAACCATAGCCCTAACCTTAACCACTCAGAATGAATGACTAAACTGTTAGCCTTTTAGTTATTTCTGTTTTAATCCTGTAACCACGCAGAATTAATCACTAATACGTTGAATTACGAAGGGAAACTATGAGATGTTGCTGTCCCAGCCTTCCTCTCTCTTGGCTGGTAGCTCATCAACTGGTGTAGAGTTGCGTTCAGCAGCAGCGTGCCCTGAGAGAGAGAGAGAGAGAGAGAGACCACAAGAACAGACGAGAGGAGGAGAAGAGACAGACAGGACGAGAGAGAAGAGAGAGGACGACACACAGACAATACAGAGAAGAGAGAAGAAAGAGGACAACAGCACAGACCAGAGAGAGGAGAGAGAGTAGAGATAGAGAAACAGACAGACAGACAGACAGACAGCCGAGAGAGAGAGACACAGACAGACAGAGAGAGAGAGACACAGACAGACAGCAGAAGAGAGAGAGAGAGACACAGACAGACAGAGAGAGAGAGAGAGAGAGAGAGAGAGAGAGGACACAGGGAAGGGGACCAGGAAGGGAGGGAGAAAAGACACGACCATACAGAGAGAAGAGGATAGACACAGACAGACAGAGAGAGAGCGACACAGACAGACAGAAGAAGGAGAGAAGTACACCAACAGACAGAGAAGAGAGAGAGACACAGACAGAAGAGAGAGAGAGACACAGACAGACAGAGAGAGAGAGACACAGACAGACAGAGAGAGAGAGACACAGACAGACAGAGAGAGAGACACAGACAGACAGACAGAGAGACAGACAGACAGACAGACAGACAGACAGACAGACTGACTGACTGACTGACTGACTGACTGACTGACTGACTGACTGACTGACTGACTGACTGACTGAGAGAGTATGTGTATGTATGTATATCTTTTTTATTGTATTTTTTTTATTTTTTTTCAATGTACTTTACTAAAACCAGTGAATATCACTTATTATAAATGAGATCATTAACTATCAGCTCTTGGAATATCCAGGGCCTGTACTCTTCACATTTTGGTTATAAAACAACAAATCCAGAATTGATTAAAAACATCAAGGGACAGGACATCATAATCCTACTGGAAACATGGTGTCATGGAGACATACAGTGGGGAAAAAAAGTATTTAGTCAGCCACCAATTGTGCAAGTTCTCCCACTTAAAAAGATGAGAGAGGCCAGTAATTTTCATCATAGGTACACGTCAACTATGACAGACAAAATGAGGGAAAAAAATCCAGAAAATCACATTGTAGGATTTTTTATGAATTTATTTGCAAATTATGGTGGAAAATAAGTATTTGGTCAATAACAAAAGTTTCTCAATACTTTGTTATATACCCTTTGTTGGCAATGACACAGGTCAAACGTTTTCTGTAAGTCTTCACAAGGTTTTCACACACTGTTGCTGGTATTTTGGCCCATTCCTCCATGCAGATCTCCTCTAGAGCAGTGATGTTTTGGGGCTGTCGCTGGGCAACACGGACTTTCAACTCCCTCCAAAGATTTTCTATGGGTTGAGATCTGGAGACTGGCTAGGCCACTCCAGGACCTTGAAATGCTTCTTACGAAGCCACTCCTTCGTTGCCCAGGTGGTGTGTTTGGGATCATTGTCATGCTGAAAGACCCAGCCACGTTTCATCTTCAATGCCCTTGCTGATGGAAGGAGGTTTTCACTCAAAATCTCACGATACATGGCCCCATTCATTCTTTCCTTTACACGGATCAGTCGTCCTGGTCCCTTTGCAGAAAAACAGCCCCAAAGCATGATGTTTCCACCCCCATGCTTCACAGTAGGTATGGTGTTCTTTGGATGCAACTCAGCATTCTTTGTCCTCCAAACACGACGAGTTGAGTTTTTACCAAAAAGTTATATTTTGGTTTCATCTGACCATATGACATTCTCCCAATCCTCTTCTGGATCATCCAAATGCACTCTAGCAAACTTCAGACGGGCCTGGACATGTACTGGCTTAAGCAGGGGGACATGTCTGGCTCTGCAGGATTTGAGTCCCTGGCGGCGTAGTGTGTTACTGATGGTAGGCTTTGTTACTTTGGTCCCAGCTCTCTGCAGGTCATTCACTAAGTCCCCCCGTGTGGTTCTGGGATTTTTGCTCACCGTTCTTGTGATCATTTTGACCCCACGGGGTGAGATCTTGCGTGGAACCCCAGATCGAGGGAGATTATCAGTGGTCTTGTATGTCTTCCATTTCCTAATAATTGCTCCCACAGTTGATTTCTTCAAACCAAGCTGCTTACCTATTGCAGATTCAGTCTTCCCAGCCTGGTGCAGGTCTACAATTTTGTTTCTGGTGTAAATTGACAGCTCTTTGGTCTTGGCCATAGTGGAGTTTGGAGTGTGACTGTTTGAGGTTGTGGACAGGTGTCATTTATACTGATAACAAGTTCAAACAGGTGCCATTAATACAGGTATCGAGTGGAGGACAGAGGAGCCTCTTAAAGAAAAAGTTACAGGTCTGTGAGAGCCAGAAATCTTGCTTGTTTGTAGGTGACCAAATACTTATTTTCCACCATAATTTGCAAATAAATTCATTAAAAATACTACAATGTGATTTTCTGGAAATTTTTTCCGCAATTTGTCTGTCATGGTTGACGTGTACCTATGATGAAAATTACAGGCCTCTCTCATATTTTTAAGTGGGAGAACTTGCACAATTGGTGGCTGACTAAATACTTTTTTTCCCCACTGTATATAATCAGTACCCTCAGGCTATAGAGAAAGTTTACTACCATCAATCAAACATAAAAATGTTAAACGGGGCCGAGACTCAGGTTGAATCATCATTTGGCATAAGCAAGACTTAGCACTGAATGAAATGAAAAAAGGTACTAATCACATTTGGTTAAATCTTAACAAAGGTACAATCTATTGTGACAATGATGTATACATATGTGCAGCTTATGCTCCTCCTTCAGATTCATCATATTATGATGATCAGTTTTTTGACAATCTCCATACAGAAATCATTCAATTTCAGGCAGAGGGTAAAGTGCTTATTTGTGGAGATTTCAATGCAAGAACAGGTTCTGAGCCTGACTACACTGATGTGGGAGGTAACCACCACATATTTGGACACCCCTCCTTGTACAGTAGCCCAATTATAAATAATAGAAACAGTCCTGACCAAATACTGAACAAAAATGGGAAGGAGTTAGTGCATCTCTGTCGAGCCTTAGGCCTGTACATGTTTAATGGTAGAATCAGAGGGGACTCTTTAGGTCAGTTTACTTACTGCTCAGCTCTTGGGACAAGTGTAGTTGATTATGCCATCACTGACATTGACCCCTCCTTCATTAGTGCATTCACTGTCAGACCACAGACACCATTGTCAGATCACAGTCAGATCAATGTGTTTCTGAAGAAATTAACTGGCAATCAAATTGACACCTTCTTTATTGTTTTGGTATTGTGGGTAATTGAAAAACTGTATAGAGTTCATCATTTCATTTGAGTTCAATGTTTCAATGAATCTCTCTGCACTGTTTTAGCCCATCTGTACGATTGGTTCATGTTGTAGAGTTTATTGGGCTGTTACAACATGAACCAATCATACAGATGGGCTCAAAACAGTGCAGAGAGATTCATTGAAACATTGAACTCAAATGAAATGATGAACTCTATACAGTTTTTCAATTACCCACAATACCAAAACAATAAAGAAGGTGTCAATTTGGCTACTCAAAAGCATTTTCCAAAAAGCAGCATCGAAAGCAAATTTGAGAAAACCAATGAAATGCAACATCAGAAACAAAAAACAAAATGTTTCTGAAAAATGGTTTGATAACGAATGTAAAACAATTAGAAACACCTAAGACAAATGTCAAATGAAAAACATAAGCAGCAAAACAAGACTTACAACAGAACCAATTAGAAATTCAAGAAAAATTGAACATCCTTGAATCGGTCATTAAAAACAACCAAAATCCATTAGATTACCCAATAACCCAACAAGAACTAAATGAAAAGCTAAAATCTATAAAATCAAAGAAGGCTTGTGGTCTAGATAACATCAGAAATGAAATGCTGAAAAACAGCACACCTGAGTTGCAAAATGCTGTGCTTAAGTTGTTCAACATAGTTTTAACTTCTGGCTGCTTCCCTGATGTCTGGAACCAGGAGCTCATCTCCCCTATCCACAAAAGTGGAGACAAATCAGACCCCAATAATTACAGGGGAATTTGCGTAAACAGCAACTTGGGAAAGGTTTTCTGTAGCATTTTGAATTCAAGAATTCAAATATTTCTTCAAGAGAAAAATGTAATAAGTAAATGTCAAATTGGCTTTCTCCCTAACCATCGCACTACTGACCATATATACACCTTACACACACTAATTTATAAACACGTCCACCAAAAAAAAGAGGGCAAAATCTTTGCTTGCTTTATTGACTTTAAAAAATCATTTGATTCTATTTGGCATGAAGGGCTATTCTACAAAATTCTCCAAAGTGGGCTTGGTGGTAAAGTGAATGACTTAATAAAATGTATGTACACAGAAAACAAGTGTGCAATAAAAGTCAAAAACCAAAGAACATAATTATTTTCACAACGTCGAGGTGTGAGACAAGGCTGCAGTTTGAGTCCAAATCTTTTCAACATTTATATCAATTAATTAGCAGACATGTTGGACCATTCTCCAGCCCCAGGACTCACACTATTTGACACAGAGGTAAAATACCTGCTATATGCTGATGACTTGGTACTTCTATCACCAGTGTGAGACAAGGCTGCAGTTTGAGTCCAAATCTTTTCAACATTTATATCAATTAATTAGCAGACATGTTGGACCATTCTCCAGCCCCAGGACTCACACTATTTGACACAGAGGTAAAATACCTGCTATATGCTGATGACTTGGTACTTCTATCACCAACCAAAGAAGGTCTTCAACAGAACCCTAACATTCTAGAGCAATATTGCAATAATTGGGCCCTGGCAGTAAATTTCAAAAAAACTAAAATCATGATTTTCCACAAAAAAAACAGATGTCAGAAACACAAATATAAATTCACCCTGAACAACACCATAATTTAACACACTAAAAATTACACATACCTTGGTCTGACCATATCTGCATCGGGAAACTTTAATATGGCAGTGAATGCACTCAAAGAAAAAGACCGCAGAGCATTGTATGCAATAAAAATGAAATTATTCAAAATCAACATCCCAATTAGAATTTGGACCAAAATATTTGACAGTGTAATCCTACCAATAGCTCTTTACGGAAGTGAGGTTTAGGGGCCACTCAATAAACTGGACTTTAAAATGTGGGACAAACATCCAATTGAAGCCCTACATGCAGAATTCTGTCGGAAAATTCTACAAGTCCAGAGAAATACACCAACTAATGCATGTAGGGCAGAATTGGGCCGCTTTCCAGTAGTACTGAAAATACAGAAAATATCATTAAAATTTTGGCTACATCTAAAGTCAAGTCCAAACTCAAGTCTGCAATTTAAAGCACTTCAAACCCAAGAGCTGAGCCCAGAAACGAGCCCTCTCAGTCAGCTGGTGTTGGACCTAACCAACCAAGCTGACACCAGCACTGCTTCAAAATAAAGAATTCCAATGAACAAAATCATGAACCAATCAAAGAACTCATATTTACAACATTGGAAAAACGAAACTAAATCCCAAAGCCGACTAAATTGCTACCTGACCCTAAACAGAGAATATGAATTGGCTGATTATCTCTACTCTGTCAGAGATACGAAGCAGAGACAGATCCTTACCAAGTACAGGCTGAGTGACCATCGATTGGCAATAGAAACCGGCAGACATAAAAAGACATGGCTACCCAAAGAGGAGCGTATATGTGGTCACTGCACGACAGGGGAGGTAGAAACAGAGATGCACTTTCTTCTTTACTGTGATAAATATTCCTCACAAAGAGATTCATTATTCACAGAAATGACTACATTTATTCCAAATTTTAACTTATTAAACCCAGAGGAAAAACTAAAAATACTCATGGGCAAAGGAGCAATGTCTCCTCTTGCAGCCAAATATGTATTTGCATGCCATAGCCTGAGGGACACTGAATAATAACATCTGCATAGTAAATAGTAACATACTTATTATTATTGTTATTGCTATTATTGTTATTACCATTATTATTGCTGTTTATCATTCCAAATAGTAGTGGTATGGGTGGTAATGGTAATGATGGCAGTTGAATGATGGTGGTGGTAGTAGTGGTAGTAATGATGATGGTAGTTGTAGTACTGATATAATGGTGAAGATGACCATTATTTAGTTATAAGTTAGTTATAGTTTCATTTTCCATATTTAGGTTTGTATATTTATTATATTTCTACTATTGACTGTTACCATTTTATTGTTGTTAATTATTTATGTATTATTATTTACTACCATTTTTTATTATTATTTGTTATTCTTTATTATTTTATTACAATGTATATTGTATACATTGTTCCTTTGGCAATATTGACGCAATGTTTTTCATGCCAATAAAGCAGCTTGAATTGAATTGAATTGAGACAGAGAGAGAGAGAGAGACAGAGAGAGAGAGAGAGAGAGAGAGAGAGAGAGAGAGAGAGAGAGAGAGACAGAGACAGAGACAGAGAGAGAGAGAGAGAGAGAGAGAGAGAGAGATAGTTGATAGGTTGACATAAGCAGCGTTTATTTTCTCTGTCAAAATAACAACAAAATATCCTTTACTTCCCCATGAAAGGAGCTCTTGACATATTTCAATCAGTATCGAACCATCAAACCATCATCTGAGAGTCTGAGGAGAGAGATGCTCTCAACAAACCTTTCATATTGCCACTGACACTCTCACACACACACACCCCTACCCTCTGCCCCTGTTATTATAGGAAACACACGTTTCTGTTTTATTTGAAGTGTGAAAGCTTTATTTGACAGAGTGAATGGACAAAGACAAAGCAACTATTGTCAGAGGATGTTGTAAAGCCCCTTACTCACAGTGTTATCTTAGCCCTGGGCTCTGCTTCCATTCAATTACCCTAGCACTTGTCATACAGGGCTTAGGTACAGCTGACGAGTACGGTACAATACACACACACACACACTACAGAGTACAATACTGTATATCTCTGTTTCAGCTGTCTGACAGCTGTCTTTGTCAATGAAAATAATGCTAGTGGCTGATCATTCAAACCTCATTTACCCATGATGCATTGGGTCTAATGTAAGGCAGACAGTCAGTGTATGCTGTATGATGCTCATTCCAGATATCTGGATCAAACATGTTTTGAACAATGTCCGCAGTCCCCACTAGTTTCTTCTAGTAGCTTTATGTGTGCTGAAAAACACAGACATTTGTTTTCCTTTATAGTATTTTCTACAATAAACAAGTTATCATATCCAGAACAGTGAGGATTGTATTGAACCTCATTAACCCTCTCTGTACTAGGGGTTAAAACTCTCTCTGTCACACTTGACCTGTTGATCTGTTGTGTGAGAGGAGAGGAGAGGAGAGGAGAGGAGAGGAGAGGAGAGGAGAGGAGAGGAGAGGAGAGGAGAGGAGGGAGAGGAGAGGAGAGGATAGGAGACGGAGAGGTAGATGAGACGGAGAGGTGTGTGTGTGTGTGTGTGTGTGTGTGTGTGTGTGTGTGTGTGTGTATGTATGTATTTGTGCTGCATACTGTATATATGCATATGCCCTCTCCCTCCTACACACCCACACATTTACATTTTGTGCACTTTCACTCTTAAAACTCTAGACCACCTTTACTCCACACACAGAGACACATACAAAGCTCTCCCTCGCCCTCCATTTGGCAAATCTGACCATAACTCTATCCTCCTGATTCCTGCTTATAAGCAAAAACTAAAGCAGGAAGCACCAGTGACTCGGTTAATAAAAAAGTGGTCAGATGACGCAGATGCTAAGCTACAGGACTGTTTTGCTAGCACAGACTGGAACATGTTCCGGGATTCTTCAGACAGCATTGAGGAGTACACCACATCAGTCACTGGCTTCATCAATTAGTGCATCGATGATGTCGTCCCCACAGTGACCGTACGTACATACCCCAACCAGAAGCCATGGATTACAGGAAACATCCGCACTGAGCTAAAGGGTAGAGCTGCCGCTTTCAAGGAACGGGACTCTAACCCGGACGCTTATAAGAAATCCCGCTATGCCCTCCGACGAACCATCAAACAGGCAAAGAGTCAATACAGGGCTAAGATTGAATCGTACTACACTGGCTCTGATGCTCGTCGGATGTGGCAGGGCTTGAAAACTATTAAAGACTACAAAGGGAAGCACAGCCGCGAGCTGCCCAGTGACACAAGCCTACCAGACGAGCTAAACCACTTCTATGCTCGCTTCGAGGCAAGCAACACTGAAGCATGCATGAGAGCACCAGCTGTTCCGGATGACTATGTGATCACGCTCTCCGTAGCCGATGTGAGTAAGACTTTTAAGCAGGTCAACATTCACAAGGCCGCAGGGCCAGACGGATTACCAGGACGTGTACTCCGAGCATGTGCTGACCAACTGGCAAGTGTCTTCACTGACATTTTCAACATGTCCCTGACTGAGTCTGTAATACCAACATGTTTCAAGCAGACCACCATAGTCCCCGTGCCCAAGGACTCTAAGATAACCTGCCTAAATGACTACCGACCCGTAGCACTGACGTCTGTAGCCATGAAGTGCTTTGAAAGGCTGGTCATGGCTCACATCAACAGCATTATCCCAGAAACCCTAGACCCACTCCAATTTGCATACCGCCCCAACAGATCCACAGATGATGCAATCTCTATTGCACTCCACACTGCCCTTTCCCACCTGGACAAGAGGAACACCTACGTGAGAATGCTATTCATTGACTACAGCTCAGCATTCAACACCATAGTGCCCTCTAAGCTCATCACTAAGCTAAGGATCCTGGGACTAAACACCTCCCTCTGCAACTGGATCCTGGACTTCCTGACGGGCCGCCCCCAGGTGGTAAGGGTAGGTAACAACACATCTGCCACACTGATCCTCAACACGGGGGCCCCTCAGGGGTGCGTGCTCAGTCCCCTCCTGTACTCTCTGTTCACCCATGACTGCATGGCCAGGCACGACTCCAACACCATCATTAAGTTTGCAGACGACACAACAGTGGTAGGCCTGATCACCGACAACGATGAGACAGCCTATAGGGAGGAGGTCAGAGACCTGGCCGTGTGGTGCCAGGACAACAACCTCTCCCTCAACGTGACCAAGACAAAGGAGATGGTTGTGGACTACAGGAAAAAAAAGAGGACTGAGCACGCCCCCATTCTCATCGACGGGGCTGTAGTGGAACAGGTTGAGAGCTTCAAGTTCCTTGGTGTCCACATCACCAACGAACTATCATGGTCCAAACACACCAAGACAGTCGTGAAGAGGGCACGACAAAGCCTATTCCCCCTCAGGAGTCTGAAAAGATTTGGCATGGGTCCTCAGATCCTCAAAAAATTCTACAGCTGCACCATCGAGAGCATCCTGACTGGTTGCATCACCGCCTGGTATGGCAACTGCTTGGCCTCCGACCGCAAGGCACTACAGAGGGTAGTGCGTACGGCCCAGTACATCACTGGGGCCAAGCTTCCTGCCATCCAGGACCTCTATACCAGGCGGTGTCAGAGGAAAGCCCTCAAAATTGTCAAAGACTCCAGCCACCCTAGTCATAGACTGTTCTCCCTGCTACTGCACGGCAAGCGGTACCGGAGTGCCAAGTCTAGGTCCAAAAGACTTCTCAACAGCTTCTACCCCCAAGCCATAAGACTCCTGAACAGCTAATCATGGCTACCTGGACTATTTGCACTGCCCCCCCACCCCATCCTTTTTACGCTGCTGCTACTCTGTTAATTATTTATGCATAGTCACTTTAACTCTACCCACATGTACATATTACTTCAACTATCTCAACTAGCCGGTGCCCCCGCACATTGACTCTGCACCGGTACCCCCCTGTATATATAGCCTCCCTACTGTTATTTTATTTTACTTCTGCTCTTTTTTTCTCAACACTTTTTTTGTTGTTTTATTTTTACTTTTTACTACTTGTTAAAAATAAATGCACTGTTGGTTAAGGGCTGTAAGTAAGCATTTCACTGTAATGTCTGCACCTGTTGTATTCGGCGCATGTGACCAATAAAATTTGATTTGATTTGATTTGATGTGTTTCCTGTCGTGTGTGTGTGTGTGTCTGTGTGTGTGTGTGTGTGTAGGGGTGGCACTGGGTAAAGAGTCAACAAACTGCTGAAAGTGGGATCACAACACATACAACATACATTGCAACAATGCGGAGGGCTCCGTATACAGTAGCTCTGTATAGCTCCGCATTGACATGATTGGTTGGCGATAGGTTGGGGCGGTACGTCCTGTATAAAAACAAACTCACTTCCTTGACAACTTCCTTCACAACAGCTCTGTTCTGCTCCACCAACTGCAAGAAGTATGAATGCCCTGACTTCTGCTGAGGCCACATTGCCAGAAATGCTGGACAAGATGCAGAAAACACACACATACACACACCCCGAGTCTTGGACACAGAGCCGCAATGGCATTTGGGCAGTGACATTTGCAGGTTACATTTAATCTCTCTCCAAATCCACAGCCACAGAATGTGAACTCAATCTCAATCACCTCTCTGCCATCCCGGCTCAACACTCCAGCTTTAACACTGATGAAGAGGAGGAAAGGAACGTTCTGAAGCTTAGGATGACCTTTTCAGGTTGAATAGCTGCCATGGCTGTTATTATATCCTCACATTCTCCTTTCTAATGAAAGACAGTTTGGATAAGATGTTGTCTAGATAGAAGGCTGGGTGGTCAGTCTGGATAAGATGTCTAGATAGAAGGCTCGGTGGTCAGTCTGTATAAGATGTTGTCTAGATAGAAGGCTGGGTGGTCAGTCTGTATAAGATGTCTAGATAGAAGGCTGGGTGGTCAGTCTGGATAAGATGTTGTCTAGATAGAAGGCTGGGTGGTCAGTCTGGATAAGATGTTGTCTAGATAGAAGGCTGGGTTGTCAGTCTGGATAAGATGTCTAGATAGAAGGCTGGGTGGTCAGTCTGGATAAGATGTTGTCTAGATAGAAGGCTGGGTGGTCAGTCTGGATAAGATGTTGTCTAGATAGAAGGCTGGGTGGTCAGTCTGGATAAGATGTTGTCTAGATAGAAGGCTGGGTGGTCAGTCTGGATAAGATGTTGTCTAGATAGAAGGCTGGGTGGTCAGTCTGTATAAGATGTTGTCTAGATAGAAGGCTGGGTGGTCAGTCTGTATAAGATGTTGTCTAGATAGAAGGCTGGGTGGTCAGTCTGGATAAGATGTTGTCTAGATAGAAGGCTGGGTGGTCAGTCTGTATAAGATGTTGTCTAGATAGAAGGCTGGGTGGTCAGTCTGGATAAGATGTTGTCTAGATAGAAGGCTGGGTGGTCAGTCTGTATAAGATGTTGTCTAGATAGAAGGCTGGGTGGTCAGTCTGGATAAGATGTTGTCTAGATAGAAGGCTGGGTGGTCAGTCTGGATAAGATGTCTAGATAGAAGGCTGGGTGGTCAGTCTGGATAAGATGTTGTCTAGATAGAAGGCTGGGTGGTCAGTCTGGATAAGATGTTGTCTAGATAGAAGGCTGGGTGGTCAGTCTGGATAAGATGTTGTCTAGATAGAAGGCTGGGTGGTCAGTCTGGATAAGATGTTGTCTAGATAGAAGGCTGGGTGGTCAGTCTGGATAAGATGTTGTCTAGATAGAAGGCTGGGTGGTCAGTCTGGATAAGATGTCTAGATAGAAGGCTGGGTGGTCAGTCTGTATAAGATGTTGTCTAGATAGAAGGCTGGGTGGTCAGTCTGTATAAGATGTTGTCTAGATAGAAGGCTGGGAGGTCTGTTGGTTGGAGTGTGATGCTTATACTATATGCATCTGTCAGTGCCTTTGAATTTAAATGTCTGCTGAATGAACATAACTTGGTGAAAAATGCATTTGTAACATTGTGTAGGGCGATGCTATATCACAGTTGAGTAATGTAATATTAACACTGTTTCAACCAATTACATATACATTGTCTAGTGGTGTTAGGCCAACTTCACCGCATTAGAAAAACTCTTCATAGCCTTCTCCCTAGTTAGGACTTAGAAAAGACACACCCACTCTTCGTATTCTTAGTTATTCTGCTTTGTAACCGGAAAATTCAACTTTTTCTCTCCTTGTTTGAAACCAGACAGTTTTAGGACAGCATGGAGGCTGGCTGTTGATTGTCCAGTTCGACAAGAGTTCAGTCTAGAGAAAGACAGGAACATGTGTGTGTGTGTGTGTGTGTGTGTGTGTGTGTGTGTGTGTGTGTGTGTGTGTGTGTGTGTGTGTGTGTGTGTGTGTGAGAGTGTGTGTGTGTGTGTGTGTGTTAGGTCCCCTGGCGAGTTAGAAAGGAGATTGTGTTCGTCTAGCGTTGTTTGTTTATGAAGGGGCTCTTAAATTGGCTATTAAACAGAGCAGAGAGAGAGATACAGAGCGAGAGTTATGGAGGGAGGGAGGGAGAGAGAGAGAGAGAGAGAGAGTGAGAGAGGGATGGAGAGAGAGCGAGAGAGGGATGGAGAGAGAGAGAGGGCGAGAGAGGGCGGCATAGATGGATGGATAGAGGGAGGGAGGGAGGGAGAGTGATACTGAGCGAAGGATGGAGAGAGAAAGAGAGGGGGGGTAGGGGAACAGGGCCTACCCCTACCATGGTCTTAATTAGACTATTTTTAATTATAACACACTACTACTACTATCTACTGTTCACATTCACTCTCCACACAACACACGTACACACACTTTCATCAACATCACGTCTACCATTCCCCTCACTCTCCATCCCCCTCCCTCCCTCCCTCTGTTCTCTGTAGTTCTTACCTAACATGGCAGAGCTATTCTAACGAGCATTTAGTAATGAGAGAGAGAGAGAGAGAGAGAGAGAGAGAGAGACATTGCAGACACATCTCCACATATTCTTTACACAGGGCCGTGGGGTGAGACAGGGATGCAGCTTAAGCCCCACCCTCTTCAACATACATATCAACGTATTGGAAAGGGCACTAGAACAGTCTGCAGCACCCGGCCTCACCCTAATAGAATCTGAAGTCAAATGTCTACTCTTTGCTGATGATCTGGTGCTTCTGTCCCCAACCAAGGAGGGCCTACAGCAACACCTAGATCTTCAGCACAGATTCTGTCAAACATGGGCCCTGACAGTAAATCTCATTAAGACAAAAATAATGGTGTTCCAAAAAAGGTCCAGTTGCCAGGACAACAAATACAAATTCCATCTAGACACCGTTGCCCTAGAGCACACAAAAAACTATACATACCTCTTCCTAAACATCAGTGCCACAGGTAACTTCCACAAAGCTGTGAACCATCTGAGAGACAAGGCAAGAACGGCCTTCTATGCCATCAAACGGAACATAACATTTGACATACCAATTAGGATCTGTCTAAAAATACTTGAATAAGTTACAGAACCCATTGCCCTTTATGGTTGTGAGGTCTGGGGTCTGCTCACCAACCAAGAATTCACAAAATGGGACAAACACCAAATTGAGACTCTGCATGCAGAATTCTGCAAAAATATCCTCAGGGTACAACGTAAAACACCAAATAATGCATGCAGAGTTAGGCCGATACCCGCTAATTATCAAAATCCAGAAAAGAGCCGTTCAATTCTACAACCTCCTAAAAGGAAGTGATTCCCAAACCTTCCATAACAAAGCCATCACCTACAGAGAGATTAACTTGGAGAAGAGTCTCCTAAGCAAGCTGGTCCTGGGGCTCTGTTCACAAACACAAACAGACCTCACAGAGCCCCATGACAGCAACACAATTAGACCCAAAACAAATAATGACAAAACTAAAAGATAATTACTAGACATATTGGAAAAAATTAACAAATAAACTGAGCAAACTAGAATGCTATTTGGCTCTAAACAGAGATTACACAGTGGCAGAATACCTGACCACTGTGACTGACCCAAACTTAAGGAAAGCTTTGACTATGTACAGACCCAGTGAGCATAGCCTTGCTATTGAGAAAGGTCACCGTAGGCAGACCTGGCTCTCAAGAGAAGACAGGCTATGTGCACACTGCCCACAAAATGAGGTGGAAACTGAGCTGCACTTCCTAACCTCCTGCCAAATGTATGACCATATTAGAGACACATATTTCCCTCAGATTACACAGATCCACAAAGAATTCGAAAACAAAACCCAATTTTGATAAAATCCCATATCTATTGGGTGAAATACCACAGTGTGCCATCACAGCAGCAAGATTTGTGACCTGTTGCCACAAGAAAAGGGCAACCAGTGAAGAACAAACACCATTATAAATACAACCCATATTTATGTTTATTTGTTATCCCTTTTGTACTTTAACTATTTGCACATAATATGACATTAGAAATGTCTTCATTTTTTGGGAGCTTTTGTGAGTGTAATGTTTACTGTTAATTTTTATGGTTTATTTCACTTTTGTTTACTATCTACTTCACTTGCTTTGGCAATGTTAACATACGTTTCCCATGCCAATAAAGCCATTGAATTGAGAGAGAGAGAGAGAGAGAGAGAGTACAAAATATATAGAGTTCTGCACACACAACAATTACTTAGGTTTAAAAATAAGCTCAACTGGACACCTTAATGATGTTGCGAATGAACTGAGAGAGAAAGCACGCAGGGAATTCTACGCCATTAAAAAGCAAATTCAAATTGAAATACCTATATTAAAATTTGGCTAGAACTAATTGAATGTGTCATTGAACCAATTGCACTTCATGGCAGTGAGGTGTGGGGTCCCTTGCAAAAAACAAGAAATTCAATTTCACCGAATTGGAAAACACCATGACATTGGCCAATTCCCTTAATTTGACATTAAAGGAAACCCCCCAAAAAAAAAAAAAAGCCAAACCCCCCAAAAAAATTTTCAAAAAGGCCCCCTATTCAAAACCCCC
>LR778259.1:29934227-30063190 GCA_902810595.1 Coregonus sp. 'balchen'
CCCCAAATGCAGGCCTGAAAGGGCCCCCTTCCTCCCCCAATCTAGGCCACAGGCCCCCCTTTCCACCCAATGCTGGGGCCTGCAAGGCCCCCCCTTCCTACCCGATGCTGGGCCATCCAAGGCCCCCTTCCCCCCAGTGCACCGCCCCCCTTCCCCCCAGATGTAGGCCCCCCCCCCTTTCCCTACCGTTTTTTAGGGGCCATCAAGGCCCCCTTCCTACCCAATCTAGGCCATAAAGGGCCCCCCTTCCTCCCTAATGCTGGCCATGAAAGGGCCCCCCCCCCTCCCCGATGCTAGGCCATGCAAGGCCCCCTTCCCCTCCCAATCTAGCCATCAAGCCCTTCCTACCCAGATGCTAGCCATGCAAGGCCCTTCCTCCCCAGATGCTAAGCCATGCAAGGCCCCCTTCCTACCCAGATGCTAGGCCATGCAAGGCCCCCTTCCTACCCCAGATGCTAGCCATGCAAGGCCCCCCTTCCTACCCAAAACCCCAATGCTAGGCCATGCAAGGCCCCCTTCCTCCCCAGATGCTAGGCCATGCAAGGCCCCCCCCCTTCCTATCCCAGATGCTAGCCATGCAAGGCCCCCTTCCTCCCCAGATGCTAGGCCATGCAAGGCCCCCTTCCTACCCAGATGCTAGCCATGCAAGACCCCCTTCCTCCCCAGATGCTAGGCCATGCAAGGCCCCCCTTCCTACCCAGATGCTAGGCCATGCAAGGCCCCCCTTCCTCCCCAGATGCTAGGCCATGCAAGGCCCCCTTCCTACCCAGATGCTAGGCCATGCAAGGCCCCCTTCCTACCCAGATGCTAGGCCATGCAAGGCCCCCTTCCTCCCCAGATGCTAGGCCATGCAAGGCCCCCTTCCTCCCCAGATGCTAGGCCATGCAAGGCCCCCTTCCTCCCCAGATGCTAGGCCATGCAAGGCCCCCTTCCTACCAGATGCTAGGCCATGCAAGGCCCCCTTCCTCCCCAGATGCTAGGCCATCAAGGCCCCCTTCCTCCCCAGATGCTAGGCCATGCAAGGCCCCTGATGAAGCTGATGTGTTAGGTCTCCATATCTCAGCAGTGCTGATTGGAGCTGTCGTAGCTCTGTACGATCAGCTGTCCTGTTCTAGAATGCCAGGTAAATGCCTAGGCCATTTAGGTCCCCCATATGACTGGTTTAAACCTGGAGAGATGCACAATAGGATTCTCGGTGGATCCCCTTTAATACTAAAGGATAAGTAATGTTTTGTGGGAAGACGTTCTTTGAATGATAACATACAACATTCTTATCATTGGAATCACATCAAACTGACATTAGTTGGTATAACTCCTAATGGCATCTGTAATGTCAGTCTTATGATAGGGTTATGTAGGCCTTATGACAGTTGAGTTCAGAGAGAGAGAGAGAGAGCGAGAGAGACAGAGAGAGAGAGAGAGAGAGAGAAGGAAGTTTTTTACTCTCCCTATCTATTCCACTTGTCTGTTGGTTCAAACCGAGCTGACACAGCAGGCTCCATTAGTTCTGTGCATCTGTGCCATTCGTCTTAAAACAGTTAAAGCACTACATTTCCTCACCGCACGACCTGAGCCGGCAGCTCATTAACTGTAATTATGCTAGGTGTTATGTGCAGCGGGCCAGAACAGCAGCTGTGATTGGCCAATCTCAGTCTGATGAACGAATGGCAGGCTCCGATGCTGGAGGTGTCAGGAAGTGTTAGCCTCACAGTGAAAAGCTGTCATTATGAAATACAGTATGTGGTTAATATTTATAGACAGGGATTCAGATTATCTCAGATTGGTAAAGCTGTTATGTGGAAGTGTGACTTGCGGTCATAATTAGGGCCCTGAGTTTTTACTTATCCTAAGACCTGACCAGGAACAACTCTGGGACTTAGTGATAGGCCATAACTAGTGCCTGGAGTTTTTGCCTTGTTAGGTCATACAGCCAGGAAAAACTCTTAGCTCTTAGCTCTTTGATCGTTTAATAAGAAAGCATCCTCTCTATCATGGTAAGGCCCTCCCCCAACCTCTCTTCGGCAAATCAGATCACACCTCCATTCTGCTCCTCCCACCTATAAGCAGAAACTTAAACAGTGAGCTCCCATTGTAAGGACTGTTCATCGTTGGTCTGACCAATCGGAATCTATGCTTCAAGACTGTTTTGAAATGTCCCCTCTGAGAATAGTATTGACATATACACTGACCCGGTGACTGAAAAGCGCCAACCACCGCATTTAACCATGGTGAGGTGACTGGGAACAACTTCAAGTTCCTCAGCATGCACATCACTGATAACCTTTTTTTTTCTTTTTTGAAATGGTCCCTTCCAGGCCTGGAATTCTGTGATTTTAGGGGCAAGGACATTTGGCCTTCAAGAGGTGCCCAATCTCCCAGGGCACCAAGGCCATGTGCTAGGGCACCAAAATAGCCAATTCAATTGATTTGAAAACTGAAATACAGTAGCTATTCTGTTAAGAAAAAAATAAGTCTAGGTAATTGTACATAATATAATTAGCCTACATGTCAAAGTGTAGGTGATAGCTATTGGCTACAGCCTGTCATGTCCAGACCGATGCTGACATGAGAGAGGCGCCTGAAAATGAAGCCAAACTTAAATTAGACTTGTAATGACATACACTACATGACCAAAAGTATGTGGACACCTGCTCGTCGAACATTTCATTACAAAATCTTGGGCATTAATATGGAGTTGGTCCCCGCTTTGCTGCTATAACAGCCTCCACTCTTCTGGGATGGCTTTCCACAATATGTTGGAACATTGCTGTGGGGACTTCAGCCACAAGAGTATTAGTGAAATTGGGCACTGATGTTGGGCGATTAGGCCTGGCTCGCAGTCTGTGTTCCAATTCATCCCTAAGGTGTTCAATGGGGTTGAGGTCAGGGCTCTGTGCAGGCCAGTCAAGTTCTTCCACACCGATCTCAACAAACCATTTCTGTATGGACCTCACTTTGTGCACGGGGGCATTGTCATGCTGAAACAGTTTAGGCCTTCCTTAAGTTAGAAGCACAGAGTCGACTAGAATGTAATTGTATGCTGTAGCGTTAAGATTTCCCTTCACTGGAACTAAGGGGCCTAGCCCGAACCATGAAAAACAACCCCAGACCATTATTCCTCCTCCACCAAACTTTACAGTTGGCACTATGCATTGGGGCAGGTAGCGTTCTCCTGGCATCCACCAAACCCAGATTAGTCTGTCGGACTGCCAGATGGTGAAGCGTGATTCATCACTCCAGAGAACGTGTTTCCACTGCTCCAGAGTCCAATGGCAGCCAGCTTTACACCACTCCAGCCGACGCTTGGCATTGCGCATGGTGATCTTAGGTTTATGTGCGGCTGTTCAGCCATGGAAACCCATTTCATGAAGCTCCTGATGAACAGTTATTGTGCTGACGTTGCTTCCAGAGGCAGTTTGGAACTCGGTAGTGAGTGTTGCAACAGAGGACAGACAATTTTCACGCGCTATGCGCTTCAGCACTAAGCGGTCACATTCTGTGAGCTTGTGTGGCCGTGGCTTCACAATAACAGCACTTACAGTTGACCGGGGCAGCTCTAGCAGGGCAGAAATTTGACGAACTGACTTGTTGGAAAGTTGGCATCCTATGATGGCGCCACGTTGAAAGTCACGGAGCTCTTCAGTAAGGCCATTCTACTGCCAATGTTTGTCTATGGAGATTGCATGGCGGTGTGCTCGATTTTATACACCTGTCAGCAACGGGTATGGCTGAAATAGATGAATCCACTCATTTGAAGGGGTGTCCACATACTTTTGTATATATAGGGTATTATAGAGATCAGTCCTTTCGGGAGTCCAGATAATGTATTTATAAATCCCATCATCGGATGGTTCAGTAGTTGGCTTTCCAAAGGGACCAAATCCACTAATTTTGTATATATAATGTACATTTAGGCTAAACACCAAGTCATGTTTTGACAAATATAATGTAGGATCATTATTAATATCTAAAGGCTTTGATTCTGTTGACATTCTTGATGTACTGTTAGTTCAGATAGGAGAGAAAGGCCAGTGTCTGTTGCATACTGCAACATCACCCACCTTGCAATCTGAGTGGAGGCAGTCAATATAACTATTTAACCATATACGTAATTGTTTAAATCCTGGACGTTTTTTGTAAATTCATGAGGCATGTCTTACCATGTTGTTTTATAAACACTTCATATGCCATTGAAACCAGTAGCCTAATACTCTCAAGTTCTCAACTTTCTTTCATTGTCCAGCAGCCAAATACACAATCCTAGTCATATTAACAACACATGCTTGTTGATGAGTCTTTCTACATTTCTGAAGGATGGTTTCATCTCTGTCATATGAAAGCGCTCACATTGGCGGTGCACTTCCGCTATTTGTATTTTGGAACATTTGCGCTTATAGCCTACTACAGTGTGCACATTGCTGCACTTATAATGTGAAGAAATAGCCTAATATTTTATCAACATTTTAATCTAAACGTTCTGATCTGTTGCATCAGCCTCATTGTTTTAAAACGTTTTTTTGATGTAGGCTACAGTGGTTGTATTAATTTGGGATCTATCGCGTCCCACAACTGTCCCAGAGTATGTTTGGAATATGTATTTATCGTACAGAAGGACAACCTGACCAGTAGAATAAATCAACTTTTGTACTATGGGGGATAGTAGATTGACATAGGCTAGTGCTTTTGCTGTTCGTTAAGCCTACTCATCAAGTTGGCTGACGAAAAGTAAACGTGGACAGTTCTTCTAACATCTTCAATAAACACCTCGGAATTCGATAAGGACTCGTGCCGTTGCATCCCCAATGTGTCTGTCTTCTCTTGCAGCCTACTTTGGAGATGAGATGCCCATGAGAAGAACCCGATCACTTGACGGGCATTGGTTAATAAGAATTTAGATATTTGAGAGAGCGATATGAGTGAGAGTTGCTTTGCAGCAAGGCGATTGACAGCCGGGAGAAGGGAACTATTATATTCAGCCCAAGGGCACAACGGGCACTTTGGCCCGCAGAGCATATTTTTTTTTCGGGGGCATTACGGCCGCACCCTAGTCTTGCGTGAGAAGCCCAGGAGGGCGGCAGATTCTGAGATTTGCAAATCGGTGTACACAACCAATAAACTTTGATTTGATAAAATGTTGATTTGTTTAATATTTCAAACAGTCTGACTGTGATGTGTGAAGGTGCATTTTCCTTTCTTCCAGAGCTAGTTTTGTGATAAGGGTCAAATGTATGTGGTCAAACCTTCTAAGAGAGACAGGAAAACTGTGATGGTGTCTTACAATCCTACTGTATGAAGCCTAGTGAGTGAACCATGGAATGATTCATCCACAACTTCTCTGGTCTCTCGGTAGTGCCGAGTGTGATGACTGTATGTGTTTTAGAGTGAAGACAAAATGTTTGATCTAGCAGACCCTTAGACATGAATGAGAGTGCAAACATAATGATCTGTTTGAGGAAGTGTGTCATAGCCTGATAGGACACTGTGCTGTCCACTGCTTTTCCATTTCTGATCCTCCCACTAGAAGCAGAAATTAAACAGTGAGCTCCCATTGTAAGGAATGTTCATCGTTGGTCTGACCATCGGAATCTATGCTTCAAGACGTTTTGAAATGTCCCTTATGAGAAAAGTATGACATATAAAATGACCCGGTGGTGACTGAAAAGGCCAACCACCGCATTTAACCATGGTGACGGGGGTGACTGGGAAACAACTTCAAGTTCCTCGCATGCACATCCTGCTAACCTTTTTTTTTCTTTTTTGACCCATGGTCCCTTACAGGGCCTGGATGCTGGGATTTTAGGGGCAAGGACATTTGGCCTTCAAGGGGTGCCCAATCTCCCAGGGCACCAACAAGGCCATGTGTAGGGCACCAAAATAGCCACTTCAATTGATTGAAAAACTGAAATACAGTAGCTATTCGTTAAGAAAAAAAATAAGTCTAGGGAAGTAGTTACATAATATAATTAGCCAAATGTCAAAGTGTAGGTGAATAGCTATTGGCTACAGGGGCCCCTGTCATGTCCAGACCGATGCTGACATGAGAGAGGCGCCTGGAAAATGAAGCCAAACTAAATTAGACTTGTTAATGACAACCTACATGACCAAAAGATGTGGACACCTGCTCGTCGAACATTTAATTACAAAATCTTGGCATTCATATGGGAGTGGTCCCGCTTTGCTTGTATAAACAGCCTCCACGCGTCTGGGAATGGCTTTCCACATATGTTGGAACATTTGCTGTGGGGGACTTCAGCCACAAGAGTATAGTGAAATTGGGCACTGATGTTGGGCGATTAGGCCTGCTCGCAGTCTGTGTTCCAATTCATCCTAAGGTGTTCAATGGGGTTGAGGTCAGGGCTCTGTGCAGGCCAGTCAAGTCGCCACACCGATCTCAACAAAACCATTCTGTATGGACCTCACTTGTGCAAGGGGGCATGGTCATGCGGAAACAGTTTAGGCCTTCCTTTAAGTAGAAGCACAGAGTCGACTGACATGTAATTGTATATGCGTTAGCGTTAAGATTTCCTTCACTGGAATAAGGGGCCTAAGCCCGAACCATGAAAAACAACCCAGACCATTATTCCTTATCCTCCACCAAATTTACAGGTTGGCACTATGATTGGGGGCAGGTAGCGTTCTCATGGCATACACCACCCAGATAGTCTGTCGGATGCCAGATGGTGAAGCGTGATATCACTCCAGAGAACGTGTCCACTGCCCTCCAGAGGTCCAATGGGCGGCCAGCTTAAACCTCTCCAGACGACGCTTGGGCATTGCGCATGGTTGATCTAGGTTTATGTGCGGCTGTTCAGCCATGGAAACCCATTTCATGAAGCTTCCTGATGAACAGTTATTGTGCTGACGTTCTTCCAGAGGCAGTTTGGAACTCGGTAGTGAGTGTTGCAACAGGAGGACAGACAATTTTCACGCGCTAGGCGCTTTCAGCACTTAGCGGTCACATTTGTGAGCTGTGTGGCCGGGCTTCACAATAAACAGCACTTACAGTTGACCGGGGCAGCTCATAGCAGGGCAGAACAGACATTGACGAACTTGACTTGTTGGAAAGTTGGCATCTATGATGGCGACCACGTTTGAAAGTCACGGAGCTCTTCAGTCAGGCCATTCTACTGCAAATGTTTGTCTATGGAGATTGCATGGCGGTGTGCTGATTTATACAACTGTCAGCACCGGGTATGGCTGAAATAGATGAATCCATAATTTGAAGGGGTGTCCCATACTTGTGTATATATAGGGTATTATGAGATCAGTACTTTCGGGAGTCCAGATAGTTATTTATAAATCCCATATCGGGATATGGTTCAGTAGTTGGCTTTCCAAAGGGGACCAAATCAACAATTTGTATATATAATTTACATTTAGGCTAAACACCAGTCATGTTTTGACAAAATATAATGTAGGATCCATTATTAATATTAAAGGCTGATTCTGTTGACATTTGATGTACGTTAGTTCAGAGATAGGAGAGAAAGGCCAGTTGTCTGTTGATACTGCAACATCACCCACCTTGCAATCTGAAGTGGAGGCAGTCAATAAACTATTTAAACATATACGTAATTGTTTAAATCCTGGACGTTGTTTTGTAAATTCATGGGCATTGTCTTACCATCTACCACATGTTAAGGGGATTGTTGTATAAACACTTAATATCCATTGAAACAGAGCCTAATACTTCAGTTCTCAACTTTCTTACATTGTCCAGCAGCCAAATACACAATCATAGTCATATTAACAACACAATGCTGTGGATGAGTCTTTCTACATTTCTGAAGGATGGTTTCATCTCTGTCATATGAAAGCGCTCACATTGGCGGTGCACTTCCGCTATTTGTATTTTGGAACATTTGACGCTTATAGCCTTACTACAGTGTGCACATTGCGCACTTATAATGTGAATAAAAATAGCTAATATTTTACAAAAATTGTAATCAAACAGTTTTCTGATATGTTGCATCAGCCTCATTGTTTTAAAAACGTTTTTTTTGATTGTAGGTACAGTGTGGTTGTATTAATTTGGGATCTATGCGTCCCACAACTGTCCCAGAGTATGTTTGGAATATGTATTTATCGTACACAAGACAACAGGACCAGTAGAATAATAATCAACTTTGTTACTATGGGGATAGTAGATTGGGAAATAGGCTAGTGCTTTTGCTGTTAGTTTAAGCCTACTCATCAAGTGGCTGACGAAAAGTAAAACGGGGACAGTTCTTCGAACATATTCAATAAACACCTCGGAATTCGATAAGGACTGTGCAGTGCCATCCCCAATGTGTGTTTCTCGCAGGCCTAATTTGGAGATGAGCTGCCCATGGAGAAGAACCCGAACTTGACGGGCCTTGGTTAATAAGAATTTAGGATATTTGAGGGGGCGATAGAGGCAGAGTTGCTTTGCAGAGCAAGGCGATTGACAGCCGGGGAGAAGGGAAAACTATTATATTCAGCCCAAGGCACAACGGGCACTTTGGCCCGACAGAGCATATATTTTTTTTCGGGGGGCATTACGGTCCGCACCCTAGTCTTGCGTGAGAAGCCCCAGGAGGGCGGCAGATTCTGAGATTTTGACAAACAAAAAAAGCGGTGTACCACAACCAATAAAACTTTTGATTTGATAAAATGTGATTTGTTTAATATTCAAAACAGTCTGACGGTTGATGTGTTGAAGGTGCATTTTCCTTTCTTCCAGAGCTAGTTTTGTGATAAGGGTCAAAGGATGTGGTTCAAACCTGCTAGAGAGACAGGAAGACTGTGATGGTGTCTTCAATCCTACTGTATGAAAGCCTAGTGAGTGAACCATGGAATTGATTCATCCAAACTTCTCTGGTCTCTCGGTAGTGCCGAGTGTGATGAATGTATGTGTTTTAGAGTTGAAGACCAAAAGGTTTGATCTAGCAGACCCTTAGACATGAATGAGAGTGCAAACATAATGATCTGTTTGAGGAGTGTGCATAAGCAGTGATAGGAACACTGTGTCACTACAGGCTTTGTACCGACGCTGATGATGTGACGACTTGAAAGAGTAAAGAAGAGAAGGAATGAATGAAAAGGTATAGCTCATGAGAAAAGTGAGTTAGAAGAAAATGGGTTAAAGAGAAACATGGATAATGAGAAAGTTATTTTGACAGATCGAGAACTAATCATATATAGAGGGAAAAAAGTATAAGACTTTCGTGAATAAGAGAGAGGTATGATGAAGAGAAGGGGAAAAGACGGAAAGGAGAGCGGAGGGAGGAGGGAGGGAGCGAGAGAGAGAGAGAGAGAGAGTAGAGTATAGAGCGAGAGAGAGAGAGAGAGAGAGGAGAGAGTAGAGAGAGAGAGAAACCTTCTTCTCTCTCTCTTCCATTTCTCTCTCTCTCTCCTCATCTTCCATCTCCCTCTTCCTCCACACCTCCTCACTTATCTCCCTCCACCCTCCTTTCTTCTCCCTCCACCCCTGCTCCTCTCTCCCTCCACCCCTTCTCTTTCTTTCTCTCTCTCTCTCTCTCTCTCTCTCTCTCTCTCTCTCTCTCGCTCGACCTCTCTCTCTCTCTCCTCTCTTCTCTCTACTCTCTCTCTCTCTGTCTCTCTCGCTCGCTCTCTCTATCTCTCTCTCTCTCTCTCCCCAATATCCTCTCTACTCTTCCTCTCTCCCTCTCTCCTCTCTCTTCCTTCTCCCTCCCCTTCACACCTAGAATGTTCTACCTGCTTTCCTGGACTATGAGAGCAGAATAGTAACGAGTTGAAGCTTAACTTGTGGCGGGTGTACGACGGGCCAGCTAGTCCGGGAGGACCTGAAGAACAAGTTCTGCTCTACGTGGCACGCTGTGATCTGCTGTCCAACCACGGGGGTGATCAGATGTGGGCCGACCAGGGCCGCCGCCGGAGCCGCTTCAGGTACTTTTCACCACCTTCCAAGAACGTAAGACTGTGATGATGAACACATACACGTTCACTCATATCCTGGCAGCGTATGGACTGGCTGGAAATACACAGATACGTGTTGCTAGAAACCGTCATCATGATAAATGTATGTATCATGTATACTGTGGCACTAGCTATGTATGTTGTGCAATTGAAAAGGCCATGCAGTAAAGCCATTTACTGGAACATGAACAATCTAGTGGGGGATTGGTACAGATGGGGCACATTCATGTAATGGATGGGGTACATTCACGCCACCTACCCTCATAGCGTGACCCCCCCTAACCCAATTACTGTTAAACAGACCCTAAAAAAACAACCAGCGTAGTTGTCTTTTAGTGGCCGGCCACTAATGTTCCACGTTATGGCTCTGTACATGAGAGAGAGAGGAGAGGTGCTGAAGAGAGAGAGGAGAGGAGGTGGAGAGAGTAGAGGAGCGGGGAGAGGAGAGGAGAGAGAGAGAGAGAGAGGAGAGAGGGTGGAAGGAGGAGAGGAGGGGGAGAGAGTAGAGAGATGGAGAGGATGGGAGTAGGGAGGGAGGAGAGAGAGAGCTGAGGAGCAGGGAGGGAGAAGAGAGCGGGGAGAGAGAGAGGAGAGAGAGAGGGAGAAGGAGGAGAGAACGAGAGGAAGAGAGAGGGAGGTGGAGAGGAGGAGAGGGAGAGTGAAGAGGAGCGAGGGGAGAGAGAGAGAGAGAGAGAGGCGAGGAGATGAAGAGAGGTG
Organism: Coregonus sp. 'balchen'; assembly: GCA_902810595.1. NCBI lineage: Eukaryota > Metazoa > Chordata > Actinopteri > Salmoniformes > Salmonidae > Coregonus > Coregonus sp. 'balchen'. Next base: position 29,944,866 of record LR778259.1, read on the forward strand.
AGGAGAGAGAGGAGAGAGAGAGGAGAGAGAGAGAAGAGAGGGAGAGAGAGGAGAGAGAGAGAGGCAGGGAGAGGAGGAAAAGATGAGATGAGGAGAGGGGGAGAGACGAGAGAGGAGGAGGGGGGGACGGAGAGGAGAGAGGGGAGAGAGAGAGGAGAGAAGAGAGAGAGAGAGAAGAGAGCGGAGGGTGAGAGAGAGAAGAGACAGAGCCAGAGAGGGACAGAGGAGAGAGAGAGAGAGAGAGAGAGAGAGAGAGATGGTTTCTGTATATGTGTGTGTTCACTGTAGAGTTATCCCCCGAGGTAATGGGCTTGGGCCAAACCGCTGAGGGCGGACTAAGGATCTCATGTAGCTTTACGAGTGTTTAAACAGCGCCTGGTGACTGGAGGGGGAGCATTCCATTAGGGAGTGTATCCCCTCTCGATGCTGCTTGAGAGCTATCATAACACACACACACACACACACACACACACACACACAGACACTCTCTCTCTCTCTCTCTCTAAATACACACACAGATCTATATAAGTTACAAAATTGTTAGATCGGTTTGCATGTGTGTGTTTGTGTGTATGCGTGTTAATGTATAGGCAGTGCAATTGTTTCCTCTTTGTGAGGCCTATCCACTGAATGAAGCCAGGATGTGCCATTGCCCCGGTAACACTGCTGCCTAAGTCACTCAACCGATACCCAGCGAGCCCGTCTGCCAGTGCTGCGTTCAGCACCACACAAGCAACACCATCAACACTGTTTAAACATGCAGGTACCACCAGGCAATATGCAGGTTGACCACATCTCTCTTCAGCTGATCCTCATATACACCCTGTAGACTAAAACAGCAGAGCTAAAGTCACTGTTTAATACCCTTTAAACACAAACAGTGTCTCAGCAGATACCCAGTCAGATCTTCAGAGTTTAGAGCTGCATTCACAAACTCTCTGCAACAACATCTAAACCAGGATTCACCAACTGATGGCCTGCGGGTGATGGGAGGCAGGCAGGGTGGGAGGCAGGCAGGCAGGGTGGGGTGGGAGGCAGGCAGAGTGGGTTAGGAGGCAGGCAGGGTGGGGTAGAAGGCAGGCCGGGTCGGGAGGCAGGCAGGCAGGCAGGGTGGGATGGGAGGCAGGCAGGGTGGGGTGGGAGGCAGGCAGGGTGGGGTGGGAGGCAGGCAGGGTGGGGTGGGAGGCAGGCAGGGTGGGATACAAAATGTCTGGGAATAAATGTAGCTGCAGATTAGTTTGGATCCACCTCTTCATAAAGTCAGCTGTGCGGGCGGCAGGTAGCCTGGTGGGTAGGAGCTTTGGGCCAGTAACCAAAAGGATGCTGGATTGAATCCCAGAGCTGACAAGGTAAACATCTGTCGTTCTGCCCCTGAGTAAGGAGGTTAACCCACTGTTCCCCGGGCGCCGATGATGTGGATGTCGATCAAGGCAGCCCTCTGCACCTCTCTGATTCAGAGGGGTTGGGTTAAATGCGGAAGACACATTTCAGTTGAATGCATTCAGTTGTACAACTGACTAGGTATCCCCCTTTCCCTGTGTAGTGGTGGGAAGGGGAGGGATAGCCCTCCCCTTGGTGGTAAGACCTGGTACTGTGTTCAGGAAGAGCGAGACGGAGGGGGAGGAGTCATTATTATACCCCTGGGATCAATGGAGGGATGAAAACAGTCTTCCATCATCCATCATCCATCATCATTCTACGTTGTTTAATGCCCCATGCATTAGTATGCATGTGTGTGTCTGTGACCACTTCCCTGTCCACAACCAGTAAATAACCATTGTTTAAACACAGCCATCCATTAAGCTCACCCACCACCACTCTAAGGCCCTACAGGAGACAGAGGATTTAGTGTGAAGTGCTGCTCCTACCAGTCTGCATGCAACTCCTCATAAATGGCATGACTTGGGGACTGACTTGAATGCATGACGCACTAAACCAGAACATGTGCATATCCAGAGTCATTCAAAGGAATGTATGTGAATTGGGACTGGTGGACTTCAATTCAATGAAATCGTTTGTTCTTGTCCAATGAGTCAACCCTTATATCCCTACCCTCTGTTCTGTTGAGTCAGTGCACTAAATATTTAATGTTCAGTTAAAACTATACTACTAGAAACAGATAACCCTTGGAATGTAATAAAGATTGATTAAGTCCCATTAAATTACATCAGATTGAATGGAGCAAACTGTCTTGGCTTGGTGTAGTCATTTGATTCGTCAGTAGGTCTGTCCATTACACTGGTTGGGTCTGTCCATTACACTGGGTGGGCCGCAGTAGGCCAGTGCATTAGTGTTATTGGTGATTGTCTAATTACCGGCGTGATGATGGGGCGGCTGACACATTACCAGAGACACTATAATTGGATAACTCTATTCACGCTGCCTCGAAGGTGCTCTCTCTCTCTCTCTCTCTCTCTCTCTCTTCTCTCTCTATCCTTTTCTCGTCTCGCCATCGCTCTGCTCCTCTCACGCTAACACAACACGCTCTTGCTCTTAATCTCTCTGCTCTCTCTCTCTGCTCTCTCTCCTCCTCTCTCTCTCTCGTGATCGCTCTCTCTCTTCTCCTGCTCTCTCCTCTTCTCTCTCTCTCGCTCTCCTAACACCTTTCTCTCTCTCCTAACACCTTCTCTCTCTCTCCTAACACCTCTCTCTCTCTCCTAACACTCTCTCTCTCCCTTGTCTCCTCACATCTCTCAATTTTATGATCTCAGTCGCCAACCATCGACACATACACAGCTCTGTGTCACACTTGCACACACTCGCACTTACGGATACGCACATACACACACACACATGCACAACACACACATACACACACACAAACACACAGGCACAGCGTTCGTTCCCTGCCAGTATCAACACACAGTCATAACTTGCCTCTTTAAACTTTGCACATATCTCCCTGTTGGCATCTATACGTAGATAATTAGTGTTCACGTTCAAGTTAAGTTATGTATATATGCAGTAACTCTGGCACTGAAGGATTCAGGCCTAGTTGATTACTACATGTGTTAGTCTGACATCTCCAGGATATCAAAGTCTTCTCTCCAGGTGTTACCCTGTCTGTGTAATTATATAGATAGCTTTATGAAGTACACTCCCAGAGAGATTACTATGCACAGCCTTGTCTCAACGGATTTCTGAAGAGGAGGAAAGTCACGAAGAGCAGATGGGTTCAGAGCTGAGTAATGCGCTTTCAAATTCACCCCAAATCTGGAGCATCATTATACTGTATACAGGTTCATGCCTGTCTCTGATAATGATTCATGTTGTTGGATGATTTTTTGCTTGCTGATGGGATTGATTTTTGTGTCAGATCAGACAGGGTAAAAAGGGTGTTTGGTCTGCAATAGTGTGCACTCCTTTCATAGAAATCACATTCATCCTTGACCATTTGAGCAATGTAGCTCATACTTGTGATTATTATGGGGAAACGTCTAATACAAAATGAATCACAAAAATGGAGAGCACTGCAAGCAACTGATTCCTATAAGCATATAGTGTATGTCTCTGTCTAATGTTGTTCTCTCTCCTGTCATTACAGCTCCGTGCGAGCCGGATGCCTTCTTCTGTCACAGTAACATGTGCATCAACAACACCCTGGTGTGTAACGGTATTCAGAACTGTGTCTACCCCTGGGACGAGAACCACTGCAAAGGTGAGAGGTCAAACCCACGCTCAACCCCCCCCCCAAAAAAAAATGAAGATGAGGGGTATCATAGCTATATTCAATCAAATTCAGGAGCTGATTTAAAACCAATTTTTAACCCTTTATTATGGTTGGTGTCTTGACGGATTTGTCCAAAATCGGCTCTACCACTCTCTCCCACCTCCCTCTCTCTTGACATGATCACATTAAATCCCATGTCAATCCAAACCAATCCACTGTGTATCCCCTCGCTGTATCCAATGTATGTTCCTCTCAATCCATGCACTTCCCACAGTGCTTCCTTCACACTCCTAATATAATTCCATCCCGCCTGATCCATACTTGATGCTCAGTATTCCAATGAATGTATTTTCCACACGAGCATTCAGCACAATTCCCTATGTATTGATCTCTGATCACCTTTCTCCCTCTCTCCCTCTCAATCCATACCTGATTCTGATGTTACACTTCCTTAACAATGTATCCTGTTCCACTGATTCCATGTCATGATCCACTTCTAATACCCCTCTATCCTCTATGAAGACCAAGTCCATAGATAATCCACTACTTCTTATTTTATTTCCTGAACTTTGTCCCTCTCAGCTTTTTCCTGATCTTCAGTGCTTATCTGTTACCTCCGTGTTCTCCATACTCTCTCTGTTTCTCCTATTAGATCTATACCATGATTCATACAACCCCTTCCATTTTATCCTGTTGGTCCTCAGGGTTGATCAGGGGCCATCGTACTGAGAGGGCCCTTTCAACGGCTGATCTCTCCAGATCTCTCCTGATCTCTCCAGATCTCTCCAGATCTCTCCCGATCTCTCCAGATTTCTCCCGATCTCTCCCGATCTCTCCAGATTTCTCCTGATCTCTCCTGATCTCTCCTGATCTCTCCAGATCTCTACCGATCTCTCCTGATCTCTCCTGACTCCCTCTTTTCTCACAGCTGTCCAATTAGATCCATACTATGATCCTCAGCTCTACCTCTTTATGTCTGAGCTCCTGATCAGTTGATACAGTGTTCCCCCTGGCCGACTGCTAAAGGGAGGAGGCTAGGACTGGTTCTAGTGGGTTGGTAGTACACATGCTATATCTAGGATCATGACCCTGCTAAGGCTGGGTGAATTGTTCCTCCAAGCTCCTTTAGCTTTGTGGGCTACACAGTCACCATGCCGGTGACCAGAGTTCGGACCCAGGCAGCCGCCAAACCTGTCCACTCGCTGCATGTTTGTTCATCCGTGTAACCCTGGCGTTTGTTTCTGGCGTTCTGTTCCTCTGTGTTGAACCCTGGCGGTTTGTTCCTCTGTGTAACCCTGGGATTGTCCTCTGTAAACCTGGCGTGTGGTTCCTCTGTGTAACCCTGGCGTTTGTTCCTCTGTGTAACCCTGGCGTTTGTTCCTCTGTGTAACCCTGGCGTTTGTTCCTCTGTGTAACCCTGGCGTTTGTTCCTCTGTGTAACCCTGGCGTTTGTTCCTCTGTGTAACCCTGGCGTTTGTTCCTCTGTGTAACCCTGGCGTTTGTTCATCCGTGTAACCCTGAGCGTCGCCCAATGACAAACAACAGCAATTTCCAGCCATTGTTAAGCCAGTGTGGGCTTCTTCCTCACCTTCTAAGCTACCATTCGCTACAAGTTGCTAGCATTGAAAATGTGTACCAGTCAGCATCTTCCCCGGACATGTTTTTGTGCTGCTGCTTAGTTTCCACCCCCCCCCCCCCCCCCCCCCCCCCCCCCCCCCCCCTGTTCCTGGTGATGTGTAGCTCCTGTGCTCTGCCTGCATCTATCCTCATTAGCAGTAAACTGACATGTTCTTTGTCTGCTTTTTTCTGGATGGAATGTGAATGTTGCTGTTGTAACAGGGGAGTTGACCACACTGAAAACAGGCACTCACAAACACACACACGCTGTAAAAAGATACACACACACACACACACACACACACACACACACACACACACTAAAACACACACACATAGGGTTGCACAAATCCTGGAACCCTGGTTTTACCGAAATCCCGGTTGGAGGTTCCTGGAATCAGGAGGGAATAAGCAGGACAACTGGAATTCTCCAACCAGGATTTCTGGAAAACCAGGGAATTTAATAACACACACACACACAATGTATATCCAGCCCAGTGTATACAGTAAATGTCAGCCCTCTCCCTATAGGCAGCTTCTCTCCACACTTTAAGTGTTTTGTGCTCTTTGTATGTTCTCTGGTGGAATGGCCGTAAAACTCCTTAACACCCTGACCCTTTCACGCAGCTGCTGTTCATCAATAACATCATGATCTTTATCTTGTAGTCAATTTCCTCTGTGTGTTGGGAATCATATTTGCTTGCTAACTGTGATCTATCCATCTGCTGGGGTGTGTGTAAGTGTGTGTGTCTGTGTGTGTGTGTGTGTGTGTGTGTGTGTGTGTTTGTGTTATTGCGCAGGAAACTTTGGTGCTGTTTTCATGACTTGTGTGGGTGTAAATTGGTCATTTCTTAAAGGGGCACTGCCACGCAGTGGAATAATTATAGAACTGCAGTGTGTTTTACCACTTGGCTACATTTACAAAGAGGAGAAGAAAGCAGAGGACACACTCTCTAAAATAGAAACATGAACATGTCTCCTGACCTCTAAATTAGAAACATGAACATGTCTCCTGACATCTACTATTTAGATCTCTCACTGTATCTCTCTGTCTCCCTCCCATCTATCTCACTGTATCTCTCTGTCTCCCTCCCATCTATCTCACGGTATCTCTCTGTCTCCCTCCCATCTATCTCTCTATTTCTCTCTGTCTCCCTCCCATCTCTCTCTCTATTTCTCTCTGTCTCCCTCCCATCTATCTCACGGTATCTCTCTGTCTCCCTCCCATCTCTCTCTCTATTTCTCTCTGTCTCCCTCCCATCTCTCTCTATTTATCTCTGTCTTCCCTCCCATCTATCTCTCTATTTCTCTCTTTCTCTCTCCTCCTCCCTTGCCTCTCTTCCTCTCCCTTCCTCCCTCCCCCAACAGAGAAGAGGAAAGCCAACATCCTGGACAACCTGACCAACACCAACGGCACCATCATCGGCGTCACCTGCTGCATCGTCCTCATCCTCCTCATCGTGTCAGTCATCGTTCAGATCAAACAACCCAGGAAGAAGTACATCCTCCGGCGCGAGGACTTTGACCCCACCATGTTCCAGGAGGTCTTCGAGCCACAGCACTATGGCCTCTGCACTCTACGCAGCGCCACGCACGCCACCGCTGCCTCTGCGGATCTAGTGGACCTAACGGAGGACTTCGAGAACTACCACGCGCTGCATCACTCATCCTCGCGCTGCATCCACGACCACCATTGTGGATCCGCCTCCAACCCTGGTTCCGCCCACTTGTCCCAGCTGTCGCTCAGTGGGCGGGGAAGCCGCAGCAACCTGAGTGCACGCGAGGCTGCCGCCCTCCTCACGGACCTTCCACCGCAGCCGGTACGGCCGCTGCTGCCCAGCGTAGCCACCGGGAACCGGCGCAGCATCCTAGTGATGAAGCACAGCTACTCGCAGGAAGCGGCCGACAATGGGTGTGACCTCGACGACGACCTGGAAGAGGTTCCCACGACGAGCCACCGACTGTCGCGTCACGAGAAGGCAGTCCAGCGGTCAGTATATATAGATTTTTGATGATCCATGATCAGTCAATCTATCAATCAATGAAGACATCTTAATATAATATGTCATGGTGGAGGGTGACATAGATTTTTCTTCCATAAAAAAAAAAAAAAGAATCCTCCTCCTCTATTTTTGGTATTTCCTTCATTCTTCTGTTCATTTTTTTATTTTTTTTATTTTTTTGGGGGGGGGTGGGGGGGGTTAGCTTTCTTTTTTGCTTTGATCTTCCTTCTTCCTGTCAACTCTGCTATCGTTCATAAAGGGCTATGCTGTGGTAGTGAGACCTACCCCCTCTGTTTTCTATATCACCCACTATCTCACTCCTCCCCTTCTCTCTCTCTCTATCTTCATACGGATGTATTTCTCCATCTGTGTATCTCCTGTAGCTCCAGACCACGCTCAGTAACCCACAAACATGGCCAGTGTCCTTGTTAAGTCTTTAGATATGCATCTTCAATTAAAAATACTGATTTATGATGTGCAAGGATAGTGCATGTTGCCATTTTCTACAGAGGACATGTAGATCAGTCTCTCAGTCTGCTCTGACTCGCAACCACAAGGGCTTGTATTGGTGCCTGTCACTGATAAAGAGATTATTGATTAAAACCATTTAGAATGCAAATAACTTTCTTTTGTAAACTGAAAAGATAAAAACACAATTAACTTTGTTAATATTAGATGTTAACTGTGATAGTTTATTTTATTCGGTACAGTTCAAACTTTTGGCATGAACCTGTTTTCTATAAATAATATTTTATTGTACAGGTATCTGCACCTTGATGGCTTGATACATTAAATGTTAACAAATAATAAATGGAGGAACACTTCTTGTACCTACAAAATAACTTCCACGTTCCAGTATCTTTGTTGTGCATGCACTTTGTGTGCTCTACTGTATTCAACCTGTATAAGTCTCGTTCTAACTATAACGCCCAGCACCTCCATTTTTATGCATGCAAGACTTCCAGAGTTCAAAACTCTGTTGAAATGTTCTGCTTTTTTTTGTAGCAAATATATGCATTTAAATGTGATAATCTCTATGCAAAACAAAAGTTTGATAATAAACGACAGAGCGGTGACATTTCAGGTTCTGCCTCATTGGCTCTTTGAGCAAACACGAATCAGAATACAACACGACTAGGGTGTAGGACAATCTCAAGGTAAGCCCCCCCCCCCCCCCCCCTCACTTATACAACAATAAACATATTGTATGTTTCTGTGTAGTTCATCGTTTTCAAGTCAGTATCTCAGTCATGGTAGTTTGATGTCGTTTTGATTATTACATTTTTTGTGACGTTGTTCTGAATTTAGTTCGTTTTTGTTTGATTTCTTTGTATGATTCATTATCATCAAGATGGTTCCTCTGCTTGCGGCCAATCTTGGTTTGTGGTGAGTTTTTGTGTGAAATTTGGCTGCTAGTTTTTTGCGTGGTTTATTTGAAGCTCATGTCTGTGTCCTCTTCTTATCGAAGTCAAATCATGAACATCATGTTATTATTTACTAGCATGTACTTATCCAGTCATCTTCTGTTGAACCTGTGGACAATAAGGATGTTTCTAACCTTTGACCTGTATGTATTTTAGCCTCGTTGCACAAACAGATCATAGCTGTATCATTTAACATAAGGATATTTTATTAGCACACTTTTGATTAAGCACATGAATAGTACTTTACATACACCAATACTAAAATCACACTTTTAATTCTAAACAAGTTAGTCGCCTGTAACGTTTTCAGACATTTACTAAGGTTTCCTGAAGTCACACTTATACTGTATTCTCCGGTTTTCTTGACTTGTTGAATGAATCAAATACTGAACACGGCTTTTCCAGCATCCATGCCTACTGTTGTCTTCAGTTTTAAGTTACCTTCATGTTCAAAAGGCACTCGCACATCTGAGCGATCTGTTTTGCAGGTGCCATGGTAACAGCTGAATAACATCAGAAAGAAGAAGAAACCCACACACTGCTCTTGATAATATTACTGCTCTTGATAGTATCACTGCTCTTGATAGTATCACTGCTCTTGATAGTATCACTGCTCTTGATAGTATCACTGCTCTTGATAGTATCACTGCTCTTGATATTATCACTGCTCTTGATAGTATCACTGCTCTTGATAATATTACTGCTCTTGATAATATTACTGCTCTTGATAGTATCACTGCTCTTGATAGTATCACTGCTCTTGATAGTATCACTGCTCTTGATAATATTACTGCTCTTGGTAGTATCACTGCTCTTGATAGTATCACTGCTCTTGATATTATCACTGCTCTTGATAGTATCACTGCTCTTGATAGTATCACTGCTCTTGATAGTATTACTGCTCTTTATTAAGCTTCACGTATTGGCCTGTAGGCCTTCTTCAGAGCTTTTGTGAGTGTTGTTAATTTCAACCCTTATGTAGAAGCAATGTCTACATAAAGGTGCAAATTAAAAACACTCACGAAGGCCTATAGGCCGATATGTAAAGCTTAATGAAGAGCAGTGATACTATCAAGAGCAGTGATACCATCAAGAGCAGTGATACTATCAAGAGCAGTGATACCATCAAGAGCAGTGATACTATCAAGAGCAGTGATACTATCAAGAGCAGTAATATTATCAAGAGCAGTGATACTTTCAAGAGCAGTGATTCTATCAAGAGCAGTGATACTATCAAGAGCAGTGATACTATCAAGAGCAGTGTGTGGGTTTCTTCTTTTAATTTTTTCTCAAGTTACCTTAATGAGAAAGCATATTATTTAATGTCTTTAGTCGGGCAATACTTTATGTGAATGTTCCGTCATAATGCCTACATAAGGTTGTCATATAACTTTACGTAATGTTGTGTCTCTGACTCCCTTGCGATGGTATTATGCTGGAACATTCAAATAAGCTGTTACCTTAAATTGAAATTCAGTGTGAGAAATGTTTAGTCATGTGATGTGTGTGTTTGTGTTTGTGTTTGTGTGTGTTTGTGTGTGTGTGTGTGTGTTTGTGTTTGTGTGTGTGTGTATGTGTGTGTGTGTTTGTGTGTGTGTGTGTTTGTGTGTGTGTGTGTGTTTGTGTTTGTGTTTGTGTGTGTGTGTGTTTTCTTTCGTTTTACATTATGTTGCAATGTTTCCATCGTATAGACTTCTTTAGAATAGTGCAATCCTGGATCACTACGAACGGGCTTCAAGGAAATATAAAAATACGGACCGGAGATTCACATCAGCATAATGGCAATGATGGTGATGATGATAGTGTTGATGGTGGTGATGATGGTGGTGGTGGTGATGATGGTGGTGATGATGGTAAAGGTGATGATGATGGTGATGGTAATGATGATGATGATGATGGTGATGATGGTGATGAAGGACTGATGGAAATAGAGAATATGTAACATGTAACAAACTGGAAGAAAGTAGCTACAGAGATTAATACAATTGGCTAAATACAGACTGGCTTGAAAGTCTTGAAACTTGAATTGAAGTAGGCTACTACTCTCATCCTACATTGTCAAGTCAGATTTTGTAATCTTATTGAATGTCCATTAAGAAGGTGCATTATTATCAAACTAAACATTTTTGGATGAATGCATTGTGAGAAACACTTTTGTTGCTCAAATGTATCATCAATAACGAGGACTATAGTGATCAGAACACCTTCTGCAATAACTCCATCTGTAATAATAACATTTACTGGTAATATTTAGGTGATCACGCAGTAACTAACCCCAGTGTTATGTAGCCTTTTCTGAATAAGCAAAATCTAATTATTTTCTATGAGAATTGAAAATGCAATGGTATGTCTTGTGCATGCTTTTTATATCCATTGAAAAATTATCAATCTAACATCTTGATTGAAAGTTAAGTCATCCACTAACACAATACATGCATCTCAATTATAAATAAGTTCACTATAATATAAACAAAGGAAATCCATCCATAAAAGTATTATTGGTGGTATTAATTGATTGAATGCCAATTAAACTAAATTAAATGTCAAATAAATGCCAACGCAAAACTAACCTTTAACATTTCCTCTCACAAATATATATTATTTCAAAATGTAGTTGACAAAAAACTATTTAGTTTTGGTTCATTTGTCACACCCTCTTTTAGTAGCCTGTCATCTTAATACTCAGACTTTTCTACCGGCGTTAACTTTTCTACTAGGTAACATTTTACAAAATATAAATGCAAATAGTTGCAAACACACACACACACACACGCACACACAAACATGCACACACAAACTCACAAATGGACACCATTAAGACACACCATTTAGCCACACCAAGACTATACTGAATCGAAACATTTTGATCTCCACTCAATCGTACAATGTAATTCCAGTCCACTCTCACGTAAACATTATCAGTAAGTTGTTGACGGTGTTGACAATGACAAGATGTTATTGTCTGCACTACATCCTTGCAACTATGCCGACACCTTCAACATCCCAACAATACATCTATCTTTAGTTTAATTGGACATGCTTGCTCAGTTTTCTGCTTTGCTGTTGTGTATGTTAATGTGTTTGTTCTTTCAGTAATGGTACTTTGTGTGTTTTATGTGTTCAGTTTATGTTTCGTGTTCACTTCATTTAGACACAGCTAGTCGTGCTGTTATTGTATTACTGTAATTTAAAAACTTAAGGGAATGTAAATCAAATGCTATGTAAACACACACACACAGAGACTGCAAAAATAACAGTACATGTCTTAACCCTGTAGGCAACATACAGAAAATAGCCCTACTTTATGTTGAAATGTGTTATTTATTGCTATAAGGCAGGGTTCTTTAATTCCGGTCCTGGAGGGCCGAAACACCTCTGTTTTTCATCCTCTCCTTCTAAGCAGGGGCTAATTCAGACCTGGGACACCAGGTGAGTGCAATTAACTACCAGGTAGAAATAAAAAACAGAAGTGTTTCGGTCCTCCAGGACCGGAATTGAAGAACCCTGCTATAGGGTCTCATTTGATTTACACAGTCATCTGTTCTAATTAAACTTCAGGATGACGACAGAGAGGTAAAGTTACATCATATCAAACTGTAATACATTTAGTTATATAGTTTGTTTCAGATTAACATTCTTATTAGTTCTTTTTTTTTTTTTTTACGAATCCAATTGAAGCTGTCTCAAACAAGTGAGAGAGAACAGAGTTGCAGTAATTGTGGACTATGAGTAGGCTAATAATAGTGTTTTCATGTCTCTACAGATACTTCAGAAAGATGCATCATTCTTCTGCATCTTGCCAAGTTTGAAAACTTATGGAATTAACATGAATCTCCCTCATGCATCTTGAGAGAACTGTTGCATTGAGCGACAAAACCAATTTAGAGTGTTGTGATAAGAAAAAAATGAATAATTGTTTTGTGTATGCGTTGGCTTGTTTTGTTTGGATGACAGCAGTGATATGCCCTGTTGGTGTTCCTTAAATGACTGAGATTGTAAAGCCAGAGACACATGCTGATACTTTCGGATACTGGACTGAAACTTTAAATGAAAAATAAATACCTTAAATGTACATTGTCCATGGACTGAAAACCTGACCCTGTTCTTTGAAACATTTTATTTGATTTGTATTTAACATCCAACATGTGAGGACGCCATGTTGGTCCTGAAATCCCATCTGGAAACCCACTGTATCGCTGTTATGTTTCCTTCCCTCAATTAGGGCTCAAGTTCTTTCCCCGGACAGAGTTTCACACCCCACAGAATGTTGTGATGTCATAAGGGCATAAACTTTATAGTGTTCCAATCCACTGGACAGGAAGGGTCTCCATGTTGGTGCTTTCTGTGGACTGAAATGGGACATTGGGAAGTAATAGGTCATTTCTATGGCAGCCACAGGCCTCATCAGGAAGTAATCAAATTGATTTTCCCAGTTTTGAGAATTCCAAGTCAGATTTTGAACTAGGAACCTAAACATTGGGAACGGTTGTATTCGTGGCTTGTCTATGCACACTAGGCTACAGTAAGAAAAGTGGGCTCAATAACTGATCATGAATCAGGCTACTACATCATCCCTTGATTGACCCATAGCCTTAGGCCTTCTTTGCATTAACATCAATATTTTGTTTCCTGTCTTTCAGAATATGTCTGAGACCCATCTGTTTGCTGAGATCTCTACTTTGTTTGGTAACACGTTAAAGAAATGCTGGACAGAATGTTTTCAATAAACTGATACTAAATCTCATAGAGTCTTGCTGAGTTTGTATTGGAAAGTTATATTCATTTGTTCCTGTCCATGAACAACATAGGCTCACACTTGTGACACCTTGTTGTAAGGTTGTAGCCTAAAAGGGGCACAGTGGAGGCTCCTCAGAGGAGGAAGGGGAGGACTAACCTCCTCAGTGAATTTTGTTTTATTGTAAAACATTTTAAAAGGTATCCTTTTTAGATAAAACTATACTAAATAATTGATTAAAACACACTGTTTTGCAATGAAGGTCTACAGTAGCCTCAACAGCACTCTGTAGGGTAGCACCATAGTGTAGCCGGAGGACAGCTAGCTTCCGTCCTCCTCTGGGTACAATGACTTAAATACAAAACCTAGGAGGCTCATGGTTCTCACCCCCTTCCACAGACTTCCACAGTAATTATGGCGACTTCTGGAGGATGCCCTCCAACCTATCAGAGCTCTTGCAGCATAAACTGACATGTTGGCCACCCAATCAAAGGATCAGATAATGAATCTAGCACTGAAAGCATAAGCTACAGCTAGCTAGCACTGTAGTGCATAAAATGTGGTGAGTAGTTTACTCAAAGATAGAGAAAGACAATAGTCAAAATGAAGTAGAAGCAAGAGCGATAGAGAGAGATTTAGATTTTTTTTTTTTCACTTTCAGTTTCACTTACTTAGCGAGCAAACGCAACTAGCTAGTTTAGCTTACTCAAACACCCTGCTCAAATAGAGGGATGCGTTGTTAGCTAGCTGGCTATGACTTTCCAACACAACACTAGAACTCTTCCAAGTCAAGGTAAGCTTTTGGTTTTACTAATTTATTGCCACCGGGGCCCGCTGGTGTAAGTGCTAAACTGCTTGACTGTACACTGTAACGTTACTGCATGATTGTAGCGGGTTTAGTAACGCGTTAGTTCTATTAGCTATGTTGACTATGATGTTACTTTAGCTGATATGGTGAGAACGATGTAAGCTGTGTGTAGCGGTTATGACATGGTTTGGGCTGGAAAGGTTTTTTCGCCTGGTCACATACAGCTGATGTGTTGTGCACTGAAGTCCACAAGCGAAGGGAAAAGGTGAGAGGAGGAGAACGCATAGATGCAAGAAGGAATACAACATGGCTGCTATGAAAGTGAACTGTGTTTATGTGTGATCAGGGGTGTATTGATTCACATGATTCTGTTGAAAAACTTTTCTTAAACGAAAGCAAACGGAACAAAACGGGGATAAACATACTTGAATTTCTCCAATAGAAACTCTCGTTTGCAACTGTTGCACCAATGATTACACCCTAGATCAGCTAGAAGCAGGCAAGAGTGTGCAAGGCCGTTTTGACTGTGTCACTGTCTGTCCATGTGTCACTGTCTGTCACCTCAAATTTTTCTCTCGACCTGTGTGCACCTACTTGTAAACTTTCATTCATAGGCTAGATTGCAGCAACCTCATGATGGGCATAGGGAAAATTTGAGTATCATTAGTAGCCTAAACCTATCGCTGTTACATTGAACTGGGTGAATGGAATATGAATGACAGTCATCCAATGTGCTATAATAGAAATAAGGCCATGCTCATGAAAAGAAGAAAAAATCATCCTCCCTCATCTTAAACGGCACCAACCTCCACTGGTGGCACCATACCCTAGTCTAGAATAAGTGACCATATTATCAAAGAGAATATACATGTTTTAAAATATACATGTTTCAAAAACTCTGTATTTCTGTGATGTCTATTTCATCCAACACAGCATTCTCTTTGATATAATTCACTGGGACCTGTCAGGGACATTATATTAGCAGATAGCTCACCTGTTGTGAGCGCTATATTTTGTACACAATCGAAGCATTTCCAATCGACACAAGGTTGAGAAGTAAAGAAGAAGAGAAGGAAGGTGGACAGGTGTCAGCACCTGGGCGAGGACCTTCTACTGCACCTAAAGGTAAGCTTGTCAAACACAGGAACGTATTGTCAATCAATCAGCCACTAACTGGACAGAATCAGTGGCTTTGTTTTTGGCTATGATCACACTTGTTGCAAAGTAAGAATGGAAGAGACCAAACTATTGGAAGTGTTGACATTGGCATGCGTCATCTTTTGCTTCAGTTATCAGAGTTTAGAACTAGAAGGGTATACTAAATCAGAGTTTCTCGCCCTCTCAACAGTGAAGGAAGCTGGCAAAGACCTCACCTATCTCGTAGTTGTGCTTGTCGGTTTTGGAGTGACTGGTGAATCCACAACTTCCAGAATATGATATTGAAACATTAATTGATGTAATCTGATTGAAAGACAGTGCTGCTCCTACCTGTTGACACCTGTGTGTTTTGTTCTCAGGTGTTCCAGGAGCTCTTCTCCTCCTCCAGCCCCAGCAAGGTCTACAGCAAAGCCTTCAATAAAGCCAGGTTACACCCAGAGGTGAAATTATAACGAGCACAGAAACATAACATCAACAAAACAATCTAGTCTTGGTCTGCATTTCAGTTCAGTTAGTTTATGTATTGGCCTTTTGCAGGAATGTGTCTTGAATATAAGAGCACTGAGTTAAAGACAACATCAACCATCAACATCTCATTAGTCTTGTTGCCTCCTCTTCTGGTCTCCTTCCCTCGTCTCCTTTTCTGCATCTGCACTTATCTGAAAACAAAGGGTATGTTAAAGCAATATGGTGTAAAGCTGATTGCGCTCTTCTATCATCTTGGTAAAACCGCAGGTGATTGGAGTGTTTGGGGAGCCGAACAAGTGCTTTGGTGAGACGTCTCGTCGTGGTAGAAGACAACAAGTCAGGTGAGATAATTAGTTTTTTTTTACCATAATGGTCTTTCTTCAGACACTAGGAATACAAAATTACTGCATTAAACAGACTGTGACTTTCGTCAGTGTGATTACTAGCATATTTTCTTCAGTCATGTAGAGTACATGAAGGATGGACTAAAGCACATGAGACTGAAGTTCTACATTGAAGGAGAAGAACCAGGCCATCAGGGAACGGTGCACACAGAATCCAAAGAGGTTAGACATACTATTTATGTAGTATTTTGTCTTTCTTTCATGTGTCATTTATCTGGTTGATCTTAACTCAATTTTCATTTTTAAAGATTTGGCTAATCTGCATAGAGCCTGTTTAAAGTTGTGATAAAAGTTTAACGTGCTTGTCCTCTTTTGACAGAACCCTGAAACTGGAAAATGTGAGTTTCGCTACATCTTCGTGGAAGTAGACACCTACCCAAGGAGAACCATCGTCATGGAGGACAACAGATAAGATGGTGGCTGACCCTTAACCATTCTGAATAGGTGCTGCAGCTGATGCAGACAGTAAATTATTTTGTTGCTGAGTAATATTTGTGACACAATGTCTTCTCAACAGATGCCAATACAGTTTTATAAAGTGTATCAGTGGTTTAAACACCAAAAAAAAGCAGATGGGAATCAAGTCCATATCTCCCGATGTCTTGTTTAGTATTAGTTTCAATGTTGGTAGCA
Organism: Coregonus sp. 'balchen'; assembly: GCA_902810595.1. Classification (NCBI taxonomy): domain Eukaryota; kingdom Metazoa; phylum Chordata; class Actinopteri; order Salmoniformes; family Salmonidae; genus Coregonus; species Coregonus sp. 'balchen'. Next base: position 29,961,786 of record LR778259.1, read on the forward strand.
TTTTCACATATATGTATTTTTTGCGCATCTTTTATAAGGGTGCCGATAATTTAGGACCTGACTGTACATATAAAATTGGTTGAGAATATTCATGGCTGATTGATTAGGGGCATCTTTTCTAGAAGTGAACCATTAACGGGTACCTCTGTATTTTTCTATTGTTAATAATGTTATAATAGTCATTGGTGTTGTTGTTATTGTTTGCAAATTGTAGTGTCACTCTTTCCACATGCCTTCGTGTTGTCAGAAGGACCACAATGGAAGTAAGCCTTTGGAGTGTAGTGTCACTCGTTCCCACCTGCCATCGTGTTGTCAGAAAGCCTTTGGAGTGTAGTGTCACTCGTTCCCACCTGCCATCGTGTTGTCAGAAAGCCTTTGGAGTGTAGTGTCACTCGTTCCCACCTGCCATCGTGTTGTCAGAAAGCCTTTGGAGTTTGGCCTTTATTGTTTGCGTAGGTCTACTATACTACAGTTTTCAATGTACTGTTGTATCTGGCTGGAGCCTAGACTTTTTTTGATTATCAAATCAAAAGGCATTTTTGTATTTTTTAACTCTGTTCACAAGAACGTGAGACAAATTCTTGTAAAGCCCATAAACTGAACTGAGCTAAAATTAGGTTTACTGTGAACCTGAAATCCCTCTAGTAGCAAATGTTTAGGTCAACAGCACCAAAGCGGACATTACCTCAAAATTAACTAGCTACAAAAAATAAATAGGCTATTATGGCAGAAGTTATTAAAAGTTAATTAAATTAAATTATTTAAATTATTGAATAAGTTGTAAGATAATGTGGTGTGCTACCTTTGGTATATTGCAGAATAGAGTCTATCTGCGGTCCGCAGACTGAGGCGGGTGACTCGACTACACACCACGCGAGAGTTGGGTTGGCTACACTAACAAGCTAGCTACTTCCCTCGCAATAACGTTAACAGAACTGCGGGAAAATAGTACTCGGCAGGCAGTGGCTAAGGTCGACATACATCCAAGATGGTTAATAATATTATAATATTTAGCATGAAGGCTACTATGCTACCGGTCAAGTCGGCAGGCACCTCGATACAACACCTGTGTGCACTGGTGATATAAGGTTTTTATAGTGTTGTGGGAAACCAAGGTAGAGTTAGCAGATAAGTGACTTGGTGCCACAGAGTCCGCATTCCTTATGTCAAAGGAGATTACTGAGGTTGATCTTGGAATAATAGTTGGACAAGGATATATGGCTTGGGGGTAAAGGGTAATAGCATCAAAGAAGGTAGTGCCCATGGAGGGTTACCAGATGTGCTTGAAGAAACTGGTAAACAGAGGGTACAGCTGAAGTCGGAAGTTTACATACACCTTAGCTAAATACATTAAAACCCAGTTTTTCACAATTACTGACATTTAATCCTAGTAAAAATTCCCTGTCTTAGGTCAGTTTGGATCACCACTTTATTTTAAGAATGTGAAATGTCAGAATAATAGTAGAGATAATTATTTATTTCAGCTTTTATTTATTTCATCACATTCCCAGTGGGTCAGAAGTTTACATACACTCAATTAGTATTTGGTAGCATTGCCTTTAAATGGTTTAACTTGGGTCAAACGTTTCGGGTAGCCTTCCACAAGCTTCCCACAATAAGTTGGGTGAATTTTGGCCCATTCCTCCTGACAGAGCTGGTGTAACTGAGTCAGGTTTGTAGGCCTCCTTGCTCGCACACGCCTTTTCAGTTCTGCCCACAACTTTTCTATAGCATTGAGGTCAGGGCTTTGTGATGGCCACTCCAATACCTTGACTTTGTTGTCCTTAAGCCATTTTGCCACAACATTGGAAGTATGCTTGGGGTCATTGTCCATTTGGAAGACCCATTTGCAACCAAGCTTTAACTTCCTGACTGATGTCTTGAGATGTTGCTTCAATATATCCACATACTTTTCCTTCCTCATGATGCCATCTATTTTGTGAAGTGCACCAGTCCCTCCTGCAGCAAAGCACCCCCACAGCATGATGCTTCCACCCCCGTGCTTCATGGTGTTCTTCGGCTTGCAAACAACGCCCTTTTTCCTCCAAACATAACAATGGTCATTATGGCCAAACAGTTATATTTTTGTTTCATCAGACCAGAGGACATCTCTCAAAAAAGTACAATCTTTGTCCCCATGTGAGTTGCAAACCGTAGTCTGGCTTTTTTATGGTGGTTTTGGAGCAGTGGCTTCTTCCTTGCTGAGCGGCCTTTCAGGTTATGTCGATATAGGACTTGTTTTACTGTGGATATAGGTAAATGTGTACCTGTTTTCCCCAGCATCTTCACAAGGTCCTCTGCTGTTGTTCTGGGATTGATTTGCACTTTTCGCACCAAAGTACGTTCATCTCTAGGAGACAGACCGCGTCTCCTTCCTAAGCGGTATAACGGCTGTGTGGTCCCATGGTGTTTATACTTGTGTACTATTGTTTGTACAGATGAACGTGGTACCTTCAGGCATTTGGAAATTGCTCCCAAGGATGAACCAGACTTGTGGAGGTCTACAAAAAAATGTCTGAGGTCTTGGCTGATTTCTTTTGATTTTCCCATGATGTCAAGCAAAGAGGCACGAAGTTTGAATGTAGGCCTTGAAATACATCCACAGGTACACCTCCAATTGACTCAAATTATGTCAATTAGCAGAAGCTTCTAAAGCCATGACATCATTTTCTGGAATTTTCCAAGCTGTTTAAAGACACAGTCACTTAGTGTATGTAAACTTCTGACCCACTGGAATTGTGATATAGTGAATTATAAGTGAAATAATCTGTCTGTAAACAATTGTTGGAAAAATTACTTGTGTCATGCACAAAGTAGATGTCCTAACCGACTTGCCAAAACTATAGTTTGTTAACAAGAAATGTGTGGAGTGGTTGGAAAACGAGTTTTAATGACTCCAACCTAAGTGTATGTAAACTTCTGACTTCAACTGTATATAAGGGAGAGTAACTATTTGTTCGAGTCAGTTCGAAACAGCAAGAGGCAAAGCTCTGTCCTTGTTGTATCGAACCCGGTACCGACTAATAAAACATTTGTGTCACGATCGTCTAAGGAGGAGGACCAATGCGCAGCGTTGAAGGTGAACATATTTATTAATGAATGATCACACGATCAAAACAACAGACGATAACGTGATGTCTACGGTTTAACACAAACCAAATAAGAACAAGAAACCACAAATAATGAATGCCAAACGGCTACCTAAGTATGACTCCCAATCAGAGACAACGAGCTACAGCCGTCTCTGATTGGGAGCCACCCTGGCCAACATAGAAAAGCAAAACCAGACCCACAACCTACAACACAAAACATAGAAACTAACACCCTGGCTCAACATACGAGAGTCCCCCGAGCCAGGGCATGACAGTACCCGCCCCTAAAGGCGCGGACTCCGACCGCGCCAACCAAACACAACAGGGGAGGGACCGGGTGGGCACTCCGCCTAGGAGGCGGATCCGGCTCCGGGCATGATCCCCACTCGCTCTCTAACCCCCCAAAGTACCCCTGGTCCGGTCTGGCCCTGCTGACCGGAGCTGGACTGCACACTGGTGGAGCGGATTGCTCTAGCTCCGGCGTGAAGCAGCTGACCCGTGCCGAACCAGGCACCAGTGGAACAGGCACGGGCTGTGCCGGACTGACGACGCACATAACTGGCTTGGTGTGGGGAGCAGGGACGGCCCGAGCTGGGCTGACGAAACGCACCCACCCCTGACTTGGTGCGGGGAGCAGGAGCGGGCCGAGCCGGGCTGACGAAGCGCACCACTGACTTGGTGCGGGGAGCAGGAACGGGCCGAGCCGGGCTGACGAAGCGCACCACTGACTTGGTGCGGGGAGCAGGAACGGGCCGAGCCGGGCTGACGAAACGCACCACTGACTTGGTGCGGGGAGCAGGAACGGGCCGAGCCGGGCTGACGAAACGCACCACTGACTTGGTGCGGGGAGCAGGAACGGGCCGAGCCGGGCTGACGAAGCGCACCACTAACTTGGTGCGGGGAGCAGGAACGGGCCGAGCCGGGCTGACGAAGCGCACCACTGACTTGGTGCGAGTGGCAGGAACAGGCCGGACCGTACTGGGAACACACACCACTGGCCCTACGTGGGGATCAGGAACAGGCCGGACCGGACTGGCAACACACGCCAGTACCTCTCGCCGTGCCTCTACATCCTCCCTCCCCCTGGTGACCAGTGACTCCCGTAACCTGGCGGCCTCCTGCTGCCCCGTCGTCCACGGCGTTAGCCCCCCCCTAAAAAATGTATGGGCTTCACTCCTACCCGTAGCCAAGGCCTCCATCACTCTTGCCAGACTCGCACTCATCTCCTCCCAAGTCCATCCTCTCTCCTCGTCACGCTGCTTGATCCAGTCGAGGTGGTTTCTTCTGTCACGATCGTCTAAGGAGGAGGACCAATGCGCAGCGTTGAAGGTGAACATATTTATTAATGAATGATCACACGATCAAAACAACAGACGATAACGTGATGTCTACGGTTTAACACAAACCAAATAAGAACAAGAAACCACAAATAATGAATGCCAAACGGCTACCTAAGTATGACTCCCAATCAGAGACAACGAGCTACAGCCGTCTCTGATTGGGAGCCACCCTGGCCAACATAGAAAAGCAAAACCAGACCCACAACCTACAACACAAAACATAGAAACTAACACCCTGGCTCAACATACGAGAGTCCCCCGAGCCAGGGCGTGACAATTTGCATTAACTTTCTACATAGTGTCTAAGTATATCCTTACATTCTTAATTACTTGATTCCCGAGAAACCCATCATAACAACTGGTAAATTCACACCGGCTTGTTTTATGCTTCCTGAAGGCAGTAATGTTAGCTTTCAAACTAGGGATTGCGTGGCAAATTTAGGTAAAACAGTAATTCTGCTCATAGATTATGCATGTATGAACTACACATTGACTCATCCAGCCCAAAGCGGGAGGATTAAACAATATTTACTAGTCGCCAAAGTTCCAATGTCTTTAATGTCTGTTTTTATGTATGAAGCCAAATACATTTTCACGTTGTATGGATAATTGGGCGGATTCGATTATGCTGATCCGCTGGGCACCGGGCAAAGGGTGGAGTGCCCTTCTCAAATCGAACAGTAATCTGTGCCGCTCTGTCATTTTGTCAACAAGGCAGAATGGTGCTTCGTCCAGGGACACATCTCTTATCCATAAAATATATGTTAGAAAATTCTAACTCTCATTCATGGAAAGGCAGATAAAGCTCAAAAGCAATCACTTTTGCATGTGAAAACACAGAATCCTACCCATTACTACACGTGATACTACGTCACTTTGTTTTGAGCCTATTTCGCATTGGGGTTTGAACAGGGCAGCTGGTTCACGCCAGGGAGGCAGCCCGGTTCCAAAATGAACTTTCACCCGCTGCAAAACACGCCTACACGGGCGCCCGGGCAAGATTAATTGAATCCCCTCGCTTTTTCACCACCTTAAAAAATAAACATATATTTTATTACATTTAAAATTACAATACAAAAACAAAACAAAAACATAGCACATCACTACAAGTAGATTTTCTCTAAAGAAACATAAAATAACATTAAAGTAAAACAAAATAAACAATAACAACACATCACTACACATGATTTGCCAGATGAGAACAGTTTCAAAAGTTAAAGTACCTCAAATAAAATAAATGGAATAAGGTCAGGGGTTAGAATTGTAAGAATATATTGTGTTTTTTGTTATTGACTAATTCTAGACATTTTTATTAAATATTGGATTTCAGGTAATACTATATTGCATTTGGGGAGAGGTTCAAATACTTGTTTTTGTGTATGTAAAATGTACCAGAGATAATTAAGAAATTAACGACTAATTCAGTAGTTTTGTTTTCATTTGAATAATAACATATTACATCTTTAATTGTAAATACATGGGTCTTATTTTTTTTTTTTGGGGGGGGGAGATCAGCTTTAATATTGCAGATAGATTGTGGCTTCTATCAATGTAATTGACTGCATAATTTCCAATCCCCCATATTTTTTTCTAAATATATTTTTATTGATTATTTTCCCCTAACCCTACCATCCCTCCCCTAATTGGAGTAAACTAATGGACAACACTTAGGCTTCTACTTCCAGCTTATACATTCTATATACATTTTACGGACACAGTATATTTTACATTAGTTATCTTTCGTTTGGTTTTAGCCCCATCCTTCAGCTACCCTCAACCCTTCCCATCTACAGTGGAAAGTATTCAGACCCCTTCACTTGTTCCAAATTTTGTTACGTTACAGCCTTGTTCTAAAATGGATTAAATCGTTTTTTTCCCTCAACAATCTACACACAATACCCCGTAATGACAAAGCAAAAACAGATTTTTAGAAATTTTGCAAATGTACAACATTATAAAACTGAAATATCACATTTACATAAGTATTCAGACCCTTTACTCAGTACTTTGTTGAAGCACCTTTGGCAGCGATTACAGCCTCGAGTCTTCTTGGGTATGACGCTACAAACTTGGCACACTTGCATTTGGGTAGTTTCTCACATTCTTCTCTGCAGATCCTCTCAAGCTCTCCAGAGATGTTCGATCGGGTTCAAGTCCGGGCTCTGGCTGGGCCACTCAAGGACATTCAGATTTGTCCCGAAGCGACTCCTGCGTTGCCTTGGCTGTGTTCTTAGGGTCGTTGTCCTGTTGGAAGGTGAACCTTCGCCCCAGTCTGAGGTCCTGAGCGCTCTGGAGCAGGTTTTCATCAAGGATCTCTCTGTACTTTACTCCGTTCATCTTTCCCTCAATCCTGACTAGTTTCCCAGTCCCTGCCGCTCAGAATCATCCCCAGAGCATGATTCTACCACCACCATGCTTCACCGAAGGGATGGTGCCAGGTTTCCTCCAGATGTGACGCTTGGCATTCAGGCCAAAGAGTTCAATCTTGATTTCATCAGACCAGAGAATCTTGTTTCTCATGGTCTGAGAGACCTTTAAGTGTCTTTTGGCAAACTCCAAGCGGGCTGTCATGTGCCTTTTACTGAGGAGTGGCTTCCATCTGGCCACTCTACCATAAAGGCCTGATTGGTAGAGTGCTGCAGAGATGGTTGTCCTTCTGGAAGGTTCACCCATCTCCACAGAGTAACTCTGGAGCGCTGTCAGAATGACCATCGGGTTCTTGGTCACCTCCCTGACCAATGCCCTTCTCCCCCGATTGCTCAGTTTGGCCGGGTGGTCAGCTCTAGGAAGAGTCTTGGTGGTTCCAAACTTCTTCCATTAAAGAATGATGGAGGCCATTGTGTTCTTGGGGACCTTCAATGCTGCAGAAATGTTTTGGTACCCTTCACCAGATCTGTGCCTCGACACAATCCTGTCTCGACGCTCTACGGACAATTCCTTCGACCTAGTGGCTTGGTTCTTGCTCTGACATGCACTGTCAACTGTGGGACCTTATATAGACAGGTGTGTGCCTTATCAAATCATGTCCAATCTATTGAATTTACCATAGGTGGACTCCAATCAAGTTGTAGAAACATCTCAAGGATAATGAATTGAAACAGGATGCACCTGAGCTCAATTTCGAGTCTCACAGCAAAGGGTCTGAATACTTATGTAATAAGGTATTTCTGATTTTAATATTTTATACATTTGCTAACATAAAAAAAATAAAAAAAAACTGTTTTCACTTTGTGTGTAGATTGATGAGGGAAAATTTAATTTAATCCATTTTAGAATAAGCTGTAACATAACAAAATGTGGAAAAAGGGAAGAGGTCTGAATACTTTCCGAATGCACTGTAACTCTGAATATCATCCAGTTTTGATTTCTGTTTGCCATATATTTTTCAACTATGCTTTGATGTTTCACAAAAGTTCTGAAACTATATACATTTTACAGACACAGTATATTTTACATTAGTTCTCTTTTTTTTGTATTTTCTTTCGTCCAACCCTTCAGCTCCCCTCAACCCCTAGATAACTAATACAACACAGCTAGATACACCTACTGCTCTACAACCTCTAGATAACTAATATAATAACAATTGTAATTACTTAACTCGCTCCAAAATCACTTCTCAGAGTCACACTCAGAAAGAATGTGTATAATAGTTTCCCCTTCCTTATCGCAAAAAAAAGGCATAAGTTATTGCAAGGGTATATTTTGTGCAAGATTTTAAAGTGAATTTACTTGATTTGATATACACAATTTATGAGGGAGCAACCAAGCTTTCTTCCATTCAATTTTATTAATATGTGCGTTCCAGAAGAATTTCCCTGTAGGAAAGATCTTGCTCGTGTGAAAACATGCCCTTTAGAATGTATTATTACAGTTCGTATCCAGCAGGGGGCAACCTTCTAACATAAATTGTGCATCTACTGTATGTTCTCCAAAACACAAATGAGATTTAATTAATTGAGTAAGTCCTGAAGGTATTGCTTTGCTTATAGAATTCAATTATTTATAATGTATTGGGTAGCTATATGTTTCTAAGAACTTTCTATAAGAGAGTATATTCTCTTTATCAAATAAATCAAGCACAAATATAGTAGTTCTTTCAAACCACTTAGCGAAAAACAAAGACTTGTTTTTAACAACATTATCTTTGTTGTTCCACAGAAGTGTTTTGTGTGGGGAGAAGTTGTGGACATAACATGGTTTCCAGGCTAAAAAGCCTTGTTCGTGAAATTTGGACAGTTTGATGGGTAATTTTACTGCAGAATAGTTGCACTTCCACAAAAATGTAAGACGACTCAATTTCTTACAAATATGACAAGGAATAAAGTACTATATAGATAGCGTACATATTTTTTATCCAGTTTACTTTAAAGGTATTGTTGATATCAATGAAATCTAGTACTTCAAGCCCATCATCAGACTTCTTAAGTTTGTGTTCTTTATTTTTCCATATAAAGTCTAGGAAAGTTGTGTTGATATCCTTGCTGGTTTGATCAGCTACAAATAGGGATAGAGCAGGGTAGACAACACGTGACAGACCCTCTGATTTGGACAATAAACCCCTTTCTATAATAGAGAGGTCATGCTGGAGCCAGTTATTAAAAATGGATTTAGTTTTCTTTAATCACTGAGAGAAATTTGACGACAATATGGTTTTTCGCCATGTGCACCCCTAAATATTTCACATTATCTTTCACTGGAATATTCTCAATAGATTGGTAATTTGATTTACGTAGGAACAATATTTAGCATTTATTTAAGTTAAGTTCCAGACCAGAAGCTGAAGAGAATGATTTGATAATGTTAAGTATAATAGAAACTTGATCCTTTCTTTTAGAAACAGAGTTGTATCATCTGCTAACTGAGATATTTTTATTTATTTTCCCAAATATTTAAATACCTTTTAATTCGGGGTTGTTTAAAATGCTAATAGATAGTAATTCTACAACTGAAATGAATAAGAAAGCTGAAATAGCGCAACCCTGCCGTAGACAACGGTGAATATTAAGTATTTTAGATGTGTTACGATTAATCATAATATAACTAGTAATATCTTTAAAAAACATATTGATAACAAAGACAAAGCTAGTACCGAAACCAAAAGTGTACAACGAATGTATTAGGGACTTGTGTTCTATTGTATCAAATGCTTTACAAAAGTCGAGGAATAAATAAAGCAATAGCCTCGGAGTCAATTGAATCAGCGTAATCAATCAAGTCTAAAACAAATCTAATGTTACAGCTGATGTGGCGACCTTTCATGAAACCAGACTTGTTTCACATATGGACTTGGAACAATAATTGGAACATGACCATGGACATGGTTCACATTTAATCCCATTTCATAGAACAAAGTTAGACATGATCTTAGGGTCTTTACACAAGGTATGTTTTCTTATAGTTCCTTTTTTCAACAGCAAAAAAAAATTGCTTGTTTTTCTCACCCTCCTCAACCCATGTTAGATCTAATAAAGGCCCCTTTAGCTAAATCAATGTACATTTGATCTAGTTCTATTCGAGATGTATTCAAATCTGTTTCTTCCTCTGCTGAAAGAGTATCCTTTTCTAAAATAACATTCATTTCTTAAGCTCATCTTCTTTCAAACATTTTTGCTTCTTTAGTTCCTTACTGCGTGTAATGGAGATAGATCTTACTTTGAATTGAAATATTTCCCAGTTACTTCCATGCTTTGGTTCTAAATCATTTGAATTAAACAAGTCCCTGATTAAGCTCTTCATGCTCTTGGTAAAGACTGGATCATTTAGGAGTGAATTATTAAGTTTCCAGTATCCTCGAATGCCACTGGATTTTTCAGAACATTCTAACTTCAGTAATATAATTTTATGATCAGTCAAAGTAGCATGTTTATAACTTACTGCTGTAAAAGTGGGGGAGAAATTAGAAACAGATCAATTCTGGATCCGACCATCATTGACCCATTACACCAGGTGTATTCGTTTAAGTTTGTATTAAAGAAACGGCATGTATCGATCACTGTCAGTTTGTATTAAAACCTCTTCAGTGAGAACCTCTTTGATGCGTAATTTATTCTCCACAAGAAACCTGGACTCCTTCGCTTCTGACTAGGTATCCCCCTTTCCCCTTTCCGTTTCTTTCCATACGACATCTCTGTAGATTCTCATTGTGAAACCGCATGATGGTTGTCGCGGAGATCCGTCATCCCTTCGCTTTCCCAGGTGGTGCACCACGTCGACGACGTCCAGGAGCTTGTCTTGAATCCTGGGTGCTACTGTGCTAGGATGTCAATGGTAACGCTCCATATGTTCACCAATGGTAACGCTCCATATGTTCACCACGTCCTCTTCTCTCACCCCATTCAGTTTCCAACTCCGGCTGTGGCGCTGGACTTCGATGACGTTCTGTCGCAGCTGGAGATTCACCTGCTGCAGTTTCTGTACTTCAGCTTCCATTGTCAGTATTTTTTTTGCTTTGAGTTGACACCTGGCTGAGGAGCTGCTGCACAGTGGCTGAGAGAGATTCCATTGACTTGGAGGTAGTGTCTGTTAGAGGTTGATACAGGAACAGGACTCCTGCGGGCCTTGTGGGTCCCGCGGGATTCTGGCAGGAATGGGAGTTAAGTTCTTGAGTCAAGTTCTGGACAGGTGAAGAGGGGTCCAGCTGCAACGTCATCTCTCAGATCAGTCATCTCTCAGTGCAGTGCATCTGTTACGGATACAGGTATCCTGTGTCTTTTTGTGTTTTTCCTCTCCTTCTGCCCTAATCACAGGTGTCCTGTATGTTCCTGATTGGTGGTCGTTGGGGTGTCTGCTGATTGCTGAGGTGGACCAATCAGTGGACATTCCTCTGCATTGCACCACCTTTTTCTGGTTTTTCAATCACACATCCCATTGTTTAAAAGCCGGTCAGTTGTGTTTGTTGTTAGAGACTATTTTATGTATGGGAGTATGGATACTGTGGTGTCCTGCGTTTTGTGTACTCACGCATTTGCTTGTTACTCTGTTTGGTAACTTTGTTAGAGACTATTTTCTGTATGTGAGTATGGATACTGTGGTGTTTTGTGTACTCACTCATTTGCTGGTTACTCTGTTTGGTAACTTTGTTGTGTGTTTCTGGGAAAAGGGGAATTTAAGCAAGTTGCCCTTGGGCATACATTACCCGTAGGAAGAAAACTGTCTAAAAACACTAGTTAGACCTGAGCGGACCACCCACTGTATTTTTGTATGATTAGCAGTAGCTTAGTGGTTCTTGAGGCAGGCAAGATCAGTTTAGGTTTTTTTTACACTATTGTTTCATTTCTTGGGTCCTGCTCAGCCCTTTTTCCCCAAACCTTTACCGTGTGTTCAAAAATAAACATGTTATGTTTGATGGTAGTTTATGGTTGTCGTGTAGTTTTTGTTCTCACTGTTCCATGTCACGATTGTAATTTGCATGAATTATGTTACGGGTCTCTTGTCCATCCACCCTAGATGTTTAAAGCCACGGGGTTCGTAACAGCATCTCTCAGGAAAAGTGGGGGTGTCAAACGGAGTGGGGGTTTTGAAAGGAACCATATAAGAAGTTGGGGTTTTGAAAGGAACCATATAATTCTAGTAGTTATGGAATTCTAGTGTTAAAAGACTCCTTTCGAAATCCCCAGTTCTCCTTATATGGTTCATTTCGACACCCCCACTTTTCCTGAGAGGACAGGAATCCATTTTCACTCCCGCGTCAACCTCTAGTCTCTGGTCTTTTCAAAGATGGACAGTTTTTCAAAGATGGCCTTGAATGTCAGGTTTGGTAGAACATTTTTCGACTACACTGTATTTGGTAGGAGGGTTCTTACTCGGCGTAGGTGGCAGTGGTGTAAATAAGGAGTATTTTGCCATTAGTTCTGGAAAGTCTTCACATGGGCTGCATGCTTCTGTATCCCTGCTAGCATCTGAGGTGATTAGCATCTGTTCAGCCATGCCAGAAGGTGTTTTCCAATCACCTGTTACTTCATATAAGAAAGGGTCAGTTTACCCCCCAAAAAAGTCATATAATCCACGAGTATTGATCATAATCTTCCTGGTTTATCGGGATTTAAGATCAAATACAGCCACTCAAAGAGAAGGCATCTTTCATTACCGGTACTGTATTGTCCACACTGTTACAAGCGGCGTCAATGGTAGTGGGCGTGGTATGTTGTGACGCAATGCTAATGTCGTTCGTGTGGGGCGTTCCTTGTGGTGACTGCAGTCCGCAGCTAGAGCCTCGCCCCTCCCTCATCGCTAACCAGCTCAGCGCTCAACGTGAGCAGCAGTCAAGGTAGGATGGTCAAACAAATGGGTGCTAAATAAAGGACTTCAAACTATTTTTTGGAAGGATTACAAACTTCGGAAATTGACAGGTAGTTGGATTACCTCGGCATGAGGATAACATCAGACAGTGTTTGATTAAATCGTTGATGTTTAGCTAAACTAGCTAGCTGGCTAATGTCCTGCAAGCCACACAGCTAAAGGAAAACAACATGATAAGCCTGGGTAGCGGTTCTAGATGATTTAACGTAAACTAGCTAAATTACTTGGCTGATACGGTAAATTGTTAGTTATGCTTAGCCACAAATACTTAAACCAGAAACGTTTCACCATTGTATTAACTAACTAGCTGGTTACCTAAGTTTAGTAGCTAAGTAGCCAACTAACACGATACAAACAACAGGCACTGGCCAGTTGGCTAACGAATTAGTATCTAGCTAGCTACTGTAGCTAGTTACCCTTTCTTGTAAGAAATGCTTGCTAGCTAGTTCCTATTTAGATTGGAAATGTAACACATACTGTAACTAGCTAACGTTTAGACTGTTTTTGATATTTATAGCTAGCTAGTTTTCTAGCTGGCATACTTTTTTTGTATAGTTAACGGTTAACATTAATGGAGTAGCTAGTTCATTATCAGTTATGCATGCAACACAATGCACAACTCTAGATTTCATACTCATATTGTTTGATTTCTTCTGCTCGCTCTAACGCTTAAACGACTTAAGCTATAAACACGAAACCAACTTCCAAATGTCCAGACTGCCCCAATTTAGATAGCTTGAGAAAATGTTTTGGATATTAATGCTTTTGTATACATTTCAGTGGCAATGAAGTGCCATAGATTTGTATGGGCAAAATTGGGAAATTTGGGCGTGTATCGCCTCTTACGCAATCAACGCCAACCAACGTTGAGATGTTCAGACTGACCCAACATAGATTGCTTGTGTTTATACTTTTTGAACTATAACTATTTTAAATGTTAATAAAAGCTCTGTAGTCTTGAATGGGAAGTATTTGGATTTGCCACTGCTCTTACACGGTTTAAGTTATCAACGCCAAACTAACGTTGAGATGTTCAGACTGACCCAATTTAGATAGCTTGCATTCAGATTTTCTTAATGATATTTATATATTTATATTTATAAATATAACCATTTAAAATGTGCATAAATTAACATGGGTTTGAATTAGACTGTATTACAGTGGTAGCTAATTAAAATGGTCCTACTCCTTGGCCAATTAAGCTATAAGACCAACTTTAAAACGTTCAGGCTATCCTAACTTCAAATTCTTCAAGATCTTTATCAACTATAATTATACAAATTAGCATAAACTAACCAACCCACAGTAACTCTTGAACATTCAAGCTAGAGACACCAAACCAACTTTCACATGCTAACCACACCTGAGCTACATCCCTGCTGGCGTAGCGGTGCAAAATACATTTACACATACAGTTGAAGTCGGACGTTTACATACACTTAGTTTGGAGTCATTAAAACTCATTTTTCAACCACTCCACTAATTTCTTGTTTTTTTTATTTATTTATTTTACCTTTATTTAACTAGGCAAGTCAGTGAAGAACACATTCTTATTTACAATGACGGCCTACACCGGCCTAACCCGGACGACGCCTCAAGCACTGAGATGCAGTGCCTTAGACCGCTGCGCCACTCGGGAGCCCAGTTTACAAACTATACATTTTAGTCATTTAGCAGACGCTCTTATCCAGAGCGACTTACAGTTAGTTAGTGCATACATTATTATTATTATTATATTTTGTTTTTTTTCATACCCCCTGTGGGGCCATGCTCTATCAACTGAGCTACATCCCTGCCGGCCATTCCCTCCCCTACCCTGGACGACGCTGGGCCAATTGCGCGCCGCCCCATGGTTCTCCCGGTCACGGCCGGCTACGACAGAGCCTGCATTCGAACCACTGCGCCACTCGGGAGACCACCTATAGTTTTGGCAAGTCGGTTAGGACATCTACTTTGTGCATGACACAAGTAATTATTCCAACAATTGTTTACAGACAGATTATTTCACTTATAATTTACTGTATCACAATTCCAGTGGGTCAGAAGTTTACATACACTAAGTTGACTGTGCCTTTAAACAGCTTGGAAAATCCCAGAAAATGATGTCATGACTTCTGATAGGCTAATTGACATAATTTGAGTCAATTGGAGGTGTACCTGTGGATGTATTTCAAGGCCTACCTTCAAACTCAGTGCCTCTTTGCTTGACATCATGGGAAAATCAGCCAAGACCTCAGGAAGAAAATTGTAGACCTCCACAAGTCTGGTTCATCCTTTGGAGCAATTTCCAGACGCCTGAAGGTACCACTTTCATCTGTACAAACAATAGTACGCAAGTATATAAACAGCATGGGACCACGCAGCCTTCATACCGCTCAGGAAGGAGATGCGTTCTGTCTCCTAGAGATGAACGTACTTTGGTGTGAAAAGTGCAAATCAATCCCAGAACAACAGCAAAGGACCTTGTGAAGATGCTGGAGGAAACAGGTACAAAAGTATCTATATCCACAGTAAAACAAGTCCTATATCGACATAACCTGAAATGCCGCTCAGCAAGGAAGAAGCCACTGCTCCAAAACCACCGTAAAAAAGCCAGACTACGGTTTGCAACTGCACATGGGGACAAAAATCGTACTTTTTGGAGAAATGTCCTCTGGTCTGATGAAACAAAAATAGAACTGTTTGGCCATAATGACCATTGTTATGTTAGGAGGAAAAAGGGGCAGGCTTGCAAGCCGAAGAACACCATCCCGACCGTGAAGCAGGGGGTGGCAGCATCATGCTGTGGGGGTGCTTTGTCTGCAGGAGGGACTGGTGCACTTCACAAAATAGATGGCATCATGAGGAAGGAAAAGTATGTGGATATACTGAAGCAACATCTCAAGACATCAGTCAGGAAGTTAAAGCTTGGTCGCAAATGGGTCTTCCAAATGGACAATGACCCCAAGCATACTTCCAAAGTTGTGGCAAAATGGCTTAAGGACAACAAAGTCAACATATTGGAGTGGCCATCACAAAGCCCTGACCTCAGTCCTATAGAAAATGTGTGGGCAGAACTGAAAAAGCGTGTGCGAGCAAGGAGGCCTACAAACCTGACTCAGTTACACCAGCTCTGTCAGGAGGAATGGGCCAAAATTGACCCAACTTATTGTGGGAAGCTTGTGGAAGGCTACCCGAAACATTTGACCCAAGTTAAACAATTTAAAGGCAATGCTGCCAAATACTAATTGAGTATGTAAACTTCTGACCCACTGGGAATGTGATGAAAGAAATAAGAGCTGAAATAAATAATTCTCTCTTCTATTATCCTGACATTTCACATTCTTAAAATAAAGTGGTGATCCTAACTGACCTAAGACAGGGAATTTGTACTAGGATTAAATGTCAGGAAGTGTGAAAAACTGAGTTGAAATGTATTTGGCTAAGGTGTATGTAAACTACCGACTTCAACTGTACATGTTATTCAATCATTGCACCCACACTGCTCGCGCCCGTCTGCATAGCCAGGCGCTAAAATAGAACTTGGTCCCGCCTCTCCCATCTCCTCATTGGCTTTTAGGAGCATATACCCACGTGGGTGATTAAAAGATGAACTGAGGTCCACACTCCAGTCCAGTTGGTGGTGGTAATGCACCTTAAAGTTGGTTGCTAACCGCCATATAAAGTCCAAAGATGAAGGAGGAGAGATTACTAGAAACTAACTAGGTTTCCCCTTTTATCTGTAGATTAATTGTCGGAGTAGAGGACCTTGTGCATTTCAGGTAAAATAACAACCCAATGTTTATATATCAGGACAAATTAGCTAGCAACAGCAAGCTAGCTAGCTAAATTGCTATAAATGTTTAATGTTTTTTTTACCTGTCCCCAAATTAATATAGTTGGTTCAGAGTTCATTTTGATATTTCAACCTTTGTGTCCTGATCTCGTCTGGTGTGGGTGGAACAAAATCAACATGCACGTGAAGGCGCACGCACGTGAAGTCTGGCATGTCAGTCTATCCTAAATTGTAATTCTTTCAAACTTCTATCAACTATAATAAACTCAGCAAAAAAAGAAATGTCCTCTCACTGTCAACTGCGTTTATTTTCAGCAAACTTTAACATGTGTAAATATTTGTATGAACATAAGACTCAACAACTGAGACATAAACTGAACAAGTTCCACAGACATATGACTAACAGAAATGGAATAATGTGTCCCTGAACAAAGGGGGGGGGGGGGTCAAAATCAAAAGTAACAGGCCGTATCTGATGTGGCCACCAGCTGCATTAAGTACTGCAGTGCATCTCCTCCTCATGGACTGCACCAGATTTGACCGTTCTTGCTGTGAGATGTTACCCCACTCTTCCACCAAGGCACCTGCAAGTTCCCGGACATTTCTGGGGGGAATGTCCCTAGCCCTCACCCTCTGATCCAACAGGTCCCAGACGTGCTCAAATCGATTCAGATCCGGGCTCTTCGCTGGTCATGGCAGAACACTGATATTTCTGTCTTGCAGGAAATCACGCACAGAACGAGCAGTATGGCTGATGGCATTGTCATGCTGGAGGCTCATGTCAGGATGAGCCTGCAGGAAGGGTACCACATGAGGGAGGAGGATGTCTTCCCTGTAACGCACAGCTTTGCAATTGCCTGCAATGACAACAAGCTCAGTCCGATGATGCTGTGACACACCGCCCCAGACCATGACGGACACTCTACCTCCAAATCGATCCTGCTCCAGAGTACAGGCTTCTGTATAACGCTCATTCCTTTGACGATAAACGCGAATCCAACCATCACCCCTGGTGAGATAAAACCGCGACTTGTCAGTGAAGAGCACGTTTTGCCAGTCCTGTCTGGTCCAGCGACGGTGGGTTTGTGCCCATAGGCGACATTGTTGCCGGTGATGTCTGGTGAGGACCTGCCTTACAACAGGCCTACAAGCCCTCAGTCCAGCCTCTCTCAGCCTATTGCAGAAAGTCTGAGCGCTGATGGAGGGATTGTGCGTTCCTGGTGTAACTCTGGCAGTTGTTGTTGCCATCCTGTACCTGTCCCGCAGGTGTGATGTTCGGATGTACCGATCCTGTGCAGGTGTTCTTACACTTGGTCTGCCACTGCGAGGATGATCAGCTGTCCGTCCTGTCTCCCTGTAGCACTGTCTTAGGCGTCTCACAGTATGGACATTGCAATTTATTGCCCTGGCCACATCTGCAGTCCTCATGCCTCCTTGCAGCATGCCTAAGGCACGTTCACGCAGATGAGCAGGGACCCTGGGCATCTTTCTTTTGGTGTTTTTCAGAGTCAGTAGAAAGGCCTCTTTAGTGTCCTAAGTTTTCATAACTGTGACCTTACTTGCTGCTTCTTCTTCTTCAATGAGGTTTAACGGCGGTTGGCATCCATTTTGTTGCATTACCGCCACCTACTAGACTGGAGTACAACTCCTTAATATTTTGTTTGAAAAATAAAATAAAGAAAAACCCTACCATCTAACACTACACTCACAAATTCAAAAATATTATTAATAATGAACACCACCCTTCTCCACTATTTAAATATATTCAACCTTAATTGCCTACCATCTGTAAGCTGTTAGTGTCTTAATGACCGTTCCACAGGTGCATGTTCATGAATTGTTTATGGTTCATTGAACAAGCATGGGAAACAGTGTTTAAACCCTTTACAATGAAGATCTGTGAAGTTATTTGGATTTCTACTAATTATCTTTGAAAGACAGGGTCCTGAAAAAGGGACCTTACTTTTTTTGCTGAGTTTATATACATTTATATTAAATAACTCACCACCAGTAACTCTTGAACTATTCAAGCTAGAGACACCAAACCAACTTTCACATCTTCAGGCTATCCTATCAATCAATCGGTCCTTCACAAGCTAGCATGCACACCACATTTTTTTCAGGAAATGTACTTTTCTAGTTTTACAATTTGATGTTGGATTGTCCCTCACCCTGAAAGTAGTGTATGGGCCAGGAGAAACAAATCCATGGTTCAGTTTGCTTTAAACAGCCACTACAAACTTCAGCCACCACAAGCTAACAATAAATGGAAGTGATGGGGGGGGGGGGTTTGTGAGTATGTGAGCATGTTTTGCTTTAAAATGGCTAAATCACCTTTAAGTGATTGGAATTAATTTGAGGTGATTTGAACATTATTTTTTGTAAACATGCTCACATGCCCAAATCACTTCCATAGATGTTTAGCTTATGGTGGCTAAGGTTAGCTGAAGTTTGTAGTGGATGTTTATAGAAAACTGAACCTTGGATTATAGTTTCTCTTGGCCCATAGACTACTTTCAGGATGAGGAACCATCTAACATCAAGTTGTAAAATAGTGAACTACTCCTTTAACTCGTTGTGCTTTCAGTGGTTGACAGGCTAGCCAGCTACTTGGATTGTTTAAGAAGCTAAAGTTACATTGATTGTTTAGGGGAAGTATCTAAATAACCGGCTGTAGTTTGCCTCTCCCACGAGTTAATGGTGTTTAAAACCATGTCATCTGTCTTTGATGGTGTTTAAAACCATGTCATCTGTCTTTGATGGTGTTTAAAACCATGTCATCTGTCTTTGATGGTGTTTAAAACCATGTAATCTGTCTTTGATGGTGTTTAAAACCATGTCATCTGTCTTTGATGGTGTTTAAAACCATGTCATCTGTCTTTGATGGTGTTTAAAACCATGTCATCTGTCTTTGATGGTGTTTAAAACCATGTCATCTGTCTTTGATGGTGTTTAAAACCATGTCATCTGTCTTTGATGGATGTTGAACTGTTGCTCACATTGTGCCACATGTCTCTTGCAGATCGAAGGGGACTCCTTTATTCTTCACAGAGGTGAGGTAGCTATGGTTTCCATTCAAGTTCTCCATTTGGGTTTACACTAAACAATTTCTCTCAGCCATCTTATTTCAGAATAACACACACGCTGGGCTGTGCCTCAAATGTCTAAACACTACTTTGGTGTTGTGTTGCAGGGACCATCATTTTTTTACCATGATCTGGTGACTATTGATCTCAATATGGAGTTGTACTGGTACATGTAAGTAACTTTTAATTCTAGTTCTCTTCCATTCACTTTCAAACACTTGATTCGATGTGGTTTTGAACAACATGGAGTTCAACGTTCTTTGATACTGTACATCTCTCTCTTTCAGAGTGGTCATCATATTCATCGTCATCAAGATCTTCTTCTATGTGTGCTGGTACCGCTCGCGTCAGAGACAGCTGGCCGCGTACCTCAACAACCCTCGTAATTCCCAGATAGTTATCGTGGGAGGGAGGGCCTACGTGCATCAGATGTATGAGAGACAGAACGTAAGTAGCAAAGCGTTGCAGGAGTCCCTCTGTTATTGACAGGCCACAAAACACAGGCTGAGCTGATATACACATAATTGTATATGAATTGGCAATCAATTTTAGTTTTTGTAGGGAGAGGGCATCCTGTCTGAGGCATGGCTCTCATCCTGTCTGAGGCGTGGCTCTCATCCTGTCTGAGGCGTGGCTCTCATCCTGTCTGAGGCGTGGCTCTCATCCTGTCTGAGGCGTGGCTCTCATCCTGTCTGAGGCGTGGCGATCATCCTGTCTGAGGCATGGCGCTCATCCTGTCTGAGGCATGGCACTCATCCTGTCTGAGGCGTGGCTCTCATCCTGTCTGAGGCGTGGCTCTCATCCTGTCTGAGGCGTGGCACTCATCCTGTCTGAGGCGTGGCGCTAATCCTGTCTGAGGCGTGGCGCTAATCCTGTCTGAGGCATGGCGCTCATCCTGTCTGAGGCATGGCGCTCATCCTGTCCAGGGCCTACATTTAACAACCGCCACCTGCCAAATGTGGGTACATTTTGGCATTGGCAGGTAAGATGTCTATTTCACCAGCCTCGTTGGCGGGTGGCAAGGGCTCCTCAGTGGGAGCATTTCACTCGCATTTGTGAATGAAAATAATCAAGTATGATCACGTTTATAGTAAAATAAATGCTGCAGTAGCTGTTTTCAAAGTACTTCTGCCGTTTTGTTTCATAACTGGTAAATCAATCACACAAAGTCAGGTAGCTTAGTGGTTAAGAGCGTGGCGTGGTCGCTGGTTCTAATCCCCGAGCCGACTAGGTGAAAAATCTGTCTGTGCCCTTGAGCAAGGCACTTAACCCTAATTGCTCCTGTAAGTCGCTCTGGATAAGAGCGTCTGCTAAATGACTAAAATGTAAATGTAAACTACAAATCCTATATAGCCTATTCCACCTCGCTCTGCAATACTGCCTGGCTGGGGGCTGTACGCACGTGAAGAGCTGAGTGAAATATTCATTTTTAGAAGTGCTGCGCACAGACATAAAAGTTGGTCTAATTTACTTGAAACGAAAGTCTTCTGAAGTGAGACTTTGTCCTTGTGTTTCTTGGCTATTGACATTGTTTTGTTCACAAGCTAGGTTGTTTTTCTATGTTTGAGTTTCAACTGCTAGAGAAGAGAGGACCACGCTTCTACTAGTCAGACTCAATCTCACAGGCACAAACATGACTCCAGTCACGCTACCACGGTAACTTCCCGCCCTTAAAGGGGCAGGTGAACATTTTTGTCTCATCTGTGATATTTTGGTTAAAAGACTTCAGGTCACAATTTTTTTTTTTTTTTACTATTCCACATTAGTTACTTCTTACTAGTAATACATGTATTGTTTTAGAAACATTACATAGCGTGTTGGTGTAATTTTTGCAGCAAGTATTTGGGCTGGTAAAAAATCTGAGTGGCTGGTAGATTGTTTTAATCTACCTGCCACAGTGGCTGGTGGACCACAATACCCCATATAGACTCTGGTTCCAGTCATTCACAGGGAAGCATATCATAGATTGGGGAGTAAACAGGAAGAGGTCAGGAGGGTTGCTAAAGTTTGCCTGTTCAGAGGTGTGTGTCAGTGTGTGGGGGCGAGCTGTTTGCTTTCCTGACTGCTTGGTGGTTTTAGATGAGTCACTTTCACTGTGAATGACTGACTGAGAATGGGATGCTTTCTCACCGTGTGTCAATTACTCAACTTCCAAGCAGTCCTGTGGTGTTTAACAGCAGACTGACACTTTGTTTAGTAGGCGTGGTGTGTGTACAAACCGCA
Organism: Coregonus sp. 'balchen'; assembly: GCA_902810595.1. Classification (NCBI taxonomy): domain Eukaryota; kingdom Metazoa; phylum Chordata; class Actinopteri; order Salmoniformes; family Salmonidae; genus Coregonus; species Coregonus sp. 'balchen'. The sequence goes on from LR778259.1 coordinate 29,983,600, forward strand.
CGTACGTGTTTGTGTGTCTGTATATATGATAGTGCTGAGTGATTTAGTGCTTTTTGAGAGTTCGGTAAAAAAAATATATATATATTAACGGTGTAAAATGTAGGTTTCGATTATTATTTTTTTACAATAAATTGCATGATGTGGGTTGAATGCTATAACAACACATAATAAAATAGTTGGAGATGGTTGCTGTACATTACTGCTTATCACTTATTAGGCTCTAGCTATCATTTACTCATATTACTTTACTTAAATACAATATTTGGGTTGTGTATATTACACATTTAGTTTTTTTAGTATGAAGATGACTTCATTATTTCATTAATAAAACCCTAGTGGTGGTAGTGACTGCCCATTACTGCATATCACTTATTAATAAACCATCCTTTATTCACATTTTACTTTAATGAAATATTGCAGTTGATCATCATCATCGTCATCATCTCTGCTCAGGAAGTAGCAGCCAGCCATACATCTCTGGGGTCTCTAAAGAGGAATCATAGTTATGCTAGTAGCCTAGCTCTCAGATGAGATCACTATTTCAATAGTGAAAGTAAATAAGGAATACTCTTAAGACCGCTGAGTAACAACTGTCAATTCAAAATCCAGTCTGTCCCTCCTTTCCAGTCCTCGTCACTAGTTACCACAGCCACAAAGTCATACACCCTGCCAATTTCCACAATTCATCTTCTTAAAATGTGATTTTAAAGCTAACCTTAACCACACTGCTAACCTTATGCCTAACCTTATATTAAGACCAAAAAGCTTCTTTTTTTTCATGAATTCTTACCATATAGCCAATTTGGACTTTTTGGCTGTGCTGTCTAGTAGAAACCCTTCCTGTCCTTGTCTGCCGGCCCCACAGGCTTGCCTGGGCAAGAACCAGACAGCTATAGGCACAATGGATTGTTGTCATTATAGTTAATTACCACGTTCTCCACACTTAACTATGGTGAAAACTACACCTTCTTACAACATCCCATAGTTCATGCTTGATTTGATTAGCCTCTAGAGAAACGTTGGGATCAGAAAAAAAAACACACAAACTAAATGGAATTCAAATAATTTAACTGTCGGTCAATTAGTTATTTAAAAACCGAAAATAAACTGAAGTTTCGGCTAATCGCTCAGCACTAGTATATGCTTAGCATTTCGCTACACCCGCAATAACATCTGCTAAATATGTGTATGTGACCAATACAATTAGATTTGATTTGCTTATGTACGTGGGTCTCAGAACCTTTGTGAAGCAGTGTAAGGGGCTACAGTGAATGTGTGAGAGCCAGTGTTAGAGGTGGTGTTTCTACCGGTCACTGTCCAGCACTTGTCAAATCTAAACCAAGCCTGTGAAAGTCTTTGAGCCAATAGGAACAGCTAAAATGGACAGGGAAAGAGAAGAGCTCCAGAGGAGTGGCAAGCCAGAATAGGTCCCCTGATCTCAAATATTCAGAAATCTGCCTATTGAATCAAACCAAATTGTCAAATATATTTTATTGGTCACATACACATATTTAGCAGATGTTATTGTGGGTTTAGCGAAATGCTTGTGTTCCATTTAGATGCAATGCTATCTGTTTAGATATGTAAACAATTTAGTGGTAAGAAAACATTCCAATCTTTCATGGAACCTTTGAGAAGAGGACCACCCCCTGTACATTTTAGTCATTTAGCAGACGCTCTTATCCAGAGCGACTTACATGAGCAATTAGGGTTAAGTGCCTTGCTCAAGGGCACATCGACAGATTTTTCACCTAGTCGGCTCGGGGGATTAGAACCAGCGACTTTTCGGTTACTGGCACAACGCTCTTAGCCACTAAGCTACCTGCCGCCCCATTTTGTTTCCTGGAGTTTTCAAAGTGACATTCATGCAACTTTCCTCTCTGCATCCCTTTGTTGTACTGGCCAGGGACTCCTCCCAAAACGCCAAGTGTTACCTTGTGTTGTATATGGACTAATATCTCCAGAACCACTGGCCTGTGACTGTGATAACTGACGCTTTGATTTTTTCATAGACAAGTCTGGGAGAAGACTTCAATACCCAGATTACATTATACAAACTCTGACATCAGTCCTCCTTCCAGTAAGCTCTGCCGTTGTGTTCTACAGCTTCTTCCTAGAACACCTGGAAGCAATCTCCATGAATCAGAACCCTGGCTCCCAACATTCTGAGGGAACACATTCAACATCTCTCTCCAACTTGACTCTACTGTCCCTTCTTTTTAATAGTGCTCAAAACACTTCCATACTACTTTTTCTTAGTCATTTAGCAGACGCTCTTATCCAGAGCGACTTACAGTTAGTGATTACATATTTTTTTTTATACTGGCCTAGGTCATATCCTTCTGATTGACTGGATAGAGAGAGCAGTGTTATGCTAAGCAATAGTGCTTGAAGGACTGTAAAATGCTATGTTACAGTTTATGTCCGGGCCCAAAGTCGTTAGGCTACTTTCAGAGTGAATGATCTTCTAACTAGGTCAACGTGCACACCATAACAATGATGCTTTATTACTGACCCTGCCCCGCCATTTACTGAATTACTATAGGTGCCACTTGTTTTCTAGATGGGGTTTTTAGGCTATTTATAGCGTTGTTAGGACTAGCTTTCTCATAGCGGAAATGCCTTCATTGTAAGAATGAGGCCTGTAGTGGTTAAGGGGAGATTCCAGCCTCTAGCTAGCTCTTCTAGGAAGCTGTCCCCAGTAATGACCTTACTGGGTCTGATTTTAGAATGCATCTGATTTAGAATGCATCTGATTTAGAATGCATCTGATTTAGAATACATCTGATTTAGAATGCATCTGATTTAGAATGTCATCTGATTTAGAATGTCATCTGCTTTAGAATGTCATCTGATTTTGAACATGTTGGAGACCATGCACACACAAGCCACTTCTGGTTTGGATTCTGTTACTGTGTTTGGACCTGTAATGAAACGGCTCTACTAGGAAACCCAAGTTCAAGTCATTGTAGAGGAGGAAAAACCCCCCGAAGTTCTGTTAGGCTGGAATTAGAATGTAGTTGTGTGCTGTGGACAGAACAGAACCCAGGTACAACTGAGTGTTGTGAGCCTGTGATTCCACACGGTCCTTCTCTGCCACACCCCAGTTAGCTAGCTTTCATGACCTGTTGCACTCCACTCCGAGCCTTTACTGCCTCAGTGCTTTAGTACAACCCCTCTCTGGCTCACCTCCCCCTTCTTCTCTTCTTCCTCTAATCTCCCTTCAGTCTTCTAAACCATGATGCTCCCTGTTTAGATTTGAATGGAATGTGCAGCGAGGAGGCCCCAGAGCCATCCTTAACTCCAGCAGGCAGGCAGCAGCCCCACTGAAAGGGCTCTGGAGAGAGACCAGCGGGAGACCAGAGACAGAGGTTGTGTCTCAAACAGTACCCTATTCCTTTAATAGGACACTGCTTTAGACCAGGGCCCGTGTAGTCCCCCTGTAGCTCAGTTGGTAGAGCATGGCGTGTGCAACGCCAGGGTTGTGGGTTCGTTTCCCACGGTGGGCCAGTATGAAAAATGTATGCACTCACTTAACTGTAAGTCGCTCTGGATAAGAGCGTCTGCTAAATGACTAAAATGTAAAATGTAATGTCCACTAAGTAGGGAATATGGAGCCATTTGGGACACAGTTAGAGAGGGAGGGAGGGAGAGAGATGCAGGGTGCAGATTCTGTCTTTTGCATACTAGTGAGCTTTAGTTTCTGTTTGTTTTCATCGTCACGTTCCGGTTGACCTCGAAAGTGTGTGTGCAGTGCGCAGTGCGCCTGTGTGTATATGTGGTAATAATTCCTGTTCTCGCTCTCTGTCTCCCCCCCAGACGTCTATCTGGCCCAGTTGGTATGGGGTTCAGGATGAGGGATCAGTGGGCGAGCCTTCCGCCTCCCTCCCCACGGCAGCATCCTTCTCTCACCTGGACATGCCTCCACCATACGAAGCTGTCTCCGGAGGTAAACACACACACACACACACACACACACACACAGGATATGGTTAGGTGAAAAGATGGCGCTGCAGGAAATTGATCGTAGAAACACCACTGAAGGTCATACATGTCTTATCTGAAGGGGCTGCACCTAGAGAGAGTTGATTGCCTTTAACTAATGAATGTGCATAAATACTACTACTTCATAAGGCTGTCTTCAGCCTGTAGGATTTGGTAGGAGGTCTTTACGACTAGCCTACATTCAACTGTAATTCAACTCTATGCCTAATTCAGCTATCCTGATTCTGGGGACTTTTGCAACAGAAAACATTAAAAAATTAGAACAACTTTATTTTTGGACAAGTTTAGGTAGTCCCTCCCATTTTCTGTCTGTTTGGTTCCTAGTGAACACGACCCAGGAGAGAAAAGGTCCACATCTCCCAGGATAATAGCCCTCCTTGGCTGGCTCTGTGGTACCACATCTCCCAGGATACAGTGCCTTGCAAAAATATTCATCCCCCTTGGCGTTTTTCCTATTTTGTTGCATTACAACCTGTAATTTATTTTTATTTGGATTTCATATAATGGACATACACAGAAGTCACATAATTAGTTCAAGTCCACCTGTGTGCAAAGTGTCACATGATCTCAGTATATAAACACCTGTTCTGAAAGGCCCCAGAGTCTGCAACACCACTAAGCAAGGGGCACCACCAAGCAAGCGGCACCATGAAGACCAGGGAGCTCTCCAAACAGGTCAGGGACAAAGTTGTGGAGAAGTACAGATCAGGGTTGGGTTATAAAAAAATATCCTAAAGTTTGAACATCCCTACTGAGCACCATTTTAAATCCATTATTAAAAAATGGAAAGAATATTGCACCACAACAAACCTGCCAAGAGAGGGCCGCCCACCAAAACTCATGGACCAAGCAAGAAGGGCATTAATCAGAGAGGCAACAAAGAGGCCAAAGATAACCCTGAAGGAGCTGCAAAGTTCCACAGTGGAGTTGGAGTATCTGTCCATAGGACCACTTTAAGCCGTACACTCCACAGAGCTGGGCTTTACGGAAGAGTGGCCAGAAAAGTTCGCCAAAAGGCATGTGGGAGACTCTCCAAACATATGGAAGAAGGTACTCTGGTCAGATGAGACTAAAATTGAGCTTTTTTGGCCATCAAGGAAAACGCTATGTCTGGTGCAAACCCAACACCTCTCATCACCACAGTGAAGCATGGTGGTGGCAGCATCATGCTGTGGGGATCTTTTTCATCGGCAGGGACTGGGAAACTGGTCAGAATTGAAGGAATGATGGATGGCGCTAAATAAAGGGAAATTCTTGAGGGAAAGCTGTTTCAGTCTTCCAGAGATTTGAGACTGGGATGGAGGTTCACCTTCCAGCAGGACAATGACCCTAAGCATACTGCTAAAGCAACACTCGAGTGGTTTAAGGGGAAACATTTAAATGTCTTGGAATGGCCTAGTCAAGGCCCAGACCTCAATCCAATTGTGAATATGTGGTATGACTTAAAGATTGCTGTACACCAGCGGAACCCATCCAACTTGAAGGAGCTGGAGCACTTTTTTCCTTGAAGAATGGGCAAAAATCCCAGTGGCTAGATGTGCCAAGCTTATAGAGACATACCCCAAGAGACTTGCAGCTGTAATTGCTGCAAAAGGTGGCTCTACAAAGTATTGACTTTGGAGGGGCGAATAGTTATGCACGCTCAAGTTTTATGTTTTTTTGTCTTATTTCTTGTTTGTTTCACACACAATTTTTTTTTTTGCATCTTCAAAGTGGTAGGCATGTTGTGTAAATCAAATGATATGAACCCCCCCTAAAATATATTTTAATTCCAGGTTGTAAGGCAACAAAACAGGATAAATGCCAAGGGGGATGAATACTTTCACAAACCACTGTAATAGCCCTGCTTGGCTGGCTCTGTGGTACCACATCTCCCAGGATAATAGCCCTGCTGGGCTGGCTCTGTGGTACCACATCTCCCAGGATAATAGCCCTGCTTGGCTGGCTCTGTGGTACCACATCTCCCAGGATAATAGCCCTGCTTGGCTGGCTCTGTGGTACCACATCTCCCAGGATAATAGCCCTGCTTGGCTGGCTCTGTGGTACCACATCTCCCAGGATAATAGCCCTGCTTGGCTGGCTCTGTGGTACCACATCTCCCAGGATAATAGCCCTGCTTGGCTGGCTCTGTGGTACCACATCTCCCAGGATAATAGCCCTGCTTGGCTGGCTCTGTGGTACCACATCTCCCAGGATAATAGCCCTGCTTGGCTGGCTCTGTGGTACCACTGGCAACAGGCTTGTTTTAACCCGTCACAACCACACTGCTGCCAAAGGGGGCATATTCTACCGCTGTTGAAAAGAGTGATTACGCACATCGACTTAACACGAGCTGGGTACAAAAATATGACTCATTGGTTGCTCTTCTCAGAAGGGCTCTTTAGTGATGACACCATTATTTAGGTCAGTATGGTCTGTGTCAGTTTAAAATGTTTTCACAACTAAACTGATGCTACCTGTCCCAGTCCCATGTGATTCCACTAGTGGATCCTGACCACATTTTATTGAGACACTACACTATAGGAACAAAAAGGAAGTCACAAAATGGTACTGTAGTAGCTAGCCCTATTTAAAATGGACGAGGACTTCCCTGCTTGGCTTCACTGTGACTTAGATCTTTAGTGCTTAGATCACCTGCCAACACCTTACCCTCAGTGACTGTGTGTGTCTGCTGTATCAAAGACAGCCTCACCCCCGCAGATCTCTTCATGATCACACATGATCACAGAGCCGCCTCCTCCACTCACACATGATCACAGAGCCGCCTCCTCCACTCACACATGATCACAGAGCCGCCTCCTCCACTCACACATGATCACAGAGCCGCCTCCTCCACTCACACATGATCACAGAGCCGCCTCCTCCACTCACACATGATCACAGAGCTGCCTCCTCCACTCACACATGATCACAGAGCCGCCTCCTCCACTCACACATGATCACAGAGCCGCCTCCTCCACTCACACATGATCACAGAGCCGCCTCCTCCACTCACACATGATCACAAAGCCGCCACCTCCACTCACACATGATCACAGAGCCGCTGCCTCCACTCACATTGGCGAAATTTGATTGCACCAGCCCATACGTCCATCACCAATGAATACACTATAAAAACACAAGGACACACAGACACTGAAAGCAGCACATCATCAATGAATGTATGAAGACGTTTCTTTATGTTCATTGATGTGCTGCTTTTGGTGTCTGTCTCCTTGTTGTTTTCAGAGTGTTTATTGGTGATCGATGTATGGGCTGGTGCAATCAAATTTCCCCCTTTAGGCTTGGGGGAGGGGAAGCTGATCCTAGATCTGTACTTCGTTCCTGAGAACTAGAACGCCGGCCTACAAGCCAGTGGCAGGAGGAAGCACTAGCTAAAGCAATGGGCAGGAGGAAGCACTAGCTAAAGCAATGGGCAGGAGGAAGGTTGAATAAGACAGGTACATTTGACAATGTGTTTATAAAGAAAGGGACCAGGACGGACTGTGGGTTTAAAACTTTTTTTTCTCGTTACACTATCTGGTATTATTTATCATTTATGTTGTGCTGTTTACACTGTTTTAAATTGTCAGACATTTTATTAATAATAACCCTCCTTTTTCCTTGATTTCCTTATTGTTGTTATTACTATTATTATGATCATTGTATAAACACCATCGAGCTGTAGGCCTAAGAGCGCATCCTGTTTAGTCTTAATACCGTAACTTACTTATGCCTATATTTCAATACTTATATAGGCTATCAACCATTTGGAGATGTGAAATGCAATCAAGCGTTTTAGTTTTAAAATAAAATAATAAAGCGACCATTGAACAATTAGCGTAAAACAATAAATAGGCCTAACCCGTTCCATTTCGGAAATTGCGTTAACGAATGAATGCGACTGTTTTTAGTATTTGGCTTTACCATTAAAAAAATAAAAAAGTTATATGTACAACAGACTCTGGTGCACTTATTTATTTAGTGTTTACATTGTTCCAAACAATGATATTGTAATCTAATTGTAATCTGTTTGCACCATACCTTATTTTTCTTAATCTCCAGTATTTTCCACAGCTAGTCAAATGAATTCCACACATCTGACTTCCCCTTTACCTCCTGCGCAACCAGTAAACATTCCCCTTTACCTCCTGCGCAACCAGTAAACATTCCCCTTTACCTCCTGCGCAACCAGTAAACATTCCCCTTTACCTCCTGTGCAACCAGTAAACATTCCCCTTTACCTCCTGAGCAACCAGTAAACATTCCCCTTTACCTCCTGCGCAACCAGTAAACATTCCCCCGTTTCGAGTTTTATTTGTCACGTCCTCTGTGTCCATTTTGCTGTCACGTGTTACGGTGTTCAGAGTTCGTTTAAACCAATTTATTGATGTGATTGTGATATGCTATAGGTCAGGCCCCATTGGGCACGTGCATGCAAAGCAGACATGTTTCATGTAAAGAGAGCAAGGGGATAGGGAATGTTTTTAGAAATTAATTAGCAAATGAGGGATTTCGGTATCAGCTTTTCAGTAAGAAAATGGCTGTAATTATGTTAATGTTAATTATTAGCTTCAGCAACACGGACAGCACTGTACACACTGATGTTCTGTGGTAGTCAATGCAGCAGGGAGGAGAGGGAGACAACTGGTGCTAGTCACACATTCACTCGCTGTATTTTTGTTTTTAATTCTGAGCCCGGCCCGGCACAATCAAATCAATTGCGGTCAGACTCCCTCTAGTCATTTGTGTCTTTTTTAATTATTTCATCAAACAGTTTGCTTAAAGCATCAGACAATCTCAGTGCATATAGTTGATTTTGATTCAAACACATAGGATGTGTCTATGTGGGGAAAAAATACACGTTTTAACATTTCAACCAATCGATTGGTCGGGAAAAAAAATGTTTGTACTACTTGCCTGGTTTGGAATATTTGTGTTCTGTACAGGCTTCCTTTTCACTCTGTCAATTATGTTAGTATTTTGGAGTAACTACAATGTTGATCCATCCTCAGTTATCTCCTATCACAGCCATTCAACTCTGTAACTGTTTTAAAGTCACCATTGTCCTCATGGTAAATTCCCTGAGCGGTTTCCTTCCTCTCCGGCAACTGACGTAGGAAGGACACCTGTATCTTTGTAGTGACTTGGTGTATTGCTACACCATCCACATTGTAATTAATAACTTCATGCTCAAAGGGATTTCTTTGTTTTTATATCCATCTACTAATAGGTGCCCTTCTTTGCGAGGCATTGGAAAACATCCCTTGTCTTTGTAGTTTAATCTGTGTTTGAAATTCCCTGCTTGTCTGAGTGATCTTACAGATAATTGTATATGTGGGGTACAGAGATGAGGTAGTCATTCAAAAAATCATGTTAAACACTATTATTGCACACAGTGAGTCCATGCCACTTATGTGACTTGTTAAGCAACTTTTCACTCCTGAATTTATTTAGGCTTGCCATAACAAAGGGTTTGAATATGTATTGACTAATATGTAAACATTTCGGAAAACATAATTACACTTTGACATTATGGGGTATTGTGTGTAGGTACAGTTGAAGTCGGAGGTTTACATACACCTTAGCCAAATACATTTAAACTCAGTTTCACACTTCCTGACATTTAATCCTAGTACAAATTCCCTGTCTTAGGTCAGTTAGGATCACCACTTTATTTTAAGAATGTGAAATGTCAGAATAATATTAGAGTGATTTATTTCAGCTTTTATTTATTTAATCACATTCCCAGTGGGTCAGAAGTTTACATACACTCAATTAGTATTTGGTAGCATTGCCTTTAAATTGTTTAACTTGGGTCAAACGTGTCGGGTAGCCTTCCACAAGCTTCCCACAGTAAGTTGGGTGAATTTTGGCCCATTCCTCCTGACAGAGCTGGTGTAACTGAGTCAGGTTTGTAGGCCTCCTTGCTCGCACACGCTTTTTCAGTTCTGCCCACACATTTTCTATAGGACTGAGGTCAGGGCTTTGTGATGGCCACTCCATTACCTTGACTTTGTTGTCCTTAAGCCATTTTGCCACAACTTTGGAAGTATGCTTGGGGTCATTGTCCATGTGGAAGACCCATTCGCGACAAAGCTTTAACTTCCAGACTGATGTCTTGAGATGTTGCTTCAATATATCCACATAATTTTACTTCCTCATGATGCCATCTATTTTGTGAAGTGCACCAGTCCATCCTGCAGCAAAGCACCCCCACAGCATTATGCTGCCACCCCGTTCTTCACGGTTGGGATGGTGTTCTTCGGCTTGCAAGCCTTCCCCTTTTTCCTCAAAACATACAGACCAGAGGACATTTCTCCAAAAAGTATGATCTTTGTCCCCATGTGCAGTTGCAAACCGTAGTCTGGCTTTTTTATGGTGGTTTTGGAGCAGTGGCTTCTTCCTTGCTGAGTGTTCTTTCAGGTTATGTCGTATAGGACTCGTTTTACTGTGGATATAGATAGTTTTGTACCTGTTTCGTCCAGCATCTTCACAAGGTCCTTTGCTGTTGTTCTGGGATTGATTTGCACTTTTCCCACCAAAGTACATTCATCTCTAGGAGACAGAATGCGTCTCCTTCCTGAGCGGTATGACGGCTGCGTGGTCCCATGGTGTGTATACTTGCGTACTATTGTTTGTACAGATGGACGTGGTACCTTCAGGCGTTTGGAAATTTCTCCCAAGGATGAACCAGACTTTTCTTTAGATTTTCCCATGATATCAAGCAAAGAGACACTGAGTTTGAAACACATCCACAGGTACACCTCCAATTGACTCAAATGATGTCAATTAGCCTATCAGAAGCTTCTAAAGCAATTACATCATTTTTTGGAATTTTCCAAGCTGTTTAAAGGCACAGTCAACTTAGTGTATGTAAACTTCTGACCAACTGGAATTGTGATACAGTGAATTATAAGTGATATAATCTGTCTGTAAACAATTGTTGGAAAAATTATGTCCTAACCGACTTGCCAAAACTATAGTTTGTTAACAAGAAATCTGTGGAGTGGTTGAAAAACTAGTTTTTATGACTCCAACCTAAATGTATGTAAACTTCCGACTTCAACTGTAGATCGGTGACACAAATATATCTCAATTTAATCTATTAAATTCAGGCTATAACACAACAAAATGTAGAAAAAGTCAAGGGGTTTGAATACTTTCTGAAGGCACTGTACTGTGCAGCCTACCAAGGCAACATTATTTAGTTGCTTTCCCTGTTGACTGCACTCAAAGATTTTCACTTCACTTCCTGTATTTCTGCTTGCTGACCTCTGACCTCTGACCCCACAGCTGATGACCTGAAGCCTCCTCCGTACAGTGAGGTTGCCCAGAGCGACGACTTCGACGCATCTCGCCACGCCTCTCTCCCCCTTCTCCCTCCCCCTCTATTTGAGGGCGAGGACTCTGCCAGCATCATAAGCGAGGCCCCGCCTCCATACACACCCAGCCCCAATCGGCAGGAGGGTCCCGTCAACCCCAGCCAATCACATTCAGAGGACCGACCCAGCTAGACCCATCACAAATCCTGCTGCCGACCGACTCTTTACCCGCCTTTCCAAGTGATGCCCTCCTCCCTGCCATCTAACCTCAGCGATCTCTGCCAGCTATGCTCTCACTAAACCAAGAGGGCAGACTTTGTTTTTGTTTTCTAGGTTTTAAAAAGGTTGTTTTCTATTTTCTACTGTCTGAAAGGGATTTTATTGTGGTCATTGATATGATAATTAATAAAATATAATGTGGTGGAGTTGATGGGAGTTTGACTCTGCTGGACTGCTGCGCCTCTGGAACACCCCACTGCCTCATGGGAAGGAAAGATGTACACAGCAGCCAGCAGCAGAGAGGAGAAATAATGCAACAATGTCCTTCAGTCCAGTGCTGTGTCGTCCAGTGCTGTGTCCTCCAGTCCAGTGCTGTGTCCTCCAGTCCAGTGCTCCCCATCAGAGGTGTATACTGAACACCCTTTCAGAAACTGATTTAAAAGACTGTTCTACGGATCTTTATAACGTCCAACAGCATTTTCCTTGGAGATTTAGAGAAGGATGTCGATTAATTTCCAAGAAATCTACTGAAAAGAATGTTGGAAATAATGTAGTTGATCATAATGGTTATTCTACAATCATCACAATAATGAGTAACATCTTCAGTCCATCGTAGCTTCACGCTCTCGTCACTTGTCAGTGGCTTGGTTAGAACTTAACCACGTGTATAATTATGTCATTTTCTGTTATTGTCTCACCCCGTGGGCCAGGAGTTTTTCCCAACCAAAAGCTCTGGACCTAAAGCCTATAACTAGGGTCCAGAGGTTTTGCTTGTCAGGTCATGTTACTCCAGAGAAACTCTAAGCCCTAGTCGTCTCCATTCACTGGATATGGGAGATGTCATGCGATTGCTACAGTCTCGTTGCATTTACCATAACCCCATTGGAACGTGTAGACTATAGTTTTGTCCCAATCACATCGCCTTCCTCCCTATAACTGCATTTTGTTCTCTTCATTGGTTTGAAAGGAAATGACTAGTATAAGTTGGTGGAAACTCTCTCTAGCACATGCCCTCCACCAGTCCAATGCTTTTAGCTATATGGGAGGTAGGGAAAGAATGCATGATTCAGGGGAAATAAGATATTGTGACACCCTAAGTATCCCAACTATCTGGTTCCTTCCTTCCCACGGCTGTTAATGGATGAGCTAAGGGGCTTTATGATGACCACTCTGCAGAGGTCTCTGGTGTGTACACAAACAATAATGGTGTAGAATGTGTGGTAAAAAGTACTATGGGAAAGTAAACTAATGAGACCCGTTTTGAAACATGTCTATAAGCATAGAATAGAAAGGTTGCCGATGGCTTTAGATGTTATTGTTACATGATTGTCCTCCATTTTGTGATAACGACTCTGTGTGTCCGTCCCAGATTCGTAACCTCGCCTCATTGGCCTTACTCTATACAGTTATTAGTATTGAGTTACTTCATTCAACATCTCTGCACATGGTTGGAACCAAATAAAGACCAACACCTTGATTTACACACTTCATAATATAGCAGGTTTCTGGCCGATTAACGAGCTAGGTTATTTGAAAATGTTTCATTGTGATGTTCATCCCTGTGGTTTAAGTGCTAGACATGTCAAACCATCCCAAACAAGTAGCCTTATGCATTATGGGGTTTGATTCTGCATTTCAGAGACTTGATTTTATTGTTGGGAATTTTGGGGATTAATTAATTGTACATTAAACATATGTTCATGTCTCGTTTCTGGTGTGTCTGTCTTTTCACAGGTCAAATGTAATTGTCACATTGAGTACGTTGTTCTACAAATAAAGTTGCAGTTCTAAAGGATTCATGATTTGGTATCCATTGCTTTATTTAAAATTCCTTCCGGTTTTGTTGACAATCGAGCAAATATTTCCTCCCCGCCTCCTGTCCACTATTCCACCTCAACCAGTATTGTTATGTTGAGCCACTAGGGGGGAGTATTGCTCCATGTTTGATTTCAACCAAGCCTCTGTGGCATGGAGTAGCATGCTCTACGTTTACAGTTTACATTTTAGTAATTTAGCAGATGCTCTTATCCAGAGCGACTTACAGTTAGTGAGTGCATACATTTTTCATACTCTACATGAACCACCAGTTGAAGATTTTCCACATTGTTCCTCAAAGCCAGTCTATAGGGTATGATTATTGGTATATCCTTTTTGTATTCCTCTTGAGGGATGGAGCAAATTCCATTCAGATTACTCAGATTATTCATGAATAGTGGATTTTAAAAAATGATGGCCCATTTCAGTCAAAAACAAAAGTTAACTCTACCCCCCAAAAAATAAAAAAATAAGAAAGAAAAAAAAAAAAATAATAATTGTAAAGTGGTTATCCCACTGGCTATAAGGTGAATGCACCTATTTGTAAGTCGCTCTGGATAAGAGCGTCTGCTAAATGACGTAAATGTAAATGTAATGTATGTTCATGCGTGGGTGAGTGCTGCCTATAATGAGCAGTAAACAGCATACAGTCAATGCCAGACTGAGGTGTAGATGGCAGTTATGGTTTCACCCAGCACACCATGCTAATGCTACTGTCTGCCACCTGTTAAAAATCCACTCAATGTTTTATTTTAATTAGCAGGACAAATAAATTACCCCCAAAAGAATACAATCACATATGCAATTAGTCTTTGAATATGTTTGATAAAAACCTTTTCAGTTGAGACACCTAATTGTTAGATGGAAACTTTACAAACTAGCCGTGTGGCTACAAACTAATTAAATGTCACAGATATCTCATAGTTTTCTCACTTCGATTAATCTTATCTAGTTGAGAATTCCCATTAATCAACCACATCAATGTTAGGTAGTGTAGGTGTAGAAATTAAAGAGTTGTGTGTGCTGTGTTTGTCCTTGTATGAGATATTTAAGACCATCTACAGGGCTGAAAAGCCTCAGAATCACAGCAGTGACTGGAATGTGTTTCAGACAGACACTCAAGGCCACAATGTTTTTGATTCTTCTTCCTGAAACTTTGGGTTGGAGCTGGAGATATGCACTTAGAAATAGGAGTTTAATAGAAAACACACACATTACATTTTAGTCATTTAGCAGACGCTCTTATCCAGAGCGACTTACAGTTAGTTTATTTTTCATACTGGCCCCCCTTGGGAATCAAACCCACAACCCTGGCGTTGCAAACACCATGCTCTACCAACTGAGCTACATCCCTGCCAGCCATTCCCTCCCCTACCCTGGACCAATTGTGCGCCGCCCCATGGGTCTACCGGTCGCGGCCGGCTATGACAGAGCCTGGATTCGAACCAGGATCTCTAGTGGCACAGCGAGCACTGCGATGCAGCGCCTTAGACCACTGCGCCACTCGGGAGACTAGACACTCGGGAGACTAGACATTAGAGGCAGGCTTACACCTCCACAGCACACATCTCCACAGATGACATTTGTATAAATCCTTAGAGAATCATTGACCGCTTCAGAATCAATGAATCATTATAGACATGAGTGCAAATGTAGTTTTTTTGTCATTGGGGCTCAGCATAGGGTATTTCTCTCAAATAACCTGCCCAAGTTACCTATCAAATGTCAAGTATTTTTGGAGAGGTATTTGGCGTCCATGGAAATACCACACCTTGTGTTTTTTAATTCTGCACGAGAGCACATTCCTGCCAAGGATAGATAAGGTGTCGAGACCTTTCCGTCATTTCTTTCTCCCCTAAATCATTTCAGTTGGGGGCCGTGACTAACGATAAAGATAAACGGTTTAAGATGTTATTACACTGTAAATGAACATTATTAGTGTGCAGGAACAGTATAACGTTTCCTCTTTCACAACAAACTGATATTTGAGCTAATGGCTGACACGTATATCAAGTAACATCTAACTTGTCCAAATATGAACCCGAATGTCCTTAGGCTGTCAGTGGCGCCACATTTTCAGTAATTACTTGAATTGCAGTCACCGTTCCTTTTTGGAAATGAACAGCATGCACGCACGAACACACACACACACACACACACACACACACACACACACACACACACAAACAAACACAGCTAAGCTAAGAGATAGCCAGCCAAACTCCTGCCAGCTCTGTTTGTTCTGGGCAGTCATTTATTGGTTTTTGAAACACACACACACTCAGCATTTTATTGGCTTGTGTATTTGATATGCAACAGCAATGTCATGAAGAGTCTGTCCTCTTTTCCCTATTTATCAAATCACAGTGTTCTCCTTAGACAACCTGCCAACAGACACTTTATCAAATCACAGTGTTCTCCTTAGACAACCTGCCAACAGACACTTTATCAAATCACAGCGTTCTCCTTAGACAACCTGTCAAGAGACACTTCATCAAATCACAGTGTTCTCCTTAGACAACCTGTCAAGAGACACTTTAAGCTTTCATTTTGCATCACAGGAAGTTACAGTTGATGTCGGAAGTTTACATACACCTTAGCCAAATACATTTAAACTCTGTTTTTCACACTTCCTGACATTTAATCCCAGTAAAAATTCCCTGTTTTAGTTCAGTTAGGATAACCACTTTATTTTAAGAATGTAAAATGTCAGAATAATGATTTATTTCAGCTTTTATTTCTTTCATCACATTCCGAGTGGGTCAGAAGTTTACATACACTCAATTAGTATTTGATAGCATTGCCTTTAAATTGTTTAACTTGGGTCAAATGTTTCGAGTAGCCTTCCACAAGCTTCCCACAATAAATTGGGTGAATTTTGGCCCATTCCTCCTGACAGAGCTGGTGTAACTGAGTCAGGTTTGTAGGCCTCCTTGCTCGCACACGCTTTTTCAGTTCTGCCCACACATTTTCTATAGGATTGAGGTCAGGGCTTTGTGATGGCCACTCCAATATGTTGACTTTGTTGTCCTTAAGCCATTTTGCCACAACTTTGGAAGTATGCTTGGGGTCATTGTCCATTTGGAAGACCCATTTGCGACCAAGCTTTAACTTCCTGACTGATGTCTTGAGATGTTGCTTCAATATATCCACATAAGTTTCCTTCCTCATGATGCCATCTATTTTGTGAAGTGCACCAGTCCCTACTGCAGCAAAGCACCCTCACAGCATGATGCTGCCACCCCCGTGCTTCACAGTTGGGATGGTGTTCTTCGGCTTTTCCTCCAAACATAACGATGGTCATAATGGCCAAACAGTTCTAGTTTTGTTTCATCAGACCAGAGGACATTTGTCCAAAAACTACGATATTTTTTGCTATGTGCAGTTGCAAACCGTAGTCTGGCTTTTTTATGGCGGTTTTGGAGAAGTGGCTTCTTCCTTGCTGAGCGGCCTTTCAGGTTATGTCGATATAGGACTCGTTTTACTGTGGATATAGATACTTTTGTACCTGTTTCCTTCAGCATCTTCACAAGGTCCTTTGCTGTTGTTCTGGGATTGATTTCTCCTTTTCACACCAAAGTACGTTAATCTCTAGGATACAGAATGCGTCGCCTTCCTGAGCGGTATGACGGCTGCGTGGTCCCATGGTGTTTATACTTGTGTACTATTGGTTGTACAGATGAACGTGGTACCTTCAGGCGTTTGGAAATTGCTCCCAAGGATGAACCAGACTTGTGGAGGTCTACAATTTTCTTTCTGAGGTCTTGGCTGATTTCTTTTGATTTTCCCATGATATCAAGCAAAGAGGCACCGAGTTTGAAGGTAGGCCTTGAAATACATCCACAGGTACACCTCCAATTGACTCAAATGATGTCAATTAGCCTATCAGAAGCTTCTAAAGCAATGACATCATTTTCTGGAATTTTCCAAGCTGTTTAAAGGCACAGTCAACTTAGTGTATGTAAACTTCTGACCCACTGGAATTGTGATACAGTGAATTATAAGTGAAATAATCTGTCTGTAAACAATTGTTGGAAAAATCACTTGTGTCATGCACAAAGTAGATGTCCTAAACGACTTGCCAAAACTATAGTTTGTTAACAAGAAATGTGTGGAGTGGTTGAAAAACGAGTTTTAATGACCCCATCCTAAGTGTATGTAAACTTCCGACTTCAACTGTATGTACAGCAATCAGACTGTTAATGTAGAAGTTCTATTCAGAGGGTATACTCTGGCTAAGGCTGTTTCATTATCTAACATTAGTTTGAATGACTTTACATTGCATGACATAAACCGTAGTATACTGTAAGTAGCTGTACGTACACTACTGTAGACTAAATTAAATGAAAACTGTACCAGCTTGATCCATGTGTTATGTCAGTCCCAGGGCTTTATATACATTAAAAACCAAAAAAAAACTATATTTTAAGTGAGAATAGGCATTGGTCTGAAGCCGAAAAAGAAAGGAAGTGCACCATGCCTCCTCCACCCATGCTCTACCAAGGTTTTCCAGCACACAGCTTTGAACTACTACAGCAGATATGTTGGTATTGTACTTCAAACTATGTCTAGGCAGGTTGCTTATGATTCAAACCTTCTCAAACTCTTAGAGGAGATGTTTCCACAATAATGTGATTTTTACCGCATACATGGTAAAATATTAGATTATTCTCACACCACAGTAAGACATTTTCCCATTACGCTGCCTTTTCATGCTTAAACATATTTTTTTTTTTTAAGCAAGCTTTGCTTTTATACTTCCAAGACCATCAGGCTTGATTGAGCTGTTTTGTCTTGTAGTAATGTGGTTGACGCCTGTATTTGTGGTCCTCTGTAGCTCAATTGGTAGAGCATGGCGCTTGTAACGCCAGGGTAGTGGGTTCGATCCACGGGACCACCCATACGTAAAAATGTATGCACACATGACTGTAAGTCGTTTTGGATGAAAACGTATGCTAACTGGCATATTATTATTTCCTTGAAACTTTTATTTTATTGCTTAGAATTTTTTAAAATTATAATAACATCCTTTTTTGGTCAGTAGTTGCCCATCATAACAACAGGTGGTGGTATGTTGGACACAGTAGGTCAGATAGATATAGGCTGTCTGCATTCCTGATTTCTGTAACTGTTAGCTTACCTGTGTAATATTGACATAAGCTCAGAACAACTTTTATTTCTAACATGGTCCTGTTTTATCAGTTGTTGTGCTGATCAATGGACAGTTCATTACCTCTGTCAAAGTTATGTTTGTGTGATGCAACAATAATACACATTTACAATAGGCCTAAATCAAAAAATACATACAGCCAAATTATATATATAAACTCAGCAAAAAAAGAAATGTCCTCTCACTTTCAACTGCGTTTATTTTCAGTAAACTTAACATGTGTAAATATTTGTATGAACATAATAAGATTCAACAACTGAGACATAAACTGAACAAGTTCCACAGACATGTAACTAACAGAAATGGAATAATGTGTCCCTGAACAAAGGGGGGGGGGGGGGGGGGTCAAAAGTAACAGGCCGTATCTGGTGTGGCCACCAGCTGCATTAAGTACTGCAGGGCATCTCCTCCTCATGGACTGCACCAGATTTGCCAGTTCTTGCTGTGAGATGTTACCCCACTCTTCCACCAAGGCACCTGCAAGTTCCCGGACATTTCTGGGGGGAATGGCCCTAGCCCTCACCCTCCGATCCAACAGGTCCCAGACGTGCTCAAATCGATTGAGGTCCGGGCTCTTCGCTGGCCATGGCAGAACACTGACATTCCTGTCTTGCAGGAAATCACGCACAGAACAAGCAGTATGGCTGGTCGCATTGTCATGCTGGAGTGTCGTGTCAGGATGAGCCTGCAGGAAGGGTACCAAATGAGGAAGGAGAATTCTTCCCTGTAACGCACAGCGTTGAGATTGCCTGCAATGACGACAAGCTCAGTCCGATGATGCTGTGACACACCGCCCCAGACCATTACATTTTACATTTTAATCATTTAGCAGACACTCTTATCCAGAGCGACTTACAGGAGCAATTAGGGTTAAGTGCCTTGCTCAAGGGCACATCGACAGATTTTTCACCTAGTTGGCTCGGGGATTAGAACCAGCGACCTTTCGGTTACTGGCACAACGCTCTTAACCACTAAGCTACCTGCCGCCCCATGACGGACTGGTGTGGCCACCAGCTGCATTAAGTACTGCAGGGCATCTCCTCCTCATGGACTGCACCAGATTTGCCAGTTCTTGCTGTGAGATGTTACCCCACTCTTCCACCAAGGCACCTGCAAGTTCCCGGACATTTCTTTGAAAGACAGGGTCCTGAAAATGGGACCTTCCTTTTTTTGCTGAGTTTAGATTTATACCATGACGGACTCTCCACCTCCAAATCAATCCCGCTCCAGAGTACAGGCCTCGGTGTAACGCTCATTCCTTCGACGAAAATGCGAATCCGACCATCACCCCTGGTGAGACAAAACCGTGACTCGTCAGTGAAGAGCACTTTTTGCCAGTCCTTCTGGTCCAGCGACGGTGGGTTTGTGCCCATAGGCGACGTTGTTGCCGGTGTTGTCTGGTGAGGACCTGTCTTACAACAGGCCTACAAGACCTCAGTCCAGCCTCTCTCAGCCTATTTTGGACAGTCTGAGCACTGATGGAGGAATTGTGCGTTCCTGGTGTAATTCGGGCAGTTGTTGTTGCCATCCTGTACCTGTCCCGCAGGTGTGATGTTTGGATGTACCGATCCTGTGCAGGTGTTGTTACACGTGGTCTGCCTGTCTCCCTGTGGTCGGTGGTCGGTCCTGTCTCCCTGTAGCGCTGTCTTAGGTGTCTCAAAGTACAGATATTGCAATTTATTGCCCTGGACATATCTGCGGTCCTCATGCCTCCTTGCAGCATGCCTAAGGCACGTTCACGAAGATGAGTAGGGACCCTGGGCATCTTTCTTTTGGTGTTGTTCAGAGTCAGTAAAAAGGCCTCTTTAGTGTCCTAAGTTTTCATAACTGTGACCTTAATTGCCTACCATCTGTAAGCTGTTAGTGTCTTAACGACCGTTCCACGGGTGCATGTTCATGAATTGTTTATGGTTCATTGAACATGCATGGGAAACAGTGTTTAAACCCTTTACAATGAAGATCTGTGAAGTTATTTGGATTTCTACTAATTATCTTTGAAAGACAGGGTCCTGAAAATGGGACCTTCCTTTTTTTGCTGAGTTTAGATTTATACAGTACCAGCCAAACGTTTGGACACGCCTACTCATTCAAGGGTTTTTCTTTATTTTTACTATTTTCTACATTAGAAAAATAGTGAATACATCAAAACTATGAAGTAACACATATGGAATCATGTAGTAACCAAACATTTTTAAACAAATCAAAATATATGATATATTTGAGATTCTTCAAATAGCCACCCTTTGCCTTGATGACAGCTTCGCACACTCTTGGCATTCTCTCAACCAGCTTCATGAGGTAGTCACCTGGAATGCATTTCAATTAACAGGTGTGCCTTCTTAAAAGTTAATTTGTGGAATTTCTTTCCTTCATAATGTGTTTGAGCCAATCAGTTTTGTTGTGACAAGGTAGGGGGGGGGTGTACAGAAGATAGCCCTATTTGGTAAAAGACCAAGTCCATATTATGTCAAGAACAGCTCAAATAAGCGAAGAGAAATGACAGTACATCAATACTTTAAGACATGAAGGTCAGTCAATATGGAACATTTCAAGAACTTTGAACGTTTCTTCAAGTGCATTCGCAAAAACCTTCAAGCGCTATGATGAAACTGGCTGTCATGATGACCGCCACAGGAAAGGAAGACCCAGAGTTACCTCTGCTGCAGAGGATAAGTTCAGTTAACTGCACCTCAGATTGCAGCCCAAATAAATGCTTCACAAAGTTCAAGTAACAGACACATGTCAACATCAACTAGGCAACCTTGGCCTTACATTTAAAAAAAACTTCCTTGGCAGAATATAGCTAGCTAGCTTTCCTCGCTTACATTTTAGCAGACGCTCTTATCCAGAGCGACTTATATGAGCAATTAGGGTTAAGTGCCTTGCTTAAGGGCACATCAACAGATTTTTCACCTAGTTGGCTCAGGGATTAGAACCAGCGACCTTTCGGTTACTGGCACAACGCTCTTACCCACTAAGCTACCCGTTACCTGCCGCTTGTTGGTTAGCTAGCTAGCCAGCTAGCCAATGTTAGTTCTCATCTGATTGGTATTCTATCTGTGGTATAACGTTATGTTATCTAGTTAGTTAACATTACAGCTGCTGGCTAGCTAGCAAGTTAGCGACCTAACATTAGCTAATCAAAACAAAACCACATTCAGCTCACTAATAACAACCAACCCATTTTTCATGTTGGACAATTTATCTCTATGCATTTATTGATTAACCTCAGATTGAGTACCAACATATAGCTATCTATAGTAGCCTAGGTTTGTCCTCAACAACTTCTTATCATGACTGGCTGCTGCCTGGCTGGTGCAGGCTGCCAGCTGTTTGTGTTGTTGAGTTGCTGAGCAACCAAGTTGCTGGCCCGGTTTTAGATCTCTGAGATTCGGCTGAAAAAAATATGTTAGCATTGTCAGAAATGCTACAAAAAGGTAGCACATCGTTGGTTCTTAATGGACAGAAATGAGCACGTGAGCGCAATACATTATAAAGTTCTTAAAAACTATTGCACCTACCAATTTACTCAATCCAGCATTTTTTAAAAGTCCAATGGTCACTTCATGGAAGCTATAGTCTCGCTTTAATCTGACGTCTAAACTTTAATCTAGGTAGCTGCAAGAAATACTCTTAAAACTCAATTGCTAACGACCCTGTTAAAAACATCTAGTATGTGGTTCTCGGTAACGGACAAACCTCTCATGATGAGAGGCAGGGAGTGTGTTGTGCACCTCCAATGAAGTTGATTTGCGAATTTTCATTGAGATTGGTGTCACATTGGCTTAGATATGATGGTAGGGAGATTTGAATTGAACACTGAGCTTCAACCAATGCCTATATAGACAAGACTATTATCCCATCTGTAATCTTCTGGTCAGTTCTCAAAAGACAACATCCACTTTTATAGCTGTTTATGACACGTCATAATATAATTAAACAACAAGGCCTGAGGGGGTGTGGTATATGGCTAATATACCACAGCTAAGGGCTGCTCTTAAGCACGACGCAACGGGGAGAGCCTGGATACAGCCCTTAGCCGTGGTATATTGGCCATATACCACAACCCCCAGAGGTGCCTTATTGCTATTATAAACTGGTTACCAACGTAATTAGAGCAGTGAAAATAAATATTTTGTCATACCCGTGGTATACGGTCTGATATACCACGGCTGTCAGCCAATCAGCATTCAGGGCTCGGACCACCCAGTTTATAATGACAGTTTAACGTAAGCCTTATGATGGGAGAGTTGAACTAAGGTGGAGCCAGCTGCTTTAAGAGGCCAATGCCAGAAGAGATGTGTGTGTGTGTTTGTTTGCATGTGCTCATGCTCTACAACATTCGCAGAGTACGACCCTACCTTACACAGAAAGCGGCACAGGTCCTAATCCAGGCACTTGTCATCTCCCGTCTGGATTACTGCAACTCACTGTTGGCTGGGCTCCCTGCCTGTGCCATTAAACCCCTACAACGTATCCAGAACGCTGCAGCCCGTCTGGTGTTCAACCTTCCCAAGTTCTCTCATGTCACCCCGCTCCTCCGCACACTCCACTGGCTTCCAGTTGAAGCTCGCATCTACTACAAAACCATGGTGTTTGCCTACGGAGCTGTGAGGGGAACGGCACCTCCTTACCTTCAGGCTCTGATCAGACCCTACACCCAAACGAGGGCACTACGTTCATTCACCTCTGGCCTGCTAGCCACACTACCTCTGCGGAAGCACAGTTCCCGGTCAGCCCAGTCAAAAGCTATTGGCTGCTCTGGCACCCCAATGGTGGAACAAGTTCCCCCACGACACCAGGACAGCGGAGTCACTGACCACCTTCCGGAGACACTTGAAACCCTACCTCTTTAAGGAATACCTGGAATAGTATAACAGCAATTCTTCTACCCCCCCCCCCCCCCCCCCCCCATAAAAAAAAGGGTGGTTGTCCCACTGGCTATCCTAAGTTGAATGCACCAATTTGTAAGTCGCTCTGGATAAGAGCGTCTACTAAATGACTTAAATGTAAATGTAAAAATGTGTGTTTGCATGTTCATGTTCTGTGGGTGTATACGTGTGTGTGTGTGTGTGTGTGAATAATCCAGAATCCATCTCACAGCCTTTTCTCCTCCATGGAGACCAAACCAAGGGAATCTTTATTTTTTCTGTTTTCTTGTTATTAGCCCTTTTATCGCATGTTTATTAGCCCCGTTATCGCCTGTTCATTAGCCCTGTTATCGCCTGTTCATTAGCCCTGTTATCGCCTGTTCATTAGCCCTGTTATCGCCTGTTCATTAGCCCCGTTATCGCATGTTTATTTGCCCTGTTATCGCCTGTTCATTAGCCCCGTTATCGCATGTTTATTAGCCCTGTTATCGCCTGTTCATTAGTCCCGTTATCGCATGTTTATTAGCCCTGTTATCGCCTGTTCATTAGCCCCTGTTATCGCCTGTTCATTAGCCCTGTTATCGCCTGTTCATTAGCCCTGTTATCGCCTGTTCATTAGCGCTGGTGTTAAAGGATTAAAAGTAAAAGTGGAAACAGAGTTTGTCTCTGCTGAGGCTGTGACACTAGAGAGTTCAGGAGGGATGTAGAGCTTGCCATGACTACAGGCTGTAGATTCAGACTTCATTGCTTTGGAGGCCATATGTGATATAAATCCTTATGTAAACAAACGATGCTAAGTACCATAGAATTTGTAATTAGATGGAATATTGAGCCACAAGCCTGACCTTTCAGCTGAGACGTTTTACGACAAGCTAATTGTGAGCTGATACTATATTGTGATATGTATACAGTTTTAATAGAAACAGACTACCTATCGGTATGCAAAACTTCACATTATCAGTATTTTTTTTTACATTTCAGTCGACGCTCTTATCCAGAGCGACTTACAGTTAGGCCCCCCGTGGGAAACGAACCCACAACCCTGGCGTTGCAAGCGCCATGCTCTACCAACTGAGCTACAGGGGACTACGGTATTTAGACTGAATATTTAGCCTCATGCAGTAAATGTGTTTGAACCTTCTTGACCTTTATTAATTGTTCAGCACTGCTGCTTGAATATGCTAATGTTTATTTCCAGCATTAACATTTAACAAGTAAATGGTAAATAATTAATAAACACTGTTTTTTATACAAGTTTGACCTCTCAAGGCCTTTCAAACAGAATAAAACACAATATAATGTAACAGAATGAACTACTTTTGTAAAAGTCTATCAGTGTGTAGATTCCCCTTCTCTGTTTTGACTTGTCCAGGGATTGATCTTCCTGATCCATCTTCATGACTCTGTGCTCCATCGCCAGCCATTGCCATGATGATGAGGCATCAGTGCTCGTTATGTCATGTCTGGAGGTCAATCCTGGATTGATTGGAGATGTTGAAGACACGGGTGCAGAAGTGAGTGATGGCGAAGGGACGAATGAGAGAGAGAGAGAGAGAGAGAGAGGGGGAGAGAATGATGCTGTAGGGATGGAAGAGAGAGTGAGTTATGTTTTACAGAGAGATAGAGAGCGAGAGAAAGAGGAGTGATGAGCTACTCTAATCAGTCCCATTCCATTGGTATTTCTGTGGCACCATCTGTGGACCAATACACTCTTATTTTCAGCTGGAAATGTCACAAAAAATTGCTGCACAGCAAACACACCAGCCAGGTCACCCGTGATACAAGTCAGTATTCAACGTCCATCCATGTCTGAGGACGTCAGGAGACGACGTGGAAACTGGCCACTAGGGGCAACAGTGAGCGCTGTTACCTTAAAGTAGGCTTTGGTTTTGATAGGGCGTTGTGGACAGGGATGGCGGATAGGCGTAAGTATCTGCCTCTGGTGCCAAAGCGCCAAAGGTTGCATGTTCAAATCATGTTTTTTAAATTTTTGTTTTAAGTCTATCCCAAACCTTAACCATTCAGAGTTAATGCCTAACCTTAAGATTTCAGAGTTAATGCCTAACCTTAAGATTTCAGAGTTAATGCCTAACCTTAAGATTTCAGAGTTAATGCCTAAACTTAACAATACATTTTTTTCTCCCCAATTGGTAGTTACATCAAACCTCACCCAAAATCAATTTTAATAGTTACGAGCTTGTCTCATCACTGCAACTCCCCAAGGGGCTCAGGAGAGGCAAAGGTCGAGAGC
Source organism: Coregonus sp. 'balchen' (assembly GCA_902810595.1). Classification (NCBI taxonomy): domain Eukaryota; kingdom Metazoa; phylum Chordata; class Actinopteri; order Salmoniformes; family Salmonidae; genus Coregonus; species Coregonus sp. 'balchen'. The sequence goes on from LR778259.1 coordinate 30,009,235, forward strand.
CATGCATACCCCGAAACCCAACCCTGCCAAGCCACACTGCTCGCTTAACCCAGAAGCACCAATGTATCAGAGGAAACACCATCCAACTGACAAGCAGGGTCAGCTTGCAGGCACCCAGCGCACCACAAGGAGTCGCTAGAGCATGACGAGACAAGGAAATCCCGGCCGGCCAAACCCTCCACTAACGCTGAACCGATTGTGCGCCGCCCCATGGGTCTCCCGGTCACAGCCGGCTGTGACACAGCCTGGGTTCGAACCCGAGGCTGTAGTGGTGCCTCAGACCGCTGCGCCACTCGGGAGGCCATGAACGTACACTACCGGTCAAAAGTTTTAGAACACCTACTCATTCAAGGGTTTTTCTGATTTTTTTTTACTATTTTCTACATTATAGAATAATAGTGAAGACATCAAAACTACGAAATAATGCCAAGAGTGTGCAAAGCTGTCATCAAGGCAAAGGGTGGCTATTTGAAGAACCTCAAATATATAATATATTTAGATTTGTTTAACAATTTTTTGGTTACTACATGATTCCATATGTGTTATTTCATAGTTTTGATGTCTTCACTATTATACTACAATGTAGAAAATAGAGAAAATAAAGAAAACCCTTGAATTAGTAGGTGTTGTGTTATAGCAGCAATACCCACTGCCCTGTTGTAATTTGTTGGTCATTGGAACCGATATGTTCCGCATAATTTATCCCAAAGCGGAAAGTTGTCGTCCGAGCGAGCGGATTTGTGACTTATGATGAAGCTTACAGTGAATCACGGGTGGAAATTAAAAACTGTCAGAGGCTGACAGCCTCCATGGCTTTAATGCTGAAATTAGTCGTTCATCTACGCTGCTGCTCTTCCCTCTGCAGTTAAAGTGTGGAAGTAGAGAAGCAAAGTACTCCATAGGTCTAACAGACAGTGGAGGTGACACATCACTCCAGTGGGTGTTGAGATTGACTGGATATCCATATATTATATTATATTGTATTAGATTGTATTATATTATTTATAAAACAGTTGTGTAATGTAATGGTGAATTTCAAACCCCCTTTCAAGAGAACAACATCTCACTACATATTTTAAAGGCTCAACAGTTGTAGACAAGGTGTGGAGCGCACTTTCAGCTTATCACAAAGCTTTCAACAGGCTAGACAAAGATAAGACGTGATTCTGAAGGGGAACGAGAGTAGAGTCAAAGATCACCTGCTGATCCCTTAAAGTGGCCATATCTTGCCTGAGCGACACCTGAATGCCAATGACCTTATGCTAATCTGACCTTTCGCCAGCGAGGCCTCAGACTGTCTCCAGGGTTCCGTTGTGTGCTTACAGACACAACGGAACCCTGTGTAAAACACACTTCCTGTCTAGTGACCGGTGGAACTGAAGTCCTTGTGTTCCTCAGTTATCAGTGGAATGTTGAATTTACATTTGAATTGGATCATGATGTGGTCGTAGACTCCCTGCACTTGCTGCTTGACGTAAACACGAGTCGGAGAGTAGTTTATAGAGCCATGTTATTATTAATTGGTTGAAGATGATAGGCAGTCAGACTGACTCACATTAGCCATACAGAATCCAACTAATATCTGACAAACTGACTCTCAGAGGCTTTAGGGGGATATCATTGAAGTGGGTAAATAAGAGCCCTGCAGAATTAGAGCAGAGCCTTGGAGAGGTGTGTGAGCGTGCCTGTGTGTGTGTGTGTGTGTGTCTGTGTGTGTGTGTGTGTGTGTGTGTGAGTGTGTGTGTGTGTGTGTGTGTGTGTGGTGTGTGTGTGTGTGTGAGTGTGTGTGAGTGTGTGTGTGTGTGTGTGTGTGTGTGTGTGTGTGTGTGTGTGAGTGTGTGTGTGAGTGAGTGTGTGTGTGTGTGTGTGTGTGTGTGTGTGTGTGTGTGTGTGAGTGTGTGTGTGTGTGTGTGTGTGTGTGAGTGTGTGTGTGTGTGTGTGTGAGAGAGTGTGTGTGTGTGTGTGTGTGTGTGTGTGAGTGTGTGTGTGTGTGTGTGTGTGTGTGTGTGTGTGGTGTGTGAGCGTGCCTGTGTGTGTGTGTGTGTGTGTGTGTGTGTGTGAGTGTGTGTGAGTGTGAGTGTGTGTGTGAGTGTGTGTGTGTGTGTGTGTGTGTGTGTGTGTGTGTGTGTGTGTGTGTGTGAGAGAGTGTGTGTGTGTGTGTGAGTGTGTGTGTGAGTGTGTGAGTGCGCCTGTGTGCGAGTGTGTGTCTGCATCTGCCTTTCTTTCTGTGTGTCCGTATGACGTTTCCGTGCATCCACACCTGTGTATGAGAATGTGTGTGTGTATTCTCTGAACCATACTCCTGTTGATGTGATTGAAGACAATGCGTCCACTCCCACCGTCTCTTTGGTACGCCACCTTCACTAACTCTGCTGACGTTAAACACTCTAATAAAGATATAAGAAACCTTAAACAGATGTGATTCGTCAGCTCCTTTGTCTGTTGTGATTGAGTTGATGTCTCATGTCGACAATACTGTATAACACTGGAGAGGAACAGAACTGCTGGGAGGAACTCTTGTTAGCATTGTCCTGAGTGACGACAGTATTTTGTTGACTCTGCCTACAGAGTGAAAGTCTCTTAAGAGAACCCTTGCTGTTGTTTCCTTTGGGTTTACTGTTTTGTAATAAAGGTTAGTTTAGATACAGGCCTACGGTTAATTCACATTCAGTGTTTGATCAGTACAACTCCCTACTGCCTCCTTGCAAAGATAATATTTAATAATTTCATTACAGATTGTGCTGACTGTAACACTGTTGCGATTCTATTTAATTCAACCCAATACTTTTCTGACATTCAACCTCATACAGCACCTTCTTCTTCGCAACAAGTTCCATTTCCAAGCCCTGATCATTGAGCGCTTCAGTCTTCTGTTCCACCCAGTCACTAAACCACCTGATTCATCCCTGACCCAGGGAGACAGGGAGAACCACCTGATTCACCCCTGACCCTGGGAGACAGGGAGATCCACCTGATTCACCCCTGACCCTGGGAGACAGGGAGATCCACCTGATTCACCCCTGACCCAGGGAGACAGGGGGAACCACCTGATTCATCCCTGACCCAGGGAGACAGGGAGATCCACCTGATTCACCCCTGACCCTGGGAGACAGGGAGAACCACCTGATTCACCCCTGACCCTGGGAGACAGGGAGAACCACCTGATTCACCCTGACCCTGGGGAGGTGTGTCGAGCTGATTCCTGTACTCTGTGGTGGAGGGGAGACACTGATTACCTGTGGTAGAAGGGGTGCACTGTTTGTGGGATGTGAAGGGGACCTGTTGTTGTGACTGCCTGTGTGGAGACGGGACACCTGTTGATCTTGACTGACCCTGTGGGACGTGGAGACTGTGTATGCTGTGACCTGACCCTGTGTGAGAGGTGGGTATGTTATTGTGTGTGGGAGGGTGACCTTGTTCTGGTCAGGATGTGGGAGGTGACGTTCCATCCGATGGGGCAGTGTGGTCCTGTCATCTGACCCTTTCTTTCTGTAGGGGTCCGTCTGACTTTCACCCTGCACCCACCTGTGTGAGAAGGTGTTGATTCATCCTGAACCATGACCCTGTGGGAGTGAATGAGACCAATGCGTCCACTCCCACCGCTCTTGGGAGCCACGCACTAACCGCTGACTTAACACTCTACTGAAGATATAGAAACCTTAAACAATGTGATTCGTCACTCCTTTGCCTGTTGGATTGAAGTTGAGTTATTCGACATGAACTGAAACACTGGAGCAGGAAACAGAACTGCTGGGAGGGAAACTCTTGTTAGCACTGTACCCTGAGTCGAGCGGACCAGATGTTCGACCCTGACCTGGACAGGTGGAACACCTTAGAGCACCCTCTGGCCCTTGGGATTACGGTGTAAAACACTGATTAGACTACAGGACTAGGTTAATTCACCTATTCATGACTTGACCTAGTACAAGAAACCCCTATCTCCTGCCCGCCTGGAAGAGGGATAACTGTAATCATCTTCCATTGACCGACCCTGGGAGACGGGACATAACCACCTGTTGCATCCCTACTTGGAGAAAGAGAACCACTGATTTCCCCCTGACCCTGGAGACAGAGACACCTGATTCAGCACCTGACCCTACCTGGTAGACAGGAACACCTGATTCATCCAACGACCCTGACATGGAGCACGCTTCAGTCTCTGTCCACCCGTCACAAACCACCTGATTCACCCTGACCCATGGAGACAGGGAGAACCACCTGATTCACCCCTGACCCTGGGAGACAGGGAGAATCCACCTGATTCACCCCTGACCCTGGGAGACAGGGAGACCACCTGATTCACCCCTGACCCATGGGAGACAGGGGGAACCACCTGATTCACCCTGACCCGGGAGACAGGGAGACCACCTGATTCACCCCTGACCCTGGGAGACAGGGAGAACCACCTGATTCACCCCTGACCCTGGGAGACAGGGAGAACCACCTGATTCACCCCCTGACCCTGGGAGACAGGGAGAACCACCTGATTCACCTGACCTGACCCTGGGAGACAGGGAGAACCACCTGATTCACCCCTGACCCTGGGAGACAGGGGGAACCACCTGATTCACCGACCTGACCCTGGGAGACAGGGAGAACCACCTGATTCACCCCTGACCCTGGGAGACAGGAGAAACCACCTGATTCACTGCCCTGACCCTGGGAGACAGGGAGAACCACCTGATTCATCCCTGACCCTGACCCTGGGAGAAGGGAACCACCTGATTCACCCTGACCCTGACCCTGGAGACAGGGAGAACCACCTGATTCACCACCTGACCCGGTGAGACAGGGAGACCACCTGATTCACCCCTGACCCTGGGGGACAGGGAGAACCACCTGATTCACACCTGACCCTGACCCTGGAGACAGGGAGAACCACCTGATTCACCCCTGACCCTGACCCTGGAGACAGGGAGAACCACCTGATTCACCCCTGACCCTGGGAGACAGGGAGAACCACCTGATTCACCCTGCCCTGACCCTGGGGACAGGGGAACCACCTGATTCACCCCTGACCCTGGGAGACAGGGGAACCACCTGATTCACCCCTGACCCTGGGAGACAGGAGAACCACCTGATTCACCCCTGACCCACCCTGGGAGACAGGGAGAACCACCTGATTCACCCCTGACCCTGGGAGACAGGGAGAACCACCTGATTCACCCCTGACCCTGGGAGACAGGGGGAACCACCTGATTCACCCCTGACCCTGGGAGACAGGGGAGAACCACCTGATTCACCCCTGACCCTGACCCTGGGAGACAGGGAGAACCACCTATTCATCCTTGACCCTGACCCTGGGAGACAGGGAGAACCACCTGATTCATCCTTGACCCTGACCCTGGGAGAGAGGGGGAACCACCTGATTCATCCCTGACCCTGACCCTGGGAGACAGGGAAAACCACCTGATTCACCCCTGACCTGGGGAGAAAGGGAGAACCACCTGATTCACCCCTGACCCTGGGAGACAGGGAGAACCACCTGATTCACCCCTGACCCTGACCCTGGTAGACAGGGAGAACCACCTGATTCACCCCTGAACCTGACCCTGGTAGACAGGGAGAACCACCTGATTCATCCCTGACCCTGACCCTGGGTGACAGGGAGAACCACCTGATTCACCCCCTGACCCTGGGAGACAGGGAGAACCACCCTGATTCACCCCTGACCCTGGGAGACAGAGAGAACCACCTGATTCACCCCTGACCCCAACCCTGGGAGACAGGGAGAACCACCTGATTCACCCCTGACCCTGGGAGACAGGGAGAACCACCTGATTCACCCCTGACCCTGGGAGACAGGGGGAACCACCTGATTCACCCCTGACCCTGGGAGACAGGGGGAACCACCTGATTCACCCCTGACCCTGGGAGACAGGGAGAACCACCTGATTCACCCCTGACCCTGACCCTGGGAGACAGGGAGAACCACCTGATTCATCCTTGACCCTGACCCTGGGAGACAGGGAGAACCACCTGATTCATCCTTGACCCTGACCCTGGGAGAGAGGGGGAACCACCTGATTCATCCCTGACCCTGACCCTGGGAGACAGGGAAAACCACCTGATTCACCCCTGACCTGGGGAGAAAGGGAGAACCACCTGATTCACCCCTGACCCTGGGAGACAGGGAGAACCACCTGATTCACCCCTGACCCTGACCCTGGTAGACAGGGAGAACCACCTGATTCACCCCTGAACCTGACCCTGGTAGACAGGGAGAACCACCTGATTCATCCCTGACCCTGACCCTGGGTGACAGGGAGACCCACCTGATTCACCCCTGACCCTGGGAGACAGGGAGAACCACCTGATTCACCCCTGACCCTGGGAGACAGAGAGAACCACCTGATTCACCCCTGACCCCAACCCTGGGAGACAGGGAGAACCACCTGATTCACCCCTGACCCTGGGAGACAGGGAGAACCACCTGATTCACCCCTGACCCTGGGAGACAGGGGGAACCACCTGATTCACCCCTGACCCTGGGAGACAGGGGGAACCACCTGATTCACCCCTGACCCTGGGAGACAGGGAGAACCACCTGATTCACCCCTGACCCTGACCCTGGGAGACAGGGAGAACCACCTGATTCATCCTTGACCCTGACCCTGGGAGACAGGGAGAACCACCTGATTCATCCTTGACCCTGACCCTGGGAGAGAGGGGGAACCACCTGATTCATCCCTGACCCTGACCCTGGGAGACAGGGAAAACCACCTGATTCACCCCTGACCTGGGGAGAAAGGGAGAACCACCTGATTCACCCCTGACCCTGGGAGACAGGGAGAACCACCTGATTCACCCCTGACCCTGACCCTGGTAGACAGGGAGAACCACCTGATTCACCCCTGACCCTGACCCTGGTAGACAGGGAGAACCACCTGATTCATCCCTGACCCTGACCCTGGGTGACAGGGAGAACCACCTGATTCACCCCTGACCCTGGGAGACAGGGAGAACCACCTGATTCACCCCTGACCCTGGGAGACAGGGGGAATCACCTGATTCACCCCTGACCCTGGGAGACAGGGAGAACCACCTGATTCATCCCTGACCCTGGGAGACAGGCAGAACCACCTGATTCATCCCTGACCCTGGGAGACAGGGAGCTAGATTGGTTCTTTCAGTACCTGTGATTGGTTGAATGAGCATCATAATTGGTTCAATCAAGATGGTAATTGGCTAGATGAGGAGTGTGGGGGGGGGTATTGCTCATGTCTGGTCTAGCTGTGTGTGTGTGTGTGTGTGTGTGTGTGTGTTTGTGCATGCAACCGAGTGAGTAAGAGTTCAAAGTTCAAATGTGCTAGAAAAGATACAGACACATATTTTCGATGAACTCTGTGTGGCCCGGAAAAGTCAAGAGTTTAAATTGAACTAAAGGCCATCAGTGCTACTTTCTCAGTCTTCAGAAGATAGTCATTAAGATACTGCATAAAGCACACCATATATCCTGACCTTTCACTCTCTTCACTTCAACTAAAACAAAACGTTTAATACACTGTCCTTACCCTTCCCATGTGAATAGGACAATTAATATTCAACATTAAATAGCAAGTGGATTGGTGTCACACTGAAAGATGCTATTATGATGGTTTCATTGCAGATAGTAGTTAATTAACTGATAGTGTTTCTCTATTCAGTGAGACTATGAGGCAGAGAATACGACTGAAAGGGCTGACAGAATATTGGACATTAGAGATAACAGAGAAACGTGTTCAATTAAAACCACAGATAGAATTTCACACTGTTGAAGGTTGAATGTGAACAACGCAGGTTCTTCTTCATTACTTTTAGTCCATAACAATAGGCCCACATGAGGGTATGAATTTCAATGTTTTCCACTGCCTTGGGTAGGAAGTTGCCCGTAAGCACAGATCTATTATTATTATGGGAAAACCCCAGACTGACCTTAGTGTCTAGTAAACTTCATCCTTATCGGTATAGAATTTGTTAAAGTACCTGGAAATATCTGAGTCAAGCTTTTTCTTTGATCTCCTGGAGATGACATGTTTCATTCAACCTTCCTCCACTATCATAGCTCAGACTAAATCAATTGGAGCACCACCAGGAAATGAAGGAAATTCTATTTTTACTAACACAAACTCAATGGATTGGGTCTAGAGGAAACACAGTTCTTCCTTCCTGGATGTGATGCTTTTGATCAACTTTCCCCAACCAGGCGAGTCGGTGCTGTATCGGTTATATCCTCCCTTTCTCTCCACCAATGTGAAACAATGTGCTTTATTCAATTCCAGAATAAATCCAATCTCATGCTTCACAGTCTGGAGAGGAGGAGTGAAGAGGGGATGAATGAACGAGACAGTGTGGCGGAGCGAGGGGGGATGTTGACACAAATCCACAAATCCCTAGGGTCGCTCCAGTGGGACGTAGGGGGCACAGATAAGGGATTCCAGGAAATTAACCAATTAATGAGCAAATCAATTAACCAACCAATTACCCAGTCGATTATAGAGTTACATTTTACATTTTAGTCATTTAGCAGACGCTCTTATCCAGAGTGACTTACAGTTAGTGAGTGCGTACATTTTCATACTGAGTTAATGGGAATTTGTGTATCTATTAGGAATGGATGGGTGATGGGAAGGGAGTGCCAGTAAATCAGATAAAATATAATCACATAAGACAAATAGTGCCTTACAAAAGTATTCATCCCCCTTGTCGTTTTTTCCTATTTTGTTGCATTACAACCTGTAATTAAATTTGATTTTTATTTGGATTTCATGTAATGGACATACACAAAATAGTCAAAATTGGTGAAGGGAAAAAAACTTGTTTCAAAAAATTCCAAAAAAATAAACAACGGAAAAGTGGTGCGTGCATATGTATTCACCCCCTTTGGTATGAAGCCCCTAAATAAGATCTGGTGCAAACAATTACCTTCAGAAGTCACATAATTAGTTCAATAAAGTGTCACATGATCTCAGTATAGAGTGGGGAGAACAAGTATTTGATACACTGCCGATTTTGCAGGTTTTCCTACTTACAAAGCATGTAGAGGTCTGTAATTTTTATCATAGGTACACTTCAACTGTGAGAGACGGAATCTAAAACAAAAATCCAGAAAATCACATTGTATGATTTTTAAGTAATTCATTTGCGTTTTATTGCATGACATAAGTATTTGATACATCAGAAAAGCAGAACTTAATATTTGGTACAGAAACCTTTGTTTGCAATTACAGTGATCATGCGTTTCCTGTAGGTCTTGACCAGGTTTGCACACACTGCAGCAGGGATTTTGGCCCACTCCTCCATACAGACCTTCTCCAGATCCTTCAGGTTTCGGGGCTGTCGCTGGGCAATACGGACTTTCAGCTCCCTCCAAAGATTTTCTATTGGGTTCAGGTCTGGAGACTGGCTAGGCCACTCCAGGACCTTGAGATGCTTCTTACGGAGCCACTCCTTAGTTGCCCTGGCTGTGTGTTTCGGGTCGTTGTCATGCTGGAAGACCCAGCCACGATCCATCTTCAATGCTCTTACTGAGGGAAGGAGGTTGTTGGCCAAGATCTCGCGATACATGGCCCCATCCATCCTCCCCTCAATACGGTGCAGTTGTCCTGTCCCCTTTGCATAAAATCATCCCCAAAGAATTATGTTTCCACCTCCATGCTTCACGGTTGGGATGGTGATCTTGGGGTTGTACTCATTCTTCTTCTTCCTCCAAACACGGCGAGTGGAGTTTAAACCAAAAAGCTCAATTTTTGTCTCATCAGACCACATGACCTTCTCCCATTCCTCCTCTGGATCATCCAGATGGTCATTGGCAAACTTCAGACGGGCCTGGACATGCGTTGGCTTGAGAAGGGGGACCTTGCGTGCACTGCAGGATTTGAATCTATGACGGCGTAGTGTGTTACTAATGGTTTTCTTTGAGACTGTGGTCCCAGCTCTCTTCAGGTCATTGACCAGGTCCTGCCGTGTAGTTCTGGGCTGATCCCTCACCTTACTCATGATCATTGATGCCCCATGAGGTGAGATCTTGCATGGAGCCCCAGACCGAGGGTGATTGGCCGTCATCTTGAACTTCTTCCATTTTCTAATAATTGCGCAAACAGTTGTTGCCTTCTCACCAAGCTGCTTGCCTATTGTCCTGTAGCCCATCCCAGCCTTGTGCATGTCTACAATTTTATCCCTGAAGTCTTTACACAGCTCTCTGGTCTTGGCCATTGTGGAGAGGTTGGAGTCTGTTTGATTGAGTGTGTGGACAGGTGTCTTTTATACAGGTAACGAGTTCAAACAGGTGCAGTTAATACAGGTAATGAGTGGAGAACAGGAGGGCTTCTTAAAGAAAAACTAACAGGTCTGTGAGAGCCAGAATTCTTACTGGTTGGTAGGTGATCAAATACTTATGTCATGCAATAAAATGCAAATCAATTACTTAAAAATCATACAATGTGATTTTCTGGATTTTTGTTTTAGATTCCGTCTCTCACAGTTGAAGTGTACCTATGATAAAAATTACAGACCTCTACATGCTTTGTAAGTAGGAAAACCTGCAATTTGGCAGTGTATCAAATACTTGTTCTCCCCACAGTATATACACCTATTCTGCAACACCACTAAGCATGGGGCACCACCAAGCAAGTGGCACCATGAAGACCAAGGAGCTCTCCAAACAGGACATGTGATCCTGGCGCCGACGAAGATGGCGGCCTCGCGACTAGCTCTTAGGAAACTTTGATTGTTAGATATTACTGCACTGTCGGAGCTAGAAGCACAAGCATTTCGCTACACCCGCTATAATATCTGCTAAACACGTGTATGTGACAAATAAAATGTGATTTGATTTGATTTGAACAGGTCGGGGACAAAGTTGTGGAGAAGTACAGATCAGGGTTGGGTTGTAAAAAAATATCAGAAACTTTGAACATCCCAAGGAGCACCATTTAATCCATTATTAAAAAATGGAAAGAATATGGCACCACAACAAACCTACCAAGAGAGGGCCGCCCACCAAAACTCATGGACCAGGCAAGGAGGGCATTAATCAGAGAGGCAACAAAGAGACCAAAGATAACCCTGAAGGAGCTGCAAAGCTCCACAGCAGAGATTGGAGTATTTGTCCATAAGACCACTTTAAGCCGTACACTCCACAGAGCTGGGCTTTACAGAAGAGTGGCCCAAAAAAAGCCATTGCTTAAAGAAAAAATATGCTTAAAGAAAAAAATAAGCAAACACGTTTGTTTTTCGCCAAAAGGCATGTGGGAGACTCCCCAAACATATGGAAGAAGATACTCTGGTCAGATGAAAGTAAAATTGAGCTTTTTGGCCATCAAGGAAAATGCTATGTCTGGCGCAAACCCAACACCTCTCATCACCCCGAGAATACCATCCCCACAGTGAAGCATGGTGGTGGCAGCATCATGCTGTGGGGATCTTTTTCATCGGCAGGGACTGGGAAACTGGTCAGAATTGAAGGAATGATGGATGGTGCTAAATACAGGGAAATTCTTGAGGGAAACCTGTTTCAGTCTTCCAGAGATTTGAGACTGGGACTGAGGTTCACCTTCCAGCAGGACAATGACCCTAAGCATACTGCTAAAGCAACACTCGAGTGGTTTAAGGGGAAACATTTAAATGTCTTGGAATGGCCTAGTCAAAGCCCAGACCTCAATCCAACTGAGAATCTGTGGTATGACTTAAAGATTGCTGTACACCAGTGGAACCCATCCAACTTGAAGGAGCTGGAGCAGTTTTGCCTTGAAGAATGGGCAAAAATCCCGGTGGCTAAGCTTATAGAGACAAACCCCAAGAGACTTGCAGCTGTAATTGTTGCAAAAGGTGGCTCTACAAAGTATTGAGTTTGGGGGGGGGGGTGAATAGTTATGCACGCTTAAGGTTTCTGTTTTTTTTTTGGTCTTATTTGTTGTTTGTTTCACAAGAAAAAATATTTTGCATCTTCAAAGTGGTAGGCATGTTGTGTAAATCAAATGATACAACCCCCCAAAAAATTCATTTTAATTCCAAGTTGTAAGGCAACAAAATAGGAAAAATGCCAAGGGGGTGAATAGCAAGCCACTCTACTTCAGGGAGGTACAGATGAGACTATGTGACTAGGTATTTCAGAGAGGTACAGATGAGACTATGTGACTAGGTACTTCAGGGAGGTGCAGATGAGATCCTGAAACATAACTTGAATAATAAGAAGGTGTCAAGCTGTTTTATATCAATATACCAAATACACAGTCCAAGCTCTCATATTTGTCAAACAATGGATTTGTTGAAATAACCAGCCACACAATTATCTCCTAATATAGCCTCCACAGCTGCTGTTGACTCTACTCCAGACCTGATTAATATATGCATGCATAATGAATCAGCTTTGAATTAATCTTTTATTCCTAAGGTCCTAAAGCAAATAACTTGTAATATCCATGGATGTAGAGGCCTGTGGACTGTCGTTCATAAAACACCATAATAGTCAACCCTCAACTGGACAATAACAACATTAAACACAGTGGCACCAAGCCGGCATCATTAAGAACACACACACACACACACGCACTCCTGACTCGAAACCCTTTGTCACAGGTAGTTTGGTGTTTTTACAGCTAACCATGTTGACTGTGCCCTGTGGGTTGCAATGGCTCATCAGAGACTTGAGACACAATTCATTGTTTTTTATGGTGAGTACTAGTAGGCCATGTAGGCAATTACTACGGCCTGTCTTTGATTACAATGTGTTGTATATCATTACTATATCCTATTTACACACATTTCTACTTTTGAAATGGATTTCTGGTATGGTGCTCCTTCACTCTTATAATAATAATAATAATATGCCATTTAGCAGACACTTTTATCCAAAGCAACTTACAGTCATGCGAGCATACATTTTTGTGTATGGGTGGTCCCGGGGATCGAACCCACTACCTTGGCATTACAAGCGCCGTGCTCTACCAGCTGAGCTACAGAGGACCACAACTTATAGTGGTGCTGTGATGGTCCAGCCTGCTACGGTGCTCCTTCACTGTTACAGTTGTGCTGTGAACGGATATTCTCACTCTGGGCAACCCTTACCAATGAAGGTAACCCATAGTCTTGTCCTTGTATGAACCCAATAGGCTACCTACAAAGCACAGGAGGTTGTTGGCACCTTAATTGGGGAGGATGGGCTCTTGGTAATGGCTGGAGCAGAATCGGCGGAATGGTTTCCAGGTTTTTGATGCCATTCCATTTGCTCCGTTCCAGCCATTATTGTGAGCCGTCCTCCCCTCAGCAGCATTCTGTGATGTAAACACTGCTGTTTCTGTCTGTGATAAACAGTGCTATTTTGCACCGTTCCAGTTCTGCCATGTCAAAAGCCAAGCTGTTGTAGGAATGTTTTTATGCCCAGCTCAGCTCAGCCCATCAGCTCAACCCAACTCAGCTCAGCCCATCAGCTCAGCCCAGCTCAGCCCAGCTCAGCTCAGCCCATCAGCTCAGCCCAGTTCAGATCAGCCCATCAGAGCCCTGGACGTCAGACTGAGTTATATTGTCCGCTCTGAGGAAGAACACAAACAGCCTAATAGAACACAAAACTTCTACTTTTAGTTTTTGTACTTCTGTCTGGTCTGTTGCTCAGTCTCTCTTTCTCCCTCCGTTTGACCCTAAGCGGATCTCTGCCAGTAATCACAGTTAATTCACTTGTCCGTTGTGTGTGTGTGTGTCTGTGTGTGTGATTTGTGTGTGTGCGTGGTGTTTGATGGATGTAGTGTTTTGTTTTTAATGAGTTTCAACATCATACTGCCGCCTCATTATTTTAAAAAAAGTGGGAAAGAGATTATCACCGGTAATGAAAGATCATAATGTCCAGGTAACGACGAGGATGATTATTGGTTAGGGCTCGTTTTTGGTGTTATCCTTGTTGTTGTTGTTGTTGTTGTTGTTGTTGTTGTTGCTCTTTAGGAATTGTTGTTCTTTACTTTCTGCACTTTCCCAATGGGTGGGACAGAAGATAGATGAGATGTTTGATAAATGTGAAAACTAATTGGTTGCATAAAGACAGTGTTACATTACATTTACCATGACAACAGGATTGTCCATGTTGGTATACAGAAGTCAGTGATCCAGGAGAAAGTGTCAAATAAACCATTCCATGTAATTCTTCTCTGTGGCACACAGACAGTCAATGTATCCATCAGTCCTCACTGTGGAAAAACTGCATATTTCTGACATGTTTCTGTGCTTCAGCAGAGCCCCAAAAACACACATCAATCTAGACTGTCTAAACTCCAGAGAAACACAGACAGCGTAGCAGGAAGCCTACTCTTGATTTGTTGTGCACATCTGATCAGAGAGCATCGCCGTTCAAATACACACACAAACACAGCTCTGTTCGTGTGTGTGTGTGTATGCATTATTGCCTGTGTGTGTGTGTGTGTGTGTGTGTCTGTGTTTACAGTGCTGTTGGATGGGTGTTGTTGTGTGTGTGACCCCAGTGATACTGAGGACACAGGGCTGTCAGTGTGTATAGCAGACACAACACCACCCAGTCAGAGCAGGAGACGGGGCTGTCAGGAGAGGCCGTGCAGGGAAGTCTCAGAAACATCATCTGCTGTTGAGAAAAACGAATTACCTTGTGGTGAGTTGGAAGGGGAGATGAAAGGAGATTATCACTGTGTCCTTGTTGCACTAGGAAAACTAAACATTCACCGTGTCCTTCTTAAACTAGGAAAACTAAACATTCACCGTGTCCTTCTTAAACTAGGAAAACTAAACATTCACCGTGTCCTTCTTAAACTAGGAAAACTAAACATTCACTGTGTCCTTCTTAAACTAGGAAAACTAAACATTCACCGTGTCCTTCTTACATTAGGAAAACTAAACATTCACTGTAGTAATCCGTTTTATGCCCTGACTGGAATACACAGGAGAGACTTTGATTAAAACTAGACTAGACAATATTTGTTGTTTTATTGCCAAATATATATATATATATATATATTAAACACTTTTTGTAGTCTATACGAATAGATCAACAGGTTTCTTCTATTTGTTTATGGATAGTAAAACCCTTGACACCAATACTATCATTGTTTATGGATAGTAAAAACCATGACACCAATACTATCATTTGTTTCTGGATAGTAAAACCCTTGACACCAATACTATCATTGTTTATGGATAGTAAAAACCTTGACACCAATACTATAATTGTTTCTGGATAGTAAAACCCTTGACACTAATACTATCATTGTTTCTGGATAGTAAAACCCTTGACACCAATACTATCATTGTTTATGGATAGTAAAACCCTTGACACCAATACTATCATTGTTTATGGATGTAAAACCCTTGACACCATACTATCATTGTTTATGGATAGTAAAACCCTTGACACCAATACTATAATTGTTTCTGGATAGTAAAACCCTTGACACCAATACTATCATTGTTTATGGATTGTAAAACCATTGACACCAATACTATAATTGTTTCTGGATAGTAAAACCCTTGACACCAATACTATCATTGTTTCTGGATAGTAAAACCCTTGACACCAATACTATCATTGTTTATGGATAGTAAAACCCTTGACAAACCAATACTATCATTGTTTTCTGGATAGTAAACCCTTGACAACCAATACTATCATTGTTTCTGGATAGTAAAACCCTTGACACCAATACTATCATTGTTTCTGGATAGTAAAACCCTTGACACCAATACTATCATTGTTTATGGATAGTAAAACCCTTGACACCAATATTATAATTGTTTATGGATAGTAAACAGTTTGTCATATTTTGTACCCATTGCTGTGGCTTGCTCCCATCACATGGGATAGCGACATTGATAATTGCTTCCTACAATTTGGGGCTATCTTCGTTTGTGACATTAATTATTTTGGCTGTCTGTGGATGGGGGACCTCACGCCTCCTCAGGCCTCCGCTCCATGGTTGAATTTCACAAAGTTAATCTCTGGCGCTCTTAACTTTTTCACTTCACTTCACATCCAAGGGAGAGAGAGGGAAAAAAACTCAAAGTATCAGCCTTATTCTGGTTACTATCCATCATGGTGGAAGCAGGGGAGGACATTGAGGGATCTAGCTAGCCAAAAGCACCAGTAGAGTAGAGGAAGATGGACTGAAGACTGAGTGCTGCATTTGGTTCTCTCCTCTCTTTCTCTCTCTCTCTTCTCTTTCTCTTTCTCTCTCCCTCTCTCTCTCTCTCTCTCTCTCCTCCTCTCTCTCTCCCTCTCTCTCTTCTCCTTTTTTCTTTCCTCTCATCTCTCTCCCCCTTTCTCTTTTCTCCTTTCTCCCTTTTCTCTTTCTCTTTCCTCTTTTCCCCAAATTCCCCCTTCTCTCTGCTCTCTCTCTTTTCTCTCTCTCTCCTTCCTATCTTCGTCTCCATCTTCTCCCTTTCTCTTCCCTCGGCTCCTTTTTTGTCGTTCTCTTCCTTAGCCTCTTCTCCCTCTTCTCCTCTCTCTCGCTCTCTCCCGCTTCATTCTCCCTCCTCGTCATTCGGGGCTCTTTCCGGATTCCCATTCTGTCTCTTCTCTCTTCTTCTCTCTTCTTCCGTCTTCTCAGTTAACCCCTTCTTTTTCTTTGGGGCTCCTCTCCCTTTGTTCTCTGTCGCTCTCCTTTCCCTCCACCCTTACTCGTCGGTTGGTTTCCCCCCCTTCGTCATTTTCTTCCCTCCTTCCTTTCCCTCCCTCCGGCTTCTCTGTCTCTCTCATCTCTCATCAGCCGGAATCGGGCCCTCTCCCGGGGCCCGGGTTTCCTCTAAACCTTCACCGCTGTCGGTTCTCGCTCTCGTTTCCTCTCTCGGTCCCGCCCTCCGACGGTCCCCTCCTACTGGTTCTCTCTCTCTCCTCTCTCCTCGTTCCTCGTCTGGTCTTTCCTTCCCGCTCTTTCTCGGCCCCCCAGCCCTCCCTTCTCTGCTCTCCCAAATTTCGTTGGCCCCGGTCGTCTCGTGGGGCTCTTTCTTCTCCTTCTTCGTCGGGCTCGGGTCCCCGGGGACTCCAAAGTTTGGGCCTCCTCGGGGTTTTTCCTCTCCCACTCCGTTGCGGCACGTCTTCTTTGGGACGCCACTCCCCCCGTTTTTCCCATGTCTCTCTTTTTCCTCCTCTTCGGTCTCTCGTCCTCGGGTCTCTCTTCCCTCCCTCCTTCTCCCGTGCTTTTCTTCCTCTTTATCCTCTGTTCTCTCTTGGGTCTTCTCGTTTCACTTTTCCTTCTTCGTTTCTGGTCTCTTCCTCTCTCAATTCTCCCTTTCTGCTCCTTTCCTACGGGGTCGCCTCGGGATCCCTTTCCCCGGTCCGGGGCCCTCCCAAGCCCCCTTTGGGGGTTTTCTGGGGGGCCCCCCGGGGTTTTCCCGGGGTTTGGGTTTTTGGGTTTTCCCCCCCCTTTTCTCGGGCGGGGGGGGCCCCCTTTCCCCCTTTCTTTCCCCCTTTCCCCTTTTTTCCCCGGGTTTTTTTCCCTCCCCCGTTGGGGGGGTTTTTTTTTTTTCCCCCCCCCCCCGGGGGGGGGGGGGTTTTTTTTTTCCCCCCGGGGGGGGGGGGGGTTTTTTGGGGAGGGGAACGGGGGAAAAAATTTTTTTTTGGGGGAGGTTTTTTTTTTGGGCCAAGGGAGCGGGGAGGGGCAACATTCCCCCCCTTTGGGAAAGCCATAAAAAACCGGGGGAACAAGCATGCATCCCGGGGATGGACCCCAAAAACGCAAAAACCCACCTAAACAAACACCTTTAATGAGAACAACCATGCCCCCCCCCCAAAAAAAAAAAAAGGGGGGGAAAAGAAAAGAAAAAAAGGATACTTTATTATACCGCAGTTCTGCACACTATCCTCCATTTTGGGATGGAATGTTCAATGAGAAAACATTCTCTAATTAGAATTCTAGAATGGCATATTTTGTGCCAATATGGCAGCCATTAGAAAATTAGATCTCACCCAGATTTTGCTGAGCTCTGTGTATGTACGGTTCAGGTGTATTTTGTTATACACCTGGGAGACACCGGGTCTGTCTGGTTTAATCACTTCCCCTCACTGTGTCTCCCACTGCAGAAATACTTCCTGGAGAACCTTGGCATTTATGACATCATTGACATTATAAGACAAATCCTTCTTCCTCTGGACCGTGGCAGTTACCATTACAGTAGACATTCTGGAGCTCCGACACTACAGGGTCCTCTCCCCTGCCACCGCAGGGGCAAGGCAAGGCTGGGTAAGCCTGAGAAATCGCCTGGCCTTGGCCCCAGTGCAGTGTGGGATGGCTCATTGGGCCCATGTAGGTACAGTAGCAGGGTGAAAGATGACTGCAGAGATTCAGTTGGCCAGCACTCTCTCTCTCCCCTCCCTCCCTTGTTCATTCCTCTCCTCCTGACCCTCGGTCCTCTCTTTTCCCCCTCCTTTAAGGGACAATACTTGACTCCGTCACCCCCTCCTCACCCCCTCTCCATCACCCTATCCAAACTGACCCACGATCCACACACACACACACACACACACACACACACACACACACACACACACACACACACACACACAAAGGCACGCATACACCCCATCCCCAGAGGACAGACTTTCTTAGGTTATTGAGTCAGCTGCTGTAAACTCGGTGTGTGTGTGTGTGTGTGTGTGTGTGTGTGTGTGTGTGTGTCTGTCTGGTCTGTCTGTCTGTCTGTCTGTCTGTCTGTCTGTCTGTCTGTCTGTCTGTCTGTCTGTCTGTCGGTCTGTCTGTCTGTCTGTCTGTCTGTCTGTCTGTCTGTCTGTCTGGTCTGTCTGTCTGGTGTGTGTCTGTGTGTGTGTGGTGTGTGTGTGTGTGTGTGTGTGTGTGTGTGTGTGTGTGTGTGTGTGTGTGTGTGTGTGTGTGTGTGTGTGTGTGTGTGTGTGGCGTACATGCACAGCTTGTTTGTTCTTAGGGTTCCCAGAGCTGACCAGCGGCTCTGTAGCAGCAGCAGTATGACAGATGGACTGTTTGCTGTAGCAGGGAAGGCAGACGTACAGCTCACAAACGCACAAGCACGTGCGCACACACACACACACACACACACACACACACACACACACACACACACACACACACACACACACTCCCCTTCACAACAGCAAACACATTTGGGCCAGGTGATGGGATGGAGGGAGGAAGGGGTGGAGAGAAGGAGTGAAGAGAGGAAGGGTGCTCATGCCTAGCCTAGATTTTTGGTGTGGGTTGCCTGGCAACTCCAGTTCATTAGACTGACTCTGGCACTCAGGGAATACAGTATGTATGCTGTTTAAGGAGAGGGACACACACACCATTGCTATTCGAACTTCTGGGATGGTTATAAGGCCCTCCCCCGCCCTTCTTTCGTCAAATCTGACCACTACTCCATTTTGCTCCTCCCTTCCTATAGGCAGAAACTCAAACAGGAAGTACCCGTGCTAAGGACTATTCAACGCTGGTCTGACCAATCGGAATCAACGCTTCAAGATTGTTTTGATCACGCGGACTGGGATATGTTCCAGGTAGCTCGCGAAAATAATTTAGACGAATACACTGAAATGGTGACTGAGTTTATCAGTAAGTGGATAGGTGATGTTGTGCCCCCTGTGACTATTAAAACCTACACTAACCAGAAACCGTGGATAGATGGCAGCATTCGCGCAAAACTGAAAGAGCGAACCACCGCATTTAACCATGGCAAGGTGACTGGGAATATGGCAGAATACAAACAGAGTAGCTACTCACTCCGCAAGGCAATTAAACTGGAAAACATCAGTATAGAGACAAAGTGGAGTCGCAATTCAACGGCTCAGACACAAGACGTATGTGGCAGGGTCTACAGACAATCACAGACTACAAAAGGAAAACCAGCCACTTCGCCGACACTGACGTCTCGTTTCCAGACAAGCTAAACACCTTCTTCGCCCACTGCCACCGACGAGGCCCACTACCAAGCATTGCGGCCTCTCCTTCTCCGTGGCCGACGTGAGTAAGACATTCAAGCATGTTAACCCCTGCAAGGCTTCCGGCCCAGACGGCATCCCTGGCCGTGTCCTCAGAGCATGCACAGACCAGCTCGCTGGTGTGTTTACGGACATATTCAATCTCTTCCTTTCCCAGTCTGCTGTTCCCACATGCTTCAAGATGGCCACCATTGTTCCTGTACCCAAGAAAGCAAAGGTAAATGAACTAAATAACTATCGCCCCGTAGCACTCACCTCTGTCATCATGAAGTGCTTTGAGAGACTAGTCAAGGATCATAGACCCACTTCAATTTGCTTACCGCCCCAATAGATCCACAGACGATACAATCGCCATCACACTGCACACTGCCCTATCCCATCTTGACAAGAGGAATACCTATGTAAGAATGCTGTTCATTGACTATAGCTCAGCATTCAACAACATAGTACCCTCCAAGCTCATCATTAAGCGTGAGGCCCTGGGTCTGAACCCCGCCCTGTGCAACTGGGTCCTGGACATCCTGACGGGCCGCCCCCAGGTGGTGAAGGTAGGAAACAACATCTCCACTTTGCTGATCCTCAACACTGGGGCCCCACAAGGGTGCGTGCTCAGCCCCCTCCTGTACTCCCTGTTCACCCATGAACGCCTCCAACTCAATCATCAAGTTTGCAGACGACACAACAGTAGTAGGCTTGATTACCAACAATGACGAGACCGCCTACAGGGAGGAGGTGAGGGCTCTGGGAGTGTGGTGCCAGGAAAATAACCTCTCACTCAACATCAACAAAACAAAGGAGATGATCGTGGACTTCAGGAAACAGCAGAGGGTGCACCCCCCTATCCACATCGACGGGACCGCAGTGGAGAAGGTGGAAAGCTTCAAGTTCCTTGGCGTACACATCACTGACAAATTGAAATGGTCCACCCACGCAGACAGTGTGGTGAAGAAGGCGTAACAGAGCCTCAGGAGGCAGAAGAAATTTGGCACCTAAAACCCTTTTACAGATGCACAATTGAGAGCATCCTGTCGGGCTGTATCACCGCCTGGTACGGCAACTGCACCGCCCGCAACCGCAGGGCTCTCCAGAGGGTGGTGCGGTCTGCCGAACGCATTACCGGGGGAAAACTACCCGCCCTCCAAGACACCTACAGCACCCGATGTCACAGGAAGGTCAAAAAGATCATCATTAACATCAACCACCCGAGCCACTGCCTGTTCACCCCGCTATCATCCAGAAGGCGAGGTCAGTACAGGTGCATCAAAGCTGGGACCGAGAGAATGAAAAACAGCTTCTATCTCAAGGCCATCAGACTGTTAAATAGCTATCACTAGCTATTGAAATCACTGGCCACTTTAAGAAATGGAACATTAGTCACTTTAATAATGTTTACATATCTTGCACTACTCATCTCATATGTATATACTGTATTCTATTCTATAATATTCTACTGTATCTTAGTTCATGCCGCTCTGTCATTGCTTGTCCATGGATATATTCTTAAATTAGATTTGTGTGTATTGGGTATATGTTGTGAAATTGTTAGATATTACTTGTTAGATATTACTGCACTGTCGGAGCTAGAAGCACAAGCATTTCGCTACACCCGCAATAATGCTAAACACGTGTATGTGACAAATACAATTTGATTTGATTTGATTTGTCTGGAATCTAACTTGAAGCTTATTTATCTTAAGACCCACCATTGTCTGGAATCTAACTTGAAGCCGATGTAAATAACACTTCCAGGAGGGGTTTTAGGATCTCCGACTGGAGAGGCTTCAGTTGGAGTAAGGGCTAGATTGAGGCGGAATCAAACAGTAGGCAGTACACAGCGGTGCTGAATCCAGAGAGTTACTACCTACATGTGCTTTAGCCTAGCGGTTAAGAGCGTTGGTTATACTGTCAATGTGCCCTTGAGCAAGGCACTTAAACCTAATTGCGCCAGTAAGTCGCTCTGGATAAGAGCTAAAGAACTAAAATCTAAACTGTTAGACCTTGTGATAGCTGCGATATCAATTCAAATCATTGTTGGTTGTTATGGTTACATTATGTAAACATGTAAAAATGTACACTGAGTTTACAAAACATTAAGAACACCTGCTCTTTCCATGACACAGACTGACCAGGGGAATCCGGGTGAAAGCGATGATCCCTTTTTGATGTCACTTGTTAAATCCCCTTCAATAAGCATAGATGAAGGGGAGGAGACAGGTTAAAGAAGGATTTTTAAAGCCTTGAGACAATTGAGACATTGATTGTGTATGTGTGCCATTCAGAGGGTGAACGCTGCTGGGTTTTTCATGTTCAACAGTTTCCTGTGTGTATCAAGAATGGTCCACCACCCAAAGGACATCCAGCCAGCGTGGCACAATTTAAGATGAATGCACTGATGTTGAGTTAGTAAAGATGTTCGTAGAAACACTTTGACAGGTGCAGTGAGTAATAGTGGGATGTGTAGGATGAAACAGTGGTTGGGCTCATCCTGTGTCCTGTCTAGTTTTTGTCCTTCCCTGGCATCAAACAAATGCATCATACATCTTGTGCTACCTACCCCATGCGTAGTCTCAGCCCTGTAAATATGAGAACTTTTCCGTATTTAAAGAAAGAAGGGTTGCTCCCAGCGCATAGCTTGGCAGATAGAGGAGGAAAAGGTTACCCACACACTTCCCATATCGAGAGAGAGAGAGCGTGACGAGAGAGAAGAGAGGGATGAGAGAGAGAGATAGCAGGAGATATAGAGAGAAGAGGATGAGAGAGAGAGAGAGAAGAGAGAGAAGGAGAGAGAGATAGAGAAGAGAGAGTATATATATAGTCTACGCGCGAGAGAGAGCAATAGAGAATCGATAAGAAAGATCTATCATCTAGACTCTATCGCTGAGATGAGAGAGATGGAGAGAGATAGTGAGAAAGGGAGCGAAAGCTAGTGAGTTGGAGGATTGCCATTTGAAATGTAAATCTCAGCTTTACTTTATCCACTATTGTGGGCGGTTTACATTTTTATGAAAAGTGCCTGATTTGAATGTAGATGTGTGGGTACAGAAAGCCTATCCTACTGTAGCTGTGTTCAGCCAAGCCAGTACAGGAAGAGGCAGAGGTCTATTTAACAGTCTATTGTTGACTTAACTAAATGCATCTGTCAAAGCAGCAGACGTCGCCTTTCTGTCAAGTGTCAACACCGGATGACTGTCATAAATAGGCTGTGTCTGTGAACAGCTTGACCGACATGTTCATTTGGCAGCAGGGATAAAAATGACAAGTATGCTATTGAATTGAAGATGTCATGGTCAAGTCATGAACATGTATATGAATTTTGACAGTTGATATGGGCATAGTCTTTGCTACATGCAATTGGCAAGGTGTGGATGTGCGTAAACATTTGAAATGGACCAAATGTTTACGAGTTGCAATTACTTTTGACAGAGTTGAAATGACTTGAAATTAATTTATTTTGGATTTATATTGATATTTCCTATTCACAAGGAGGTTGCTGTTTCTCTGAAAGGCCTTTTTTAAACATGGTGCTGTTTTCACCCAAACAATATCTGTCAAAAGTAGGAGCTGTTATTCATAGAACTGGTGTTTCACTCAAGTCTACTTGGCACACGACATGTCTCCCACTTGGACTTGACATGGTAAAAAAAAAAGACTAGATGTGAAATAATAAATGTTAGCATAGTCAACAAGAAACATTGGGATCTCATGGGTCAATGTTTCTCCATTGTGTCCGGCTACAGTACGTAGGCTACCTACAGGACAGCTGTGCGCCTCTCTGCCTGCCACCCACTTCTTCCAGCAGCGGAGACGCTAGAATCATGGCCAATTAATCCACTGTGTGAATGAATGCTCAAACCCTACAGCCCAACCCGAGCACTCCGTTCTGCCACCTCTGGTCTCTCGGCCCTCCCAACCCTATTGGAGGGCAGCTCCCGTTCAACCCAGTCAAAGCGCTTCTCTGTCCTGGCACCCCAATGGTGGAACCAGCTTCCCCCTGAAGCTAGGACAGCAACCTGCCCGTCTTCCGAAAACATCTGAAACCCTACCTCTTCAAAGAGTATCTTAAATAATCCCACAGCACTTCATTGAGGGAAAAAATGACTTACTATGACTGAAAAACAGTGCCTTCAGAAAGTATTCAGACCCCTTGACTTTTTCCATATTTTGCAACGTTACAGCCTTATTCTAAAATTGATTAAATTGTGTTTTTTCCTCATCAATCTACACACAGTACCCCATAATGCCAAAGCAAAAACTGGTTTTTCAAAATGTTTGCTAATAAAATAAAACTCTTTAACTTTACTCAGTACTTTGTTGAAGCACCTTTGGCAGCGATTACAGCATCGAGTCTTCTTCGGTATGACGCTACAAGCTTGGCACACCTGTATTTGGGGAGTTTCTCCCATTATTGTCTGCTGATCCTCTCAAGCTCTGTCATGTTAGATGGAGAGCCTTTCTGCACAGCTATTTTCAGGTCTCTGCAGAGATGTTCGATCAGGTTCAAGTCCGGGCTCTGGCTGGGCCACTCAAAGACATTCAGAGACTTGTCCCGAAGCCACTCCTGCATTGTCTTGGCTGTGTGCTTAGGATCATTGTCCTATTAGAAGGTGAACCTTCACCCCAGTCTGAGGTCCGGAGCGCTCTGAAGCGCTCCGGATGCTCCATTCATCTTTGCTCGATCAAGACTAGTCTCCCAGTCCCTGCAGCTGAAAAACATCCCCACAGCATGATGCTGCCAACACCATGCTTTACCGTAGGGATTGTGCCAGGTTTCCTCCAGACGTGACGCTTGGCATTCAGGCCAAAGAGTTCAATATTGGTTTCATCAGAGCAAATAATCTTGTTTCTCATGGTCTGATAGTCTTTAGGTGCCTTTTGGCAAACTCCAAGCAGGCTCTCATGTGCCTTTTACTGAGGAGTGGCTTCCGTCTGGCCACTCTAACATAAAGGCCTGATTGGTGGAGTGCTGCGGAGATGGTTGTCCTTCTGGAAGGTTCTCCCATCTCCACAGAGGAACTCTAGAGCTCTGTCAGAGTGACCATCTGGTTCTTGGTCACCTCCCTGACTAAGGCCCATCTCAGTTTGGCCGGGCGGCCAGCTCTAGGAAGAGTCTTGGTGGTTCCAAACTTCTTCCATTTAGGAATGATGGAGGCCACTGTGTTCTTGGGGACCTTCAATGCTGCAGAAATATTTTGGTACCCTTCCCCAGATCTGTGCCTCGACACAATCCTCTCTCGGAGCTCTACGGACAATTCCTTCAACATCAAGTATAATCAATGGAAACAGGATACACCTGAGCTCAATTTCGAGTATAATAGCAAAGGCTTTGAATACTTATGTAAATAAGGTATTTCTGTTTTTTTATTAATAATACATTTGTTTTCGCTTTGTCATTATGGGTTATTGTGTGTAGATTGCTGATTAAAAAAAATACTTAACCATTTTTGAATAAGGCTGTAACTTAACAAAATGTGGAAAAGGTAAAGGGGTCTGAATACTTTCCGAAGGTACTGTATGTGGTCGTCCCACCTAGCTATCTTAAGATGAATGCACTAACTGTAAGTAGCTCTGGATCTGCTAAATGACTAAAATGATAATGATAATGAATGGAGACAGAGATCCTGAGCAAAACAAACAAAGAAGAACATGGCTTTTACATAGTGGCTCTTGACCAAAAGAAGGCTTTTGACTTCATCTCGAGAAAATACTTACAGAACGATATGACAGCCTATGTTTTTTTTTTTATAAACATGATGAAATGTCTGTCTGCCAACTTCGTATGCCAAGTGAATGTAAATGGCCACCTGTCAAAGGATGTATAAAATAAAGATATTAATGCAAAAAAAAATAGTAACAAAACAAGAGATGATGCAAACAACTGTCTGTATGTCATGAAAGTGAAACGAAACGGAGATTTATGGTTTTAAAGCTGATCTTGTAAAAATAAAAAGCAAGGTAGGGGCGCACTCTTCCTTCAGTTATTTTTTAAAATCCTGCGAACCCTATGTCTATCAGAGAGCGCTTGTCTTGCACGCTGCAACTAACATAGCCGCGCGCTGTGCAAAGCTCTGCCAGATCACCCTTCGTGCTACAGTTATAACAAAGTTTTCACGCGTCGCTTGGCTTGCGTCTTGGTCCCTTGTCTCAGTGGCCGAGGCTATCGTCTGTGAGCTGGAGCGGAGCGGGGCAGTGCGGTGCAGTGTCCACTTACAAATAGTGCGCTGCGCGAGGAGGCACGGGGACAGAAAAACATTCGACCCTAGAGAGACAGCACAGAGAGAGAGACCTGAGAAATCTGCGCAGCAGTCAGAGACTGACACTGAGTTACTGGACTTTTTGGATATGAGAACGCAAACTGGGATTACTCTTATCTTTACCTTTATTTAGCGTTTTCTTTCCACGAGCCACAACAACGCTCACCTTCTTCTTCAGACAGGTTGAGAATCGCAGCTTCGCTCTTGCTAGATGAACGGGAGTAGTTGGAGACTTCGCTTGGTGAGTGGTTTACAAATCTTGGCACTTGAATTGCATTACCATGCCAATCTTTTCTTCTTTCCGAAATAGACCTTTCACTGGACATGCTGAACTGGTTAATGTGCAGTCTTGCAGTCTAAATACTGCAATCTCTGGAATTTATTACTGGAGAAAGATTAAACGTTTCCACCTGCTCTGTTCTATCGTTGTGCACAATTTATATCTTCATATGCCTACAATAAATACATAAATAAAAGACCATCACCATCTAATAATAACAATAATATTGGCCTTATGATATTATTCACATAATAATAAGAATGTCCCCGGTGTAGAAGTTTGCCGTGCTTATCTGATTTTAGTACCGCTTGGTGGTGCTAACGCTGTGATTATTCCCTCCTCTCACACGCGCTTCATAACATTTCTCGCCTCTGCGCTATGTAGGTAGATACATTGCGATTTAAATATTAATGTTAATAATAAAATGTCCACTGGTAGTGATAACTAGTTTCTCACGGTGTGTTTTGTTCTGTGTAATTACAGAGGCAGGCTTATGGTCCCGGTCCTATGATTACACTGTCAGTCTTCTTCCTCTTTACCCTTTACCTCTTTTCTCTATCTATAGTCCCATTACAGGTGTTCAAAACAACAGTCAAGTAATTAAGCTTTCCTTGAATCACAGTAACTCATTATTAGTTTACAACATATTTGGAGGGACATATGGTTGGATTTCGTGTGAATTATTGTAATTGACTTTGGTAAGAAGCTATTTCCTAGTTTAAAAAAAAAATGTCAATAAAATAATCATATTAGAATCCAATAGACAATCCTATCAGATTTTGGAACCTATCCTATAGGATTTTAGGACTGGTTCCAAAATCTTATAGGATTTTTCATTTGGATTCTTGTATTGGAATCCTATAGGATCCTATAAGATATAATCATATAGGATAGAATCCCATAAGAGTCCAATAGGACTGGTTCCAAAATCTGATAGTATTTTTCAATTGGATTCTTGTATTGGAATCCTATAGGATTCTATTGGAAAAATCACTAATCCTATAGAATTTTTGACTAGGGTTACTATCCTGTTGGACAAGGTTTCCAAATTGAACAGAAGGAGGTGGATGTAAGGTTGTGTTTTGTTATGGAACCCTGGATATCAGTTTTTTTGTTGTTGACTACTTGACTGTTATTTTGATGACATACAGCAGGTCTTGAATTTCTTCCATATCCCGTCTGTTGACTTGGAATGCATCAGGATTGGCACTTTTGCTGCGTGGGCACATTTTGCCTTGGGACTCCTCAGTAACAGTACACTACATTGCCATCCATTCTAATTCAACACCACATATTCTGTTTTGTAAGCCCATTATGTTATACTAACCTTTAGTTACATTTACGTCATTTAGCAGATGCTCTTATCCAGAGCGACTTACAGTTAGTGAGTGCATACATTATTTTTTACATTTTTCATACTGGCCCCCCGTGGGAGTTGAACCCACAACCCTGGCGTTACAAACGCCATGCTCTACCAACTGAGCTACATCCCTGCCGGCCAGTCCCTAGACCAATTGTGCGCCGCCCCATGGGTCTTCCGGTCGCGGCCGGCTACGACAGAGCCTGGATTCGAACCAGGATCTCTAATGGCACAGCTAGCACTGCAATGCAGTGCCTTAGACCACTGCACCACTCTGGAGTTAGTATGAAGGACATTCATATTGAGACTGGGATCGCTTACAGGAGGCCTGTATTGCCAAATTGGAGGCTTCATAAGAAAACAAAGACAAGGAGATATAATGAACAGTTTCATTGTGCACACCAACACATTGGGCTTTAGTCTATAACCCTCGGACTCAACTCTGGACCTCGAAGCCAGTTCCACTGCATTGTTTCGTTCTTCCCCCCTGTAATCAGGGACTGATTTAGACCTCTGGTTTATCAGATGCATCCCAACGGTGGGCCATTTAAAGGCTTTGAGGTAACAGTGTGTGAAACCTCAGAAACCCAATGTCTAGCTCCCTGCATCGGCTCCTAATTGGCCTCCATGACTACATGTGAGTTCTGATTCATCCATATACTGATTCATCCATATACTGATTCATCCATATACTGATTCATCCATATACTGATTCATCCATATACTGATTCATCCATATACTGATTCATCCATATACTGATTCATCCATATACTAGGTGAGTCTATAAAATGCATCCCAATGGTGGGCCGTTTAAAGGGGTTGATGTAACAGTGTGTATGACCTGTTCAGTGTGTGACCGTGTGAGTTCACAGCACCTCAGAAACCTAACTGTCTAGCTCCCAGCATCGGATCCTTATTGGCCTCCATCCCTACATGAGAATTCTGATGAATCCTGAATGTCTCTTTCCATCATATTAGATGGTGTGGGAGGATTAGGTATCTGCTGTATTTTACTGCTGAGAGCATTCGGACACCCTCAGACCCTCATGAATGTGAATGCGGCTGTAGAAATAACCTCAGAAATATATCTTTGTATCGCAACTCAACAATACAGGTCTTTGTGCCATTTCTACTGTACTTTGACATAATGATGGCTGTTTCAAATATTACAAGGAAGTGATGAACACGGCAATAGGCCTACTGTAATCTCAGAGCCTTTTCTGCTGTGCGCACAATGCTGTCTCATACTGTGCGACCCGTGACTAACAGTGACCCCATCCAGATGGCTGAATTACTCTGAGAGTTTTGGCAGAGTTCCCAGAGTTCACCCCTCAGAAAGGCCTGCTCGGCTCGGCCCGTTAAAATCCCTGAAAACACGAGAGAAAGTGAGAGAGAGGTAGAGGGAGAGATACAATGGAGGAGGGAGACGGAGGAGGGAGACGGAGGAAGATAATGGGTTGGGGAAAATTGATCTGATGGGATGCCTCTCGGCAAAGTTACCGGGTTTATATTACAGCTGAGTTTGAAAAATGGAAAACTCACTAGAAAGAGAAAACACAATACATGCTCAAAAACACCCCTCCTCCATTCTCCCTCCTCCTTCCTTTTATACTCCCAAGCACAATAACAAAGATAACCACTAAAGTATGAACTGTACTTACAGAGAAGTACAGAGCAGCTGAGATAGCCTATCTCTCTCTCTCTCTCTCCTCTCTCTCTCTCTCTCTCTCTCTCTCTTCTCTCTCTCTCTCTCACTCATCTCTCCTCTCTCCTTCCTCTCTCTCTCTCTCTCTCTCTCTCTCTCTCTCTCTCTCTCTCTCTCTCTCTCTCTCCTCTCTCTCCAGTCGTTTGGTGTGAATAGCAACATATGATTAGCTGGTGTGATTGATATTTGCTCTGTGCTGGGAATTTGCCTGCTCACTGACACGGAACGCCAGCACAAACAAAGCAATTAGTCACTGTTTGGAGAATTCCGGAATTAAAGTGAGACCGATTGAGCGACAGCGCCATTGTTGACCCGCTTTGTGATTGGGCATCTTTTTGGGGAAGGGACTTGGGATTGGGAGCAGGGCGAATGCTGTTTAGGATTAAAAGTGACATTGTCATGCGCATGTGACCTAAACGGACATTACCCTCTGTTCCTCAGTGCTCTTAAAAATACTTTAGTTACTAATTCAACTGACACGGGCCAGAAAGGACCACTAAAATAAACTGGCCTTACATAGAAAACCCTCCCAATAACATAATAGATGAGTTTGTAATCATGAAAACCCTCCCAATAACATAATAGATGAGTTTGTAATCATGAAAACCCTCCCAATAACATAATAGATGAGTTTGTAATCATGAAAACCCTCCCAATAACATAATAGATGAGTTTGTAATCATGAAAACCTTCCCAATAACATAACAGATGAGTTTGTAATCATGAAAACCCTCCCAATAACATAACAGATGAGTTTGTAATCATGAAAACCCTCCCAATAACATAACAGATGAGTTTGTAATCATGAAAACCCTCCCAATAACAAAATAGATGAGTTTGTAATCACGAAAACCCTCCCAATAACAAAATAGATGAGTTTGTAATCATGAAAACCCTCCCAATAACATAATAGATGAGTTTGTAATCATGAAAACCCTCCCAATAACATAATAGATGAGTTTGTAATCATGAAAACCCTCCCAATAACATAATAGATGAGTTTGTAACCATGAAAACCTTCCCAATAACATAACAGATGAGTTTGTAATCATGAAAACCCTCCCAATAACATAACAGATGAGTTTGTAATCATGAAAACCCTCCCAATAACATAATAGATGAGTTTGTAGTCATTGTTTTTTTTACATGGGGTTTTAATCCTATGTTCATTCTCCCAGGCATTGATTTAATGCTGGTCGCAGCAAACATTATATCCCAAATAAAAAACACGTACATCCTCCCTGTCCCCGCAACCCTCTGGTGCTCTGTTCTATCATGTCCCCCTTTTAGTTTAGATATAGGTCCACTTAGTCACCACCTCCTCTCTTACCTGTCCAGTAGCCTCCTCTGGTTAGAGTAAAAGTCCTTCTGTAGGCTGATTACCAGTACACACTGACACAGTGGAGTATCAAAGAGCCGCCCGGCTGGCATAACCTGACCTGTTAAAGCACTATACTTCCAATTGTATTTGTCACAGAAAAGTTCTGTAGAAATAAGAGGCATGATTATGTTTCACCTCTCCTCTGTTCATCACCCTCGTTTATTTATCCCTTTATCGAGATGGGCACGTTCCCATGACTACCCCCGGGGTTCGGGGAGGTGATTGCGGATTCCGTGGTATACAATGGGGAAATGGAAATGTTGACAAAATGAAACTTCACCATCCGTCGCTCCTTTTTTAAAGGCCAGCATTGTTGGAGTGGCTGGTCAGGGGTTACCATAGTTACTGGAGAAGGATGCAACATGTCCTCTGCCTCTTGTTGTTTTCTGAGTGCTTCTATTTGTTGTGATCCTGGCTGAATAACATGTTGTCAGCCTCTTGTTGTTTTCTGAGTGCTTCTATTGTTTTGATCCTGGCTGAATAACATGTTGTCAGCCTCTTGTTGTTTTCTGAGTGCTTCTATTGTTGTGATCCTGGCTGAATAACATGTTGTCAGCCTCTTGTTGTTTTCTGAGTGCTTCTATTGTTTTGATCCTGGCTGAATAACATGTTGTCAGCCTCTTGTTGTTTTCTGAGTGCTTCTATTTGTTGTGATCCTGGCTGAATAACATGTTGTCAGCCTCTTGTTGTTTTCTGAGTGCTTCTATTGTTTTGATCCTGGCTGAATAACATGTTGTCAGCCTCTTGTTGTTTTCTGAGTGCTTCTATTTGTTGTGATCCTGGCTGAATAACATGTTGTCAGCCTCTTGTTGTTTTCTGAGTGCTTCAATTGTTTTGATCCTGGCTGAATAACATGTTGTCAGCCTCTTGTTGTTTTCTGAGTGCTTCTATTTGTTGTGATCCTGGCTGAATAACATGTTGTCAGCCTCTTGTTGTTTTCTGAGTGCTTCTATTGTTTTGATCCTGGCTGAATAACATGTTGTCAGCCTCTTGTTGTTTTCTGAGTGCTTCTATTGTTGTGATCCTGGCTGAATAACATGTTGTGTGAACTTGTTTGTTTTGTTTGGTATTCGTCCGTACACTGTAAATACCTATTGTTGTCATATGGAAGGCACGACAGGTGGTTCATTCAAGTCAAGGTCTGTTGATGATAATTATACGGCCACAAGTGCTAGTTGAAGAAAATCAGCATGTCTGTGAATATATGGAAGATATTGAGTGAAATACTGAGATTCTGTTATATTCTGTTCTGGCAAGTGGATAAGGGACCAGTTTATGCAAAATAGGTGGAATGGAATAGTTTTAGAGGGAAAGAGAAGGCGTGACAGACAGAGAAAGGAGTAGTAAAGATGCATGTTGATTGATTGGGTACCAGTGTTCCATTTCAGAGGTTTCACCTGAGGTGAAGTGAGTCGTGCTATGTCATTGTTTTGGGGCTCCCTCTGCCCCCTCTTCCCCCCACTTTTCTCAGGAGGGATAGAGTCAGGGGGTGTTTGTACTTTTCTCAGGAGGGATAGAGTCAGGGGGTGTTTGTACTTTTCTCAGGAGGGATAGAGTCAGGGGGTGTTTGTACTTTTCCCAGGAGGCATAGAGTCAGGGGGTGTTTGTACTTTTCTCAGGAGGGATAGAGTCAGGGGGTGTTTATACTTTTCTCAGGAGGCATAGAGTCAGGGGGTGTTTGTACTTTTCTCAGGAGGGATAGAGTCAGGGGGTGTTTGTACTTTTCCCAGGAGGCATAGAGTCAGGGGGTGTTTGTACTTTTCCCAGGAGGGATAGAGTCGGGGGGGTGTTTGTACTTTTCTCAGGAGGGATAGAGTCAGGGGGTGTTTGTACTTTTCTCAGGAGGGATAAAGTCAGGGGGTGTTTGTACTTTTCTCAGGAGGGATAGAGTCAGGGGGTGTTTGTACTTTTCTCAGGAGGGATAGAGTCAGGGGGTGTTTGTACTTTTCTCAGGAGGGATAGAGTCAGGGGGTGTTTGTACTTTTCTCAGGAGGGATAGAGTCAGGGGGTGTTTGTGAATGAGGAGTAAAATAAAGAGGGACTTGACTGCTAAACAAACTAAATGGATTATGATTGCACTGACATTTCAATTCAATATGTACCCATTTATGTAGACTCCTTCACATTCATTCACAATTCCCAGTATATACTGACCAATCACTCACTTACTGCAAACCAATTCCCAGTATATACCGACCAATCACTCACTTACTGCAAACCAATTCCCAGTATATACCGACCAATCACTCACTTACTGCAAACCAATTCCCAGTATATACCGACCAATCACTCACTTACTTCAAACCAATTCCCAGTATATACCGACCAATCACTCACTTACTGCAAACCAATTCCCCAGTATATACCGACCAATCACTCACTTACTGCAAACCAATTCCCAGTATATACCGACCAATCACTCACTTACTGCAAACCAATTCCCAGTATATACCGACCAATCACTCACTTACTGCAAACCAATTCCCAGTATATACTGACAATCACTCACTTACTGCAAACCAATTCCCAGTATATACTGACCAATCACTCACTTACTGCAAACCAATTCCCAGTATATACTGACCAATCACTCACTTACTGCAAACCAATTCCCAGTATATACCGACCAATCACTCACTTACTGCAAACCAATTCCCAGTATATACCGACCAATCACTCACTTACTGCAAACCAATTCCCAGTATATACCGACCAATCACTCACTTACTGCAAACCAATTCCCAGTATATACCGACCAATCACTCACTTACTGCAAACCAATTCCCAGTATATACCGACCAATCACTCACTTACTGCAAACCAATTCCCAGTATATACCGACCAATCACTCATTTACTGCAAACCAATTCCCAGTATATACCGACCAATCACTCACTTACTGCAAACCAATTCCCAGTATATACCGACCAATCACTCACTTACTGCAAACCAATTCCCAGTATATACCGACCAATCACTCACTTACTGCAAAACCAATTCCCAGTATATACTGACCAATCACTCACTTACTGCAAACCAATTGCCAGTATATACCGACCAATCACTCACTTACTGCAAACCAATTCCCAGTATATACCGACCAATCACTCACTTACTGCAAACCAATTCCCAGTATATACCGACCAATCACTCACTTACTGCAAACCAATTCCCAGTATATACCGACCAATCACTCACTTACTGCAAATCAATTCCCAGTATATACTGACCAATCACTCACTTACTGCAAACCAATTCCCAGTATATACCGACCAATCACTCACTTACTGCAAACCAATTCCCAGTATATACTGACCAATCACTCACTTACTGCAAACCAATTCCCAGTATATACCGACCAATCACTCACTTACTGCAAACCAATTCCCAGTATATACCGACCAATCACTCACTTACTGCAAACCAATTCCCAGTATATACCGACCAATCACTCACTTCAATCAATTTTCAATCAATTTTATTTTATATAGCCCTTCTTACATCAGCTAATATCTCGAAGTGCTGTACAGAAACCCAGCCTAAAACCCCAAACAGCTAGTAATGCAGGTGTAGAAGCACGGTGGCTAGGAAAAACTCCCTAGAAAGGCGAAAACCAAGGAAGAAACCTAGAGAGGAACCAGGCTATGAGGGGTGGCCAGTCCTCTTCTGGCTGTGCCGGGTGAAGATTATAACAGAACCATGCCAAGATGTTCAAAAATGTTCATAAGTGACAAGCATGGTCAAATAATAATCAGGAATAAATCTCAGTTGGCTTTTCATAGCCGATCATTAAGAGTTGAAAACAGCAGGTCTGGGACAGGTAGGGGTTCCATAACCGCAGGCAGAACAGTTGAAACTGGAATAGCAGCAAGGCCAGGCGGACTGGGGACAGCAAGGAGTCACCACGGCCGGTAGTCCCGACGTATGGTCCTAGGGCTCAGGTCTCTCAGTTGGCTTTTCATAGCCGATCATTAAGAGTTGAAAACAGCAGGTCTGGGACAGGTAGGGGTTTCGTAACCGCAGGCAGAACAGTTGAAACTGGAATAGCAGCAAGGCCAGGCGGACTGGGGACAGCAAGGTGTCATCATGCCCGGTAGTCCTGACGTATGGTCCTAGGGCTCAGGTTCTCAGAGAGAAAGAGAGAACGAGAGAATTAGAGAGAGCATACTTAAATTCACACAGGACACTGGATAAGACAGGAGAAGTACTCCAGGTATAACCAACTAACCCCAGCCCCCCGACACATAAACTACTGCAGCATAAATACTGGAGGCTGAGACAGGAGCGGTCCGGAGACACTGTGGCCCCATCCGAAGAAACCCCCGGACAGGGCCAAACAGGAAGGATATAACCCCACCCACTCTGCCAAAGCACAGCCCCCGCACCACTAGAGGGATATCCTCAACCACCAACTTATAATCCTGAGACAAGGCCGAGTATAGCCCACAGAGGTCTCCACCACAGCACAAACCAAGGGGGGGCGCCAACCCAGACAGGAAGATCACGTCAGTAACTCAACCCACTCAAGTGACGCACCCCTCCCAGGGACGGCATGAAAGAGCACCAGCAAGCCAGTGACTCAGCCCCTGCAACAGGGTTAGAGGCAGAGAACCCCAGTGGAGAGGGGAACCGGCCCGGCAGAGACAGCAAGGGCTGTTCGTTGCTCCAGAGCCTTTCCGTTCACCTTCACACTCCTGGGCCAGACTACACTCAATCATATGACCTACTGAAGAGATAAGTCTTCAGTAAAGACTTAAAGGTTGAGACCGAGTCTGCGTCTCTCACATGGGTAGGCAGACTGTTCCATAAAAATGGAGATCTATAGGAGAAAGCCCTGCCTCCCGCTGTTTGCTTAGAAATTCTAGGGACAATTAGGAGGCCTGCGTCTTGTGACCGTAGCGTACGTATTGGTATGTACGGCAGGACCAACTCGGAAAGATAGGTAGGAGCAAGCCCATGTAACGCTTTATAGGTTAACAGTAAAACCTTGAAATCAGCCCTTGCCTTAACAGGAAGCCAGTGTAGGGAAGCTAGCACTGGAGTAATATGATCAAATTTCTTGGTTCTAGTCAGGATTCTAGCAGCCGTATTTAGCACTAACTGAAGTTTATTTAGTGCTTTATCCGGGTAGCCGGAAAATAGAGCATTGCAGTAGTCTAACCCAGAAGTAACAAATGCATGGATTAATTTTTCTGCATCATTTTTGGACAGAAAATTTCTAATTTTTGCAATGTTACGTAGATGGAAAAAAGCTGTCCTTGAAACAGTCTTGATATGTTCGTCAAAAGAGAGATCAGGGTCAAGAGTAACGCCGAGGTCCTTCACAGTTTTATTTGAGACGACTTTACAACCATCAAGATGAATTGTCAGATTTAACAGAAGATCTCTTTGTTTCTTGGGACCTAGAACAAGCATCTCTGTTTTGTCCGAGTTTAAAAGTAAAAAGTTTTCAGCCATCCACTTCCTTATGTCTGAAACACAGGCTTCTAGCGAGGGCAATTTTGGGGCTTCACCATGTTTCATTGAAATGTACAGCTGTGTGTCATCCGCATAGCAGTGAAAGTTAACATTATGTTTTCGAATAACATCCCCAAGAGGTAAAATATATAGTGAAAACAATAGTGGTCCTAAAACGGAACCTTGAGGAACACCGAAATGTACAGTTGATTTGTCGGAGGACAGACCATTCACAGAGACAAACTGACTCACTTACTGCAAACCAATTCCCAGTATATACCGACCAATCACTCACTTACTGCAAACCAATTCCCAGTATATACTGACCAATCACTCACTTACTGCAAACCAATTCCCAGTATATACCGACCAATCACTCACTTACTGCAAACCAATTCCCAGTATATACCGACCAATCACTCACTTACTGCAAACCAATTCCCAGTATATACCGACCAATCACTCACTTACTGCAAACCAATTCCCAGTATATACCGACCAATCACTTACTTACTGCAAACCAATTCCCAATATATACTGACCAATCACTCACTTACTGCAAACCAATTCCCAGTATATACCGACCAATCACTCACTTACTGCAAACCAATTCCCAGTTTATACTGACCAATCACTCACTTACTGCAAACCATTTAGTACATTTACAGGTGAGTTACTTCATTCAATTAAGAAGGTGGCCGTTGGTAACAGTCACCCTCACAGTATGCACACACATGCACAATAGTTCTATACCAGGACTGGGTTATAACTGGGTTATATAAAATTAGAGGTGCTGTTGATCTGGAGGCTGTTGTGATTGTTTCTGTTAATTTGTGTGTGTGTCTGCAGTGTGTGGGTGTGTGTGTGTGTGTCTGCGGTGTGTGTGTGTGTGTGTGTGTGTCTGCGGTGTGTGTGTGTGTGTGTCTGCGGTGTGTGTGTGTGTGTCTGCGGTGTGTGTGTGTATGCGTGTGCGTGTCTCAGTCCTAAAGGTGAACCACAGGCAGGATGCGTGGTCTGAATTATTGGCTCTGAATAACACATGCTTTTTATTCTGCCCTGAAAGAACTGCTCAATCAGAAGGCATGTGGGCATGGGATGTTTTAACAGTGGAATTCCACAGCTCAGTGTGGAACGCATCTCTCACTGACTGGATGTTTAGATTAGGGAGCTGCGTTCACGATAGATAGTTATTTGGAGTTGAATGTTACTGTAGTCTGTTGTTTGAGCGCAGGTTTAAAGTTACTCACTTTGTGTGGAGGGGTGATCCCCAACATGGGCTCAGCCCGCTCCTGTACTCCCTGTTCACCCATGACTCAATCACAAAGTTTGCTGAAGACACAACAGTGGTAGGCCTGATTACCAATGACGACGAGACAGCCTACAGGGAGGAGGTGAGGGCCATGACGGCGTGGTGCCAGGAAAATAACCTTTCCCTCAACGTCAACAAAATGAAGGAGCTGATCGTGGACTTCAGGAGACAGCAGAGAGAGCACGCCCCCATCCACATCGACAGGAGGCTGAAGAAATTCA
Organism: Coregonus sp. 'balchen'; assembly: GCA_902810595.1. NCBI lineage: Eukaryota > Metazoa > Chordata > Actinopteri > Salmoniformes > Salmonidae > Coregonus > Coregonus sp. 'balchen'. The sequence goes on from LR778259.1 coordinate 30,047,094, forward strand.
GCTTGGCCCCTAAGACCCTCACAAACTTCTACAGATGCACCATTGAGAGCATCCTGTCGGGCTGTATCACCGCCTGGTATGGTAATTGCACCGTCCGCAACTGCACGGCTCTCCGGAGGGCGGTGCGGTCAGCCCAATGCATCTTCGGGGGCACACTGCCTGCCCTCCAGGACATCTACAGCACCCGATGTCACAGGAAGGTCAAGAAGTTCATCAAGGACCTCAGACACCCGAGCCACGGCCTGTTCACCCCGCTACTATCTAGAAGGTGGAGACAGTACAGGTGCATCAAAGCTGGGACTGAGAGACTGAAAAAAAAACGTAAATCTCCAGACCAACAGACTGTTATACAGTCACCACTAGCCGGCCCGCCCCGTACCCTGCTCTGAACCTTAGTCACTAGTACTAGCCAGCTACCACCCGGTACTCTACCCTGCATCCTTAGAGACTGCTGCCCTATGTACATAGAGTCATTGAACACAGGTCACTTTAATAATGTTTACATACTGTTTCACCCACTTCATATGTGAATACTGTATTCTAGTCAAGTATTCCTATTATTATGTATTCTGGTTTCATAGTCTAGTTAAAACCTCCTGAGATTTGGATGGAGGTACGTTCAAAAGCTGACTTTCCTCTCTGTTCTGTCCTGGACCTGTGTGCTTGGGACTCAACAGGGTTGTTTAAGGATTCTGCATTTTTTCTGACAACTGCTGGATAAATTGTTTATATTCTTACACACAGACACACACACACACACACACACACACACACACCACACACACACACACACACACACACACACAGGATGGGAGGGAGGGAGGGAGGGAGGGAGGGAGGGAGGGAGGGAGGGAGGGAGGGAGGGAGGGAGGGAGGGAGTGTCAAGGGAGGGAGGGAGTGTCAAGGGAGGGAGGGAGTGGCGAGGGAGGGAGGGAGTTGGCGAGGGAGGGAGGGAGGGAGTGGCGAGGGGAGGGAGGGAGTGGCGAGGGAGGGAGGAAGGAGGGAGGGATGGAGGGGGGAGAGGAGGGAGGGAGATAAAGAAAGAGATATTCTCTCCTGTTTTGTTTATACTGTGCTAAAAACAATATCCAACCCTTATCCAAACATTTGATCCAAATCCAACAGAAGAACCAAGCATGACTCTGATGCTATCATCAACATCCCTACTTTTCCATTGCAACAAAGCCCTCCAGACATAAGCAATCACACACAGATCAGACCCCATCAGAAAGGACCTCATCAAACGTGTCTAATCCCCTTTGTGACTGGCTCTGTCTCTACTATTTGCCCTTAGGCACAGATGTAGGATCAGTTTGCCCTTGCTATCCTAACCTTAACCATTACCTACTTTAGCTCAGTATATAGAGGGGTGACTTCACCTGGCTGTGATTCTGGGAGAGACAAAGCATGTAGAAATCACTACTGGGAGGAGGTCTTCTTTTGCACATCTATCATTCCAGTGTTAATACGAAATTGTAACTATTTTGCACTATGGCCTATTTATTGCCTTACCTCCATAACTTACTACATTCGCACACACTGTATATATATTTTCTGTTGTATATTTGACTTTATGTTTTGTTTACCCCATATGTAACTCTGTGTTGTTGTTTTTATCGCACTGCTTTGCTTTATCTTGGCCAGGTCGCAGTTGTAAATGAGAACTTGTTCTCAACTGGCTTACCTGGTTAAATGAAGGTGAAATAAAATCAAAAATTTATAAAAATAAAAGAGACCTGGTAGTGTGGTGCCAGGACAACAACCTCTCCCTTAACGTCAGCAAGACAAAGGAGCTGATTGTGGACCACCCCCATCCACATCGACGGGCTGTATTGGAGCGGGTCGAGAGCTTCAAGTTCCTCGGTGTCCACATCACTAAGGATCTATCATGGTCCACACACACCAACACAGTCGTGAAGAGGGCACAACAATGCCTTTTCCCCTTCAGGAGGCTGAAAAGATTTGGCATGGGCCCTCAGATCCTCAAAATGTTCTACAGCTGCACCATTGAGAGCATCTTGACTGGTTGCATCACCGCCTGGAAGCCACCCAAGTCATAGACTGTTCTCTCTGCTACCACAGGACAAGCGGTACCGATGCACCAAGTCTGGAACCAACGGGACCCTGAACAGCTTCTACCACCAAGCCATAAGACTGCTAAATAGTTAGTTAAATAGTTAACCAAATAGCTACCCGGACTATCTGCATTGACCCTCTGTTGACTCATCACATACGCTGCTGCTACTGTTTATTATCTATCCTGTTGCCTAGTCACTTTACCCCTACTATATGTACATATCTACCTCAATTACCTCGTACCCCTGCACATCGACTCGGTACTGTACCCCGTGTATATAGCCAAGTTATAGCCAAGTGTATTTATAATTACTTTTATTATTACGTGTTTTACTTTTCTGTTATTTCTCTATTTTCTCTCTCTGCATTGTTGTGAAGGGCCCATAAGTCAGCATTTCACTGTTAGTCTACACCTGTTGTGTACAAAGCATGTGACAAATAAAATGTGATTTGATTTGATTCAGAAAGTCAATACCACATCTGCTCTCCAAGAGAGGCCGGTGTCATTCATATTTCAGGGCTGAAAATGGTTTTCCACTGGTAAATCTATCCCGTAGGTTTCTGTGAAATGCAGTTAAACTCTCAGTGAATTTTAAAAGAAAGAAGATAAATGCTGATAGTTGAATAAAAATAGATTCCCGTAATGCGTCATTCTCCTTGTGCTACAGTGTAATAGTCTGAAACAAGCCTGATGTACAGACGATAATGGTAGAATTAAAAATGTAAAGATAGCCTGTTTGTTTCTCATGCGTCTCTGTTTTCAGACGTGTTTACTGTTCCCGCCACCCTGAGGTCCTCAGCTGGGTTAGAGAGTCCGGAAGGACAACCTCAGGTTTCAACAGAGACTGCTTCCCACTTCCCAGGCATGGCTATATTTCACCATGGCACTGAGAGGACAAGACTGGGTTTTCCCCAGACTGGGTTTACCCTTGAGATGGTTGACTTTCGGAGTGTTTTACCCCACCACAGAAGCTTCCCACACCTGTTTTGATTGGAAAGTGTTATAATAGTAAGTGCTGAGCGAAGGACGGGCTCCTTCAGAGGAACCATATCCTGTCCACCTGGGGGCCTTTTTCCTGATGCACCACACTGCCATGCTGGTGTCACTAAAAATAGCTTCTCCGCCTCAGGAGGAGACCTGCATCCCTATGTGTCACGATCGTTCATGATATGCATTCATATTTATTTACGTACTGAACACACGACAAAACAACAAACGAAACGTGAAGTCCAAGGTAGACAAATAACATACCTCACACGGAACAAGATCCCACACCCCACTAGTGCCAACAAGCTACCTAAGTATGGTCCCCAATCAGAGACAACGAGCTACAGCTGCCTCTGATTGGGAACCACCCTGGCCAACATAGATCTAAACGATCTAGAAACTAACATAGACAAACCCAACACAGAAAATACACACCCTGACTCAACAAATACAAGTCCCTAGAGTCAGGGCGTGACAGTACCCCCCCCCCCCCCCCCCCCCCCCCAAAGGTGCGGACTCCGACCGCGCCACATAAACCTAACAGGGTAGGGGCCGGGTGGGCATTCCGCCTCTGCGGCGGATCCGGCTCCGGGTGTGACCACCACTTACTCTCCACCTCCCCGTTGCGCCCCTGGTCTGGTCTGGACCTCGGCGCGCTGCTTCCCCTCTCCTTCCTCCCACGAAGTACCAAGCCCTGTCTGGACCCTGGTGTGGGCGACCCCGAACCTGGAGAGGGGCTGACGTCTGGGTCTGGACTGGAACCGCTGACTGGAGCTGGATCAGGCACCGGTGGAGCGGACTGCTCTGGCTCCGGAGTGGAGCCGCTGACCGGGGCTGGACTGGACCCCGGTGGAGCGGATTGCTCTGGCTCCAGAGTGGAGCAGCTGACCGGTGCCGGACCAGGCACCGGTGGAACAGGCACGGGCCGTGCCGGACTGGACACACGCACCACTGGCTTGGTGCGGGGAGCAGGAACGAGCTGGACTGGGCTGACGACGCGCACCACTGGCCTGGTGCGGGGAGCAGGAACGGGCCGGACTGGGCTGACGACGCGCACCACTGGCTTGGTGCAGGGAGCAGGAACGGGCCGGACTGGGCTGACGACGCGCACCACTATCTTGGTGCGGGGAGCAGGAACGGGCCGGACTGGGCTGACGACGCGCACCACTGGCTTGGTGCGAGAAGCGGGACTGGGTTCCTTCATTATTGTATTTTCATTGTTTAGTTTTCTATCTTTTTTGTTCTAGATCGTTTAGATCTATGTTGGCCAGGGTGGTTCCCAATCAGAGGCAGCTGTAGCTCGTTGTCTCTGATTGGGGCCAATACTTAGGTAGCCTGTTGGCACTAGTGGGGTGTGGGATCTTGTTCCATGTAAGGTATGTTTGTGTGTTACCTTGGACTTCACGTTTCGTTTGTTGTTTTGTTGTGTGTTTATTCGTGAAATAAATATGAATGCCTATCACGCTGCGCCTTGGTCCTTCTCGTCCGTAAACGATCGTGACAGAAGATCCCACCAATCCTGGATCAAGCAGTGTGACGAGGAGAGAGGATGGACTTTGGAGGAGATGAGCGAGAGTCTGGCAAGAGGGATGGAGGCCATGATCACGGGGGAGAGACAAGCCCCAAAAATGTTTAGGGGGGGGGCTCACGCCGTGGACGACGAGGCAGCAGGAGGCCGCGATAGAGCGGTTCAGCCGTTTAGCAGAGGAGGCCGCCAGATTAAGGGGGTCATTGGTTCAGAGGGAACAGAAGGAAAGTGTAGAGGCACGGTGAGAGGAGCTGGTTAGGCAGCAGAAGGAGCGGGGGTTAATGAAGGAACCCAGTCCCGCTCCTCGCACCAATCAAGTGGTGCGCATCGCCAGTCCGGTCCGGCCTGTTCCTGTCCCTCGCACCAAGTCAGTGGTGCGCGTCGCCAGCCCGGCCTGTTCCTGCCCCGTGCACCAAGCCAGTGGTGCGCGTCACCAGCCCTGTCCGACCTGTTCCTATCCCTCGCACCAAGCCAGTGGTGCGCGTCGCCAGCCCGGCCCGGCCTGTTCCTGCTCCCCGCACCAGGCCAGTGGTGCGCGTCGCCAGTCCGGTACGGCCCGTTCCTGCTCCCCGCACCAAGCCAGTGGTGCGCGTCGTCAGCCCAGTCCGGCCCGTTCCTGCTCCCCGCACCAAGCCAGTGGTGCGCGTCGTCAGCCCAGTCCGGCCCGTTCCTGCTCCCCGCACCAAGCCAGTGGTGCGTGTGTCCAGTCCGGCACGGCCCGTGCCTGTTCCACCGGTGCCTGGTCCGGCACCGGTCAGCTGCTCCACTCCGGAGCCAGAGCAATCCGCTCCACCGGGGTCCAGTCCAGCTCCGGTCAGCGGCTCCACTCCGGAGCCAGAGCAGTCCGCTCCACCGGTGCCTGATCCAGTTCCGGTCAGTGGCTCCATCCCGGAGCCAGAGCAGTTCGATCCACCATCGTCGGGTCCAGCTCCAGTCAGCGGTTCCAGTCCAGACCCAGACGTCAGCCCCTCTCCAGGTTCGGGGTCTCCCACACCAGGGTCCAGACAGGGCGTGGTACTTCGTGGGAGGAAGGAGAGAGGAAGCAGCGCGCCAAGGTCCAGACCAGACAAGGGGCACAACGGGGAGGTGGAGAGTAAGTGGTGGTCACATCCGGAGCAGGATCCGCCTCCGAGGCGGAATGCCCACCCGGCCCCTACCCTGTTAGGTTTATGTGGCGCGGTCGGAGTCCGCACCTTTGGGGGGGGGGGGGTACTGTCACGCCCTGACTCTAGGGACTTGTATTTGTTGAGTCAGGGTGTGTATTTTCTGTGTTGGGTTTGTCTATGTTAGTTTCTAGATCGTTTAGATCTATGTTGGCCAGGGTGGTTCCCAATCAGAGGCAGCTGTAGCTCGTTGTCTCTGATTGGGGACCATACTTAGGTAGCCTGTTGGCACTAGTGGGGTGTGGGATCTTGTTCCGTGTAAGGTATGTTTGTGTGTTACCTTGGACTTCACGTTTCGTTTGTTGTTTTGTCGTGTGTTTATTCGTGAAATAAATATGAATGCCTATCACGCTGCGCCTTGGTCCTTCTCGTCCGTAAACGATCGTGACATTATGAAACAAAGTTAATGGTGTGTGTGATCCTTTCTCTCTCTCTCTCTGTCTCTCTCTCTATCTGTCTTAGTCTCTGTCTCTGTCTCTCTCTCGCTCTCTCTCGCTGTCTCTCTGTCTCACTCGCTCTCTTTCTCTCTCTATCTCAATTAGATACAATTAAATTCAAGGGGCTTTATTGGCATGGGAAACATATGTTAACATTGCCAAAGCAAGTGAAATGGATAAAAAACTGTGAAATAAACAATAAATATTAACAGTAAACATTACACTCAGAAGTTCCAAAAGAATAAAGACATTTCCAAATGTCATATTATGTATATATACAGTGGTGTAGCGATGTGCAAATAGTTAAAGTACAAAAGGGAAAATAAATAAACATAAATATGGATTGTATTTACAATGGTGTTTGTTCTTCACTGGTTGCCCTTTTCTTGTGGCAACAGGCTACGAATCTTGCTGCTGTGATGGCAGACTTTGGTATTTCACCCAGTAGATAAAAATGGTAGTTGATCAAAATTGGATTTGTTCTCAAATTCTTTGTGGGTCTGTGTAATCTGAGGGAAATATATGTCTCTAATATGGTCATACATTTGGCAGGAGGTTAGGAAGTGTAGCTCAGTTTCCACCTCATTTTGTGGGCAGTGTGCACATATCCTGTCTTCTCTTGAGAGCCAGGTCTGCCTACGGTGACCTTTCTCAATAGCAAGGCTATGCTCACTGAGTCTGTACATAGTCAAAGCTTTGGGTCAGTCACTAGGCTCAGGTATTCTGCTACTGTATACTCTCTGTTTAGGGCCATATAGCATTCTAGTTTGCTCTGGTTTTTTGTTAATTCTTTCCAATGTGTCAAGTAATTATCTTTTTGTTTTCTCATGATTTGGTTGGGTCTAATTGTGTTGCTGTCCTGGGGTTCTGTGGGGTCTGTTTGTGTTTGTGAACAGAGCCCCAGGACCAGCTTGCTTAGGGGACTCTTCTTCAAGTTCATCTCTCTGTAGGTGATGGCTTTATTATGGAAGGTTTGGGAATCTCTTCCTTTTAGGTGGTTGTAGAATTTAACAGCTCTTTTCTGGATTTTGATCATTAGCGAGTATCGGCCTAATTCTGCTCTGCTCTGCATTATTTGGTGTTTTACGCTGTACACAGAGGATATTTTTGCAGAATTCTGCATGCAGATTCTCAATTTAAATAATAAACCCAAAATGGTTCTCCAATAGATTATTAAGAAAGGCTCATCCATTGTTAAAAAATTGCCTTTTTGCCTTTATACAGGATACAACTTCTCATTTCCGATTAATTGAAAACGAAATGTTGTTTAAAGTATCGCCTTTTCTTAAACAAGCCATACAAAGCTGGTTACAATATCAGTTTAATCCTCCAGAAAAGATAGAACAAATATTACAACAAATGTTATGGTTAAACTCAAATGAGACATTTGAAACCCCACCTCTTTAAGGAACACCTAGGATAGGATAAAGTAATCCTTCTACCCCCCCCCCCCCCCAAAAAAAAATAAAATAATAATAATAATAATAATAATTGTAAAGTGGTTATCCCACTGGCTATAGGGTGAATGCACCAATTTGTAAGTCGCTCTGGATAAGAGCGTCTGCTAAATGACGTAAATGTGCCCTTGAGCAAGGCACTTAACCCTAATTGCTCCTGTAAGTCGCTCTGGATAAGAGCGTCTGCTAAATGACTAAAATGTAAATGTAAATGTAAATATACTGATCAATAAATAAATGCTATTTATGGAGATTTTTTTTTTTTTTTTTTATTATATTTATTAATGATACTATGTATAGAAACTGTGGAGATATGTCACATATGCAGCTATCGAAAATATATGGGAATGTCTGCTTAATCCAAACTTACAACCAACTGATTGCAGCATTACCACAAAAATGGAGGAGGCAAGTGGAAAAGGGAGAAGGTAGGGAACTTGTTTGCCTGCCATATATTAAAGATACAAATTGGCTGAAAGGAATTGGCATAAATAGAAAAATATACCAGTTTCATTTGAGGACAAAAAATGTTGACAGCTGCCCCATACAGGTTGCAAAATAAATTCCATGCACATGGTTTATGAACTGTTACAAAAAACAACACTTGATTCAACAATTTCGAGTTTTTCAATTTAAATTATTATACAAAATTCTTGCCACCAACAGAATGCTATATATATATATGTGGCATACAACAATCTCAGCTCTGTAGATTTTGCTGCGAAGAGACAGAATCACTAGATCATTTATTCTGGTATTGCCTCTTTGTAGCTTGTTTCTGGTCACAGGTTCAGGAATGGTTAAATAATCACAACATTCATTTAAAATTAACCTTACAAATAGCAGTGTTGTGTGTTTTGGAAAGCCATAGTCAGTCAATAAATAATATAATAATACTCGTAGGAAAGTTTGTCATTTTTAGCTCACAATTTGTGGATAGTATACGATTAGAAAGGTTCAAAATGTATGTAAAACATCACAGCACAATTGAAAAATATATGGCACATGGAAACCAAAAGAGGGTGGTATATGGTTATAGGTGGGATGGGCTGAGAGTGGCTGAGGGGTGGGATTAAAGAGTTTATGTTCGGTAATGTATTATTGTTATGTGACTGCTTTATATAAAATAACCATGTATTTGTAAAATGTATGTACAGTGGGGAGAACAAGTATTTGATACACTGCCGATTTTGCAGGTTTTCCTACTTACAAAGCATGTTGAGGTCTGTAATTTTTATCATAGGTACACTTCAACTGTGAGAGACGGAATCTAAAACAAAAATCCCGAAAATCACATTGTTTGATTTTATGTAATTAATTTGCATTTTATTGCATGACATAAGTATTTGATACATCAGAAAAGCAGAACTTAATATTTGGTACAGAAACCTTTGTTTGCAATTACAGAGATCATACGTTTCCTGTAGGTCTTGACCAGGTTTGCACACACTGCAGCAGGGATTTTGGCCCACTCCTCCATACAGACCTTCTCCAGATCCTTCAGGTTTCTGGGCTGTCGCTGGGCAATACGGACTTTCAGCTCCCTCCAAAGATTTTCTGTTGGGTTTAGGTCTGGAAACTGGATAGGCCACTCCAGGACCTTGAGATGCTTCTTACGGAGCCACTCCTTAGTTGCCCTGGCTGTGTGTTTCGGGTCGTTGTCATGCTGGAAGACCCAGCCACGACCCATCTTCAATGCTCTTACTGAGGGAAGGAGGTTGTTGGCCAAGATCTCGCGATACATGGCCCCATCCATCCTCCCCTCAATACGGTGCAGTTGTCCTGTCCCCTTTGCAGAAAAGCATCCCCAAAGAATGATGTTTCCACCTCCATGCTTCACGGTTGGGATGGTGTTCTTGGGGTTGTACTCATCCTTCTTCTTCCTCCAAACACGGCGAGTGGAGTTTAGACCAAAAAGCTCTATTTTGTCTCATCAGACCACATGACCTTCTCCCCATTCCTCCTCTGGATCATCCAGATGGTTATTGGCAAACTTCAGACGGGCCTGGACATGCGCTGGCTTGAGCAGGGGGACCTTGCGTGCGCTGCAGGATTTTAATCCATGACGGCGTAGTGTGTTACTAATGGTTTTCTTTGAGACTGTGGTCCCAGCTCTCTCAGGTCATGACCAGGTCCTGCCGTGTAGTTCTGGGCTGATCCTCACCTTCCTCATGATCATTGATGCCCCACGAGGTGAGATCTTGCATGGAGCCCCAGACCGAGGGTGATTGACCGTCATCTTGAACCTTCTTCCATTTTCAAATAATTGTGCAAACAGTTGTTGCCCTTCTCACCAAGCTGCTTGCCTATTGTCCTGTAGCCCATCCCAACCTTGTGCAGGTCTACAATTTTATCCCTGATGTCCTTACACATCTCTCTGGTCTTGGCCATTGTGGAGAGGTTGGAGTCGTTTGATTGAGTGTGTGGACAGGTGTCTTTTATACAGGTAACGAGTTCAAACAGGTGCAGTTAATACAGGTAATGAGTGGAGAACAGGAGGGCTTCTTAAAGAAAAACGAACAGGTCTGTGAGGGCCGGAATTCTTACTGGTTGGTAGGTGATCAAATCATGCAATAAAATGCAAATGAATTACTTAAAAATCATACAATGTGATTTTCTGGATTTTTCCGTCTCTCACAGTTGAAGTGTACCTATGATAAAAATTACAGACCTCTACATGCTTTGGTAAGTAGGAAAACCTGCAAAATCGGCAGTGTATCAAATACTTGTTCTCCCCACTGAATATGTAGCAGAAAAGCTGTAAAAAAAACACAAAATACATTTGTCCTCCGAAGAGGGATGGGTTAAGAATAAAATAAATATAAAATAAATAAATAAGGATGATGTTAAAGAGTCAATTGGAATTTGTGGTCTGTATATTTTATCATTTCATTGAGGATACCATCAACACCACAGGCCTTTTTGGGTTGGAGGGTTTATATATATTCTCTCTCTCTCTCTCTCTTCTTCTCCATCTCTCTCTCTCATCTCTCCTCTCTCTCTCTCCTCTCTCTCTTCTGTCTCTCCTCTCCGCTCTCTCTCTCTTCTCTCTCCCTCGCCTCTCCCTCTCTCTCTCCCCTCTCTCTCTCATCTCTCTCTCTCTCTTCCCCTCTTCTCTCTCATCCCTCTCATCTCTCTGCTTTCTCCTCTCCTCTCTCTCCTCCCCTCTCTCTCTCTCTCTCGTCTTTCTCCTCTCCTCACTCTCCGGTCATGTCATCCGCTCTCTCCTCTCTCCTCTCTCAGGCTCCTCTCTCTCCCACCAATCTCTCCGTCGCTCTCTCTCTCTCACTCTCTCTCTTTCTCTCTCTCTCTCTCGCTCTCTCTCTCTCCTCCCCTCTTCATTTGGATCCCTCATGGGGGTGACAGAGATGAAACGTGTGCCTCCTCTAGTTAATCAATAGACTGCAGTCTGAGCGAGCTGAGAGCGCTGTGCCCTTTACTCTCTTGGTAGACTGTCAGCATAATTTGGCCATCAGCATCTAGGACTAAGTGTGGTGAGGTATACGGAACTGGTTGAAAGTGGTTTGTTGAACCCACTCCCGAGAGGTGATCTATAGTAAGATCTGAAGACTTGTGTTTACTCCATTAGCATCTAGGCTTTAGCTTAGCAGGTTAATGCAGTCTTGCGGCATGCAGACATTAGTTTAAACCTTGAAATATAATTACTATATTTCATATCTAGACAGTCACAGATCAATTATACCGATGTTTACACACAAACAGCTTAGAGAAAATAGTGGTCATGTCATGGGAGCCCCTCAAGCGGCTCTTTTTTTCTCTTCCAACCATGAAAGACCGTCATTATCACCACAGGCCTGGGTAGCAGACTGAACGTCTCTCTGGTTCTCATATCAGGTGTGGCTCTCCGTTCCTCCTCCAGAAACCATGGGGTAGCAGACTGAACGTCTCTCTGGTTCTCATATCAGGTGTGGCTCTCCGTTCCTCCTCCAGAAACCATGGGGTGGCAGACTGAACGTCTCTCTGGTTCTCATATCAGGTGTGGCTCTCCGTTCCGCCTCCAGAAACCATGGGGTGGCAGACTGAACGTCTCTCTGGTTCTCATATCAGGTGTGGCTCTCCGTTCCTCCTCCAGAAACCATGGGGTGGTGGAGGCTGGACTACTGACTCTACACACTGACTGAATACTGATGAAGCTGGGGAGGCAGAGTATGTACTCACACACAGACGCAGACAGACACGTGGGCAGACACGGTTCTTATGTGACCAGCTCTAGCCCAAAGCGATCCACTTCACTGGCCAAATATTATATTTCACACAGTGAAAATGAGAAAACCCTGCCAGTATCGTAACATTCTCACAGTAGAGGCAACTACCTAACTCTGTGTGTGTGTGTGTGTGTGTGTGTGTTGTGTGTGTGTGTGTGTGTGTGTGTGTGTGTGTGTGTGTGTGTGTGTGTGTGTGTTGTGTGTGTGTGTGTGTTGTGTGTGTGTTGTGTTTGTGTGTGTGTGGGTGTGTGTGTTGTGTGTGTTGTGTGTGTGTGTGTGTGTTGTGTGTGTGTGTGTGTGTTGTGTATGTGTGTTGTGTGTGTGTGTGTGTGTGTGTTGTGTGTGTGTTTGGTGTCAATATGTACCCCGCCAGCACCATAAAACTCTCACAGTGTAACGACAGCTAGCTGGAGACGATACTAGAATGACCAACCCTTTGAGGGCCTGCTGGAGACAGGCGATCGGGTGAATATATATTTCATGCCTTATCCCTACTGTTTATTCAGTTGCCATGCTGCAAGTGTCAAAAACCAACCGCCTGATAGTCAAATCTATCCACTTCTGTTTAGGGAAGAGGAGGAGGATGAAGAGGAGGAGGATGAAGAGGAGATGGGAGGGATGGCCATATTATCAGAAGTTAGGATTACCATTCACGATAAAAGCTAATCAGGCAAATAAAAAAAAATGCTTCAGGTGTTCACAAAGGCTGGAATGACTCAGATATAATAATAATAGATTCCACTTGCAGGTTATTTATTTATTTGCTTGTTTATTTCTCCCCCACCACAAATCAAGAGCGTTTGACTTGATTGTTACTTAAAAGAGGCACAATGATGGTAGAACACAAACAGGGCAAGTAAATATGATGAAGAGGAAGTACTGTGTGTGTGTGTGTGTGTGTGTGTGTGTGGTGTGTGTGTGTGTGTGTGTGTGTGTGTGTGTGTGTGTGTGTGTGTGTGTGTGTGTGTGTGTGTGTGTGTGATGTTGTTCCATCATGGTATCCAGTTCCCATATACAGTACATCATCACACATTATACAGTCCATTTGTCACGCCCTGGCTCTGGGGACTATGTTATGTTGAGCCAGGGTGTGTAAGTCTATGTTTAATTTTCTATGTTGGTCTGAGTGACTCCCAATCAGAGGCAACGAGTGTCAGCTGGGTGTCTCTGATTGGGAGCCATATTTAACTGTTTGTCTGCACTTTGTGTTTTGTGGTTTCTTGTTCCTTTTGGTTGTGTATCGAAGGACTTCACGTTTCGTTCTTTGTTTTTGATCGTGTGATCAGTTGAATAAATATAATATGTTCACCCGCAACGCTGCGCCTTGGTCTCCCCTCATTAGACGTTCGTGACAGTAGAAACCACCTTAACCAGACCAAGCAGCGTGGTTCAGGAGCCATCGCTGGCAGATCTCCGTGGCAACCTCGACTGGATCAAGCAGCGTGACGAGGAGATAGGATGGACGTTGGGAGGAGATGATTGCGAGTCTGGCAAGAGGGAGGAGAGACCCCCAGGAAATTTTTAGGGGGGGTGGCTCACGACGTCGGGCCAGCAGGTGTACGGGTTAGAGCGGTGCAAAGCGTTGGCAGAGAAGGCCGCCAGGTTAGGGGGGGCCACTGGGCACAGAGGAGAGGGAAAGTGTGGAGGCACGGCGAGAGGTACTGGGTGTGTTACCAGTCCGGTCCGGCCCGTTCCTGATCCCTGCGTGGGGCCAGTGGGTGTGTCCCCAGTACGGTCCGGCCTGTTCCTGCCATTCCCACCAAGTCCAGTGGTGCGCGTCGTCAGCCCAGCCCGGCCTGTTTCCTGCCATTCCCACCAAGTCATGGTGCGCGTCGTCAGCCCAGCCCGGCCTGTTCCTGCCATTCCCCACCAAGTCAGTGGTGCGCGTCGTCAGCCCAGCCCGGCCTGTTCCTGCCATTCCCACCAAGTCAGTGGTGTGCGTCGACAGCCCCAGCCCGGCCTGTCCCTGCTCCACGCACAAAGCCTACGGTGTGCGTCGACAGCCCAGCCCGGCCCGTTTCCATGCTCTCCGCCCAAGTCTGTGGTGCGCGTCGCCAGCCCAGTCCGGCCCCATCCAAGCTTTCCCGCACCAGGCCAGTGGTGTGCGTCGTCAGTCCGGCACGGCCCGTTCCTGCTCTCCGCACCAAGTCTGTGGTGCGCGTCGCCAGCCCAGTCCCGGCCCATCCAAGCTTCCCGCACCAAGCCAGTGGTGTGCGTCGTCAGCCCTGTCCGGCCCGTTCCTGCTCTCCGCACCAAGTCTGTGGTGCGCGTCGCCAGCCCGGTCCGGCCGTCCAAGCTCCCCCGCACCGGGTCAGTGGTGCGCGTCGTCAGCCCGGTCCGGCTCATTCCTGCTCCCCGCACCAAGTCAGGGGTGCGCTTCGTCAGCCCGGTCCGGCCCGTTCCTCCTCCACGAATCAAGCCAGGGGTGTGCGTCGTCAGTCCAGCACAACCCGTGCCTGGGTCATGTCCGGAGCCGGATCCCGCCGCCGAGGCGGAGTGCCCACCGGTCCCTCCCCTGTTGTGGTTGTTTGGCGCGGCCGGAGTCCTCGCCTTTGGGGGGGGGTACTGTCACGCCCTGGCTCTGGGGACCTATGTTATGTTGAGCCAGGGTGTGTAAGTCTATGTTTAATTTTCTATGTTGGTCTGAGTGACTCCCAATCATAGGCACGAGGTCAGTTCACTGGGTGTCTCTGATTGGGAGCCATATTTAACTGTTTGTCTTGCACTTTGTGTTTTGTGGTTTCTTGTTCCTTTTGGTTGTGTATCGAAGGACTTCACGTTTCGTTCTTTGTTTTGATCGTGTGATCAGTTGAATAAATATAATATGTTCACCCGCAACGCTGCGCCTTGGTCTCCCTCATTAGACATTCGTGACACCATTACAGTACGTATGTATGGTTATAGTTCTCTATTACTTTAGACAGTTGCTGTCCACTGCCATGCAGTGCTGAACGTTGAGTTCTGATTCGCTGTCCGCTTCAGTGGTCCTGAATCTCTGAATGCCAAACTGATTTAACCTAGTTAAAGCTGGTTTGTTTACTAAAGCACCAGCAGACCTTTTGCTCCTGTGACAAAGTCACCACATATATTCAATGTAAAGTATTTGGCCCTAACAGAGCTAACAGAGCTAACAGAGCTAACAGAGCTAACAAAGTTAACAGAGCGAACAGACTAACAGAGCGAACAGACTAACAGAGTTAACAGAGCTAACAGAGCTAACAGAGCTAACAGAGCTAACAGAGCTAACAGGGCTAACAGAGCTACAGAGTTAACAGAGATAACAGAGTTAACAGAGCTAACAGAGCTAACAAAGTTGACAGAGCTGACAGGCGAACGACTAACATAGTTACAGAGCTCCCAGAGCTACACAGAGCTAACGGGGCTAACAGAGCTAACAGGTTAACAGAGCTAACAGAGCTAACAGAGTTAACAAAGCTAACAGAGCTAACAGAGCTAACATAGTTAACAGAGTTAACAGAGCTAACAGAGCTAACAGAGTTAACAGAGCTAACAGAGCTAACAGAGCTAACAGAGTTAACAGAGCTAACAGCGCTAACAGAGTTTAACAACGTCTAACAGGTCTAACAGAGCTAAACAAGCTAACAACAACATCTAAACAGAGCTAACATGGCTTGTCCATCTGTTCTACAGTGTAGGTGTAGAACACAACCAGCTGACTGACTTAACAGGAACAAGGAACAATGCTCTGTCTCAAATAATCTTTCCTTGATTCCTCGCATCCTATTTCCTTCCTAGACTCCTTCTCAACCATATTGGTTGGACATCATCCACCTCCAGTAATGACATCATCCACCTCCTTTAATGACATCATCCATGCGAGCACAGAGCCTCATCGCCTCACCCCCAGCTGCCATAAAGTTGAATAAAGCCACAATAAAATGTCATTTTCACACAGCGGTGTTCATTTCCATAAGCCATGCTTGGTTTTCACTGACCTCCCTTCTCTCTCTCTTTGTCCCCCCTCTCTCCATCTCAGTCAGTTTCAATCTCTCTCTCCTTCTCAGTCTCTCTCTTTGCCTCTATCTCTCTCGCTCTCTCCTTCTCAGTCCCTCTCTCACTCTCTCCTTCTCAGTCTCTCTCTCTGTCTCTCTCTCTCCTTCTCAGTCTCTCTCTCTGTCTTTCTCCCTCTCTCTCTCTCTCTCTCCCTCTCTCTCTCTCTCCAACCCCCCCGTCATGATCTCAGGCTGGCCCCCCCCTTGCA
>LR778259.1:30063290-30150790 GCA_902810595.1 Coregonus sp. 'balchen'
TTTTAAAAACCAAAAAAAGGGAAACCAAAAAAAAAAAAGGGGGGGGTTAATCCCTTTTTTTAACTAGTTGGTGGTAGGTGGAGTGGTCTTTGGAGATTGATATTGCTCTGTTGGCAAACATTCTAAAGATATTAAAATCAGATTTATGTAATATTGTGTGTTGACGTGTCCCGGTGTGCGGGTACAGATGCGTGTGTGGTTGTGAGTGTGTGTGTGTGAGAGAAAATGAGTTTCTGTGCTGATTATAACCAAACTAGCTAATAAGTCCATGATTAGCATATGCACCTGCCTAGTGGCCTGCAGAGGCCCACAACAAAAAGCTGCTAGCTAAACAACATACAGCTCAACAATAGAAAAACAGGTATGTAACTACTCTTACAAATGAAGGTGTTCAAATGCCATTTTATTGACAATGATGATGATGATGATGCTGCTGATGATAATGTTAATATTCTTAATTTTAATTCAATTAAAACATGTGTGTGCAGGTGTGTGGGGTTGGTTTTTAAGCGTAAGCTGTAAATAACCTATCAAAGGTTTCCTTTTGATCATATAGAGCCGGGCTCTGATTATACAGCTAACCACACTGAGTTGGTGGTGGTTTTGTGGTGTGTGGTATATTTTTTGTTTGTTCGGGGGTGTGTGTTTTTTGGGTGTGCATGCGCACACACCGCTTCACTTGCTTCAGGGGGGTTAACCAGGACAAAACCCACCACCACTTCGAAAGAGGGGGAAAGAAGGGGAGAGGGAAGAAGACGGAGGAGAGAAAAGGAAGAGCGGACAGAGAAGAGAGAGAGCACAAGAGAGGAGAGAACGAGAGAGGAGCGAAAGAGAGATGAGAGAGACAAGAAGAAAAAGGGAAAAAGGGAGAACCCCGGGGGAGAACAAGAGAGAAGAAAAAGGGAGAGAGAGGCAGAAAGAGAAAAGACAAAGGAGAGAAAAGGGGAAGAGCAAAGAGAAGCAAAAAGAGAAGAGACAGAGAGAGAGAGAGAAGAGAGAACAGAGAAAAGGGGGAAAAACCGGGGGCCCCCCCGGAGAAAAGAAAAACAGAAGAACACCAAAAGGAAAAAAGGAAAGAAACCCCAAAGCAAAAAAAGAGAAACGGAAAAAGAAAGAGGAGAAGAACAAAAAAGAGAGAGACATAGGCCCCGGAAAACCCACGGGGGGGGGAAAAAAAAAAAAAAAAGGGGAAAAAAAAAAACCCAACGGGAAAGGGGCCCCAAAAAAGGGGAGGGGGAAAGGGAGAGAGAGGAATACTACTATGACTGCCATCTCAATTCTTATATACAGTGCATTCGGAAAGTATTCAGACCCCTTGACTTTTTCCACATTTTGTTACGTTACAGCCTTATTCTAAAATTAATTAAATCGTTTTTCCCCCTCATCAATCTATCCACAATACCCCATAATGGCAAAGCAAAAACAATTTTTGCTAATTTATATTTTGCTAAGTATTCATACCCTTTACTCAGTAATTTGTTGAAGCACCTTTGGCAGCGATTACAGCCTCAAGTCTTCTTGGGTATGATGCTACAAACTTGGAACACCTGTATTTGGGGAGTTTCTCCCATTCTTCTCTGCAGATCCTCTCAAGCTCTGTCAGGTTGGATGGGGAGAGTCGCTGCACAGCTATTTTCAGGTCTCTCCAGAGATGTTCCATCAGGTTCAAGTCCGGGCTCTGGCTGGGCCACTCAAGGACATTCAGAGACTTGTCCCAAAGCCACTCCTGCATTCTCTTGGCTGTGTGCTTAGGGTCATTGTCCTGTTTGGAAGGTGAACCTTTGCACCAGTCTGATGTCCAGAGCACTCTGGAGCAGGTTTTCATCAATGATCTCTCTGTACTTTTCCGTTCATCTTTCCCTCAATCCTGACTAGTCTCCCAGTCCTTGTCGCTGAAAAACATCCCCACAGCATGATGCTGCCACCACCATGCTTCACCATAGGGATGGTGCCAGGTTTCCTCCAGACGTGACGCTTGGTTTCATCAGACCAAAGAATCTTGTTTCTTATGGTCTGAGAGTCCTTTAGGTTCCTTTTGGCAAACTCCAAGAGGGCTGTCATGTGCCTTTTACTGAGGAGTGGCTTCCGTCTGGCCACTCTACCATAAAGGCCTGATTGGTGGAGTTCTGCAGAGATGGTTGTCCTTCTGAAAGGTTGTCCCATCTACACAGAGGAACTCTGGAGCTCTGTCAGAATGACCATCGGGTTCTTGGTCACCTCCCGGACCAAGGCCCTTCTCCCACGATTGCTCAGTTTGGCTGGGTGGCCAGCTCTAGGCAAGCGTCTTAGTGGTTCCAAACTTCTTCCATTTAAGAATGATGGAGGCCACTGTGGTCTTGGGGTCCTTCAATGCTGCAGAAATTTTTTATTACCCTTCCCCAGATCTGTGCCTCGACACAATCCTATCTCGGAGCTCTAAGGAAAATTCCTTCGACCTCATGGCTTGGTTTTTGCTCTGACATGAACTGTCAACTGTGGGACCTTATATAGACAGGTGTGTGCCTTTCCAAATCATGTCCAATCAATTGAATTTACCACAGGTGGACTCCAATCAAGTTGTAGGAACATCTCAAGGATGATCACTGGAAACAGGATGCACCTGAGCTCAATTTCAAAAGGTCTGAATACTAACGTAAAAAGGTATTTCTGTTTTTAATTTTTATACAATTGAAGATTTTCTAAAAACCTATTTTTACTTTGTCATTATGGGGTATTGTGTGTAGATTGATGTGGATTTTTATTTTATTTTATCAAATTTAGAATAAGGCTGTAACATAACAAAATGTGGAAAAAGGGAAGGGGCCTGAATACTTTCCGAATGCACTGTAAGTTTGGGAGTGCGTAATGAGAGTGGTTACACATAATGGGAGTGGTTACACATTCAGTGAGAGTACTGAAGACATTACTGACAACTTGTGTGTTCATGTTTTTTTCTTAGATGTTAAAAGTGAAGGGCCAACACCATTATACACTGAGTCAATAGTCCTACAGGACAAACACATTATAGATCTGAGATCATATCTAGAAGGGTGAGCTCACATAGTCACGCACGCACGCACGCACGCACGCACGCACGCACGCACGCACGCACGCACGCACGCACGCACGCACGGCACGCACGCACTCACGCACGCACGCACGCACGCACTCACGCACGCACGCACTCACGCACACACACACCACACACACACACACACACACACACACACACACACACACACACACACACACACACACACACACACACACACACACAGGCACACACTCACACAGGCACATACTGCACACTAGTGATGCGCGGGTCGGACATTCAACATGCACGGACGGCACTTACACAAATGACTGATGATTGGCTGAGAGTAATTATGGTAAAAAAAGATTGTGGGAGCTGTTTTGTTAGACTTCAGTGCTGCTTTTGACGTCATCAATTATAGCCTGCTGCTGAAGAAAACGAATGTGTTTTGGATTTACACCCCCGGCTATATTGTGGATAAAGAGTTTCCTGTCTAACAGAACACAGAGGGTGTTATTTAATGGGAACCTCCATGTAGCCTATAGATATGAATTGCACAAGAGTTTTAAAGCATTGTTTTCTCTTTATTCAACCCTTCCGCCACACAATATTCCATGACCCTAAACCCGCCCACCGCGCGGATATAACCCTGGGGACTGCGGGTTTTGAGTCAATCCGCTCATCACCACTGCACAGGGCACACTCGCACACACAAACGCCAAAGACACACACGCGCATTCACACACACACCCAAAAACCCCCAAAACCCCCCCCCATTGGGGAAAACAGATTTTACCCCCCCCCCCCTCTTCCTTTTTTCCCCCTTTTCCCCCTCCCTCCCCCCCCCCCCCCCCCCCCCCCCCCCCCCCCCCCCCCCCCCCCCCATTTTTTCCCCCCCCCCCCCCCCCCCCCCCCCCCCCCCCCCCCCCCCCCCCCCCCCCCCCCCCCCCCCCCCCCCCCCCCCCCCCCCCCCCTTTTTCCCCCCCCCCCCCCCTTCCCCCCCCCCCCCCTTTTTCCCCCCCCTTCCCTTTCCCCCCCCCTTCCTCCCTCCCCTTCCCCCCTTTTCCCCCCCTTTTCCCCCCCTTTTTCCCCCCCCTTCCCCCCCCCCCCCCACCTTCCCAGACAATTAAATGCTGCAGCTGCTATAGAGAGGCCTTTTGATATTTCCACACACCACACAATGGACATCTTAGGAGATAATAAGATCAAAGCCTTCGGGGCCAAAACCCCCCCACGGGGCAGAAAGGGGAAGAGAAAAAGGGAGAGAGAGAGGAGAGAAGAAGAGAGAGGAGATAGTAAAAAAG
Source organism: Coregonus sp. 'balchen' (assembly GCA_902810595.1). Lineage (NCBI taxonomy): Eukaryota > Metazoa > Chordata > Actinopteri > Salmoniformes > Salmonidae > Coregonus > Coregonus sp. 'balchen'. Next base: position 30,067,608 of record LR778259.1, read on the forward strand.
GGAAAAGAAAAGAGAGGGGAAGGAGAAAGAAGAAAATATAGGAGGGGGAAGAAAGAAATTCTAAATTCCCCTCCCTCCAAATCTTTTTTCCTTATTTTCCCTTTTTTTTTTTTGTCGATTTTAAAGTTTGCTAAAAACAGATTTTTAACATTCCTCCCTCATTTTGTTTCCATTGCGTCTTGTGGTTTAAAAACCCGTAATACGTCCAAAACCAAAACAAATTTTTTTTCCCCAAAACGTAGAATTCTAAGTGGGGAAGTGAAAAGAAACTGGGTGGAAAGAATAGGCTTAAATAAAATGGCGATACCCGAAATCCCCTGCCCCCTAACTTTTTAATGTTCAGGAGCCCAAAAAAAGCCAGATGGTAGAAGCAAAAATTTACTAATATTTCCATATTTATCATTCAAATTGGGCCCACTTTTCTGCAAAAGAAACGGCCGTCCCCTGGGGCAACTTCCCCCTGTCCTGGAGCCTAAACTTTTTTTGTTCAAAATCAAGAAAGCAAACAGGTTTTATTAATGTTCCTTTTGCAGCTTCTTTTTTTTATCCAAGCGTTTTTGGCGGTTGCAAACATTTTTTTGTTGGGTTTTCCAACAACCCCACCCTGGCATTACAAGGCCCATGCTTACCAATTGGACAAAGGGGGCCCCAAATCCGTTTGCAAAAAAACATTACTTTTATAGTTGAAGAAACTGATTTCGTACGCAGTAGGCATTTAGAATTACATGTGGAGTGGACTGGAACGTTATAGTTACGTGATAACATCATCATTTATTTGAAAAACCCTGTTTCCATCATCATTTGTCGCAATCAACGAAACCTAGACAAAACAAAAATCCACCCCTGTCGAACTAATAAAAATATTAGAACGTTAGCAATTGGAAACAGTGCCAGGGAAACTAAACTGAAACATGGATTGCTGTCATACCTTGTCCATAGACTGCTTACAGGGTAAGGAAACCAATATGTAATTTTTTAATTTGGGTGAACTACCCCTTTAACTTGGCCTACCAATGATACAAGATATACAACTCCCTGACCTTACCTTCTGCTGCCTATGCAATATAGAACTTTACTTAAACACGAGAGTTGCACATTTTCCTTTAATCCAAGAGAAGACAGGAAGAGAGGAAAGACGGGGAGATAGGATCCTGCTTAGCTGACATTTTAAAATAATCCCGCTTAATACGATGGCCATGTCACAAGAGGATGTTGATGTGTGAAGTAACTGTGTGTGTGTGTGTGTGTGTGTGTGTGTGTGTGTGTGTGTGTGTGTGTGTGTGTGTGTGTGTGTGTGTGTGTGTGTGTGTGTGTGTGTTGTGTGTGTGTGTGTGTGTGTGTGTGTTGTGTGTGTGTGTGTGTGTGTGTGTGTGTGTGTGTGTGTGTGTGTGTGTGTGTGTGTGTGTGTGTGTGTGTGTGTGTGTGTGTGTGTGTGTGTGTGTGTGTGTGTGTGTGTGTGTGTGTGTGTCTGTGTGTGTAGCAGTGGCAATGTCAGCAATGGGTGTGTGAAGGCCCCGTGTAGCTCAGTTGGTAGAGCATGGCGCTTGCAACGCCAGGGTTGTGGGTTCGATTCCCACGGGGGGCTAATATAGATGAAAACTCTCTTGGTAGATAGTATGGTCTACAGCTTATCATGAGGTACTCTACCTCAGGCGAGCAATACCTCGAAACTTCTTTAATATTAGACATCGCACACCAGCAGTTATTGACAAATAGACACACACCCCCGCCCCTCGTCATACCAGACGTAGCAGCTCTGTCCTGCCGATGCACGGAAAACCCAGCCAGCTCTATATTATCTGTGTCGTCGTTCAGCCACGACTGGGTGAAACATAAGATATTACAGTTTTTAATGTCTTGTTGGTAGGATAGTCTTGATCGTAGATCATCCAGTTTATTTTCCGGTGATTGCACGTTGGCCAATAGGACGGATGGTAGTGGTGGTTTACCCACTCGCCGACGAATTCTCACAAAGCACCCTGACCTCCGTCCCCGGTATCTCCGTCTTTTCTTCACGCCAATGACAGGGATTTGGGCCTGGTCTCGGGAAAGCAGTATATCCTTCGCGTCGGACTCATTCAATAAAAAATCTTCGACCAGTTCGAGGTAAGTAATTGCTGTTCTGCGCCACTTGGGAGGATAGCAGCAACATTATGTACAAAATAAGTTACAAACAATGCGAAAAAACAAACAAAATAGCACAGTTGGTAATGAGCCCGTAAAACGCCAGCCATCCTCTCTGGCGCCATTACTTGTGTGTGTGTGTGTGTGTGTGTGAATGTGTGTGTTTGTGTGTGTGCATGTGTTTGTGTGTGTGAATGTGTGTGTTTGTGTGTGTGCATGTGTTTGTGTGTGTGAATGTGTGTGTTTGTGTGTGTGCATGTGTTTGTGTGTGTGAATGTGTGTGTGTTTGTGTGTGTGTGTGTGTGTGTTTATTGAGTGACTTGCAGGTATAATAGATTAGTGTGTGATAGGTGTTAATAGAAGGGCTGCCAGTGGCAGTAATGACAGTAAACAACAGCAACATGATGATAGCACACAAAGACACTGACAGCTTCATCTGCTGACACTGTTTCTTACAATACACACCGAGAAGAGAGGGAAAGAGAGAGAGAGAGGGTGGGGGGAGAGAGAGAGCGAGAAGGAGAGGGGGGGGGAGGGGGGGTAGAGAGAGAGGAGACTCTCTCTCTCTCTCTCTCTCCTCTCTCTCTCTCTCTCTCTCTTCTCTCTCTCGCGCCTCTCTCTCTCTCTCTCTTTTTTCTGCTCTCTCTCTCTCTCCACTTGCCTTCTCTCTTGTGCTCGCTCTCTCCTCTCTCCCTCTTCTCTCCTCTCTTCGTCTCGCTCCCGCCCGCCCGCTTCTCTCTCTCCCTCTCTCTTTCCTCTCTCTCTCTCTCTCTCTCATCTCGCTCTCGCTCTCCTCGCGCTCTCGCTCTCTCTCGCTCGTTTCTCTTTCTCGCTGTTCTCTCCCTCCCTCCCGCTCTGCGCCGCGAGCGCGTGCGCTCGCAGCGACCGCCCGCCAATCGCGCGCCGAGACGAGCGAGATGATAGAGAGAAAGACAGAAAGAGAGAGTACCCAGTGGCAGAATACCTGACCACTGTGACTGACCCAAAATCAAGGAAAGCTTTGACTATGTACAGACTCAGTGAGCATAGCTTTGCTATTGATTAAGGTCGGCGAAGGCAGACCTGGCTCTCAAGAGAAGACAGGCTATGTCAGGGGTGAGCAAACCTTTTGTTTGGCCACATTGAGTTTTTGAAACCAAGTGAAGGCCACATACTATATGCGTGAAAAAACATGTGAAGCCTTTATTCATTTTCACATTGACACGTAGTGTACCGTAGGCGTACATATGCTTGCAGAACAATTCTACCCTTGTTTTTTGTGAACACATTTTCCACACATTTTTCACAAAAGTGATATAATTTATAACATCACAGACACAGTCAAACACACACAGATCCTGCATCTCTACCATTGTAAAGTACAATCAAACTTACAGTCACAATATGCAAACTTAAAAAAAAAAAATATATATATACATATATTATATGACTGGAGAAAATGTAACAGCATATGTGTAAAAAAAACGTTCTAAAATTTAAGTGACACATATGGTAAGAGCATCCGTTTAATTTGGAATGGTCTGTTTTTGAAAGCATATTAAGGAACAATTCTCATCTCCATTGTGAGCCGTATTTACAGTTATCCAATCAGCTCAGCCCAAATCTAACTGATTGGTTATTACCTGTATCCAAGTGCATTGCGGGATTATTCTCACTGCATAACCATCACCATGAAAAAGCATAATCCTTGCCTACCCCAGTCACGGTTATTCAAGTCTTAATGTGAACAATGGGGCCGGTCACCTCTCTTGGCAAGGGCATCAAAGTATGGTGTCATCTTTGATGTAGAGATTCTCAGAACAGCTGACAAGTGGTCATTTGTTAAATTTGACCTGTGACGGGATTTGTTGTAATTCATGACTGAGAACGTTTGTTCACACACATATGTGGACCCGAATAAAACAAGTATGCTTTGTCGATGAGCTCCAATTGTGTGTCTGGTGGTGCTTTCTCACTGTCGAAAGACAGGGGGCATGATACAAGCCCCAGCTCAGTCTCAATCTTGGTGAAGTCTGAGAAGCGGCGGGAAAACTCAGTATGCAGGTCGATCAAAGTGCTACTGTATGTCTCAGTGCGGCACTGCGATGTGGGCGCACTCAGTGCGGCCAGTGTCGGAAAATGAGAGAGAAACCGGCTGCTCATTTGTCTGGAGAACAACATAAGTTTGGCCTTGAATGCTTTCACATTGGAATACAGTTAATGCACAAAAACACACATTTCCCTGCAGTTTCACATTTAGATCGTTCAGATGCCCCAATATGTCCTCACCGAAAGCAAAGTCGCCCAGCCAGTCTGTGTCTTTCAACTCTGACAAGTTGTCAGCTTTACCAAGCGTATCAAGGAACATACCTATCTCCCCTCTGAGTTACCAAACACAGCTAAATACTTTCCCCAGGCTTAGCCAGCGCACATTTGAATGGTACAACAAGTCCTGGTGCTCTGCCTCTGTGACATTGAGTAGCTGAATGAACTGACGATGGTTAAGCCCCCTTGCCCGTATAAAGTTGACAAGTTTTACAACCACTTTGACAACATTTTCCAGCTTTAACACACTTTTATACACAGGGCTTCCTGATGAATAATACAGTGAGGACTTTCTTCTTTTACTTTGTCTTGTAATCATTTTAGTAGGCCAATGTTTTTACCGGTTAGATTTGGTGATCCATCTGTTGTGACGTTTGTCAGTTTGCTCCACGGTAGATTCATTGTTTCCAAGCAGGCAGACACCCTGTCATATAAGTCAGAGCCCCTGGTTGTTCCCATCATTGATTCCATCGCAAGACGTTCCTCTGTTATTTCAAAGTTCTCATTTATTCCTCTGACAAAAATAAAAAGTTGAGTGGTGTCTCTGATGTCAGTACTCTCATCCAGTGCTATAGAAAAAAGATTGAAGCCATCTGCTTTTTTCTTCAACTCTGAGATTAGCTCCTCACCTATCACTTCCATGCGCCTGGTGATGGTTCTGCGTGATAAGATAATTTTCTCGAATTGGCTTTTACTCTCAGGACAAAGTATACCAGCAGTCTCCACCATACACTCTTTCACAACCTCCCCTTCAGCAAAAGGCTGAATATGCTTTGCGATTTTATGTGCCACTACGTCGCTTGGCCTTAGTTACGGAGTCTTGAGTAGAGCACCGTTTAATAAACGTATTATGTTGGGCTTTTAAGTTTGTGACAAGTTTTGAGGCCTTGCCTTTTCCTGAGAGGACAGATTGCTAGCGTAGTTATCATGCTTGCTTGAAAAATGACGATTTAGATTATATTTCTTAAAAACTGCAACACTTTCTTGGCATATCAGATATTTCCAATATTAGTTAAAAAGTATTTTGCTGTCCATTCTTCTTTAAACACACGACATTCAGAGTCCACTTTTCTCATTTTCGCAGCACTCATTTTTCACGTCAAAGGTTGTCAAGCAATGAAGTGGCTATGATGACTGAGCGCATTCTGAATCTGACTGTAGGCCCAAATACAGAGCGTGCTGCCAGGCTACAGCGCCATCTATTGGAGGTTGTTTGTATATCATGGAATGAGCAATTTTAGGCCACAAATCGTAACTCAAATATAATAATATTTAATACATTTAAAAAATGTCTCGCGGGATTGAAGTGCCAGGCTGTACTTTTTTTATTATTTATTTTTTATTATTATTTTTAGGGGGTAGATCAGCTTTAATATTGCAGATAGATTGTAACTTCCATCAATGTAATTGTCTGCATCACTTCCAATCCCCCATTTGTTTTTTTTCTCTCGCGAATATATACAGTTGAAGCCCCCCCCCCCCCCCCCCCCCCCCCCCCCCCCAAACATAACATTTTCCTCCAAACATAACGATGGTCATTATTGCCAAACAGTTCTATTTTTGTTTCATCAGAACAGAGGACATTTCTCCAAAAAGTACGATCTTTCTCCCCATGTGCAGTTGCAAACTGTAGTCTGGCTTTTTTAATGGCGGTTTTGGAGCAGTGGCTTCTTCCTTGCGTCCTTTGCTGTTGTTCTGGGACTGATTTGAAATTTCGCACCAAAGTACGTTCTTCTCTTGGAGACAGAATGCATCTCCTTCCTGAGCGGTATGACGGCTGTGTGGTCCCATGGTGTTTATACTTGCGTACTATTGTTTGTACAGATGAACGTGGTACCTTCAGGCGTTTGGAAATTGCTCCCAAGGATGAACCAGACTTGTGGAGGTCTACAATTTTTTTTTCTGAGGTCTTGGCTGATTTCTTTTGAATTTCCCATGATGTCAAGCAAAGAGGCACTGAGTTTGAAGGTAGGCCTTGAAATACATCCACAGGTACACCTCAAATTGACTCAAATGATGTCAATTAGCCTATCAGAAGCTTCTAAAGCCATGACATCATTTTCTGGAATTTACCAAGCTATTTAAAGGCAGAGTCAACTTCTGACCAACTGGAATTGTCGTACAGTGAATTATAAGTGAAATAATCTGTCTGTAAACAATTGTTGGAAAAATGACTTGTGTCATGCACAAAGTAGATGTCCTAACCGACTTGCCAAAACTATAGTTTGTTAACAAGAAATGTGTGGAGTGGTTGAAAAACAAGTTTTAATGACTCCAACCTAAGTGTATGTAAACTTCCGACTTCAACTGTATCACAAGAAACATGGTATAGAGGAGACGGACGCACTGGTTGCCCTCTAGGTTACAGAGAGCTGGTAGTCCCATCCACCAAACTACCAGGTGTGAAACAGGGAAGGAACTCAGGGGGTATGCTAATTTGGTTATAGAGCAGACCTAACCCACTATTAAATTAGTCAAAACAGGAACATTTTACATTTGGCTAGAAATTCAAAAGGAAAATATCTCAACAGAGAAAAATGTCCTCCTGTGTGCTACCTATATCCCCATGCTAGAATCCCCAAACGGGTCACAACTCCTGCAGCTCTGTCGCACGCTGGTAGGCTTCGAGGGGACTCCTATGGTAAGTACACCTATAGCTCAACTTTTGGCAGTACTACTGTAGACTACTTTATCACTGACCTCAACCCAGAGTCTCTCATAGCGTTCAAAGTCAGCCCACTGACACCCCTACACCCCTACCAGACCACAGCAAAATCACAGTCTACTTGAACAGAGCAATACTCAATCATGAGGCATCAAAGCCAAAGCAACTGAATAATATTAAGAAATGCTATAGATGGAAGGAAAGTAGTGTCGAAAACTACCAAAAAACAATTAGGCAACATCAAATTCTATCCCTTTTAGACAACTTCCAGGACAAAACGTTCCACTGTAATAGTGAAGGTGTAAACTTGGTAGTAGAAAGCCTAAACAGTATATTTGACGTCTCAGCTTCCAGATCAAATCTAAAAATCTCTAACAGAAAACCAAAGAAAAGTAACACCAATGACAAATGGTTTGATGAAGAATGCAAAAACCTAAGAAAGAAATTGAGAAACCTATCCAACCAAAAACATAGAGACCCAGAAAACCTGAGCCTACGCCTTCACTTTGGTGAATCACAAAAACAACACAGAAATAACTACGGAAAAAGAAGGAACAGTACGTCAGAAATCAGCCCAATGTAATTAAAGAATTCATAGACTCTAAACACTTCTTGGAAAGTTGGAAAACACTAATCAAAAATGGAGATGTATGGGTAAACCACTTCTCCAAACTTTTTTGCCCTATACAAAGAACAAACAGCAAAAAAATATTAATGATCAAATGTTAATCTTAGAAACAACTATTAAATACTACCAGAACCCATTGGATTCTCCAATTACATTGAATGAACTACAGGACAAAATACAAACCCTCCAACCCAAAAAGGCCTGTGGTGTTCATGGTATCCTCAATGAAATTATAAAATATACAGACCACAAATTCCAATTGGCTAAACCTAAACTCTTTAACATCATCCTTATCTCTGGCATCTTCCCCAATATTTGGAACCAAGGACTGATCACCACAATCCACAAAAGTGGAGACAAATTTGACCCCAATAACTACCATGGGATATGCGTCAACAGCAACCTTGGGAAAATCCTCTGCATTATCATTAACAGCAGACTAGTTAATTTCCTCAGTGAAAACAATGTACTGAGCAAATGTCAAATTGGCTTTTCACCAAATTACCGTACGACAGACCACGTATTCACCCTGCACATCCTAATTGACAAACAAACAAACCAAAATAAAGGCAAAGTCTTCTCATGCTTTGTTGATTTCAATTTGGCATGAGGGTCTGCTATACAAAAATACATAGAAAGTGGGGTTGGAGGAAGAAAATACGACATTATAAAATCCATGTACAGGAACAGCAAAGTGTGCGGTTAAAATTTACAAAAAACACACACATTTCTTTCCACAGGGTCATGGGGTGAGAGTGGGATGCAGTTTAAGCCCCACCCTCTAACATATATATCAACGAATTGGCGAGGGCACTAGAACAGTCTGCAGCACCCAGCCTCACCCTACTAAAATCTAATGTTTGCTGATGATCTGGTGCTTCTGTCACCAACCAAGGAGGGCCTACAGCAGCACCTAGATCATCTGCACAGATTATGTCAGACCTGGGCCCTGAGTAAATCTCAGTAAAACAAAAATAATGGTGTTCCAAAAAAGGTCCAGTTGCCAGGACCACAAATATAAATTCCATCTAGACACCGTTGCCCTAGAGCACACAAAAAACTATACATACCTCGGCCTAAACATCAGTACCACAGGTAACTTCCACAAAGCTGTGAACGATCTGAGAGACAAGGCAAGAAGGGTCTTCAATGCCATCAAAAGGAACATCAAATTCGACATACCAATTAGGATCTGGCTAAAAATACTTGAATCAGTTATAGAACCCATTGCCCTTTATGGTTGTGAGGTCTGGGGTCAACACCAAATTGAGAATCTGCATGCAGAATTCTGCAAAAATATCCTCTGTGTACAACGGGAAACACAAAATAATGCATGCAGAGCAGAAATAGACCGATACCCGCTAATGATCAAAATCCAGAAAAGATACATTAAATTCTATAACCACTTAAAAGGAAGCGATTCCCAAACCTTCCATAACAAAGCCATCACTTACAGAGAGATGAACTTGGAGAAGAGTCCCCTAAGCAAGCTGGACCTGGGGCTCTGTTCACAAACACAAACAGACCCCACAGTGCCCCAGGACAACAACACAATTAGACCCAACCAAATCATGAGAAAACAAAAAGAGAATTACTTGACACATTGGAAAGAATTAACAAAAAAACTGAGCGAACTAGAATGCTAATTGGCCCTAAACAGAGAGTACACAGTGGCAGAATACCTGACCACTGTGACTGACCCAAAATTAAGGAAAGCTATGTACAGACTCAGTGAGCATAGCCTTCCTATTGAGAAAGGCCGCCGTAGGCAGACCTGGCTCTCAAGAGAAGACAGGCTATGTGCACACTGCCCACAAAATGAGGTGGAAACTGAGCTGCACTTCCTAACCTCCTGCCAAATGTATGACCATATTAGAGACACATATTTCCCTCAGATTACACAGATCCACAAAGAATTCGAAAACAAACCCAATTTTGATAAACTCCCTTATCTAGTGGGTGAAAAACCACAGTGTGCCAACACAGCAGCAAGATTTGTGACCTGTTGCCACAAGAAAAGGGCAACCAGTGAAGAACAAACACCATTGTAAATACAACCCATATTTATGTTTATTTATTTTCCCATTTGTACTTTAACTATTTGCACATTGTTACAACACTGTATATATACATATATTGACATTTGAAATGTCTTTATTCTTTTGGAACTTCTGAGTGTAATGTTTACTGTTAATATTTATTGTTTATTTCACTTTTGTTTACTATCTACTTCACTTGCTTTGGCAATGTTAACATACAGTTGAAGTCGGAAGTTAGGTTGGAGTCATTAAAACTCATTTTTCAACCACTCTACAAATTTCTTGTCAACAAACTATAGTTTTGGCAAGTCGGTTAGGACATCTACTTTGTGCATGACACAAGTCATTTTTCCAACAATTGTTTACAGACATATTATTTCAATAATAATTCACTGTTGGTCAGAAGTTTAAAAACACTAAGTTGACTGTGCCTTTAAACAGCTTGGAAAATTCCAGAAAATGATGTCATGGCTTTAGAAGCTTCTGATATGCTAATTGCCATAATTTGAGTCAATTGGAGGTGTACCTGTGGATGTATTGCAAGGCCTACCTTCAAACACAGTGCCTCTTTGCTTGACATTATGGGAAAATCAAAAGAAATCAGAAAATACAAATTGTAGACCTCCACAAGTCTGGTTCATCCTTGGGAGCAACTTCCAAACGCCTGAAGGTACCACGTTGATCTGTACAAACAATAGTACGCAAGTATAAACACCATGGGACCACGCAGCCGTCATACCGCTCAGGAAGGAGACGCATTCTGTCTCCTAGAGATTAACGTACTTTGGTGCGTAAAGTGCAAATCAATCCCAGAGCAACAGCAAAGGACCTTGTGAAGATGCTGGAGGAAACAGGTACAAAAGTATCTATATCCACAGTAAAACGAGTCCTATATAAATAGGCCATAAAAAGCCAGACTACGGTTTGCAACTGCAGCATTCGCGCAAAACTGAAAGCGTGAACCACCGCATTTAACCATGGCAAGGTGACTGGGAATATGGCAGAATACAAACAGTGTAGCTACTCACTCCGCAAGGAAATTAAACTGGTAAAACATCAGTATAGAGACAAAGTGGAGTCGCAATTCAACGGCTCAGACACGAGACGTATGTGGCAGGGTCTACAGACAATCACGGACTACAAAAGGAAAACCAGCCACGTCGCCGACACCGACGTCTCGCTTCCAGACAAGCTAAACACCTTCTTCACCCGCTTTGAGGATAACACAGTGCCACCGATGAGGCCAGCTACCAAGGTCTGTGGCCACTCCTTCTCTGTGGCCGACGTGAGTAAGACATTTAAGCATGTTAACCCCCGCAAGGCTGCCGGCCCAGACGGTATTCCTAGCCGCATCCTCAGAGCATGCGCTGACCAGCTGGCTGGTGTGTTTACGGACATATTCAATCTCCCCCTTTCCCAGTCTGCTGTTCACACATGCTTCAAGATGGCCACCATTGTTCCTGTACCCAAGAAAGCAAAGGCAACTGAACTAAATGACTATCGCCCCGTAGCACTCACCTCTGTCATCATGAAGTGCTTTGAGAGACTAGTCAAGGATCATATCACCTCTACCTTACCTGTCACCCTAGACCCACTTCAATTTGCTTACCGCCCCAATAGATCCACAGACGATGCAATCGCCATCACACTGCACACTGCCCTATCCCATCTGGACAAGAGGAATACCTATGTAAGAATGCTGTTCATTGACTATAGCTCAGCATTCAACACCATAGTACCCTCCAAGCTCATCATTAAGCTTGAGGCCCTGGCTCTGATCCCTGCCCTGTGCAACTTGGTCCTGGACTTCCTGACGGGCCGCCCCCAGGTGGTGAAGGTAGGAAACAACATCTCCACTTTGCTGATCCTCAACACTGGGGCCCCACAAGGGTGCGTGCTCAACCCCCTTCTGGACTCCCTGTTCACCCATGACTGTGTGGCCAAGCACGCCTCCAACTCAATCATCAAGTTTACAGACGACACAACAGTAGTAGGCTTGATTACCAACAATGACGAGACCGTCTACAAGGAGGAGGTGAGGGCTCTGGGAGTGTGGTGCCAGGAAAATAACCTCTCACTCAACATCAACAAAACAAAGGAGATGATCGTGGACTTCAGGAAACAGCAGAGGGTGCACCCCCCCTATCCACAAGGTGGAAAGCTTCAAGTTCCTTAGCGTACACATCATTGACAAACTGAAATGGTCCACCCTGGGCCTCTTCAACCTCAGGAGTCTGAAGAAATTTGGCTTGGCACCTAAAACCCTCACAAACTTTTACAGATGCACAATTGAGAGCATCCTGTCGGGCTGTATCACCACCTGGTACGGCAACTGCACCGCCCGCAACCGCAGGGCTCTCCAGAGGGTGGTGCGGTCTGCTGAACACATTACCGGGTGCAAACTACCCGCCCTCCAAGACACCTACAGCACCCGATGTCACAGGAAGGCCAAAAAGATCATCAAGGACATCAACCACCCGAGCCACTGCCTGTTCACCCCGCTATCATCCAGAAGGCGAGGTCAGTACAGGTGCATCAAAGCTGGGACCGAGAGAATGAAAAACAGCTACTATCTCAAGGCCATCATACTGTTAAATAGCAATCACTAGCACATTAGAGGCTGCTGCTGCCTATTGAAATCACTGGCCACTTTAAGAAATGGAACACTAGTCACTTTCATAATGTTTTCATATCTTGCACTACTCATCTCATATGTATATACTGCATTCTATTCTATAATATTCTACTGTATCTTAGTCCATGCCGCTCTGTCATTGCTTGTCCATATATGTATATATTCTAATTTCATTCCTTACTAGATATGTGTGTCTTGGGTATATGTTGTGAAATTGTTAGATATTACTGCACTGTCGGAGCTAGAAGCACAAGCATTTCGCTACACCCGCAATAACATCTGCTAAACACGTGTATGTGACAAATAACATTTGATTTGATTTGATTTGATTTGAAGATCGTACTTTTTGGAGAAATGTCCTCTGGTCTGATGACCAAAATCGAACGTTTGGCCATCTGACCATCGTTAGGTTTGGAGGAATCGGGTGTTGTTTTGAACAAGCCACGAACACCATCCCATCCGTGAAGCACAGGGGTGGCAAGCCATCAGTGCTGTGGGGGTGCTTTTTGCTGTTGCAGGAGGGACTAGGTGCATTTCATTCAGCAAAATAGATGGCATCAGGAAGGAAAATTATGTGTATATTATTGAGCATCAATCATCTCAATACTCAGTAAGGAAGTTACAGCTTGGGTCGCAAATTGGTAAACTTGGGAAAAAAAAAAGGGGTTTTGGGGGCCCCAAAGGCCCCCTTTTAAAAGGGGGAAAAAATTAAAAAAAGGGGAAAAAGGTTCACATTAAAGCTTGTTTGGAGAAGGGAACACCCCAAATTGGGGACTTTTTGGGGGGGGGTAGAAAGGGGTTTAAAGAAACCTTTAAAGGGACCCAAAAAAAATTTTTGGGGTATGAAACCCAAAGGGTGGGAAAAAAAAAGGGGCATTTTTTTTTAAAAAATTTCAACTAAAATAATGGGGTTTGCCTAAGAAAACATTTTTTAGGAAAAAAAGGGGAATTTAAAAACCCAAAGTTTTAATTTTTTTTCCCAAAAGAAATTCCAGGGCCAAAAGGGGGTTTAAAAAAATTGGAAAAGGGAGAAAAGGGGAAAAAATAAAAAAGGAAGGGGGAAGGGAAAAAAAGGGAAAATGAACAGGGAAAACATTAAAAAAAACAACCAAAAATTTTTGTTTTTTTTTTTTTTGTTTTTTAAATTTTGGGGTTTCCCTTCTCCCCTTTCCCCTTTATTTTTAAAAAAAAAAAAATAAAGTGATCTCTACGACTCACCACATTTTTCAAAATTAAGGGGAAAAATTTGGGGGGGGAAAACATTTTTAAAAAATCTAATTTACTCTATAAAACTCCAAATTTCAACAATTACAATTCCTCTTCCTAAAAAAAAATTTTTAAAGGAAAAAAAAAAAGCCCGGTAAGGGAAAAGGAAGGGGGGGCCCCCTTTCCCCGCCTTGGGAAAAAATCATCTCCCCAAACAAAAAAATCACAAAACCCCCTTTTTTCAAAAATTAAAAAAACCCCCCGGGCCCCCCCCGAAAGAAAAACCCCCCCCCAAAATTTTTTTTTTTCCTTTCTCCCCTCCCCCTCCCTTCCTCCCCTTTCCTCCCTTTTCCCCTCCCCTTTTCTCCCTCAATTTTTCCCCTCCTTTTTTTCCCCCCTTTTTCCCCCCCCATTCATCTCTTCCCAAAATTTATTTCTCCCCCCTTTTCATCAGATGATTTGCAAAACAAAACACTCCACAGTGAATCATGCTGCAGTCAAGAGTCTCACTCATCACTTCTGTTCAACTGTCAAGTTAGAGAAAGCATTGATGGTGACAAAGTCATCTGTGTCAAACTGCTCAACTTATCATCATCAATCATAATCATCATCAGCAAATTTACAACAATCATCACAAGTATAACCGTCATTAACCATCATCATTTCAAAAACCAATTTTCACCATGAGTAAAAGCATATTTGCCATGACTATATGGTTCACATGGCATCAGTCAGATTCTGTCCTCTGTCCTCTCTCCAGGCCTTGGCCTCACGGTAAACCATCATCATCATCATCATCATCATAATAGAAGATATCTACAAGAATGGCTCCTTATCATCATGGTCACACATAAACACATGTACAGACACATGCAGACGCTCACACACACGCGCAAAGACACACACACACAGATTCTCTCTCCCTCTCTCTCTCTCCTTCATCTCCTCCTCTCTCTCCTTCATCGTCTCCTCTCTCTCTCTCCTTCTCTCTCTCTCTCTCTCTCTCTCTCTCTCTCTCTCTCAATCTCTCTCTCTCTCTCTCTCTCTCTCTCTCTCTCTCTCACCCCTTCATCTCTCTCTCTCTCAATTCATTTCAATTCAATTTAAGGGCTTTATTGGCATGGGAAACATATGTTAAGATTGCCAAAGCAAGTGAAGTAGATAGTAAACAAAAGTGAAATAAACAATAAATATTAACAGTAAACATTACACTCAGAAGTTCCAAAAGAATAAAGACATTTCAAATGTCAATATATGTATATATACAGTGTTGTAACAATGTGCAAATAGTTAAAGTACAAATTTTCTTGTGGCAACAGGTCACAAATCCTGCTGCTGTGATGGCACACTGTGGTTTTCCACCCAGTAGATAAGGGAGTTTATCAAAATTGGGTTTGTTTTCTAATTATTTATGTATAGCTGTAATTTTAGGGAAATATGTGTCTCTAATATGGTCATACATTTGGCAGGAGGCTAGGAAGTGCAGCTCAGTTTCCAACTCATTTTGTGGGCAGTGTGCACATAGCCTGTCTCAACAGCAAGGCTATGCTCACTGAGTGTACATAGTCAAAGCTTTCCTTAAGTTTGGGTCAGTCACAGTGGTCAGGTATTCTGCCACTGTGTACTCTCTGTTTAGGGCCAAATAGCATTCTAGTTTGCTCTGTTTTTTTGTTTGTTCTTTCCAATGTGTCAAGTAATTCTCTTTTTGTTTTCTCATGATTTGGTTGGGTCTAATTGTGTTGTTGTTGTTGTCCTGGGGCTCTGTGGGGTCTGTTTGTGTTTGTGAACAGAGCCCCAGGTCCAGCTTGCTTAGGGGACTCTTCTCCAAGTTCATCTCTCTGTAAGTGATGGCTTTGTTATGGAAGGTTTGGGAATCGCTTCCTTTTAAGTGGTTATAGAATTTAACGGCTCTTTTCTGGATTTTGATAAATAGGGGGTATTGGCCTAATTCTGCTCTGCATGCATTATTTGGTGTTTTTCGTTGTACACAGAGGATATTTTTGCAGAATTCTGCATGCAGAGTCTCAATTTGGTGTTTGTCCCATTTTGTGAATTCTTGGTTGGTGAGCTGACCCCAGAACTCACAACCATAAAGGGCAATGGGTTCTATAACTGATTCAAGTATTTTTAGCCAGATCCTAATTGGTATGTCAAATGTTATGTTCCTTTTGATGGCATAGAAGGCCCTTCTTGCCTTGTCTCTCAGATCGTTAACAGCTTTGTGGAAGTTACCTGTGGTGCTGATGTTTAGGCAGAGGTATGTAAAGTTTTTTGTGTGCTCTAGGGCAACGGTGTCCAGATGGAATTTGTATTTGTGGTCTTGGCAACTGGACCTTTTTTGGACCACCATTATTTTTGTCTTACTGAGATTTACTGTCAGCGCCCAGGTCTGACAGAATCTGTGCAGAAGATCTGTTCTAGTGCCCTCGCTAATTCGTTGATATATATGTTGAAGAGGGTGGGGCTTAAACTGCATCCCTGTCTCACCCCACGGCCCTGTGGAAAGAAATGTGTGTGTTTTTTGCCAATTTTAACCGCACAATTGTTGTTTGTGTACATGGATTTTATAATGTTGTATGTTTTCCCCCAACCCCACTTTCCATCAATTTGTATAGCAGACCCTCATGCCAAATTGAGTCAAAAGCTTTTTTGAAATCAACAAAGCATGAGAAGACTTTGCCTTTGTTTTCGTTTGTTTGTTTGTCAATTACGATGTGCAGGGTGAATACGTGGTCTGTCGTACGGTAATTTGGTAAAAAGCCAATTTGACATTTGCTCAGTACATTGTTTTCACTGAGGAAATTAACTAGTCTGCTGTTAATGATAATGCAGAGGATTTTCCCAAGGTTGCTGTTGACGCATATCCCACAGTCGTTATTGGGGTCAAATTTGTCTCCACTTTTGTGGATTGGGGTGATCAGTCCTTGGTTCCAAATATTGGGGAAGATGCCAGAGCTAAGGATGATGTTAAAGAGTTTAAGTATAGCTAATTGGAATTTGTGGTCTGTATATTTTATAATTTCATTGAGGATACCATCAACACCACAGGCCTTTTTGGGTTGGAGGGTTTGTATTTTGTCCTGTAGTTCATTCAATGTAATTGGAGAATCCAGTGGGTTCTGGTAGTCTTTAATAGTTGATTCTAAGATTTGCATTTGATCTTGTATATTTTTTTGCTGTTTGTTCTCTGTTATAGGGCCAAAAACATTGGAGAAGTGGTTTACCCATACATCTCAGTTTTTGATAGATAGCTCTTCGTGTTGTTGTTTGTTTAGTGTTTTCCAATTTCTGACACGCTGTTCCTTCTTTTTCCGTAGTGTATTTCTGTATTGTTTTAGTGATTCACCATAGTGAAGGCGTAGGCTCAGGTTTTCTGGGTCTCTATGTTTTGGGTTGGTGTCACAGATTCAGCCGAGGCTGCCCCTCCTCCTTGCTCGGGCAGGCTTCGGCGTTCGTCGTCACCGGAGTACTAGCTGCTACCGATCTATGTTTCTATGTTCGACTTGTTCTGTCTTGATTGGCTACACCTGTTTCCCATTATGTAGTATTGTCTTCCCTATTTAACCCTCTGTCTTACACTGTGTGTTGTGTGTGATTGTTATTGTTATCGGCAGTCGTTAGTGTGCGGGTTATTTCCTTCCTGTGTGGAGATTGTGTATTCTCAGATTACTTTCTAGTAAAGTATGTTTTCTGATCAGCTCTGTGTCCTGCGTTTCCCGTGGTGTTGGGGCTTCCCTGGTTAGCTTCTCATGACCCCACTATTTCATGGCAACAGAGGGCTCTCAGGGGATGGTCTGAACAGTGCTTGGGGAGGTGTGTAGGTGTTTCCGTAGGGGCAACTACGGTGGAGAGTCCGAACCAGGTTCCCACCTTGCACATTCTGCCTGAATATGCCGATTTGGCTCTCGCCTTCTGTTAAAAGAAGGCGACTCAATTACCACCCCATCGACAGGGGGATTGTGCGATAAACCTCCAGGTAGGCGCTGCGCTTCCCCGGAGTCACGTGTATCCTCTGTCACAGGAGGAGACGGCGGCTATGGAAACATATGTCACAGAATCTCTGAGACAGGGATACATACGGCCGTCCACTTCCCCTGCGTCCTCGAGTTTCTTTTTTGTGAAGAAGAAGGATGGTGGTTTACGCCCGTGCATTGACTACCGTGGTCTAAATCAGATCAGAATAAAATATAGCTATCCACTACCTCTGATTGCTAGTATGACGGAGTCATTGCACGGGAGGGAGATGGGTGGAAGACAGCATTTAGTACCACCTCGGGGCACTATGAGTACCTCGTCATGCCATACGGTCTGATGAATGTTCCTTCAGTCTTCCAATCGTTTGTTGATGAGATTTTCCGGGACCTGCATGGACAGGGTGTAGTGGTGTATATCGATGACATTCTAATATACTCCGCTACACGAGCCGAGCATGTGTCCCTGGTTCGTCGGGTGCTTGGTAGACTGTTGGAGCATGACCTGTATGTGAAGGCAGAGAAATGTCTGTTCTTCCTAGAGTCCATCTCCTTCCTGGGACACCGCTTGTCCGCGTCAGGTGTGGAGATGGAGATTGACCGCGTTTCGGCCGTGCGTAATTGGCAGACTCCAACCACGGTGAAGGAGGTGCAGCGGTTCTTGGGTTTTGCCAATTACTACCGAAGGTTTATCCGGGGCTTTGGGCAGGTAGCGGCTCCCATTACCTCCTTGCTAAAGGGAGGGCCGGTGCGTCTGCAGTGGTCGGCTGAGGCGGACAGGGCTTTTAGGCATCTGAAGGACCTGTTTACTTCAGCTCTGGTGCTGGCTCATCCAGATACTTCCTTGGCATTCCAAGTTGAGGTGGATGCGTCCGAGGCTGGGATCGGTGCTGTACTGTCTCAGCGCTCGGGTACGCCACCAAAACTCTGCCCCTGTGCTTTCTTTTCTAAGAAGCTCAGTCCGGCGGAGCACAATTATGATGTAGGGGACCGGAAGCTGTTAGCTGTGGTTCAAGCCCTGAAGGTGTGGAGGCATTGGCTTGAGGGGGCTAAACACCCTTTTCTCATTTTGACTGACCATCGTAACCTGGAGTACATCCGGGCGGCGAGGAGGTTGAACCCTCGTCAGGCAAGATGGGCTATGTTTTTTACTTGATTTGTGTTTACGCTCACTTACAGACCAGGTTCCCAGAACGCTAAGGCAGACGCCCTGTCCCAACTGTATGACACAGAGGAGAGGTCCATTGAGCCCACTCCCATACTCCAGGCGTCGTGTCTGGTGGCACCGGTGGTGTGGGACGTTGATGCGGACATCGAGCGGGCGTTACGTACCAAGCCTACTCCCCCCCAGTGTCTGGAGGGTCGGATGTACGTGCCGCTCGAGGTTCGTGATCGATTGATCTATTGGGCTCACACGTCACCCTCCTCTGGTCATCCTGGTATCGGTCGGACAGTGCACTGTCTTAGTGGGAAGTACTGGTGGCCCATTTTTGCCAAGGACGTGAGGGTTTATGTTTCCTCCTGCTCGGTGTGCGCCCAGTGTAAGGCACCTAGACACCTGCCCAGAGGGAAATTACAACCCCTACCCATTCCACAACGGCCGTGGTCTCATCTATCGGTGGACTTTGTCACGGACCTTCCCCCCTCACAGGGGAACACCACGATCTTGGTCGCTGTGGATCGGTTTTCGAAGGCCTGCCGTCTCATTCCTATGCCAGGTCTCCCTACAGCCCTACAAACTGCTGACGTCGTGTTTACACACGTCTTCCGGCACTATGGGGTACCTAAGGATATAGTGTCAGATCGGGGTCCCCAGTTCACCTCTAGAGTCTGGAGGGTGTTCATGGAACGTCTGGGGGTCTCGATTAGCCTTACCTCAGGTTTTCACCCCGAGAGTAATGGGCAGGTGGAGAGAGTTAACCAGGATGTGGGTAGGTTTCTGAGGTCCTATTGCCAGGACCAGCAGGGGGAGTGGTCGGGTTATATCCTCTGGGCAGAGATAGCCCAAAACTCACTCCGCCACTCCTCTACTAACCTTACGCCTTTTCAGTGTGTGTTAGGTTATCAGCCGGTCCTGGCACCTTGGCATCAGAGCCAGATCGAAGCTCCTGCGGTGGACGAGTGGTTTCGGCGCTCGGAAGAGACCTGGAACGCTGCGCATGTACACCTGCAGCGGGCTATCAGGCGACAAAAGGCGAGCGCGATCGCCACCGCAGTGAGGCTCCGGTGTATGCACCGGGGGATCGGGTCTGGCTCTCGACCCGAAACCTGCCCCTTCGCCTGCCCTGCCGGAAGCTGGGTCGGCGGTTTGTGGGGCCATTTAAAGTCCGGAGGAGATTGAATGAGGTTTGTTATAGGTTACAACTGCCTATTAATTACCGTATTAACCCCTCGTTCCATGTGTCTCTCCTCAGGCCGGTAGTAGCTGTTCCACCCCAGGAGTCTGAGGTACGAGAGGTTCCTCCGCCCCCACTGGACATCGAGGGGACTCCGGCGTACTCGGTCCGTTCCATCTTGGATTCGAGGCGTCGGGTGGGGGGCCTACAGTATCTCGTGGAGTGGGAGGGGTACGGTCCGGAGGAACGGTGCTGGGTCCCTAGGAGGGACATCCTAGATCCCTCCATGTTGAGGGATTTCCACCAGAGTCATCCGACTCGCCCTGCTCCGCGTCCTCCTGGCCGTCCCCGAGGCAAGGGGGGGGTACTGTCACGGATTCAGCCGAGGCTGCCCCTCCTCCTTGCTCGGGCAGGCTTCGGCGTTCATCGTCACCGGAGTACTAGCTGCTACCGATCTATGTTTCTATGTTCGACTTGTTCTGTCTTGATTGGTTACACCTGTTTCCCATTATGTAGTATTGTCTTCCCTATTTAACCCTCTGTCTTACACTGTGTGTTGTGTGTGATTGTTATTGTTATCGGCAGTCGTTAGTGTGTGGGTTATTTCCTCCCTGTGTGGAGATTGTGTATTCTCAGATTACTTTCTAGTAAAGTACATTTTCTGATCAGCTCTGTGTCCTGCGTTTGACTTCGCCCACCACATTTCACTGACGCCTTTGACAGTTGGATAGGTTTCTTAATTTCTTTCTTAGGTTTTTGCATTTTTCATCAAACCATTTATCACTGTTGTTACTTTTCTTCGGTTTTCTGTTAGATATTTTTTGATTTGATAGGGAAGCTGAGAGGTCAAATATACTGTTTAGGTTTTCTACTGCCAAGTTTACACCTTCACTATTACAGTGGAACGTTTTGTCCAGGAAGTTGTCTAGAATGGATTGAATTTGTTGTTGCCTAATTGTTTTTTGGTAGGTTTCGACACTACTTTCCTTCCATCTATAGTATTTCTTAATATTATTCAGTTCCTTTGGCTTTGATGCCTCATGATTGAGTATTGCTCTGTTCAAGTAGACTGTGATTTTGCTGTGGTCTGATAGGGGTGTCAGTGGGCTGACTGTGAACACTCTGAGAGACTCTGGGTTGAGGTCAGTGATAAAGTAGTCTACAGTACTACTGCCAAGAGATGAGCTATAGGTGTACCTACCATAGGAGTCCCCTCGAAGACTACCATTGACTATGTACATACCCAGTGTGCGACAGAGCTGCAGGAGTTGTGACCCGTTTTTGTTGGTTATTGTCACGATCGCTGGAGGAAGTGGACCAATGCGCAGCGTGATGAGTGAACATACTTATTTATTAGAGAACAAAACGATAACGTGACATCCTTGGTTACAAACACTAACCATACACGGAACAAGATCCCACAAACACTGTGGCCAAACAGGCTGCCTAAGTATGGTTCCCAATCAGAGACAACTAGCAACAGCTGATTCACGTTGCCTCTGATTGAGAACCACACCGGCCAACATAGAAACAAATAACTAGATAAAGAACCTAGAAACAAAACACATAGAAACAACACACCCTGGCTCAACATAACAGAGTCCCAGAGCCAGGGCGTGACAGTTATGTTGTCGTAGTTGTGCCTAGGGGGGCATATGGGGGAGGGAATGCTGTCACCTCCAGGTAGGTGTTTGTCCCCCTGTGTGCTGAGGGTGTCAGGTTCTTGTCCAGTTCTGGCATTTAGGTCGCCACAGACTAGTACATGTCCCTGGGTCTGGAAATGATTGATTTCCCCCTCCAGGATGGAGAAGCTGTCTTCATTAAAGTATGGGGATTCTAGTGGAGGGATATAGGTAGCACACATGAGGAAATTTTTCTCTGTTGAGATTATTTCCTTTTGAATTTCTAACCAAATGTAAAATATTCCTGTTTTGATTAATTTAATAGAGTGAGTTAGGTCTGCTCTATACCAAATTAGCATACCCCCTGACTACCTTCCCTCTTTCACACCTGGTATTTTGGTGGATGGGCATAGGTCTGATCTGAGGGAGCCTAAATGGGGTGTGGGCATGGTTGACTTGGGGGGGTGTTAATTGGTGGGGGTGGGGTTGTAGATGTGGCTGATGGTGCTGTAGTCTGGATGTAGGTCCTCTCTGCGGGGGTCCTCTATGTGTAGGTCCTGGGGGGGGGGGGGGGGTCCCGCAGGTCTGGGAGAGTGTCTCGCTGGTCTGGGCGGGGTGTCTGTTGATCTGTTGCTCCTGTGTGAGGTGTTGGGTCTGCGGTTGAGGGCGATATCCTTTAGGGTCCGGGCGAAGGTGGGCACTGCTGCCTTGTATAGGTGGACCTGATCATAAAGGCTGTTCACGTCCAGGGTGGAGTGGTGGGACAGGTAGACATTTGGTTTTGATGCACAGTCACAGGAAATACTTGAGTGTACCCGCTGTATGGTAGCAGGGTGGAAGTATTTTCCGTGGTAGTAGGGTTGAGATAACCACTTGTGCGTTGGGGAAAGTAGAAGAAGCTTTTTCTATCACTCCCTTGAGTGCTATTTTCCACCCTTTCCTGCTGGTCGTTTGTGCCTGTGTGTATTATTATGTGGTTGGGTGATCCTAGTCCAGAGTGCAGATATGTCTCTCTCTACCTCCAGCTCTCCAGGTCTAGTTAAGGGGGTGTTGTTGTGCTGGACTGTTGTTTGGGTCTGTGCTGACTCGAGTGTGTTCACCTGCTGTTCCAGCTCCACCTGCCTTACCTCCAGCTGGGTGAATTGATCCTTCATTTCAATGAGGGAGTAGTACTGTGCTGGGAAGTTGACTTTCCGCTTGGGGTTGCTCTGTGGGGTTATTTAATGAAGAGGTCTGGTCTGACCCGCTCAGGGTGGGGGTATCTTTCTCAAGGGAGAGCTTCTCCTGCTGAGATATTTCTTTGATTAGGTGAAAGTCCAGCTGGAACTGTTTGGTGTTCCAGATTTATAGAGATTTATATTAGACGACTCAGAGTCCTCGTTGTCCAGTATCCTGAGTTTCCACCCATCGCTAACACCCCCCCTCTTAACAGAGGGGTAGTGTGCTAGTATAGCACTGTGCCATGCCAGGGGATGGTCTGTGTGGAAGATAAGGTTGCTTATGTTCCCATTTTTATAAAAATCTGCAAAAAGTGTCTCCTGATTTCCCATTAGGAGCTTCATTTTGTACTCTTTTCGTGTCTTATCATTCTTTACATACAGAGGGTATTGTATTAGAATGACCTCTGAACAGCGGGGGGGGGTGCCTCTAAGGCCTCTCCATTTGGTTGGGGTAGACTGTGCAACTCGTAGCCTTAGCATTCAGTCCTTATAAAGTAAAACATATCATTGTAATGTCTTTTTCTTCTTGGTTTTTGAAAGTAAAAAAATAGCTTCATACTAAACATTACTCACTCAGTTCCAGATTGGATGGTGTTTTCATGTTTCTGTTTGTTTGCCAGAGCATTTGCTGTATAGCTTGGGAATAGTCATCCTTGGTAGTAGAAAGCCTTCCAGGTAATTCCGTCCAAAATCAGGTTGTAGGTTTGGAGTTTTGGTTTGGAATTAAGGTTATGTTGTGGAGGGTAGCATCCTGGATATGTCCCTGCCAAAAAATCCTACTTTATCTAACTCTGAATCTATATTTTTTGTTAAAAATGCAGGGAAGTGGAGATCCGTTTGTCTATATATCTATAACACTACCTGCGCCTTGCAGCGGCAGCGTCGCTCTCTGTCAGTAACCGCGCTCTAGGACACTCGGTCTCTCTCTCCTGCTCCTCTCTCTCGACTCTCACGCTATCCGCTCTCGTATTCTCTCTCTCTCTTCTTTCTATCTCCTGTCTCATTTTCTTCTTCTCTCTCTTATCGTCTCCTTTCTCACTCTTTCTCACCTCTCTCTCCTTCACCCCTCCTCTCTCTCTCCTTCATCTCTCTCTCGCTCTCTCTCTCACTCTCATTAATCTCCTCCTCATCTCTCTCTCTCTCTCCTTCACTCCCTCCTCTCTCTCTCCATCTCTCTCTCACTCTTTCATCTCCTCCTCCTCATCTCTCTCTCTCCTCTCCTCCTCATCTCTCTCTCTCCTTCATCTCACACTCTCTCTCTCCATCTCCTATCTCTCTTTCTCTCTCACTCTCATTCATCTCATCCTCCTCTCTCTCTCTCTCTCTCTCTCCATCTCCTCCTCCTCTCTCTCTCTCCATCTCCTCTCCTCTCTCTCTCTCCATCTCCTCTCCTCTCCTCTCTTCATCTCCTCCTCTCTCTCTCTCCTTCATATGACAGTGTCATATTCACGCAACAGTCTAACTTCTCTCTCCACATCCATTCACTACAACACAACAATACGCTCTGAAGAGCCTCAATTTGTGTGGCAAGGTGGCAAAAGCGTTTATTCCTGTCTGCCGCAATGTACTGAGAATCCAGCTGGCTGTATGGACAGGGACAGTATATCCGGAGAGAGCCATGATTCCGTGAAACAGAGGATGTTACAGTCCCTGATTTCTCTCTGAAGGAGATCCTCGCCCTGAGCTCTCAGAATAGCCTCAATTCATTGGGTTATGGACTCTACGAGGTGTCGAAAGCGTTCCACAGGGATGCTGGTCCATGTCATGTTGACTCCAATGCTTCCCACAGTTGTGTTAAGTTGCCTGGATGTCCTTTGGGTGGTGGACCATTCTTGATAGAAACGGGAAACTGTTGAGCATGAAAAACCCAGCAGCGTTGCAGTTGTTGACACAAACCGGTGCACCTGGCACCTACTACCATACCCCGTTCAAAGGCACTTAAATATCTTGTCTTGCCCATTCACCCTCTGAATGGCACACATACACAATTCATGTCTTAATTTATTCATTTTTAATTTTTTTATTTCACCTTTATTTAGTTGTAAACAAGTTCTCATTTACAACTGCGACCTGGCCAAGATAAAGCAAAGCAGTGCGATAAAAAACAACACAGAGTTACATATGGGGTAAACAAAACATAAAGTCAAAAATACAACAGAAAATATATATACAGTGTGTGCAAATGTAGCAAGTTATGGAGGTACGGCAATAAATAGGCCATAGTGCAAAATAATTACAATTTAGTATTAACACTGGAATGATAGATGTGCAAGAGATGATGTGCAAATAGATATACTGGGGTGCAAATGAGCAAAATAAATAACAATATGGGGATGAGGTAGTTGGGTGGGCTAATTTCAGATGGGCTGTGTACAGGTGCAGTGATCGGTAAGGTGCTCTGACAACTGATGCTTAAAGTTAGTGAGGGAGATAAGAGTCTCCAGCTTCAGAGATTTTTGCAGTTTGTTCCAGTCATTGGCTGCAGAGAACTGGAAGGAATGGCGGCCAAAGGAGGTGTTGGCTTTGGGGATGACCAGTGAGATATATCTGCTGGATTGCATACTATGGGTGGGTGTTGCTATGGTGACCAATGAGCTAAGATAAGGCGGGGATTTGCCTAGCAGTGATTTATAGATGACCTGGAGCCAGTGGGTTTGGCGACGAATATGTAGTGAGGGCCAGCCAACAAGAGCGTACAGGTCACAGTGGTGGGTAGTATATGAGGCTTTGGTGACAAAACGGATGGCACTGTGATAGACTACATCCAATTTGCTGTAGAGTGTTGGAGGCTATTTTGTAAATGACATCGCCGAAGTCAAGGATCGGTAGGATAGTCAGTTTAACGAGGGCATGTTTGGCAGCATGAGTGAAGGAGGCTTTGCTGCAAAATAGGAAGCAGATTCTAGATTTAACTTTGGATTGGATATGCTTAATGTGAGTCTGGAAGGATAGTTTACAGTCTAACCAGACACCTAGGTATTTGTAGTTGTCCACATACTCTAGGTCAGACCCTCCGAGAGTAGTGATTCTAGTCGGGTGGGCAGGTGCAAGCAGCGTTCGGTTGAAGAGCATGCATTTAGTTTTACTAGTGTTTAAGAGCAGTTGGAGGCTACGGAAGGAGTGTTGTATGGCATTGAAGCTCGTTTGGAGGTTTGTTAACACAGTGTCCAATGAAGGGCCAGACGTATACAAAATGGTGTCGTCTGCGTAGAGGTGGATCTGAGAGTCACCAGCAGCAAGAGCAACATCATTGATATACACAGAGAAAAGAGTCAGCCCGAGAATTGAACCCTGTGGCAACCCCATAGAGACTGCCATAGGTCCAGACAACAGGCCCTCCGATTTGACACATTGAACTCTATCTGAGAAGTAGTTGGTGAACCAGGCGAGGCAGTCATTTGAGAAACCAAGGCTATTTAGTCTGCCAATAAGAATGAGGTGGTTGACAGAGTCGAAAGCCTTGGCCAGGGTCGATGAAGACGGCTGCACAGTACTGTCTATTATCGATCGCGGTTATAATATCGTGTAGGACCTTGAGCGTGGCTGAGGTGCACCCATGACCAGCTCGGAAATCGGATTGCATAGCGGAGAAGGTACGGTGGGATTCGAAATGGTCAGTGATCTGTTTGTTAACTTGGCTTTCAAAAACTTTCGAAAGGCAGGGCAGGATGGATATACAGCGGGGAGAACAAGTATTTGATACACTGCCGATTTTGCAGGTTTTCCTACTTACAAAGGATGTAGAGGTCTGTAATTTTTGATCATAGGTACACTTCAACTGTGAGAGACGGAATCTAAGACAAAAATCCAGAAAATCAAATTGTATGATTTTTAAGTAATTAATTAGCATTTTATTGCATGACATAAGTATTTGATACATCAGAAAAGCAGAACTTAATATTTGGTACAGAAACCTTTGTTTGCAATTACAGAGATCATACGTTTCCTGTAGGTCTTGACCAGGTTTGCACACACTGCAGCAGGGATTTTGGCCCACTCCTCCATATAGACCTTCTCCAGATCCTTCAGGTTTCGGGGCTGTCGCTGGGCAATACATGCTTTCAGCTCCCTCCAAAGATTTTCTATTGGATTCAGGTCTGGAGACTGGCTAGGCCACTCCAGGACCTTGAGATGCTTCTTACGGAGCCACTCCTTAGTTGCCCTGGCTGTGTGTTTCGGGTCATTGTCATGCTGGAAGACCCAGCCACGACCCATCTTCAATGCTCTTACTGAGGGAAGGAGGTTGTTGGCCAAGATCTCGCAATACATGGCCCCATCCATCCTCCCCTCAATACGCTGCAGTCGTCCTGTCCCCTTTGCAGAAAAGCATCCCCAAAGAATGATGTTTCCACCTCCATGCTTCACGGTTGGGATGGTGTTCTTGGGGTTGTACTCATCCTTCTTCTTCCTCCAATCACGGCGAGTGGAGTTTAGACCAAAAAGCTCTATTTTTGTCTCATCAGACCACATGACCTTCTCCCATTCCACCTCTGGATCATCCAGATGGTCATTGGCAAACTTCAGACGGGCCAGGACATGCGCTGGCTTGAGCAGGGGGACCTTGCGTGCGCTGCAGGATTTTAATCCATGACGGCGTAGTGTGTTACTAATGGTTTTCTTTGAGACTGTGGTCCCAGCTCTCTTCAGGTCATTGACCAGGTCCTGCCGTGTAGTTCTGGGCTGATCCCTCACCTTCCTCATGATCATTGATGCCCCATGAGGTGAGAACTTGCATGGAGCCCCAGACCGAGGGTGATTGACCGTCATCTTGAACTTCTTCCATTTTCTAATAATTGCGCCAACAGTTGTTGCCTTCTCACCAAGCTGCTTGCCTATTGTCCTGTAGCCCATCCCAGCCTTGTGCAGGTCTACAATTTTATCCCTGATGTCCTTACACAGCTCTCTGGTCTTGGCCATTGTGGAGAGGTAGGAGTCTGTTTGATTGAGTGTGTGGACAGGTGTCTTTTATACAGGTAACGAGTTCAAACAGGTGCAGTTAATACAGGTAATGAGTGGAGAACAGGAGGGCTTCTTAAAGAAAAACTAACAGGTCTGTGAGAGCCGGAATTCTTACTGGTTGGTAGGTGATCAAATACTTATGTCATGCAATAAAATGCAAATTAATTACTTAAAAATCATACAATGTGATTTTCTGGATTTTTGTTTTAGATTCTGTCTCTCACAGTTGAAGTGTCCCTATGATAAAAATGACAGACCTCTACATGCTTTGTAAGTAGGAAAACCTGCAAAATCGGCAGTGTATCAAATACTTGTTCTCCCCACTGTAGGTCTGTAACAGTTTGGATCTAGAGTGTCACCCCCTTTGAAGAAGGGGATGACCGCGGCAGCTTTCCAATCTCTGGGGATCTCAGACGTTACGAAAGAGAGGTTGAACAGGCTAGTAATAGGGGTTGCGACAAATTTTCGGCTGCTAATTTTAGAAAGAAAGGGTCCAGATTGTCCAGCCCAGATGATTTGTAGGGGTCCAGATTTTGCAGCTCTTTCAGAACATCAGCTGTCTGAATTTGTGTGAAGGAGAAGCGGGGGGGGGGGGGGCATGGGCAAGATGCAGTGGAGGGTGCAGAGCTGGTGGCCGGGTAGTGGTAGCCAGGTGGAAAGCATGGCCAGTCATAGCAAATTCCTTGTTGAAATTCTCGATTATTGTAGATTTATCGGTGGTGATAGTGTTTCCTAGCCTCAGTGCAGTGGGCAGCTGGGAGGAGGTGCTCTTATTCTCCATGGACTTTACAGTGTCCCAAAACCTTTTGGAGTTAGTGCTACAGGATGCAAATTCCTGTTTGAAAAAGCTTGCCTTTGCTTTCCTAACTGCTTGTGTATATTGGTTCCTAACTTCCCTGAAAAGTTGCATATCGCGGGGGCTATTCGATGCAATTGCAGTACGCCACAGGATGTTTTTGTGCTGGTCAAGGGCAGTCAAGCCTGAGGAGAACCAGGGTCTATATCTGTTCTTAGTTCTGAGTTTTTTGAATGGGGCATGCTTATTTAAGATTGAGAGGAAAGCACTTTTAAAGAACAACCAGGCATCCTCTACTGACGGAATGAGATCGATATCTATCCAGGATACCTGGGCCAGGTCAATTAGGAAGGCCTTGCTCGCTAAAGTGTTTTAGGGAGCGTTTGACATTGATGAGGGGTGGTCGTTTGACCGCGGACCCGTTACGGACGCAGGCAATAAGGCAGTGATCGCTGAGATCCTGGTTGAAGACAGCGGAGGTGTATTTAGAGGGTAAGTTAGTCAGGATAATATCTATGAGGGTGCCCATGTTTACGGATTTAGGGTTGTACCTGGTAGGTTCCTTGGTAATTTGTGTGAGATTGAGGGCATCTAGTTTGGATTGTAGGATGGCCAGGGTGTTAAGCATATCCCAGTTTAGGTCACCAAGCAGTATGAACTTTGAGGATAGATGGGGAGCAATCAATTCACATATGGTGTCAAGGGCACAGCTGGGGGCTGAGAGGGGTCTGTAGCAAGCGGCAACAGTGAGAGACTTATTTCTGGAAAGGTGGATTTTTAGAAGTAGGAGCTCAAACTGTTTGGGCACAGACCTGGATAGTATGATAGAGCTCTGCAGACTATCTCTACAGTAGATTGCAACTCCACCCCCTTTGGCAGTTCTATCTAGACGGAAAATGTTGTAGTTGGGGATGGACATTTCTGAATTTTTGGTGGCCTTCCTAAGCCAGGATTCAGACACTGCTAGAACATCAGGGTTGGCGGAGTGTGCTAATGCCGTGAATAACTCAAACTTAGGAAGGAGGCTTCTGATGTTAACATGCAAAAAGCCAAGGCTTTACAGAAGTCAACAAATGATAGCGCCTGGGGAGTAGGAGTGATACTGGGGGAGGCAGGGCCTGGGTTAACCTCTACATCACCAGAGGAACAGAGGAGGACTAGAATAAGGATACGGCTTTAAGAACTGGTCTTCTAGTGCGTTGGGTACAGAAAATAAAGGTGGCAGTTCTCCGGGCGTTGTAGAATAGATTCAGGGCATTATGTACAGACAAGGGTATGGAAGGATATGAGTACAGTGGAGGTAAACCTAAGCGTTGGGTAACAATGAAAGAGATAGCATCACTGGAGGCACCGATTGAGCCGGTCTCCGCGTGTATGGGGGGTGGAACAAAGGAGCTATTTGAGGCAGTTTGAGAGGGACTTGGGGCTCTAAAGTGAAATTGTATAATAAGAACTAACTGGAACAGCAATAGGCAAGGCATATTGACATGGGAGAGAGGCATAAAGCAATCACAGGTGTTATTCGAGAGAGCTAAGACAACAACTGGTAATGGCGAATAAAGTTTGGGCTGAGGCTAAACTGATAAAACAGGATAGGGTAGCGTGTAAAGGAACAGTCCAGCAGGCATCAGCTGCGCAGCTGAGTGATCATAAGGTCCAGTGAACAGCAATGTGAGTCCGAGAGCAGTTCGAATTGGTGCTACAGCACAGGCAATCAGGAAGCACGGCTGTTGAATTGCGTGTGCTAGCGGGCCGGGGCTAGCAGATGGATCTTCGTGGTCGTCGCAACGGGAAGTCTGTTGAAATCACAGACGATTACGTAGGCAGACCAGTCGTGATGGATCGGCGGGGCTCCGTGTCGACACTAGGAGGTCCTATCCGGTTGACAGAGAGGTAGATAGCCGGGAGATGGGCCTGACTTGAGGCTAGCTCAAGGCTGATTAGCCAACCACAACATCCATTCGGTTGCAGCTAGCTAGTTGCGATGATCCAGTGTTAAAGGTCCAGTGATTCAGTGATTCCGGCAGAAAATCCGATATGTTCTGGGTCGATAACGCGCTGTGCAGACTGGCCGATAATAGTCCAGGCTAGAGCTGGCTGGTAGGTAGTGCAGGCCACAGACAATGGTGAAAGAAACCCGCTAACGGTGGCTAATAGCAAGTAGCTAGTTAGCTGGCTACTCCTGTCCGGTAGACAGAGAGGTAGATAGCCGGGATATGGGCCTGGCTCGAGGCTAGCTCAAGGCTAACTGGTGCTTGCTTCGGGGGCCGTGGTGATTAGCCAACAGCAACATCCATTCGGTTGCGGCTAGCTGGTTGCGATCCGGTGTTAAGGTCCAGTGATTCAGTTATTCCGGCAGAAAATCCGATGTTCTGGGTAAAAAACTGCTAACGGTGGCTAATAGCAAGTAGCTAGTTAGCTGGCTAGCTGACATCAATAAGGGATCATAGCTTTCACCTGGATTCACCTGGTGAGTTTAAGTCATGGAAAGAGCAGGTGTTCTTAATGTTTTGAATACTCAGTGTAGAGCAATGCTGAAGAAAGCGTCATCTGTATTGCTCCAGTTCACACAAAAAGCACATACCCTTGCAAATCTCCTAGGTAAAAGGACTGGAAAATGTCAGTATGGCATGATTGGCTGGATATTCTATCTCATATTTCATGTGAATGTAGTCCATAGGAAATTGCCCTTAGCTTCGATTTGAAATGTTCTGGACATCAGAGGAGCAACCTTGAGGGATTTTTATTTGAGTCAGAAAAGGATGTTCATATGATAGGGAAGATATACAAAACCTTGCAGAAAGCATATCCAACTGACAATCTCTTAGAAAACGCAATGGGCTGGACGATTCTCTTCTCATCACTCATCTTGAAAAAAACGTATATTATAAACTTGGAAATCAATCAATCTGCCATCATTAACACAATGGAAAAATCTAATGATTTATAATTGAAATATTGAAATAGCCTGGGTGACCAAGATAAACAAATGGGTACAATGTAAGGCCATGTGGCAAACAATAATGGGTCTGGGAAGAGGAGATGTAGTTGTTGTTTGTCTGCATTTGTAAGTTGTTGTTTATATGTGTATGTTTGTATTTGGTGTAAAAAAATATATATATATATAGAAAGAAATTAATGTCCCTTAGCTCACAGAGCTCAAAATAGGGCCTCAATTTTCATTTAAAGGAGATAATCTCATACATAAACCATATGACCCTGTACACGACAGCCCAACAAGCCCTCTTACTGCATAATGATGACAGCTCTCCTGCAGATCTCGGTGTATCATGTGGTGTACCATTCCCCAGAGAAATCACACTCACACACACACACACACACACACATACACACAAAGTGACAGTGACACGCTGTCCTCTCGCTGGACTGACTCATGGTAATGTCTCAGGATCACGCTAGCCAATCAAAATGCACAATCACACGCGTAACTACACACACATGCACACACACACACACACACACACACGCACACTGTAAAAACAGGTACCGCGCTGTTGTTCATCTGAAGTGCTTTTACTGATTGGAATGATCAGTATTCTATTCAATTTGTCTGAAATCAAATAACGATTTTTCAGATCGATGTGATTTTTTAAATTGAATGAAAGCTTCTTAATTGCTTTCAACACCTCAAGCACGTGCACTTTGAATAGTAGTGAGGGCAATGTAGTGGCAGCAACCTATCATAAGAGTTGAAGGCGTGGCTTATTGAGGGCATGGCTTTCAGGTTGTTCTTTTTGCCCACCCGTGAGAGTGAATGTCATTCCAGTTATTGTTGTCTATTGTAGTCGTTATTTAATGTTAACCTTTAACACTGCCAGCATCTGTAATGATACTTGCATATGTGCATGTGATACTTTTTTTTATTTTTATTTTTTATTTCACCTTTATTTAACCAGGTAAGCCAGTTGAGAACAGGTTCTCATTTACAACTGCGACCTGGCCAAGATAAAGCAAAGTAGTGCAATAAAAAACAACACAGAGTTACATATGGGGTAAAAAAAACATAAAGTCAGAAATACAACAGAAAATATATATACAGTGTGTGCAAATGTAGCAAGTTATGGAGGTAAGGCAATAAATAGGCTATAGTGCAGAATAATTACAATAGTATTAACACTGGAATGCTAGATGTGCAAGAGATGATGTGCAAATAGAGATACTGGGGTGCAAAAGAGCAAAATAAATAACAATATAGGGATGAGGTAGTTGGGTGGGCTAATTTCAGATGGGCTGTGTACAGGTGCAGTGATCGGTAAGGTGCTCTGACAACTGATGCTTAAAGTTATTGAGGGAGATAAGAGTCTCCAGCTTCAGAGATTTTTGCAATTCGTTCCAGTCATTGGCAGCAGAGAACTGGAAGGAATGGCGGCCAAAGGAGGTGTTGGCTTTGGGAATGACCAGTGAGATATACCTGCTGGAGCGCAGACTACGGGTGGGTGCTGCTATGGTGACCAATGAGCTAAGATAAGGCGGGGATTTGCCTAGCAGTGATTTATAGATGGCCTGGAGCCAGTGGGTTTGACGACGAACATGTAGTGAGGACCAGCCAACAAGAGCGTACAGGTCACAGTGGTGGGTAGTGTATGGGGCTTTGGAGACAAAACGGATGGCACTGTGATAGACTACATCCAATTTGCTGAGTAGAGTGTTGGAGGCTATTTTGTAAATGACATCGCTGAAGTCAAGGATCGGTAGGATAGTCAGTTTTACGAGGGCATGTTTGGCAGCATGAGTGAAGGAGGCTTTGTTGCGGAATAGGAAGCCGATTCTAGATTTAACTTTGGATTGGAGATTCTTTATGTGAGTCTGGAAGTTGAGTTTACAGTCTAACCATACTAAAGAGACTGTTAAGGTTTCTATGTTAAAGGGATACTTGGGGATTTTGGCAATGATGCCATATATCTAATTCCCCAGAGTAAGATGAAGTCTTGGGTACCATTTCTATGTCTCTGTGTCCAGTATGAAGGAAGTTAGAGGTAGTTTCGCGAGCCAATACTAACTAGCGTTAGCACAATGACAGGAAGTCTATGGGTATCTAATAGCCATTGCTTGGTTATGATATTGTGGTTACTAAATGTGAAGGTCTTCTGTGAATAGTAAGTTTGGAAACATTATTTCAAGTCACAAACTTGAACAAACTTATTTTCTTAATTTACAGGGAACTGATTCAATTGCTTCTAACCCAATTGAAGAAATTTGGATAGGTAATTCCAAAGTAAAAAGTGAACTTTGAACAAAATGAAAAAATGGGTTGTATTTATATGAAATATTAGTTTGTATTTGTTAGGTTTAACCAAAGTAAAAAGTGAACTTTGAAAGAAATAGGTTGCAACTTGAAATATAGGTTCATTATAACAAAATATGAAATATAACAATATAACAGAGAAATAATAGAAAAGTAAAACATTTAATAATAAAAGTAATAATAGATACACAATGAGTAACGATCATTTGGCTATATACAAGGGATACCAGTACCGAGTTGATGTGCAGGGGTACGAGGTAATTGAGGTAGCTATGTACTGTGAGGGGAAAAAAGTATTTGATCCCCTGCTGATTTTGGACGTTTGCCCACTGACAAAGACATGATCAGCCTATAATTTTAATGGTAGGTTTATTTGAACAGTGAGAGACAGAATAACAACAACAAAATCCAGAAAAACGCATGTCAAAAATGTTATAAATTGATTTGCATTTTAATGAGGGAAATAAGTATTTGACCCCTCTGCAAAACATGACTTAGTACTTGGTGGCAAAACCCTTGTTGGCAATCACAGAGGTCAGGCGTTTCTTGTAGTTGGCCACCAAGTTTGCACACATCTCAGGAGGGATTTTGTCCCACTCCTCTTTGCAGATCTTCTCCAAGTCATTAAGGTTTTGAGGGTGACGTTTGGCAACTCGAACCTTCAGCTCCCTCCACAGATTTTCTATGGGATTAAGGTCTGGAGACTGGCTAGGCCACTCCAGGACCTTAATGTGCTTCTTCTTAAGCCACTCCTTTGTTGCCTTGGCCGTGTGTTTTGGGTCATTGTCATGCTGGAATACCCATCCATGACCCATTTTCAATGCCCTGGCTGAGGGAAGGAGGTTCTCACCCAAGATTTGACGGTACATGGCCCCGTCCATCGTCCCTTTGATGCGGTGAAGTTGTCCTGTCCCCTTAGCAGAAAAACACCCCCAAAGCATAATGTTTCCACCTCCATGTTTGACGCTGGGGATGGTATTCTTGGGGTCATAGGCAGCATTCC
Organism: Coregonus sp. 'balchen'; assembly: GCA_902810595.1. Classification (NCBI taxonomy): domain Eukaryota; kingdom Metazoa; phylum Chordata; class Actinopteri; order Salmoniformes; family Salmonidae; genus Coregonus; species Coregonus sp. 'balchen'. The sequence goes on from LR778259.1 coordinate 30,102,382, forward strand.
TCCTCCTCCAAACATGGCGAGTTGAGTTGATGCCAAAGAGCTCCATTTTGGTCTCATCTGACCACAACACTTTCACCCAGTTCTCCTCTGAATCATTCAGATGTTCATTGGCAAACTTCAGACGGGCCTGTATATGTGCTTTCTTGAGCAGGAGGACCTTGCGGGTGCTGCAGGATTTCAGTCCTTCACGGCATAGTGTGTTACCAATTGTTTTCTTGGTGACTATGGTCCCAGCTGCCTTGAGATCATTGACAATATCCTCCTGTGTAGTTCTGGGCTGATTCCTCACAGTTCTCATGATCATTGCAACTCCATGAGGTGAGATCTTGCATGGAGCCCCAGGCCGAGGGAGATTGACAGTTATTTTGTGTTTCTTCCATTTGCGAATAATCGCACCAACAGTTGTCACCTTCTCACCAAGCTGCTTGGCGATGGTCTTGTAGCCCATTCCAGCCTTGTGTAGGTCTACAATCTTGACCCTGACATCCTTGGAGAGCTCTTTGGTCTTGGCCATGGTGGAGAGTTTTGAATCTGATTGATTGATTGCTTCTGTGGACAGGTGTCTTTTATACAGGTAACAAGCTGAGATTGGGAGTACTCCCTTTAAGAGTGTGCTCCTAATCTCAGCTCGTTACCTGTATAAAAGACACCTGGGAGCCAGAAATCTTTCTGATTGAGAGGGGGTCAAATACGTATTTCCCTCATTAAAATGCTAATCAATTTATAACATTTTTGACATGCGTTTTTCTGGATTTTTTTGTTGTTATTCTGTCTCTCACTGTTCAAATAAACCTACCATTAAAATTATAGACTGATCATTTCTTTGTCAGTGGGCAAACGTACAAAATCAGCAGGGGATCAAATACTTTTTTCTCTCACTGTACATACTGTATAACTAGCAGCAGCAGCGTATGTGATGAGTCAAAAAAGTTAGTGAAAAAAGGATCAATGCATATAGTCTCTGTAGTGCCTTGCGGTCGGATGCCAAGCAGTTGCCATGCCAAGCGGTGATGCAGCCAGTCAAGATGCTCTCGATGGTGCAGCTGTATAACTATTTGAGGATCTGAGGGCCTATGCCAAATCTTTTCAGCCTCCTGAGAGGGAAGAGGTGTTGTCATGCCCTCTTCACGACTGTGTTGGTGTGTGTGGACCTTGATAGGTCCTTAGTGATGTGGACACCGAGGAACTTGAAGCTCTCGACCAGCTCCACTACAGTCCCGTCGATGTGAAAGGGGGGCGTGCTCGGCCCTCCGTTTCCTGTAGTCCACGATCAGCTCCTTTGTCTTGGTGTCATTTAGGGAGAGGTTGTTATGCTGGTGCCACACTGCCAGGTCTCGGACCTCCTCCCTATAGGCTGTCTCATCGTTGTCGTGTCGTCGGCAAACTTAATCATGTGTTGGTCGTGCGCGGCCACACCGCCGTGTTGAGGGTCAGCGTGGCGGATGTGTTGTTGCCTACCCTCACCCCCTGGGGGCATCCCGTCAGGAAGTCCAGGATCCAGTTGCAGAGTGAGGTGTTTAGTCCCAGGGTCCTTAGCTAAGTGATGAGCTTGGAGGGCACTATGGTGTTGAACGCTGAGCTGCAGTAATTGAAAAGCATTCTCACATAGGTGTTCCTTTTTTTCAAGAGGGAAAGGGCAGTGTGGAGTGCAATAGACATTGCATCATCTGTGGATCTGTTGGGGCGGTTTGCGAATTGGAGTAGGTCCAGGGTATCTGGGATGATGGTGTTGATGTGAGCCTTTCAAAGCAGGCGAGCAGAACCTTGAGACTTCCTTAATATTAGAGATTGCGCACCAGCTGTTGTTAACAAAGAGACACAGACCACCCCCCTTGAGCTTACCCCCTTTGCTGTCTCAGTAATGGTAGTCATAGTGACAATAAAGAGCCAACACATTAACTGTATCTGACCATCTCTATCATATCAGCTATGATGGTAGCTGACAACATTATGATACGTCGTACCACATCACATCAAGTAACATGTATTACATATGGTACATTAATCTTATCTACCTACTGAGTAGATTGTGTAGTACATATGACCCTCTCCCTCCCTCCCTCCCTCCCTCCCTCCCTCCCTCCCTCCCCCCCGCACGCACTCCCTCCCTCCCTCCCTCCCTCCCTCCCTCCCTCCTCCTTTCACTCCATCCTCCTGTTCACCTTTATTAACACCTCCTCCACCGCTCCACCTCTCCTCCATCTCACAGACTGCTCCTCTCTTCCTCTGATGGCTGCTAACCTTGTTAGCGCCTCGTAAAAGCCTGGGTGATGTTATTATCTCTGGTGTGGAGTGGGTAGCAGGCTGGGTTTGGGTAGAACCTGATGTCTCAGATATATGGTATAGCAGAACGTGGCTGTGTATTAAAGTACGGCTGTTATAGCTCCATTTTACGGACAAAAAAAATGTTTTCCCATATGTGTGCGTGTGTGTGTGTGTGTGTGTGTGTGTGTGTGCATGAGTGCTTGTGTGTGTGTAGCCCTCTAGGTGAAGTGTTTAGTAATGTGGGGCTGTGTGTGTGTGTGTGTGTGTGTGTGTGTGTGTGTGTGTGTGTGTGTGTGTGTGTGTGTGTGTGTGTGTGTGTGTGTGTGTGTGTGTGTGTGTGTGTGTGTGTGTGTGTGCATGAGTGCTTGTGTGTGTGTAGCCCTCTAGGTGAAGTGTTTAGTAATGTGGGGCTGTGTGTGTGTGTGTGTGTGTGTGTGTGTGTGTGTGTGTGTGTGTGTGTGCATGAGTGCTTGTGTGTGTGTAGCCCTCTAGGTGAAGTGTTTAGTAATGTGGGGCTGTGTGTGTGTGTGTGTGTGTGTGTGTGTGTGTGCATGAGTGCTTGTGTGTGTGTAGCCCTCTAGGTGAAGTGTTTAGTAATGTGGGGCTGTGTGTGTGTGTGTGTGTGTGTGTGTGTGTGTGTGTGTGTGTGTGTGTGTGTGTGTGTGTGTGTGTGTGTAGCCCTCTAGGTGAAGTGTTTAGTAATGTGGGACGACACAGTGGCGTCTGACCTTTAACATCAACAGGCCTACAGGAACACACACAAACACACAGACAAACACCAACTACATCGCTAAATGCCCCAGAGGGCTGCCCTGACATATGGGTTACAAAACCAAGCACTTTCACATACTGTCTGGGGCTCGACACAAGCTGCAGGCTAAGATATACGCCCAGCACATGCACACATCACATTACATCACTTAGATTAGATTACATTAATAAGACATTCATTATATAATATGATATGAGTCACCATGCATATTTACTCAGGATGGATACAGTTTTACATTGCATATGGCCCTCAGTCTCACCTATGTTCACTCAAGGTCACAGTTATAACTATCTGACACACACAAGCTGACAGGCAGGCTTCACTGAGGACAATGAATGTGAGTGGTATGGAAGCAAAGAGCTATTCATATTCTATCATATTTCTGTGAATGGTGTCGTGCTCACAGCTCTGACCACCTTGGCTGTGTAAGAAAGAGAGAGAGAAAGAGAGAGAGAGAGAGAGAGAGAGAGGATAAAAAATACATTCAAGAGCTCTCCCTCTCTCCTTTCTCCCTCTCTCTCTCTCCTTTTCCTTTCTATCTCTCTCTCTCATTTTTCTCTCTGTGGTATTTCACCCAGTAGATATGGGAGTTTATCAAAATATGGGTTTCTTTTCTAATTCTTTGTGGGTCTGTGTAATCTGAGGGAAGTATGTGTCTCTAATATGGTCATACATTTGGCAGGAGGATTCCACCTCCTTTTGTGGGCAGTGTGCATATAGCCTGTCTTCTCTTGAGAGCCAGGTCTGCCTTTTGCGGCCTCTCTCAATAGCAACACTGTGCTCACTGGGTCTGTACACAGTCCAAAGCTTTCCTTCATTTTGGGTCAGGTATTCTGCCACTGTGTAATCTCTGTTTAGGGCCAAATAGGATTCCAGTTTTTTCTGTTTTTGGTTCATTCTTTCCAATGTGTCAAGTAATTCTCTTTTTGTTTTCTCATGATTTGGTTGGGTCTAATTGTGATGCTGTTCTGGGGCTCTGTGGGGTCTGTTTGTGTTTGTGAACAGAGCCCCAGGACTAGGGCTATTATGGTGACCGTATTACCGCCACACCGGCAGTCACAAGTCATGATGGCAGTCAAATTCCACGAGACGGTACTTAGTCACGGTACTTCTGTAGCTCAATTGGTAGAGCATGGCGCTTGTAACGCCAGGGTAGTGGGTTCGATCCCCGGGACCACCCATACGTAAAAATGTATGCACACATGACTGTAAGTCGCTTTGGATAAAAGCGTCTGCTAAATGGCTTATTATTATTATTATTATTATTATTATTAGGCTTCTCCAAGCTCTGATGCTGTTGATGGTCATTAGTAGCCTACCAAACTTGCTAACTGCCTGGTACGCAGCACTCTATTGTCCCTCTAATCACTCTGACATAAATGCAAATGTAATCGAAAATCTAATCTAACACTTAATGAGAGCCCATGAGCTCATGTTGTGCAATATTTCTATAGGCTATGCAATTGCGTGAGAAAACAGAGTTATGGCCTCTATTAAAATGAGGAGGATCCCATCAGCTTTCTAGGCCTACTATATTTATTTATTTCTCAACTTTCCTAATATTAAGCACATTGCTTCTCTTTACAACTGGAGTATAGCCTACCTGACTGGCATGAAAATGAACCACGGGAAAAGCGTCCTCCATTCGCTATTTAAGTGCATTTATTTATATTTTTTTATGCTGCCCCTGTTTCGAGACAGGTGCATGATAATGGTCCATTCTAAATCAAAACAAATGTCATACATTTATTATTTCGTATATGTAAAGATTAAATCAAGAATACTCTGATGGGTGACAATACTAGCCTATCACTTGTGAATGATATATTATCACTTGGAATGATGCCCATCTTAAGGCAAACGGCACATAGTGTTTTTTTTGCGACTTTTTCAAATCATAGTCGCACACCTCATGTAGCCTAGCCCATAGGCCTGTATGTTTTGGTAAGTTTTGTATCAAAACTAAAGTTGTCAAATAACTTCTTAAAATGAAGCACATTAATCTGCTTTACAACTGGTGTAGAGCCTAACTGGCATTCATATGCAGCGCGTGTTTCAAGTTTGGGGAAGATCATTTTCACCATAAAAATGCACCTTTATAATAAAAGCCTTACATGCATAAACACATTTGAAGTCACTTTGGAGAATGGTGTTTTCCTGCTAATGGAACATTTGTGCTTATAGCCTCCTGCCATGTGCGCATTGCTGCGCTAATCATGTAAGAAATAGCCTAATAGTTTATCAACATTTTAAGCTAAACGTTCTGATCTGTTGCGTAAGGATCATTGCTTAAAATAGTTTTTTTTGATGCTAGTGGTTGTATTAATTGGGGATCTATCGCACCCCAACAACTGTCCCAGACTATGTTTGGAATATTTATTTCTCGCACAGAATAGAATAGAACTGGTCAACGTTTGTACTATGGGGGATAGTAGATTGACATAGGCTAGTGCTTTTGCTGTTCATTAGGCCTTCTCATCTTGTTGGCTGACGAAAAGTAAATGTGGACAGTTCTTCCAATATCTTAAATGTGCGCCTCGGAATTGGATAAGGATGCACGCAGTTGCGTCCCCGATGTGTCTGTCTTCACTTGTAGCCTGTGAGAAAGACCTGATCACGTGACTGAGAATTGTGAATGAGAGACTTATGTAGTGTGTACAGCCTGCGCAAAAAACAAAGCAGAGCTCATGCCTTTCATGCAACTTTTTTCAAATCATCATTAGAGACGCATCATGCAGCCTTAGAATGTATTAAAAATCAAAACATACAGCCCAACATTTGTATCACAACTAAAGTTACATAAATAACTCTAAATTAAGCATACAGGAGTACCTGTTTCTTTGTTAACCGCTCAACACAGAATAACCGCATGTGCGCACTTCCTCAAATCGTTTGGAGAAAATATCCTTTCTATTATAATCAGCTATGTTCAATTGTATTCTTCATACAATCAAATAATATAAAATAATGCCATGGAATTCTAAGCAAACCTTGTCTGCTAAATGAACTAGTGTAGCCCACAGCCGTATGGCATAGCCAGATCAGTGCCTAACATAAGGACAACTCAGAGTATGCTATTATGTTGTTCTGAAATTGACTACAGTTTCTTAATATCATGTTTCTTTAGACCTGTCTAAAATATATAATGGATTTATTGTGATGGTAGGCTATATTACATGGATTTATTAGACTTTTTAAAATGTAGATGTTCCAAAGGTCAGCATCAAATCAAATCAAATTTTATTTGCCACATGCGCCGAATACAACAATACCTTACAGTGAAATGCTTACCGTTGGTAGGATATTCTTGATCTTAGGTCGTCCATTTTGTTTTCCAATGATTGTACGTTGGCTAATAGGATTGATGGAAGAGGCAGATTACTCACTTGCCGTCGGATCCTTACAAGGCACCCTGACCTACGTCCACGATATCTCTGTCTCATTCTCATGCGAATTATGGGGATTTGGGCCTTGTCGGGTGTCTGTAGGATATCATTCGCGTCTGACTCGTTGAAGAAAAAATCTTTGTCCAATACGAGGTGAGTAATCGCTGTCCTGATATCCAGAAGCTCTTTTTGGTTATAAGAGACGGTGGAAGAAACATTATGTACAAAATAAGCTACAAACAATACGAATAACACACATAATAGTACAACTGGTTAGAGGGCTGTAAAATGGCAGCCATCTTCTCCGGCGCCATCTCATTCCATTCTCAGGAGACAGTGTGGGGGCCGTAGGAAGACAGGAGATGCGAAATGTGTTAATGTTAATTAACGGTCAATTACTGTGAGACCGGCAGTTATTTGCTTGACAATCACTGGCTGACAAAATTTCATGACCGCCACAGCCCTATCCAGGACCAGCTTGCTTATGGGACTCTTCTCTAGATTAATCTCTCTGTAGGTGATGGCTTTGTTATGGAAGGTTTGGGAATCGCTTCCTTTTAGGTGGTTGTAGAATTTAATGGCTCTTTTCTGGATTTTGATAATTAGCGGGTATCGTCCTAATTCTGCTCTGCATGCATTATTTGGTGTTTTACCTTGTACACAGAGGAAGTTTTTGCAGAATTATGCATGCAGAGTCTCAATTTGGTGTTTGTCCCATTTTGTGAATTCTTGGTTGGTGAGCGGACCCCAGACCTCACAACCACAAAGAGCAATGGGTATTATAACGGATTCAAGTATTTTTAGCCAGATCCAAATTGGGATGTCGAATTCTAAGTTCCTTTTGATGGCGTAGAAGGCCCTTCTTGCCTTGTCTCTCAGATCGTTCACAGCTTTGTGGAAGTTACCTGTGGTGCTGATGTTTAGGCCGAGGTACAGTACCAGTCAAAAGTTTGGACACACCTTCTCATTCAAAATCCTCTACCAAGAGTGTGCAAAGCTGTCATCAAGGCAAAGGGTGGCTACTTTGAAGAATCTCAAATATAATATGTATTTTGATTTCTTTAACACTTTTTTTGGTTACTACAGGATTCCATATGTGTTATTTCATAGTTTTTGATTTCTTCACTATTATTCTACAATGTAGAAAATAGTACAAATGAAGAAAAAACCCTGGAATGAGTAGATGTGTCCAAACCTTTGACTGGTACTGTATGTATCATTTTTTGTGTGCTCTAGGGCAACGGTGTCTAGAATGAATTTGTATTTGTGGTCCTGGCAACTGGACCTTTTTTTTAACACCATTATTTTTGTCTTACGGAGATTTATTGTCAGGGCCCAGGTTTGACAGAATCTGTGCAGAAGATCTAGGTGCTGCTGTAGGCACTCCTTGCATGGGAAGACTTAGCTTTTTGTGGTGGGTGGGGGAGGGGGGGGGGGGGGGGGGGGGGGGGGGTGGTGCAGGGTGAATACGTGGTCTGTGGTACAGTAATTTGGTAAAAAGCCAATTTGACATTTACTCAGTACATTGTTATCCCTGAGGAAAGGCACGAGTATGCTGTTAACGATAATGCAGAGGATTGACCCAAGGTTGCTGTTGACGCATATCCCACGGTTGGTATTGGGTTCTCTCTCTCTCTCTCTCTCTCTCTCTCTCTCTCTCTCTCTCTCTCTGTGTGTTTCTCTCCCTCCCTCCCATTCTGCCGTTCCTCACTGTGTCTCTGTCTCTCTCTATGACTGTGTTGCTCTCCGTCTCCCACAATACACTGCAATGAATGTGTAATTCTAGGGAGTCGATAGTACTACCACCACCAGCCCCCAGTATTATTGACTTCACCAATGCTCAGAAGGATACTCCACTGCATGCACAGACCCTCTCTCTCTCTCTCTCTCTCTCTCTCTCTCTCTCTCTCTCTCTCTCTCTCTCTCTCTCTCTCTCCCTCTCTCTCTCTCTCCCTCCTTCCCTCTCTCCCTCTCTCTTCAGACTGATGGATGATAATAATAATAATAATAATATGCCATTTAGCAGACGCTTTTATCCAAAGCGACTTACAGTCATGCGTGCATACATTTTGTGTATGGGTGGTCCCGGGGATCGAACCCACTACCTTGGCGTTACAAGCGCCGTGCTCTACCAGCTGAGCTACAGAGGCCCAGTCTCTCCTTAATTAAGTGAATTAAACATGAAAACCATCTGAAATGTATCTCTATATAACTGACAAGTGCATGGTAATGATGAAACACACCAGGAAAGCTGGGCTGCAACACAGCACAGTGGGAAGGAGAAGTAATGTCGCTCTGGTGGTACAATGCAGTCCACACTATCTCTTTCATGTGTGTGTGTGTGTGTGTGTGTGTGTGTGTGTGTGTGTGTGTGTGTGTGTGGTGTGTGTGTGTGTGTGTGTGTGTGTGTGTGTGTGTGTGTGTGTGTGTGTGTCATAACAGTGCCTGTGTAGGAACAATTACAAAGTCTCCGCTGTGTTTTCCCATCAATACCACCGAAGGAGAGGTCAAGTGTAAATACTAGTACTGTCTGTCACACATGACTGTCAGTTCCTTCCAGAGTTGACCTCTCTGATCTCCTACTAGTCTCTACAGCCCCACCACACAGCTCTGTGTGGAGCTGACTGGAGCTGATTGAAATCGATTGACACAGGATCAATATGTGAGGTCACACAGGCCAGTGACCGCCACAAGACAGACATATAAAGCTCTGCAGGTCAGACGCCATGATGGAAATAGTGATTGATGTTGCGTGAAGGTGTGTGGGAGTGTTTGTGTGTGGGAGTGTGTATGTGCGTGTGTGTGTGTGTGTGTGTTGGTGTGTGTGGGTGTGTGAGTTATCCTACCTTGGGTCTTTCTGTATGGAGTCTATAGATGGTGATCGTGCCAGCGTGCCTTCAGGTGGCAGGGCTGGTCCAGACTTGCTGTAAGGAGACTCTACAGATGGGCAGTACTGCAGTGTACGGTAGGGGTCTGCAGTGTAGGGGTCTGTAGCATAGGCCTCTGCTGTATATCCTGGGCCCACAGTAGCGTAGTTATTGGCACCCCCACGACCGTAGCTTCCCCCGGCGCTGTGGCTGCTTCCCCCGGCGCAGTGGCTGCCTGCTCGCTGTAAAGAGGCGGAGTCGACACCGGGGGAGGATGGGGCTACAGGGGGGAAATAGGGATACAATACATAGTTCATCACCTGGTCACTGACCTGTTGAGTCAGGTCTATGGGGGGAGGAAGAGGAGAGGGGGGAGAGGAGGAGGGAGGGGGGGGGGGGAGATGGGGGGGGGGGGGGGGGGGAGGGGGAGAGGAGGGGAGAGGAGAGGAGGGGAGAGGAGAGAGAGGAGAGGAGGGGGCAGGGGAGAGGGGAAGAGAGGGGGGAGAGGAGGGGGGAGGGGAGGGGGGTGGGGGGAGAGGAGAGGAGAGGGGGGGAGGAGGGGGGAGAGGAGGGGAGAGGAGAGGGGGGGGAGGAGGGGGTGGAGAGGAGAGGAGAGGAGGAGAGGAGGGGGGAGAGGGGAGAGGGTAGAGGGGAGAGGGGGGGAGAGGAGGGGGGAGGGGGGGGGGGTGGGGGGGGAGGAGAGGAGAGGAGGAGAGGAGTTATAAGACAGGAGAAAAAGACAGACAAACAGGAAGAGAGAAAAACAGGAAGAGAGACAAACAGGAAGAGAGACAAACAGGAAAAGAGACAAACAGGAAGAGAGACAAACAGGAAAAGAGACAAACAGGAAGAGAGACAAACAGGAAGAGCGACAAACAGGAAGAGCAACAAACAGGAAGAGAGACAAACAGGAAGAGAGACAAAGGAAAAAGAAGAAGAAAAGCCCACAAAGTTAATTGACATATTCTTTAAGTAAAACATACATAACAAATCCTTACAATGAACTGAAACACACACACACACACACACATTCCTGTATCTCACACTTGGGAGATTACACTTCAGAGGTTTCTTGAGCTGATGTTAAATATGAGAGAGTATTCCCCATTCTCCCCTCATATAGAGATAGAGGGTGATTGGAGGGATAGAGTGTGTGTATGTGTGTTCTAACCAAACCGTAAAATAGGGGGGTCAGGGGAGCACCAAAACCTTTCCGTCCCTCTCTCCCTAATTAGAGCCTAGATTGCAGTTAATGTTGACTTTTCTTATTTATGATATGCATTAATGTTGTAACATAGATATGGCTGTGGCTGTGGGCTCACTTGGCAGACGCAAGGTGACAATTTGTCTGAATCAACCTGCTCCTCCCAACTAGAGAGAGAGAGAGACGTGCCCCAGTGAGTCATCAACACCATCAACACAGAAGTATCACAGGCCTGTTCCCCTTTGACAAAGATGCACTGGGACATCCAGCCTCACCACTTCTACGACCACGTGCACCTCAGAAAGAACGGCGTTAGGCTCTTTGCAAAAGCCCTGAAAGACACTGTCATTTACATTTTTGTCATTTAGCAGACGCTCTTATCCAGAGCGACTTACAGTTAGTGCATTTTTTTTTCTTTTTCATACTAGCCCCCCGTGGGAATCGAACCCACAACCCTGGCGTTGTAAACGCCATGCTCTACTAACTGAGCTACATCCCTGCTGGCCATTCCCTCCCCTACCCTGGGCCAATTGTGCGCCGCCACATGGGTCTCCCGATCGCGGCCGGCTACGACAGAGTCTGGATTCGAACCAGGATCTCTAGCGGCACAGCTAGCACTGCGATGCAGTGCCTTAGACCACTGCGCCACTCGGGAGACTGCCCTGGACCTCTCCAATACCCACACCAAGCCCAGAGACTCTAACCAGCACTACAAGAGTCCCAGGGCGCCTCCTCAACATCCAAGGAGCCCCAAGCTACAGAGAGGCCACATCCCCACTGGCCCCCGGTCCCCACTGGCCCCCAGTCCCCACTGGCCCCCGGTCCCCACTGGCCCCCAGTCCCCACTGGCCCCCAGTCCCCACACTGCTCCCGGTCCCCACTGGCCCCCAGTCCCCACTGGCCCCAGTCCCCACTGGCCCCCAGTCCCCACACTGCTCCCGGTCCCCACTGGCCCCCAGTCCCCACTGGCCCCCAGTCCCCACTGGCCCCCAGTCCCCACACTGCTCCCGGTCCCCACTGGCCCCCAGTCCCCACTGGCCCCCAGTCCCCACTGGCCCCCAGTCCCCACTGGCCCCCGGTCCCCACACTGCCCCCAGTCCCCACTGGCCCCCAGTCCCCACTGGCCCCCCAGTCCCCACTGGCCCCCGGTCCCCACACTGCCCCCAGTCCCCACTGGCCCCCAGTCCCCACATGCTCCCGGTCCCCACACTGCTCCCGGTCCCCACTGGCCCCCAGTCCCCACTGGCCCCCGGTCCCCACTGGCCCCCGGTCCCCACTGGCCCCCGGTCCCCACTGGCCCCCGGTCCCCACTGGCCCCCGGTCCCCACTGCTCCCGGTCCCCACTGGCCCCCGGTCCCCACTGGCCCCCGGTCCCCACTGGCCCCCGGTCCCCACTGGCCCCCAGTCCCCACTGGCCCCCAGTCCCCACACTGCTCCCGGTCCCCACACTGCTCCCGGTCCCCACTGGCCCCCAGTCCCCACTGGCCCCCGGTCCCCACTGGCCCCCGGTCCCCACTGGCCCCCGGTCCCCACTGGCCCCCGCCCACTGGCCCCCGGTCCCCACTGCTCCCGGTCCTCATGCCCCCCTACCAGTCATCCCTGGCAGAACACCCAGCCAGCCACAACAGTACAGAAGAACAGCAGCAGTACAGAAGAAGCGCTATGCGGCAGTGACTGCAACAGGGTCTATGATAAAGGGTTAAACACAGGTTTTAAATCAAGTCGTGAATTTTATTGAATATAGCGATTCTTCATTTAATGACGTGAAAGAAATGGACAGATTATTATGAATGACTTATCAATGACTTATCAATGACTTATCAATGACTTCTCAATGACTTATCAATGACTTATCAATAGCTGTAAGAAATCCTCACTGGTACTCTAGCTTATAGAAAGACCCTAACACACTATATATACAGAATTATGTGGACACCCCTTCAAATTAGTGGATTCGGCTATTTCAGCCACACCCGTTGCTGATAGGTGTATAAAAATCGAGCACACAGTCATGCGATCTCCATAGACCAACACTGTCAGTAGAACGGCCTTACTGAAGAGCTCAGTGACTTTCAACGTGCCACCGTCATAGGATGCCACCTTTCCAACAAGTCAGACGACTGTGTAGGATATTCTGGATATAATAACACAGCCTGGCGGGCTTTTTCACAATATCATCTGTTAATGAAATAACATGACAAATACATTTTGTTTTCCATGTTACACCTGCAATTTTAAACAAGGAGCCTACTTGAACTTGAATTTAGAGCTCAGAAATTCAAGTACTGGAATAGGCCTACCTTGAATATCAGACATTTCCTCAATTTGGTGCTTGAAAAGTCCTTGTAATTATTGTAGCCAATTTATAAGTTCTCCTGCTCCCTTATAACTATCTGTGATTTCATTTTTGTATCATTTTTTGTGAGATGTGGCTACTTTCGTTTGTTTCCCGCTGCTTCAATTGAAGGGTGTTGCGCTTCTTTGTTGCGGTAAAACCATGTGCGGTTATTATGAGGATGACAATATCTGTTGGCTACAAATTGGCTTTCCATACAAATCCTTCAATTAAAAATGGAACCTGGTTTTTGGTCTTTGGTAACTTTCTCATAAAAAAAAACAGCAATGGTAAGATTCAAGCGCAACATAGCTTCAGCGTGTAAATCAGCTAGAAAGATGTGCGGCATCGAGTAATTGTCTCTGGCCCCCTCCCAGTTAGGGGGAGTGATGAGCTATACAGCAGAGTCTTACAACTCAATTGGCCCTCTTTCTGAGACTCACCCACAAACAGGACCAAGCCTGGCCTGCTGAGGAGTGACGGACTCCGTCCTAGCTGGAGGGGTGTTACAGGACCAAGCCTGGCCTGCTGAGGAGTGACGGACTCCGTCCTAGCTGGAGGGGTGTTACAGGACCAAGCCTGGCCTGCTGAGGAGTGACGGACTCCATCCTAGCTGGAGGGGTGTTACAGGACCAAGCCTGGCCTGCTGAGGAGTGACGGACTCCGTCCTAGCTGGAGGGGTGCTCTCATCTTATCTATGAACCTAGACCGGGCTCTAACTCCTCAAGAGCCACAATGAGACGGGGTGCAGGACAGGCTGCCAGCTTAGTGGAGTCTGCCACTAGCACAGTCAGTGTAGTCAGCTCAGCTATCCCCATTGAGACCGTGTCTGTGCCTCGATCTAGGTTGAGCAAAACAAAATATGGCGTTGTAGTGCCTTAGCAATATCACTGAAATAAAGACCTCCTCCATTCCTGTCATTATTGAAAGAGATTGTGATATCTCACATCTCAAAATAGGTTTACTTAATGATCCCTCACTTCCAAGGCAGTCATAGTCAATCAACTAATCATTGATCATAATCTTGATGTGATTGGCCTGACTGAAACATGGCTAAAGCCTGATTAATTTACTATGTTAAATAAGGCATCTCTTCCTTGTTACACTAGTGATCATATTCCCCGCGCATCCCGCAAAGGCAGAGGTGTTGCTAACATTTATGACAGCAAATTTCAATTTACCCCAACAAAAAAAATGACTGAGTTTTCGTCTTTTGAGCTTCTAGTCATGGAATCTACTCAATCCCTTTTTATAGCTACTGTTTACAGGCCTCCTGGGCCGTATACAGCGTTCCTCACGGAGTTCCCTGAATTCCCATCGGACCTTGTAGTCATGGCAGATAATATTATAATTTTTCGTGACTTGAATATTCACATGGAAAAGATCACAGACCCACTCCAAAAGGCCTTCGGAAAGATATCAGTTCGTCTCTGTGGATGGTTTGTCCTCTGGTTCCGTTTTAGGACCACTATTGTTTTCACTATATGGTCCACCTCTTGGTGATGTCATTCGGAAACACAATGTCAACTTTCACTGCTATGCGGACGACACACAGCTGTACATTTTGATGAAACATGGTGAAGCCCCAAAATTGCCTACCCTGGAAGCCTGTGTTACAGACAAAACATAGATGCTAGTTCTAGGTCCCAAGAAACAAAGAGATCTTCTGTTGGATCTGACAATTAATCTTGATGGTTGTACAGTCGTCTCAAATAAAACTGTGAAGGACCTCGGGGTTACTCTGGACCCTGATCTCTCTTTTGACGAACATATCAAGAATATTTCAAGGACAGATTTTTTCCATCTTCGTAACATTGCAAAACTGAAACTTTTTTGTCCAAAAATGATGCAGAAAAGCTAATCCATGCTTTTGTCACTTCTAGATTAGACTACTGCAATGCTCTACTCTCCGGCTACCCGGATAAATCACTAAATAAACTTCAGTTAGTGCTAAACACGGCTGCTAGAATCCTGACTGCAACCAAACAATTTGATCATATTACTCCAGTGCTAGCCTCTTGGCTTCCTGTTAAGGCTAGGGCTGATTTCAAGGTTTTACTGCTAACCTACAAAGCATTACAGAGGCTTGATCCTACCTATCTCTCCAATTTGGTCCTGCCGTTCATACCTACATGTACGCTACGGTCACAAGACGCAGGCCTCCTTATTGTCCCCAGAATTTCGAAGCAAACAGCTGGAGGCAGGGCTTTCTCCTAAAGAGCTCAATTTTTATGGAATGGTCTGCCTATCCATGTGAGAAACGTAGACTCAGTCTCGACCTGTAAGTCTTTACTGAAGACTCAACTCTTCAGTAGGTCCTATGATTGAGTGTAGTCTGGCCCAGGGGTGCGATGGTGAATGGCAAGGCACTGGAGCGACGAACTGCCCTTGCTGTCTCTGCCTGGCTGGCTCCCCTCTCTCCACTGGGATTCTCTGCCTCTGACCCTATTACGTGGGCTGAGTCACTGACTTTCTAGTGCTCTTCCATGCTGTCCCTAGGAGGGGTGTGTCACCTGAGTGGGTTGAGTCCCAGATGTGATCTTCCTGTCTGGTTTTGCGACCCCTCGGGCTAGTGTGGTGGAGGAGATCCTTGTGGGCTATACTCAGCCTTGTCTCAGGGTAGTAAGTTGGTGGTCTGTTGATATCCCTCTAGTGGTGTGGGGGCTGTGCTTTGGCAAAGTGGGTGGGGTTATATCCTGCCTGGTTGGCCCTGTCCGGGGGTATCGTCGGACGGGGCCACAGTGTACCCAAACCCACCCCTGTCTCAGTCTCCATTATCTATGCTGCAATATTCTATGTGCCGGGGAGCTAGGGTCAGTCTGTTATATCTGGTGTAATTCTCCTGTCTTATCTGGTGTCCTGTGTGAATTTAAGTATGCTCCCTCTAATTATCTCTCTCTCCCTCCCTTCCCGGAGGAACTGAGCCCTAGGATTATGCCTCAGGACTACCTGGCCTGATGACTCCTGGCTGTCCCCAGTCCACCTGGTCGTGCTGCTGCTCCAGTTTCAACTGTTCTGCCTGCGGCTAGGGAACCCTGACCTGTTCACCGGACGTGCTACCTTGTTCCGGACCTGCTGTTTTCGACTCTCTGTCTCTACCGCACCTGCTGTCTCGACCTCTGAATGCTCGGCTATCAAAAGCCAATTGACATTTACACCTGAGGTACTGACCTGTTTCACCCTCTACCACTGTGATTATCTTTTGACCCTGCTGGTCATCTATGAACGTTTGAACATCTTGAAGAACAATCTGGCCTTAATGGCCATGTACTCTTATAATCTCCACCAGGCACAGCCAGAAGAGGACTGGCCACCCCTCAGAGCCTGGTTCCTCTCTAGGTTTCTTCCTGGGTTCCTGCCTTTCTAGGGAGTTTTTCCTAGCCACCGTTCTTCTACATCTGCATTGCTTGCTGTTTGGGGTTTTAGGCTGGGTTTCTGTATAGCACTTTGTGACATCTGCTGATGTAAAAAGGGCTTTATAAACAGGGGTGCACATAACTGGTTCGCAGGTACGCAAGCACGACAAAAATCAGGAAAGCGTAATGCCACTTGTGTTACTACGCGCCTTTGCGTACTTGACCGATCTTCTCATCTAACCTTACACATGACATGTTGCTTGTCAACTACTGTCAGGGATGTCCAAAAAGCAACAGACATTATGCAGCTTCTTTGGCGTTTCGCCACCTACAAAGAAACGCCAACTGGAGCCAGAGCCGAAGAAAATACTTTTTTCGGAAAAGTGGCTCCAAGATGTGCAGTGGCTTGAAGCTAACAATGAGCGCACTGAAATGTGGTGCAAGATTTGCCGCTCAAATCCACATCTAGCAGACAAAACGGGTGCATTTTATAAGGGCTCAAAGAATTTCAATCATCCTTTATTTGACAAACCTGAAAAGAGCAAGGAAAACACGAATGTGGCGCAAGCCATTGCTAAGCTAGCCGAGAAGAAATGTCCAGTCGCCCACTTGCCAGATGGCGAGACAAGCTGAATGAAGAACAGCGGCAATATTTATCTCCTCGCCTTCCATAAAGCTAAACACGCACGTCCCATGTCTTCCTATTCTGAGGATGTTCCTTTACTGAAGCGGCTAGGAGTAAATGTCGGAGGTGCATATCATTCAGGTGAAGGGGGCACACGGATCATGCAGAGCATCGCTCACACCATCATCGGGGAGTTACGAGCCAAGTTGCAGTCTGCTGAATTTTGGGGGCTGCTTTTTGATGGATCTGAGGACATCACAAAAACTGAGCAGGAAATCATTTACATTGTGTCTGTGTCCAGCAACGGAGAGTTTACTTTGGACTTTATTGGACTGATTGAATTGGGTGCTGACCGAACCGCGCAGGCCATAACAGACAGACTTGTGAGACTTTTCCAGGACACAGGCTTGGATGACTGGACAACAAAGTTGGTCGCTGTGTGCACAGACGGGGCTGCTGTCAATCTACAACGGCGTTGTGCCAAAACTCTGGCAACTTGCTGCAGTTGGAGACTCCCTTGTGCACATTCTGTGCACCGCACACACACTGGAGAATTGCGCGAAATCAGCTGATCGCAACGTTCCTTACTGTGAGACATTTAATCGCTCTGTGGTCAAGCTGCTGCAGTTTTATTTACAAAAAGGTGGAGCAAAAAAAACTGCTGCACTGAATAAGCTATGTGAAGAAAATGGGATCTCCTTTGTGAAACTGGGTAAGTTTCATAATATCAGATGGTCTGCATGGAGGCATGGAACACTGTTAAAAATATCAAGACTATTGCCAGCCATTAAAATGCAACTGGTTACGAGTGATAACAGTGACTTGCAGCATATCTGCACAGAGCATTTTCAGTGCTTTCTGTCAAACATGCTTGACATTTGCAACATTTTGAAGACCACATCCATTAGGTTTCAGAAGGAAAAGCTGACCATTGAACTCATGGTGGCCATTGGACAGTTCACACTTCTGCTTGATGGTGAAAGCCACAGGGCACACACTGTTTCCAACGCTGATGCTGACAGAGACAAGACACACTTACTCAGGGGGTTAATTGAAGAGTTTGAAATCAGATATGACTCCCTCAAGTCATGTGATCATTTCTTACTATTTGATCCTTCAACATGGCCTCAGTAAATGCAAGACCTCCACAGTTTTGGAAACACAACAGTTTGCAGCATTCTCAAGAAATATGAGGCCACCTTGCAACTTGACAAAGATACCACTGTGACAGAATGGATGCGCTTAAAGCAGGCAGGAAAATGCTTGGGAGCCTCTTCTGTGTATGACTTGGTCCAAATAGTAAATACAAGTAACCCAGATGCTTACTCCAAAATCAACAAGGTGGTTAAGCTGTCTCTTACACTGCCTTTAAGCAGTGCAGCTTGGGAGAGGGGATTCTCACATCTCAACATAATAAAAACCAAGTACAGATCTCGTCTGTCACATGCTCGTCTCTCAGCCCTGATGCACATTCACCTGTCAAAGCAGACCACAGAGACATTTGACCCAAAGCCTGCTGCTAGATAGCTAATCGGAGGCTCAACCAAGGACAGGGAGGTGCATCTGCAGCATCTTCATCATCTACCATGCAGGAAAGCTGAAGCAGAGGACAGTGGGGGCGACACTGAAGAGGACAGTGGGGGCGGCACTGAAGAGGACAGTGGTGGTGGCACTGAGGAGGACAGTGAGGAAGACTGCACTTATTAAGACCACGCTACATATGGGGTGAGTACCAGACACCATCTGCTGGTACTCATCTGAGTAACTCACTGAAAAAGTTATGTGCACCCCTGTTTATAAATCAATTTGATTGATTGATTCAAATGGTGAGACTAATGCTACCACTATTCATGACTTTATTATGTCTCCCGGCGTCGGCCACATAGGTTACAGAAAAATCGCCATGCATGCATCCAATGTATTTAGTCAGGGACATTATTCTCACATATTTTAGAATGTAATAATAGTTATATATTAGGCCCTATATGTACAGTTATATAAATGATACAATTGTATATCATGGAGGTCCTTGAAAATGATAATTAAGTGCTTGAAAAAGACCCTGAAAGACCTTGAATTTGACTTGCCTGTATGAACCCTGCTTAAAGGATGTATAGTCCTAGGCCTATGTTGTTGTTTAGGTGGAGTTTTGGGCCAATTTGCATATACAGTGGCTTGCGAAAATATTCACCCCCCTTGGCATTTTTCCTATTTTGTTGCCTTACAACCTTGAATTAAAATTGATTTTTGGGGGGTTTGTATCATTTGATTTATACAACATACCTACAACTTTGAAGATACAAAATATTTTTTATTGTGAAACAAACAAGACATAAGACAAAAAAACAGAAAACTTGAGCGTGCATAACTATTCACCCCCCAAAGTCAATACTTCGTAGAGCCACCTTTTGCAGCAATTACAGCTGCAAGTCTCTTGGGGTATGTCTCTATAAGCTTGGCACATCTAGCCACTGGGAGTTTTGCCCATTCTTCAAGGGAAAACTGCTCCAGCTCCTTCAAGTTGGATGGGATCTTTAAGTCATACCACAGATTCTCAATTGGATTGAGGTCTGGGCTTTGACTAGGCCATTCCAAGACATTTAAATGTTTCCACTTAAACCACTCGAGTGTTGCTTTAGCAGTATGCTTAGGGTAATTGTCCTGCTAGAAGGTGAACCTCCGTCCCAGTCTCAAATCTCTGGAAGACTGAAACAGGTTTCCCTCAAGAATTTTCCTGTATTTAGCGCCATCCATCATTCCTTCAATTCTGTCCAGTTTCCCAGTCCCTGCCGATGAAAAACATCCCCACAGCATAATGCTGCCACCACCATGCTTCACTGTGGGGATGGTGTTCTCGGGGTGATGAGAGGTGTTGGGTTTGCGCCAGACATAGCGTTTTCATCTGACCAGAGTACCTTCTTCCATATGTTTGGGGAGTCTCCCACATGCCTTTTGGCAAACACCAAACGTGTTTGCTTCTTTTTTTCTTTAAGCAATGGCTTTTTTCTGGCCACTCTTCCGTAAAGCCCAGCTCTGTGTAGTGTACGGCTTAAAGTGATCCTATGGACAGATACTCCAACCTCCGCTGTGGAGCTTTGCAGCTCCTTCAGGGTTATCTTTGGTCTCTTTGTTGCCTCTCTGATTAATGCCCTCCTTGCCTGGTCCATGAGTTTTGGTGGGCGGCCCTCTCTTGGCAGGTTTGTTGTGGTGCCTTATTCTTTCAATTTTTTAATAATGGATTTAATGGTGGTCCGTGGGATGTTCAAAGTTTCTGATATTTTTTTATATCCCAACCCTGATCTGTACTTCTCCACAACTTTGTCCCTGTCCTGTTTGGAGAGCTCCTTGGTCTTCATGGTGCCGCTTGCTTTGTTTTTGCCCCTTTCTTAGTGGTGTTGCAGACTCTGGGGCCTTTCAGAACAGGTGTATATATACTGATATCATGTGACAGATCATGTGACACGTAGATTGCACACAGGTGGACTTTATTTAACTAATTATGTGACTTCTGAAGGTAATTGGTTGCACCAGATCTTATTTAGGGGCTTCATAGAAAAGGGGGTGAATACATACACCACTTTTCCATTATTCATTTTTTATAATGTTTTGAAACAAGTACTTTTTTTCATTTCACTTCACCAATTTGGACTATTTTGTGTATGTCCATTACATGAAATCCAAATAAAAATCCATTTAAATTACAGGTTGTAATGCAACAAAATAGGAAAAACGCAGAGGGGGCTAAATACTTTTGCAAGGCACTGTATTTCCACCTTTCTCTCCGCTTTTGATCATAAACGTTCTACAATTATAAAAATGATTTTAAAAAGTATTAACTTTCCTTAGCTGCCGGTGTTCTCTCTCTCTCTCCCTCCCTCTCTCCCTCTCTATTAGAATGTCAGATCTCATTATTAAAGGCATACAACAGATTCAGAATTGAATTGGCTTAATGGTTTTATACCAAACAGGCTTTCACTGTGTGTGTGTGTGTGTGTGTGTGTGTGTGTGTGTGTGTGTGTGTGTGTGTGTGTTTGTGTGTGTGCAGCCTCCTGAAAAGGCTTGGTGTCATATTAGGCAGCTTTGATGAGCAGCCAGGTCACCCGTGATACAAGTCAGTATTCAACGTCCATCCATGTCTGAGGACGTCGGGAGATGACGTGGAAACTGGCCACTAGGGGCAACAGTGAGCGCTGTTACCTTAAAGTAGGCTTTGGTTTTGATAGGGCGTTGTGGACAGGGATGGCGGATAGGCGTAAGTATCTGCATGTTCAAATCCAGTGATAGAAACCTTAACCCTTACCTCAACCACTCGGAGTTAATGCCTAACCTTAAGAATTCTGAGTTAATGCCTAACCTTAAGAATTCTGAGTTAATGCCTAACCTTAAGAATTCTGAGTTAATGCCTAACCTTAACCTTGGAACGATACAGAGAAGCAACCCAGTGTCTGTGTCGGCAGCTCTCCAAAGAGACAATGTTTGAATAAGGGACGTGTGAGTGTGTGCGTGCATGTGTGTGTGTCTGTGACTGGTTCCAAGCTGTTCAGTCAGTTTCTCACAGCTCTCCCTCCAGGACAAAGATAATCCTTCTTTGTTTTTGTAGAAGAAATACAGAGAATCTTATACAGAGAATCCACTCTGGTGTCCTTGGTAGAAAGACACAGACACCCACACACACAGCCTAATTCACCTGATTAGGTTAGAGTTTCTGGTAGCAATGGAGGCGTATAGCAGAGGAGAGTGCAGGGAGATGAATTAGGAGTTAATACTAGTGTTAGATTGAAGCTGAGGCTGGTTGTCGCGGTGAATTCCCCTGAGCCGCAGACAGACATAGTGACAGAATATCTCCTGTGGAGGAATACATTACTCATGGTAACTCTGCAGTATCACACCAAGCCTGTCATTCAGACTTTACTGTCAAGGATGATTCATATATTTCTTGAGATACTACTGAAACTTCATGGCAAGGGAAGGAGAGAGCGTTGGAAATGAGGGACAAATGAAAGCAGAGTTTTCTTTCCATCAACTCACCACTCATGTGAATGCATAAACTGTATTCACACAAGGTTTCTAGAAACCCGACTAAGCTCTAGCCTCTCACTCCCCTGTTGCACCAGAGTTTAGCTGTAGTGCCGCGTGTGGATGTGATTGTGTGTGTTATTATAACAGCAGTAGCTTGTAATAGGCCACATTAACCTGCAGCACTCTGGGGCGCCGGACTGGTTTACTCAGAGAGAAGCACACAAACAAACTGCCTACGACGGCTTGCCTGCCTACCTCAAAACTGGGCGGGCTTGTGTTAATGGCTGGAGCGGAATAAGTGCAATGGTATCAAATACATCAAACACACGGTTTCCACGGTTTCCATGTGTTTGATGCCATTCCGTTCGCTCCGTTTCGGCCATTATTATGAGCCGTCCTCCCATCAGCAGCCTCCTGTGGTTACACCGGTACCAACAATAAACTATACATTGCAGGCTTTAGAGTGAACTCAATGCAGTGTTATAGAGACAGAAAATGACTTATAGCATTAATTACTGTGATACAGACCAGGATAATGACACTATAATGTAGAACTATAACATAATGAATGACTATACTGTTCTCAACGTCAGCACTACAGCACCAGGCATCACTTAGGAATCTCAGGGGGTGTGTGTGTGTGTGTGTGTGTATCTTGCACATGTAATGTGTGTGTGTGTGTGTGTGTGTGTGTGTGTGTGTGTGTGTGTGTGTGTGTGTGTGTGTGTGTGTGTGTGTGTGGGTGTGTGTGTGTGTGTGAATGAGGCATCACATATCCATTATGAATCTCTATTAGGCCCTGCAGTGGTGATTCTAACCATCTTTAAACACACTGTTCTCAATCACTTAATGCTCACTAAGAGATGTCCTACTCTTTGTTGGAAAGAAAATGCAAATTAATATCAGTGTATTTGTTTTACAATATAAAACGGACGCACTTGCATTGATCTAACTAATGCAATAACAGTAAATTGTGTATTTTATCTTTGTGTTTGTTTGCAAGGCAGCAAACCGTCAAACGTGTAATAACGCATTTCTCAGAGAATAAACGAATAGTTTTTACCATATTGCCCAATAAACAAGCTTGGATACACCCGGCCATAGTCTATATGCAGTGTTAGCGCCAAAGACATGCTCTGTGGCTGCAGGCAATGTCGGACTGTGGACCCCAGGAAGAGTAGCTGCTGCTTCTGCAAAAGCTAATGGGGATCCAAATAAACACATAATAAACAAATATATTTTACTTTCAAGTACCACAACCAAACAATTAGTCATCTATGGTAGATTATTAACCGTAATTAATATCTTTGACCCACGGGCTAATGATAGATATTAATGCCTGGCTGGTTAATGACTTTGAGAAGATATAGCCTAGCGTGACAGTGTAACACGGCATGTATAATGATATGTTATCGGATTTCGACAGCGTACCTAAACCCATATCTAGATAAAACAAATGGGCCTCTATTGAAGAAGACTGGAGGGAAAACCTATTTCTTTATATGTCTATCTCTTTATATTTGTCTCATGATTTAGAACAAAAATTAGATCCCCATTCGCTGTTGATGAAGCAAATAAAATAAAATTTGATTTGTCACATGCTTCGTATACAACAGGTGCAGACTAACATTGAAATGCTTACGTACGGGTCCTTTTCCAACAACACAGAGTTTAAGATAAGATAGAAATAGTGACACGAGGAATAAATTCACAATAATGAGTAAAAATAACACAGGGAGGTCCAGTACCGAGTTGATGTGCAGGGGTGAAAGGTCATTGAGGTAGCTATGTACATACTGTACAGGGTAAAGTGACTAGGCAACAGGATAGATAATAGACTGAGCTGCAGCAGTAGCTTATGGGGAGCAGTAACAGCAGCATGTGTGATGTGGTGAGTGTGAAAGTGTGTGTATGTGTGTGTGTGTGTGTGTATGTGTGTGTGTGTGTGTGTGTGGGCGTATGTAGTGTGTGTGTGTGTGTGTGTGTGTGTGTGTGTGGGCGTATGTAGTGTGTGTGTGTGTGTGTGTGTGTGTGTGTGTGCGTGTGTGCGTGTGTGCGTGTGTGTGTGTGTGTGTGTGTGTGTATGTAGTGTGTGTGTGTGTGTGTGTGTATGTAGTGTGTGTGTGTGTGTGTTTGTGTGTGTGTGTGTGTTGTGTGTGTGTGTTGTGTGTGTGTATTGTGTGCGTGTTGTGTGTGTGTGTGTGTGCTGGGGTGTCTGTAAGTATGTGTGAGTGTGTGGGTAGAGTCCAGTGTGTGTGTACAGAGTCAGTGCAAGAGAGTTAGTTCAAAAAAGGGTCAATGCGGGTAGCAGTCTTATGGCTTGGGGGTAGAAGCTGTTCAGGGTCATGTTGGTGCCAGACTTGGTGCACTGGTACCGCTTGCCGTGCTGTAACAGAGTGAACAGTTTATGGCTTGGGTGGCCGGAGTCTTTGAAAAAATGTTGGGCCTTCTGACACCGCCTGGTATAGAGGTCCTGGATGGCAGGGAGCTCAGCCCCAGTGATGTACTGGGCCGTACTCACCACCCTCTGTAGTGCATTGTGGTCGGGTGCCTTGCAGTTGCCATACCAAGCGGTGATGCAGCCAGTCAAGATGCTCTCAATGGTGCAGCTGTAGAACATTTTGAGGATCTGAGGGCCCATGCCAAATCCTTTCAGCCTCCTGCGGGGGAAGAGGCTCTGTCGTGCCCTCTTCACAACTGTGTGGGTGTGTGTGGACCATGTTAATTCCTTAGTGATGTGGACACAGAGGAACTTGAAGCTCTCGACCCGCTCCACTACAGCCCCATCAATGTGGATGGAGGCATGCTCTCCCCTCCATTTCCTGTAGTCCACGATCAGCTCCTTTGTCTTGCTGAAGTTGAGGAATAGGTTTTTGTTCTAGCACCACACTGCCAGGTCTCTGACCTCCTCCCTATAGGCTGCCTCATCGTGATCGGTGATCAGTCCTACCACCGTTGTGTCGACAACAAACTGTTGGAGTCGTGCGCGGCCACACGGTCGTGGGTGAACAGGAAGTACAGGAGAGGGGCCCCCACGTTGATGGTCAGCGTGGCGGATGTGTTGTTGCCTACCCTCACCTCCAAGGGAAGGCTCGTCAGTAATTCCAGGATCTAGTTGCAGAGGGAGGTGTTCAGTCCCAGGGTCCTTAGCTTGGTGATGAGCTTGGAGGGGAATGCTGAGCTGTAGTCAATGAACAGCATTCTTACATTGGTATTTCTTTTGTCCAGGTGGTTGAGGGCAGTGTGGAGTGCAATAGAGATTGCGTCACCTGTGGATCTGTTGGGGTGGTATGTGGATTGGAGTGGTCCAGGGTGTCTGGGATGATGGTGTTGATGTGAGCCATGACCATCCTTTCAAAGAGGGAACATTGGTCATGAGAAGCCTTTCAAAGCATTTCATGGCAATAGATGTGAGTGCTATGGGGCAATAGTCATTTAGGCAGGTTACCTTGGCGTTTTTGGACACGGGGACTATGGTGGTCCGCTTGAAACAAGTTGGTTTACAGACCGGGTCAGGAATAGGTTGAAAATGTCAGTGAAGACACTGCATGCTCTGAGTACCGGTCCTGGTGTTAACCTGTTTAAAGCTCTTAGTCACATAGGCCACAGTCGTCCGGAACAGCTGGTGCTCTCATGCATGGTTCAGTGTTGCTTGCCTTGAAGCGAGCATTGATGGCATTTAGGTCTATTAGGCGCTGTGCATCTCGCGGTTTCCCTCCGTGATAGTTTTAAATCGCGCATCAGAGCAGGCGTAGTAGGATTCGCTCTTAGTCCTATATTGACACTTTACCTGTTTGATGGCTCATCGGAGGTCCGGATTAGTGTCCCGCTCCTTTAAAGCGGCAGCTCTAACCTTTAGCTCAGTGCAGATGTTGCCTGTAATCCATGGCTTCTGGTTGGGATATGTATGTACGGTCACTGTGGGGATGACGTTGTCAACGCACTTATTAATGAAGCAGGTGGCTGATGTGGTACACTCCTCAATGTTATCAGATGAATCCCGGCACATAATCTAATATGTGCTAGCAAAACAGTCCTGTAGCTTAGCATCCGCTTCATCTGACCACTTCCGTATTGAACGCGTCACTGGTACTTCCTGTTTGAGTTTTCCTTAGCAGGAGGATAGAGTTATAGTCTGATTTGCCAAAGGGAGGTCAAAGGAAGGCTTGTATGTGTTTCTGTGTGTGGAGTAAAGGTGATGTAGAGTCTTGTCGCCACTAGTTGCACAGGTGGCATGCTGGTAAAAATGACATAAAACGGATTTCAGTTTCCCTGCATTAAAATCACCGGCTACGACAAACACCGCCCATGAACGTGCATTTTCCTGTTTACTTATGGCCCTATACAGCTCATTGAGTGGGGTCTTAGTGCCAGAATCGGTTTGCAGTGGAGAACAAACAGCTACGAAAAATATAGATAAAAACTCTCTTGGTAAATGGTCTGCAGCTTATGATGATGTATTCTAACTCAGGCGAGCAAAAACTGGAGACTTCCTTAACATTAGAGATCGTGCACCAGCTGTTGTTAACAAAGAGACACACCCTTCCTCCCTTCGTCTTACCCGAGTCTGCCGTCCGGTCTTGACGATGAATAGAAAAACTAGCAAGACGTATATCCATAGCCTCGTTCAGCCATGACTCTGAGAAAACATAGGATATTACAGTTTTTCAGGTCCCGTTGATAGGATAGTCTCGAACGGAGCATATCCACTTTGTTCTCCAGTAAATGCACGTTCGCCAATAGAACAGAGCGCAATGGCGGCCTCTCTTTCACCGCCACTTTCTCTTTCGAGTCCCGGGGATTAGGGCCTGGTCTGGAGTAAGCAGAATGTCCAGAGATGCTGACACGTTGAAGTAGAAATATTTGTCCAAATCGAGGTTAGTGATCGCTTTTTCTGATGTCCAGAAGCTGTTTTCGGTCATAGGAAATGATGGCGAAGACATTATGTACAAAAAAGTTAAGATCATCTTAAAAAAACACACAAAATAGCAGAATATATCAGGAGCCCGTAAAACGGCTGCTATCCACTCAAAATCTACTCTTTCTGGAGTCCACTCAAAATGTAAAACATGACAAAATACAGAATACTAACGGACACTAATGAACAGGAACATCAACACCAAAAAAATTATAGGAACACCACGACTAAAGAACAACACGACTATAAATGAGAAGAAAGAGAAAATAAAGAAAAATTAATGAATTAATAATACATGTGTATTTATGTGTCTATCTGTTTATACAGTACCAGTCAAAAGTTTATCAAGAGTGTGCAAAGCTGTCATCAAGGCAAAGGGTGGCTATTTGAAGAATCTCAAATATAAAATATATTTTGATTTGTTTAACACTTTTTTGGTTACTACATGATTCCATTTACATTTACGTCATTTAGCAGACGCTCTTATCCATAGCGACTTACAAATTGGTGCATTCACCTTATGATAGCCAGTGGGACAACCACTTTACAATGTTTTTTTACATTTTAATTAAAAAAAAAATTCAGATGTGTTATTTCATAGTTTTGATGTCTTCACTATTATCCTACAATGTAGAAAATAGTAAAAATAAAGAAAAACTCTTGAATGAGTAAGTGTGTCCAAACCTTTGACTGGCAGTGTATATGAGTGTGTGTATATGAGTGTGTACATGTGTCTGTCTGGTTCTGTATTTGTATATTTCTGTAAGTTTGTGTACTGAATAAAGGTGTGTGTGACTACATTTGCGTGCCTACAGATGTGTGTGTGTGTGTGTGCGTGCATGTGTGCATCTGTGTGTGTGTGTGTGTGTGTGTGTGTGCACGTGCAACACTTACCAGTGTTGTTTCCCAGTCCCTTCATAGGTCCTTTGTGGTAGAGGTTGAATCTGTCCTCATAGGTGGGCTCTATGTGGTGGTCAGAGGAACTACAGTGGCTATGCTGACTACTGTAGGAACCCCTGGAGCCTGAGAGGGGGAGGGATGGGGAGGGAGGGAGAGGGAGAGGGAAGGGAGTGTAGGGAGAGGTCTCGGGAGAGGGAGAGGGCTGGAGAAAGAGAGAAGAAACTTTATCAGCGCACTCGGCACCCTCTAGATCTCTGCCCGCGCCTCTCCTCTCGCCGATGCCTCGCTCTCGCTCCTATCTCCCTCCTCTCTCGCTCTCTCTCCCTCCTCTCCTCTCTCCCTCTCTCTCCCTCTCTCCTCTCTCTCTCTCGCTCTCTCTCTCTCTCCCTATCTCTCCCTCTCTCCTCTCTCTCTCTCCTCGCCCTCCTCTCTCTCAAAAAAATTTTAAAGAAAGGGACCTCCCCAAAAAAACCAAAAAAAAGGGGGGAAAAATTTTTTTTTTTAAAAAAAAACCCACCCCAAAAAGCCCCCAAGCCCCCAAAACCCGAAAGGGGAAAAAAAAAAAAAAGTTTTTTGGGGTTTTTAAGGCCCCCCCCCCCCCGGGCCCCCCTTTTCTCCCTTTAAAAACCACTCCCCTTCCCCCCCCCTTTCCCCCCCCCTTCGCCCCCGCTTTTCCCTTTCCTCTTCTTTCCCCCTTTTTTTCCCCCCCTCCTATCCCCCTCCCTCCTTCTCTCCCCTAAACCCCCCTTTTTCTTCCCCCTCCCTTCCCCGCCTTGCCCCCCCCTCCCTTCTACCCCCCCCCCTTCCCCCTAGCTTTTTCCCATACCCCAGCTTTTCCCCAAATCCCAAGCCCACTTTTTAACCCCCTCCCGTAGCCTTTTCCCCCCCATTTTGCTTCCCCTACTTATCAAGCCCCTACCCCATACCTTACTTTTTCTTTCCCCAAAACCCCTCTTTACTGCCTTCCCCAGCCCCTACTCCGCTTCCCCCCAGCCTCTAGCTTTCCAGCCTCTCTCCCAATTTTTAACCTTTTTCCCCCCAAACCCCTTTTTTTTTCCCGTCTACTTCTTTAGCCCCTTTTTAAAATTTTTCCCACCCTTTTCCCCCTCTTAAAGCCTCTACCCCCCCTTTTCCCCAGTTTTTTTTAAAAAAAAGGGTTTGATCCCATCCCCCTTTTCCCTCCTTCCCTTTATTTCCCCTCTCCCTTTTTTGCCCACTCCCATCCTTTTTCTTTTCCTTCCCCCAAAGTTGCCCCCTGCTTTTCTCCCTCCTCCCTTCTCCCCCTCCCTCCCCTTTACTGCCTTTTAGCCTCTATTTTCCTACCCTTTTACCCCCAAGCCTCTAGCTTCTACTAGCTCTACTCCATAGCCTCTAGCTTCTACTGCCCTCCCCATAGTCCTCTAGCTTCTACTAGCCTCTACACTACTCCATAGTCCTCTAACCTCTACTAAGCCATCTACTCTCCCATAGCCTCTAGCTTCTACTAGCCTCTACCTACTCCCATAGTCTCTGGCTTATACTAGCCCTCTAGCTTCTACTAGCCTCTACTCCCATAGCCTCTAACCTCTACTAGCCTCTACTCCCATAGCCCTCTAGCTTCTACTAGCCTCTACTCCCATAGTCTCTAGCCTCTACTAGCCTCTACTCCCATAGCCTCTAACCTCTACTAGCCTCTACTCCCATAGCCTCTAGCTTCTACTAGCCTCTCCTCCCATAGTCTCTAACCTTTACTAGGGTCTACTAGCCTCTAGCTTCTACTGTCCTCTAATAGTCTTTTTTTGGACTCTACTCCCATAAACTCTATTTGTCTCTACTCACATAGCCTCTACCAGTCTCTACCCCCCCAGCATCTCTAGTCCTGTCTACTCCAGTCTACTACCCCCCCCCCCCCCCCCCCCCCCCCCCCCCCTACCCCCCCACTACCCCCCCCACCCCCCCACTAGTCCCCTGTCTACTCCATTCTACTACCCCCCCCCCCCAGCACCTTATCCTGCTTCTCAGTCTACTATACCCCCCCAGAAACTCTAGCCTGTCTCTCCAGTCTACTAACCCCTCCCAGCAACCTCTAGTCCTGTCTCTCCAGTTACTATACCACCCCCCCCCCCCCCCAGCTCTCAGTCTTACTCC
This sequence comes from Coregonus sp. 'balchen', assembly GCA_902810595.1. Lineage (NCBI taxonomy): Eukaryota > Metazoa > Chordata > Actinopteri > Salmoniformes > Salmonidae > Coregonus > Coregonus sp. 'balchen'. The sequence continues at coordinate 30,132,156 of LR778259.1, forward strand.
CTCTCCCCCCCCCCAGCACCTCTAGTCCTGTCTTACTCCAGTCTAACTATACCCCCCCCCAGCACTCTCTAGTCCTGTCTTCACAGTTACTCCCCCCCCCAGCATCTAGTCCTGTCTTCTCCAGTCTACTAACCCACCCCCCCCCCCCCCAGCATCTCTAGTCCTGTCTTCTCCAGTCTACTATACCCCCCCCCGCTCTCAGCCTGTACTACCCAGCTCTACCCCCCCCCAGCATCTCTAGTCCTGTCTTCTCCAGTCTACTACCCCCCCCCCCCCAGCATCTCTAGTCCTGTCTACTCCAGTCTACTACCCCCCCCCCCCCCCCCAGCATCTCTAGTCCTGTAGTCCTGTCTACTCCAGTCTACTATACCCCCCCAGATCTCTAGTCCTGTCTACTCCAGTCTACTAACCCCCCCCCCCCAGCACCTCTAGTCCTGTCTTCTCCAGTCTACTATACCCCCTTAGCATCTCTAGTCTGTCTACTCCAGTCTACTATACCCCCCCAGCATCTCTAGTCCTGTCTACTCCAGTCTACTACCCCCCACCCCCAGCATCTCTAGTCCTGTCTACTCCAGTCTACTACCCCCCACCCCCCAGCATCTCTAGTCCTGTCTACTCCAGTCTACTACCCCCCCCCCCCCCCCAGCATCTCTAGTCCTGTCTACTCCAGTCTACTATACCCCCCCAGCATCTCTAGTCCTGTCTACTCCAGTCTACTATCCCCCCCCAGCATCTCTAGTCTGTCTACTCCAGTCTACTACCCCCCCCCCCCCCCCAGCATCTCTAGTCCTGTCTTCTCCAGTCTACTATACCCCCCCAGCATCTCTAGTCCTGTGTACTCCAGTCTACTACCCCCCCCCCCCAGCATCTCTAGTCCTGTCTTCTCCAGTCTACTATACCCCCCAGCATCTCTAGTCCTGTCTTCTCCAGTTACTATACCCCCCCCAGCACCTCTAGTCCTGTCTTCTCCAGTCTACTATACCCCCCCAGCATCTCTAGTCCTGTCTACTCCAGTCTACTATACCCCCCCAGCATCTCTAGTCCTGTCTACTCCAGTCTACTACCCCCCCCCCCAGCATCTCTAGTCCTGTCTACTCCAGTCTACTACCCCCCCCCCCCCAGCACCTCTAGTCCTGTCTTCTCCAGTCTACTATACCCCCCCAGCATCTCTAGTCCTGTCTACTCCAGTCTACTACCCCCCCAGCATCTCTAGTCCTGTCTTCTCCAGTCTACTATACCCCCCCAGCATCACTAGTCCTGTCTACTCCAGTCTACTACCCCCCCAACATCTCTAGCCTGTCTTCTCCCAGTCTACTATACCCCCCCCCAGCATCTCTAGTCCTGTCTACTCCAGTCCAATGGGATACCATTGGAAAACTCTCCATACACATATAAACACATGTGCACATGCACACACAGTCACACCAGACACCTGGCTCATTTTTCCAGTGCCGTTAAACCCCGGACAGTGAGAGGCTTGAATCTGTCCAGCGCCATTAGAGAGGATGAGTGTTTGTGTGTACGTTTGTGTGTGTGTGTGTGTGGTGTGTGTGTGTGTGGGGTGTTTTTTTGTATGTGTTTTGTGCTATGGGGTTGTGTGTGTGGTGTTTGTCCCAGCAGTGATTCTTCACTGGGGATCGGGAGGAAATGTCATCAACGGATGAAGAGGGAACTCATAGAGAGAGGGAGGGGAGGGGAGGAGGAGGAGGAGGGAGGGAGGGGAGAGGAGAGAGGGGAGGAGGTGGGGGGATGGTTCGGTAGTAGGTTGTATGGGGAGGAGGCGAGAGGAAGGGCTGAGAGGGGAGGGAGGGGTGGATGGGAGGAGGGAGGTAGGAGGCGGAGGAGGAGGGTATGGGCGTGCGTGGAGGGGCTGGGGAGGGGAGGGTGGTAGTTCGGGTGGTGCTGAGAGGAGAGGGTGCGCGGACGGTGGGCTAGGAGTAGGGGACGGAGGCTTGGGCGGGTGGGTGTTTGTACGCTTGGCCGGGTTTGCTGGGGGTCTTGGGGCGGGGTGGACGGGATAGGTCGGGTCTGCTTTTTTGTCGGATGGTAGGAGGAGATGGGGGCTTGAGGGAGGGATGATGGGGGTGGGTGTAACAGTAGGGGAACTGGAGGGCATTGGAAGGAGGGGTTTGGGTGGGTGGATGCGACGATGAGGGGGGCAGGAGGATGGAGTAGGTCTAGGAGGGGGATGGGCAGATGCGGGGGCAGGAGAATGGAAGGGCTGATGGGGGGGGTGGGGGCGCGGTGGTCAGGGGGGTGAGGGGTGAGATGGAGACGATGAGGGAGAGGAGGGGGACCGAGGAGGAGGAGGAGAGAGGAGGGAATATAAAAGGGAACTACAACAGCAGATATTGTCCCTGAGCGTTGTATTTCTATAGTGTATATTGTGCTGATCTCCAGTGATGGAGAGGGTCATTTACCATGCTACTGTGTAGAGGACATAGATGTTGTAATGTACTGGAATATCTATAGAGCACATTGTCTAACGGCAGCAATAAAATAATAGGATGTAAAACGTCCTTTTCCACATTGTCAAATCAAATCAAATCAAATTTTATTGGTCACATGCGCCGAATACAACAGGTGCAGACATTACAGTGAAATGCTTACTTACAACCCTTAACCAACAGTGCATTTATTTTTAACAAAAAAAGTAAAGATAAAACAACAACAACAAAAAGTGTTGAGAAAAAAAGAGCAGAAGTAAAATAAAATAACAGTAGGGAGGCTATATATACAGGGGGGTACCGGTGCAGAGTCAATGTGCGGGGGCACCGGCTAGTTGAGGTAGTTGAAGTAATATTTACATGTGGGTAGAGTTAAAGTGACTATGCATAAATAATTAACAGAGTAGCAGCAGCGTAAAAAGATGGGGTGGGGGGGCAGTGCAAATAGTCCGGGTAGCCATGATTAGCTGTTCAGGAGTCTTATGGCTTGGGGGTAGAAGCTGTTGAGAAGTCTTTTGGACCTAGACTTGGCACTCCGGTACCGCTTGCCATGCGGTAGCAGAGAGAACAGTCTATGACTAGGGTGGCTGGAGTCTTTGACAATTTTGAGGGCCTTCCTCTGACACCGCCTGGTATAGAGGTCCTGGATGGCAGGAAGCTTGGCCCCAGTGATGTACTGGGCTGTACGCACTACTCTCTGTAGTGCCTTGCGGTCGGAGGCCAAGCAGTTGCCATACCAGGCGGTGATGCAACCAGTCAGGATGCTCTCGACGGTGCAGCTGTAGAATTTTTGGAGGATCTGAGGACCCATGCCAAATCTTTTCAGTCTCCTGAGGGGGAATAGGCTTTGTCTTGCCCTCTTCAAGACTGTCTTGGTGTGTTTGGACCATGATAGTTCGTTGGTGATGTGGACACCAAGGAACTTGAAGCTCTCAACCTGTTCCACTACAGCCCCATCGATGAGAATGGGGGCGTGCTCAGTCCTCTTTTTTTTTCTGTAGTCCACAATCATCTCCTTTGTCTTGGTCACGTTGAGGGATAGGTTGTTGTCCTGGCACCACACGGCCAGGTCTCTGACCTCCTCCCTATAGGCTGTCTCATCGTTGTCGGTGATCAGGCCTACCACTGTTGTGTCGTCGGCAACCTTAATGATGGTGTTGGAGTCATGCCTGGCCATGCAGTCATGGGTGAACAGGGAGTACAGGAGGGGACTGAGCACGCACCCCTGAGGGGCCCCCGTGTTGAGGATCAGTGTGGCAGATGTGTTGTTACCTACCCTTACCACCTGGGGGCGGCCCGTCAGGAAGTCCAGGATCCAGTTGCAGAGGGAGGTGTTTAGTCCCAGGATCCTTAGCTTAGTGATGAGCTTAGAGGGCACTATGGTGTTGAATGCTGAGCTGTAGTCAATGAATAGCATTCTCACGTAGGTGTTCCTCTTGTCCAGGTGGGAAAGGGCAGTGTGGAGTGCAATAGAGATTGCATCATCTGTGGATCTGTTGGGGCGGTATGCAAATTGGGGTGGGTCTAGGGTTTCTGGGATAATGCTGTTGATGTGAGCCATGACCAGCCTTTCAAAGCACTTCATGGCTACAGACGTCAGTGCTACGGGTCGGTAGTCATTTAGGCAGGTTATCTTAGAGTCCTTGGGCACGGGGTCTATGGTGGTCCGCTTGAAACATGTTGGTATTACAGACTCAGTCAGGGACATGTTGAAAATGTCAGTGAAGACACTTGCCAGTTGGTCAGCACATGCTCGGAGTACACATCCTGGTAATCCGTCTGGCCCTGCAGCCTTGTGAATGTTGACCTGCTTAAAAGTCTTACTCACATCGGCTACGGAGAGCGTGATCACATAGTCATCCGGAACAGCTGGTGCTCTCATGCATGCTTCAGTGTTGCTTGCCTCGAAGCGAGCATAGAAGTGGTTTAGCTCGTCTGGTAGGCTTGTGTCACTGGGCAGCTCGTGGCTGTGCTTCCCTTTGTAGTCTGTAATAGTTTTCAAGCCCTGCCACATCCGACGAGCGTCAAAGCCAGTGTAGTACGATTCAATCTTAGTCCTGTATTGACTCTTTGCCTGTTTGATGGTTCGTCGGAGGGCATAGCGGGATTTCTTATAAGCGTCCGGGTTAGAGTCCCGTTCCTTGAAAGCGGCAGCTCTACCCTTTAGCTCAGTGCGGATGTGTGTGTGTGTGTGTGTGTGTGTGTGTGTGTGTGTGTGTGTGTGTGTGTGTGTGTGTGTGTGTGTGTGTGTGTGTGGTGTGTGTGTGTGTGTTTCCCCCTTCCTTTTGGCAGGAGTCCCGAACACATACACCTCTGACCTTTACTTACTGAGCGCTTGTTCATTACACTGCTTTACAAATGTATGGCAGGGCCTCCCTGGGAGAAAGAGAGGAGTGAAGACGGAGAGGAGAGGGGAGGGAGAGTGAGAGTGAGAGAGAGAGACAGAAAGAGAAAGGGGGAGTGTGTGTGTGTGAGAGAGAAAGAGAGAGAGAGAGAGAGAGAGAGAGCTAAGACTAGATAATTAGTTATAAACTGAAGGAAGATGCCTCCCTTTGACACTCCAATGATGGCTATTTACAAAAATAAGTGTTGAATATGGCCAGAAAAGAGGAGAGGATGGAGGGAACAGATTAAAGAGAAGCACTAATTAGAGTAACGGATGCACTCCTTCGTTGCCTGACTAATTCTTGTCATCCTCCTCTCCTCTCCTCCTCTCTTCCCTCTCTTCTTTGATGTCTCATGGAGACTTACTGAGTCACTGCTGAGGCTCCCCAAATCAAAATGCACAGCTGAAGTTAGGATGGAGGGATGGAGAGAAATAGGGAGGGATGGAGGTAGGGATAGAGAGAGGGAGGGAGGGAACTGGCCTCCCAGGACACTACATACAGTCAGGAAAACACAAGAATGAGAAAAATAAAGGAATATGCAAAACCAGCCCAGGTCCCCTGCTGCCTGTGTTCTGCTCTTAACTTCCTGTTTGTGTGCTAAAAAGAAAACATGGACAATATATTATAATAAAGTACTGTATAAATATTATCATAAAACCACAGTGCAGCACCACTAAGTATTTGTTTAGCCCGTTGCTCCTGGGGATTTACCTCATACTATAAACAAAGGCATTGAAGTTCTCACTTTGATGCTTGTGCTCAATGTCAACTATAATCAAACTTCTGAATCATTACTTTTTTATGATTAAACGAGTAGCTGGCACAACACAACCCAAACATTTAGTACCGCAGTCATGCTATAGCTAGGAGTGTGTAACGTGTTCACTGTCAGCTTCCATCTTGTTTCAAAAGAAGAAGTATATGCTAAGAATAATAGCACTTCTCAATTCTGAGAATGGAATTTAATTTTATCTCTGGAACTGATGGAATTGAAAATGACCTGACAACAGCTAAGGCCATCTCATAGAATGTGTCTACAGTAATGTCTACAAAACTCTCTCTACATGTATTAAAGAGCACAACCTTGGCCTGTGTTCTGTTCTCTATAACGAGCCCCTTGAAGCATCACAACTCAGCTGTATAAGAGGACGACTGAACCTTCAGAGACGACACTCAACAAACACACACACACACATTTTCATTAGTGTAGAACGATACGACAACTACATCTCCTCTGCCCAGACCCACATGCTAACAACCCCGTCCCTACTGCCTGCATTATTATTTACCACATGGCCTTAAATTATACTAATTTGTTTTTCTCGGTCGCGCATGCTATTTCAATATTTCAATAATAAATAATTTGGTGGGATATACAATGAAATCAATGAGTACTTTTCACCATGTAAGGTACAATTCAACATTAGAAAACGGCCTTCTTGGTCCGTATGCTGGGATATAAGGGAATATGGTGTATTCTTATTTATCAGGATGCCTACACCTCTGCTGTTACTACAGTAGGTGGCAGCATTGGCCTCTCCAGCCCTTCTTATAATATTACATTTCTCTTTTTTTTTTTATGTAACTCTGCTGACAATCTCTTTAAGTGTTCGAGAACCATTCACATTCCATGTAATAAGTTGGATTTTGTTGGTCTTTACTTGTATAAAATCAAAGTTAACCTTATCTGTTCCGTCTGTCATTGAATAACCTGAAAAAAACATTTTAGCAGACATTACATATGAGGGCGGTGGGAGGATCATAGTATGAATACATAGTTATTGTATACATGACATATAAAGAGCATGTGAGCTGAGCAGACATTTAACAGAAAACACACAAAAAAACATAAAGTAATGTACTTCTTTGTGTCTGAGGCGCTATGCCTTTTTAAGGCTTTTGAGCTCCAACTCCTCTCCTAATGTACCAAACCTAAGCTAAGCTTGTCCCTACCTCCCAACCTTGCCCACCCTTATCCTCCCAAGCCAAGCTTGTCCCTACCTCCCAACCTTGCCCACCCTTATCCTCCCAAGCCAAGCTTGTCCCAACCTCCCAACCGTGCCCACCCTTATCCTCCCAAGCCAAGCTTGTCCCAACCTCCCATCTTTTTCCACCCTCCCCACCTCTCGGACATACTTACACCTATCCATCCATCCATCCATCCATCCATCCATCCATCCATCCATCCATCCATCCATCCATCCATCCATCCATCCATCGACTTACTTACCCGTTCTCATTCATTCCCACCCAACATATACCCTATGCATTCTCTCCCACCCTCCTACACATATTCATACCCACCATCCCTCACTCTTCCCTCACCCTCCCATTCATACACAAACGGAGTCACACACACATCCACACCTACACACACGTACACAACGCACACACACATCCATAGAGCAGTCAAATATGCTATATTTCCACCTTTGAAATGTCTTTCCAATGTCCATGTAGGCATCGGTTACTTCTATCGTTACTTCACATAGAATAATATTTATTTGGGGAAAGTAGCGTACAGATTGTATTGGGGGGGAGGGGGGGGATGAATATTGTCTCAATTTACGATGAGCTGGTCTCAGGCATCCTGTATATGGCCTAATGTGTTTATGGCCTTTTCCCGTTTCTTCCTCTTCTCAGAACAGGCTCAGGCTATTCTTCAAATGGAAGGGATTATCGAGGCTTGTGAGTCCCATCCTTTGCTTTCCCTTCCATACCCACAGCACTGGCGGGAAGCGGAGCTGATATTTGATTCCTCTTTTCTCCAGTGACAGTCTGATCGGAATGAATTCCTGGCTATTTTTTTTCTCAGCCTAGCAGAAAGGTCCTGGACGAATCGAATGGACTGGCCATGGATTTTGATCTCCTTTCCCCTTGTGCCTTCAGAATGTTGCCTTTGGTCTGATAGGTCCACAACTTGAAGATTGCCATGCGAGGGTATTTTGCATTCTTCTGTTTCACGCCGATCTTATGGCATCGTTCCAGATCCTCTGGTGATATACCCACTTCAAGTTCCTCTGATATCAGTTTGACGACGTAGCTGGAAAGGTCCCCTTTTTCCTCGTCTTCCGGTAAGGACAATATATTCTCATGTTGTTTCGTCTCATTCTATTTTCTTGCTGGTCCAATTCATCTTCTAAAGTTTGCAACTTTGTTTCCAGAAGGCTAATTTTGTTGTCTTGTTTGTTCATGCGCACGCCTTGTTGGTGCATGTCTAACATGATAGACTTTATTTCTGAGTAAATCGACTTTTTTAACAACAGATTGTAGCAGTTAGTTTGTTTTGGTGAGCATTGAGAGCATTTTAGCTTTGTTTTCCTGGATCTCCTTTAGCTGTTCATTACTCTCATTTGCATCTCCAAGTTGTTTGTTGTTTTGTCTGCTGAGGGAAGCCATGGCTTGTTGGATTCGTGTCACCGCGTCGCTTTACCAACTGATTGGTTCGCTGTTGTACAAAGCTGGCCGCTCACGCTCTCCCAGTTGCTTGGGGATTTATTGATCTATCAATCTTAGAGGCTTAATTTGAACTTTGTTGTCTGGCTTCTAACCACAGTTTTGTCGGAACATTCCGGAGCTACTCACTCCCCATGCGTCCTATCGGTACGGGTGTGCACCTCGTCAACAACTCACTCACAACAGTCAGACCACATAACGTGGTAAAGACCAGCTATAGGCCAAGGAACCAAATAACTCTATACAGAAGAGTCAATAACAGCAGAGAGGGAAAGATTCAGTGCTTGCATTGCATTCATACAGGGATTCACTTTGAGGGATGCTTCGTGCACGCCCACGTGTGTGTGTTTGAGTGTGTGTGTGTGTGTGTTTGAGTGTGTGTGTGTGTGTGTGTGTGTGTGTGTGTGTGTGTTTGAGTGTGTGTGTGTGCATGTGTGTTGTGTTTTGATGTGTGTGTTGAGTGTGTGTGTGTGTGTGTTTGAATGTGTGTGTGCGTGTGTGTGTGTGTGTTTGAATGTGTGTGTGCGTGTGTGTGTGTGTGTTTGAGTGTGTGTGTGCATGTATGTGTGAGTTTGAGTGTGTGTGTGTGTGTGTGTGTGTTGGAGTGTGTGTGTGCGTGTTTGAGTGTGTGTGTGTGTGTGTGTTTGAGTGTGTGTGTGTGTGTGTGTGTGTGTTTGAGTGTGTGTGTGTGTGTGTGTGTGTGTGTGTGTGTTGTGTGTGTGTGTGTGTGTGTGTGTGTGTGTGTGTGTGTGTTGAGTGTGTGTGTGTGTGTGTGTGTGTGTTGAGCGTAGTCTTACCAGGCCTCTGTAGTGTAGCAGTGGTGTAGAGCTCGTGTGATATCTTGTACTGGTCGGAGGCGTGGTGAGCAGCCAGTCGTTTAGGAGACAGAGTGGCGTAGCTCCCGATACCCGAACTCATCTAGAAACACAACCGAGATGATCTAATGTCACTGAAGAGTAATGTGCAGTTCCATCTTTGCAATGAATATCTACATATACAGTGCTTTCATAAAATATTCACACCCCTTGACACAGTTTTGGTTGTGTTACAGCTTGAATTTAACTATGTATTAAATTTGAGATTTTTTTTGTCACTGGCATACACACAATCGCCCACAATGTCAAAGTATAATTATTTATTTTATTGTATGTTTTATTTACAAATTAATAAAAAATGAAAAGCTGAAATATCAATAAGTCAATAAGTATTCAACCCCTTTGTTGTGGCAAGCCTAAATAAGTTCACGAGTAAAAATGTGCTTAACAAGTCACATAATAAGTTGCATGGACTCACTCTGTGTGCAATAATGGTATTTAAAATGATTTTTGAATGACTACCTCATCTCTGTACCCCACACATACAATTATCTGTAAGGTCCCTCAGTCGAGCTGTGAATTTCTAACACAGATTCAACCACAAAGACCAGGCAGGTTTTCCAATGCCTCGCAAAGAAGGGCACCTATTGGTAGATTGATAAAAAAATAAATAAACAGACACTGAATATCCCCTTGAGCATGGTGAAGTTATTACTTACACTTTGGATGGTGTATCAATACACACAGTCACTACAATGATACAGGCGTCCTTCCTAACTCAGTTGCTGGAGAGGAAGGAAACCGCTCAGGGATTTCACCATGAGGCCAATGGTGACTTTAAAACAGTTACAGAGTTTAATGGCTGTGATAGGAGAAAACTGAGGATGGATCAACAACATTGTAGTTACTCCACAATACTAACCTAAATGAAAAGAAGGAAGCCTGCACTGAATACAATGTTTCTAAAAACATATTTTCACTTTGTCATTGTGGGGTATTGTGTGTAGATAGGTGAGAGAGAAAAAATATATTTAATCCGTTTTGAATTCAGGCTGTAACACAACAACATGTGGAATAAGTCAAGGGGTATGAATACTTTCAGAAGGGGCTGTATGTGTCAGTACACACCTGGTGTAGGGGGGATGATGAAGCGCTAGCCCCTCCCCCAGCAACTGTTGCTATGGCATTTGGTGGAGACCCCACCCTCAACAGAGACCCGCTGCCTCCTGTCGTCGTCACGGAAACAGAGGTGCTGTAACCATCACATCAAGTTTAGTAATTGTAATCCATTTTTATTTTATTAAGCTTCAAATCCAGAGAAAGTAATAACAATTGGAGTAACATTATAACTTTGTTTGTATTTGTATTTATTATGGATCCCCATTAGCTGCTGCCAAGTTAGCATCTACTCTTCCTGGGGTCCAGCAAAATTAAGGCAGTTATACATTCTAAAAACATTACAATACATTCATATCAGATTTCACAACATATTAAGTGTGTACCCTCAGGCCTCTACTCTACTACCACATATATATAACACAAACTCCATGTGTACATGTGTGTATAGTGCGTATGTTATCGTGTGTTGAATGCATGTGTCTATGTTTGTGTTGCTTCACAGTCCCCGCTGTTCCTTAAGGTGTATTTTTATCTGTTTTTTTAATCTAATTTTACTGATAGCATGAGTTACTTGATGTGGAATAGAGTTCCATGTAGTCATGGCTCTATGTAGGACTGTGCGCCTCCCATGGTCTGGGGGACTGTGAAGAGACCTCTGGTGGCATGTCTTGTGGAGTATGCATGGGTGTCCGAGCTGTGTGCTAGTAGTTTAAACAGACAGCTTGGTGCATTCAACATGTCAATACCTCTCACAAATACAAGTAGTGATGAAGTCAATCGCTCTTCCACTTTGAGCCAGGAGAGATTGACATGCATATTATTAATGTTAGCTCTCTGTGTACATCCAAGGGCCAGCCGTGCTGCCCTGTTCTGAGCCAATTGCAATTTTCTTAAGTCCCTCTTTGTGGCACCTGACCACACGACTGAACTTTAGTCCATGTGTGACAAAACTAGGGCCTGTAGGACCTGCCTTGTTGCTAGAATGCAGAGTAGCGCTTTATTATAGACAGACTTCTCCCCATCATAGCTACTGTTGTATCAATATGTTTTGACCATGACAGTTTACAATCCAGTGTTACTCCAAGCAATTTAGTCTCCTCAACTTGCTAAATTTCCACATTATTCATTACAAAATTTAGTTGAGGTTTGGGGTTTAGTGAATGATTTGTCCCAAATACAATTGCTTTTATTTTTGGAAATACAGTGGGGAGAACAAGTATTTGATACACTGCTGATTTTGCAGGTTTTCCTACTTACAAAGCATGTAGAGGTCTGTAATTTTTCTCATAGGTACACTTCAACTGTGAGAGACGGAATCTAAAACCAAAATCCAGAAAATCATATTGTATGATTTTTAAGTAATTAATTTGCATTTTATTGCATGACATAAGTATTTGATACATCAGAAAAGCAGAACTTAATATTTGGTACAGAAACCTTTGTTTGCAATTACAGAGATCATACGTTTCCTATAGGTCTTGACCAGGTTTGCACACACTGCAGCAGGGATTTTGGCCCACTCATCCATACAGACCTTCTCCAGATCCTTCAGGTTTCGGGGCTGTCGCTGGGCAATATGGACTTTCAGCTCCCTCCAAAGATTTTCTATTGGGTTCAGGTCTTGAGACTGGCTAGGCCACTCCAGGACCTTGAGATGCCTCTTACGGAGCCACTCCTTAGTTGCCCTGGCTGTGTGTTTCGGGTTGTTGTCATGCTGGAAGACCCAACCACGACCCATCTTCAATGCTCTTACTGAGGGAAGGAGGTTGTTGGCCAAGATCTCGCGATACATGGCCCCATCCATCCTCCCCTCAATACGGTGCAGTCGTCCTGTCCCCTTTGCAGAAAAGCATCCCCAAAGAATGATGTTTCCACCTCCATGCTTCACGGTTGGGATGGTGTTCTTGGGGTTGTACTCATCCTTCTTCTTCCTCCAAACACGACGAGTGGAGTTTAGACCAAAAAGCTCTATTTTTGTCTCATCAGACCACATGACCTTCTCCCATTCCTCCTCTGGATCATCCAGATAGTCATTGACAAACTTCAGATGGGCCTGGACATGTGCTGGCTTGAGAAGGGGGACCTTGCGTGCGCTGCAGGATTTTAATCCATGACGGCGTAGTGTGTTACTAATGGTTTTCTTTGAGACTGTTGTCCCAGCTCTCTTCAGATCATTGACCAGGTCCTGCCGTGTAGTTCTGGGCTGATCCCTCACCTTCCTCATGATCATTGATGCCCCACGAGGTGAGATCTTGCATGGAGCCCCAGACAGAGGGTGATTGACCGTCATCTTGAACTTCTTCCATTTTCTAATAATTGCGCTAACAGTTGTTGCCTTCTCACCAAGCTGCTTGCCTATTGTCCTGTAGCCCATCCCAGCCTTGTGCAGGTCTACAATTTTATCCCTGATGTCCTTACACAGCTCTCTGGTCTTGGCCATTGTGGAGAGGTTGGAGTCTGTTTGATTGAGTGTGTGGACAGGTGTCTTTTATACAGGTAATGAGTTCAAACAGGTGCAGTTAATACAGGTAATGAGTGGAGAACAGGAGGGCTTTTTAAAGAAAAACTAACAGGTCTGTGAGAGCCGGCATTCTTACTGGTTGGTAGGTGATCAAATAATTATGTCACGCAATAAAATGCAAATGAATTACTTAAAAATCATACAATGTGATTTTCTGTTTTAGATTCCGTATCTCACAGTTGAAGTGTACCTATGATAAAAATTACAGACCTCTACATGCTTTGTAAGTAGGAAAACCTGCAAAATCGGCAGTGTATCAAATACTTGTTCTCCCCACTGTATTTAGGACTAACTTATTCCTTGCCACCAATTCTGAAACTAACTGCAGCTCTTTGTTAAGTGTTGCTGTCATTTCAGTCGCTGTGGTAGCTGACGTGTATAGTGTTGAGTCATCCGCATACATAGGCTTTACTCAAAGCCAGTGGCATGTCGTTAGTAAAGATTGAAGAAAGTAAGGGGCCTAGACAGCTGCCCTGGGGAAATTTTGTTGGAGAGGCTTCCATTAAAGAACACCCTCTGTGTTCTGTTAGACAGGTAACTCTTTAAAGCCATAACACATACGTTTTTCCAGCAACAGACTATGATCGATAATGTCAAAAGCTGCACTGAAGTCTAAGAAAACAGCCCCCACAATCTTTTTATCATCAATTTCTCTCAGCCAATCATCAGTCATTTGTGTAAGGGCTGTGCTTGTTTAATGTCCTTCCCTATAAGCGTGCTGAAAGTCTGTTGTCAATTTGTTTACTGTAAAATAGCATTTTATCTGGTCAAATTTTTTTTTTTCAAAAAGTTTAGTAAGGGTTGGTAACAGGCTGATTGGTCGGCTATTTGAGCCAGTTAAGGGGGCTTTACTATTCTCAAGTAGGGGAATAACTTTTGCTTCCCTCCAGGCCTGAGGGCACACACTTTCTAGTAGGCTTAAATTGAAGATATGGTAAATAGGAGTGGCAATATCGTCTGCTATTATCCTCAGTAAAACAATGTTTTGTTGTTGTTCTTCTTCCAAACTAACCAATGACATTCAATCCCCTTCCAAACCAACCAATGCCATTCACTCCCCTTACAAACCAACCAAAAGCATGGCCCTACCTGTAAGACTTGGCGAGTCGGTTGGCGGGGGACTGTTTGTTGGGTGAGGATGATGATGAGGCTGGACCCAGGCGCTGGGAGGTAGCATAGCCTGGTGTGTCTGAAGCTGGACCCAGGCGCTGGGTGGTAGCGTAGCCTGGTGTGTCTGAGGCTGGACCCAGGCGCTGGAGCTTGCTGGGGGAACCAGACCCTCCACCTCCTCCTGCTCCTCCGGTCAGAGGGGAACTCACACGCTGGGCAGGCAGGGTGGAACTTGGGTAGTAGTGACCTGGGATCAGATGGAACAGGGGTTACAACAGGAGCTGCACAACTCTAGCCTTCTAGATACTGAGCTAAGGTCAGTTTAGCATGTTCCCTCTCTAATGGTTAAGGTTAGCATGTTCCCTCTCTAATGGTTAAGGTTAGCATGTTCCCTCTCTAATGGTTAAGGTTAGCATGTTCCCTCTCTAATGGTTAAGGTTAGCATGTTCCCTCTCTAATGGTTAAGGTTAGCATGTTCCATCTCTAATGGTTAAGGTTAGCATGTTCCCTCTCTAATGGCTAAGGTTAGTATGTTCCCTCTCTAATGGCTAAGGTTAGGATGTTCCTGCTCTAATGGTTAAGGTTAGCATGTTCCCTCAATAATGGTTAAGGTTGGACTTGGGGAAGGTAAGCTGCTTCTAGATCTGTGTCTAAGGGCAATTTCTCACCAAAGCTGAAAGGATTGGATGCCATGTTCAGTTCCTTGTATCTTTTATAGCATTTTCTCTGTCTCAGTTCTCTTTATGTATAATGATATGTACTGTATAGGAATACAATAAGTTATCTTTATAAATAATGGTATGTACTGTATAGGAATACAATAACTTCTAATAAAAGCTAAAAGGATTGGATGTCATGTGTGGTTCCTTGTCTCTTTAATGATATTATCTCTCTTTAAATTCGGTCAATACAATGTTATGTATACATTGCAGGTATATCATGTAGATATACACTACCAGTCAAAAGTTTTAGAACACCTACTCATTCAAGGGTTTTTCTTTATTTTTACTATTTTCTACATTGTAGAATAATAGTGAAGACATCAAAACTATGAAATAACACATGGAATCATGTAGTAACCAAAAAAGTGTTAAACAAATCAAAATATATTTTATATTTGAGATTCTTCAAATAGCCACTCTTTGCCTTGATGACAGCTTTGCACACTCTTGGCATTCTCTCAACCAGCTTCATGATGTAGTCACCTGGAATGCATTTAAATTAACAGGTGTGCCTTCTTAAAAGTTAATTTGTGGAATAACTTTCCTTCTTTAATGTGTTTGAGCCAATCAGTTGTGTTGTGACAAGGTAGGGGTGGTATACAGAAGATGGCCCTATTTGGTAAAAGACCATGTCCATATTATGGCAAGAACAGCTCAAATAAGCAAAGAGAAACAACAGTCCATCATTACTTTAAGACATGAAGGTCAGTAAACACGAAAAATGTCAAGAACTTTGAAAGTTTCTTCAAGTGCAGTCACAAAAACTATCAAGCGTTATGATGAAACTGTCTCTCATGAGGACCGCCACAGGAATGGAAGACCCAGAGTTACCTCTGCTGCAGAGGATAAGTTCATTAGAGTTACCAGCCTCAGAAATTGCAGCCCAAATAAATGCTTCACAGAGCTCAAGTAACAGACACATCTCAACATCAATTGTTCAGAGGAGACTGTGTGAATCAGGCCTTCATGGTCAAATTGCTGCAAAGTAAACCACTACTAAAGGACACCAATAAGAAGAAGAGACTTGCTTGGGCCAAGAAACACATGCAATGGACATTAGACAGGTGGAAATATGTCCTTTGGTCTGGAGGTCAAATAGGAGATTTTGGGGTCAAACCGCCTTGTCTTTGTGAGACGCGGTGTGGGTGACCACATGTGTATTTCCCACCATAAAGCATGGAGGAGGAGGTGTTATGGTGTGGGGGTGCTTTGCTGATGACACTGTCTGTGATTTATTTAGAATTCAAGGCACACTTTAACCAGCATGGCTACCACAGCATTCTGCAGTGATACGCCATCCCATCTGGTTTGGGCTTAGTGGGACTATCATTTGTTTTTCAACAGGACAATGACCCAACACACCTCCAGGCTGTGTAAGGGCTATTTTACCAAGAAGGAGAGTGATGGGTGCTGCATCAGATGACCTGGCCTCCACAATCCCTCGACCTCAACCAAATTGAGATGGTTTGGGATGAGTCGGACCGCAGAGTGAAGGAAAAGCAGCCAACAAGTGCTCAGCATATGTGGGAACTCCTTCAAGACTGTTGGAAAAGCATTCCTAGTGAAGCTGGTTGAGAGAATGCCAAGAGTGTGCAAAGCTGTCATCAAGGCAAATGGTGGCTATTTGAAGAATCTCAAATCTCAAATATATTTTGATTTGTTTAACACCTTTTTGGTAACTACATGATTCTATATGTGTTATTTCATAGTTTTGATGTCTTCACTATTATTCTACAAATGAGTAGGTGTTCTAAAACTTTTGACCGGTAGTGTATACCGGTAGTGGTCTGCGGTGCATCAGGTAGGTGGAAAGCACTGCCATGGCTCTGAGAGAAGGAGTCTCCTCCACTACCTCCCCCTGCCTGCTGTCTCTGCTGAGCTGCACGACTAGACGTCACCTAGGGAGGGGGGAGAGGGGAGAGAGGAGAGGTGATAGAGGAGGGGAGAGAAGAGGGGGATAGAGAATGGGAGAGAGGGGGGAGAGAGGGAGGGGAGGGAGAGGATGAGCGTGTGTGGTCTCTAGGTGGTTAGGGCGAATTCTAGTCTGTTGTCTTCGGTTCCGCGACTCGGGTCTCGGCTTCTCCTGTCGCGCTCTGTTTGTCTCTCTCGTTTTTCTCGCTCTTTGGGTTTCTTCTCTCTTTTTTTCTCGCACTTTGTCTTCTCTTTGCTCTCTCTTTGGCGTTTTCTCTCTCTCTCTCTCTCTTCCTCTTTCTTCTCGTCTTCTTTCCTCGCTCTTTTTTCTGTCTTCCTTTTGCCGCGTTCTCCTTTCTCTCTGGCGTCTCTTCTCCTCCTTTTCTTCTCTCCTTTTTTCTCTTTTTTCTCTTGTTCGCCCTCCTTCCCTTACCCCTAACACTTCTTCCAATTCTGTAGGTCTTTATATGGTAACAGATACATTTATAGAAGCTATAACCTCTAACAGTTTTAATATAGTAACAGATACATTTATAGAAGCTATAACCCCTAACATTTTACATTTACATTTTAGTCATTTAGCAGACGCTCTTATCCAGAGCGACTTACAGTTAGTGAGTGCATACATTATAATTTTTTAGAATTGTTTTTTTTTTTTAATTTGTATTTTTTTATACTGGCCCCCCGTGGGAATCGAACCCACAACCCTGGCGTTGCAAACGCCATGCTCTACCAACTGAGCTACCTCCCTGCCAGCCATTTCCTCCCCTACCCTGGACGACGCTGAGCCAATTGTGCGCCGCCCCATGGGTCTCCCGGTCGCGGCCGGCTACGACAGAGCCTGGATTCGAACCAGGATCTCTAGTGGCACAGCTAGCACTGCGATGCAGTGCCTTAGACCACTGCGCCACTCGGGAGACGACAGTCTTTATATGGCAACAGATTGATATCCTGTTCAGTTGAAGTCCACTATCAAGTCATGCATTTTGTCCAAGCCACAGTGATGAAGCTGATTCTATCCCAACTCAGTACAGTGTTATCTAATGTATTCCTCTAGATCCTCAGAGACATGAGCATATCTACCTCTCTGAGCTCCTTCACCTCATGCTAATGACAGTCACCATGCATATTCCTCTAAAGGTGAACCATACACACTCACACGCACCATGCTAAAGCTCGCTGGCAGTGAACCCACGATTTAACAGTGTGCAGATACAAACACACACACACACACACACACACACACACACACACACACACACACACACACACACACACACACACACACACACACACACACACACACACACACACACACACACACACACTCCATCCTTAGGAAGCTCCTGGCTTCAGGCTGTATTTTCCCTCTATAATAAGCCAAAGCGTGTCTGCTGATTACAATGACTCTTTGGTTGCAGTGTCTCTCATTAACACAAGGCCATGATAACTGATTCATCAGACACTGAAGCAATGGATGATGCCGTTTTAAAACCTGCAGTCATTACTTCAGCAGACTACCCAGCAAATCAAAATTGGTTCTGTGAAAGTTCCCAGAACATTTGTTCGCCTGATGTTGCAAGAACGTTCCTAGAACACATTTAGTATGTTATTTAAAGGTTCCAAAATGGTTTCATTAGGTTGTGGGAACAGTCTGGTAGGAACATTGTGGGGACAACACAAAATATATGTTCCCAAAATACAGTTTTTCGGATGATTCTACAATGTTTCTTTTAGGCTGCAAAAAACATTCAACTGATGTTACAACAACACATTTTGTCTGTTCTTTAAAGGTTACCAGAATGTTTCTTTAGGTTGTGGGAACATTGAAGGGACATTACAAGAGATAGGTTCTCAAAACACTAAAACTGTCCAGTTGTGCTGACATTCAAATACACTACATGACCAAAGGTATGTGGACACCTGTTGAACATCTCATAAAAAAATTATGGGCATTAATATGGAGTTGGTCCCACGTTTGCTGCTATAACAGCCTCCACTCTTCTGGGAAGAATTTCCAATAGATGTTGGAACATTGCTGCGGGGACTTGCTTCCATTCAGCCACAAGATCATTAGTGAGGTCGGGCACTGATGTTGGCCGATTAGGCCTGGCTTGCAGTCGGCGTTCCAATTCATCCCAAAGGTG
>LR778259.1:30154681-30274681 GCA_902810595.1 Coregonus sp. 'balchen'
CCACATCGTTCAATTCCAAATGTTACGTCCGTTTTATGCTTTTCTTTTCCCCCCAGTCAAATCCCCTTTCTGTTGCCACTGAGACGGCTGTAAAACAAGTGTGTGTGTGTGTGTGTGTGTTGGTCTGTGTGCGGGCATAAGTGCATGAATGGGTGTGTGTGTGTGTGTGCGTGCGTGCGTGTGAAACTAGTTGTGACTCTTTCTCACAGAAAAAGGTCTATTCCACATTAAAGTGGGAGTGGGAGAGAAGACAATAGGAAGAGAGTGTTTGATGTTAGACATATTCCATATTGAAGTGTTGAGCCACTTAAGAGTAAGGGAATATGGGATTGAATATAATTAAACACTCTAATTTCAACTACTCTGATCTTATTACACAATTCCTAACCCTAATAGCGTACGGCTTAAGTTCCAGGCTGTGACTATTTCAAAGAAATCTAGGGAAACTTTTCAGATTCAGTATTGAATGTTAAAGATGTTTGCCTTTCAAAAGAAAACTACTTCATACACTCACTATCCAGCAAGAAAGCATACACAGGCATAGACACTTCCTCTCTCTCGTTCACATGTCCAAATCACACATGATTACACCTCAGGTAGGCAGCTCTCCTCTCCTCTCCTCTCCTCTCCTCTCCTCTCCTCTCCTCTCCTCTCCTCTCCTCTCCTCTCCTCTCCTCTCCTCTCCTCTCCTCCTCCTCTCCTCTCCTCTCCTCTCCCTGCCCTCCCCAAACAACATATCCAGATATAGAATACACCCAACACATCTGTCAAACCATCCTTCTATCACACTATCCTTCCATCAAACCATCCTTCCATCACAACATCTTTCCATCACACCATCCTTCCATCACACCATCCTTCCATCACACCATCCTTCCATCATACCATCCTTCCATCACACCATCCTTGTGGCATGTCTTGTGGGGTATGCATGGGTGTCTGAGCTGTGTGCCAGTTGTTCAAACAGACACCTCTGTGCTTTCAACATGTCAACACCTCTGGGAACCATGCTGAGCTACACATGTAGTTCAGCACATGTCTATACACACACAAGCCTCACACGCGCCTTGCACATGCTATAAATCCAACACACGTGTGACACATGTACACAGTATGCCCGTAGTCTCCCAAGGGCGCAGTGGTCTAAGACACTGCATCGCAGTGATAGCTGTGCCACTAGAGATCCTGGTTCGAATCCAGGCTCTGTCGTAGCCGGCCGCGACCGGGAGACCCATGGGGCGGTGCTCAATTGGTCCAGGGTAGGGGAGTGAATGGCCGTCAGGGATGTAGCTCAGTTGGTAGAGCATGGCGTTTGCAACGCCAGGGTTCAATTCCCACGGGGGGCCAGTATGAAAAATAAATACAAATAATAATGTATGCACTCACTAACTGTAAGTCGCTCTGGATAAGAGTGTCTGCTAAATGGCAAAAAATGTAATGTGTTACGCATAATGAGCTGATGCCTTTAGCTCAATGAGATAATATTGTCTGTATGCTGTTGCCTAGCCCCAGGTAGACTGTAGTTATCACACTATTGGTTTGAACTGAGTGTGTTTCTGTGCTCCTCGGCAGCCCAATCAGTTAGTGTCTGTGGGCACTTCTTAATGTCAGCATCAGGACAGACAAAGGTGACAGCTGACTGTCTGTGTGTGTCGGATTTAACAACCCTGGAAGGCACTGAGAGAGAGACAGAGATAGAGCGAGACTGAGAGAGAGAGAGAGCGAGACTGAGAGAGAGAGAGAGAGAGAGAGAGAGAGAGAGAGAGAGAGAGAGGCAGAGAGAGAGAGACAGACAGAGAGAGAGAGACAGAAACAGAGAGAGCGAGAGACAGAGAGAGAGCAGAGAGCAGAGAAAACAGACATATAGAGAAAGCAGTGGGTAGAGAAAGTGAAAGAGGTAGGGACACAGTTGTACAGTGCTTTCAGAAAGTATTCACACCCCATAATGTCTATGTTTATAGAATGTTTTACAAATTAATTAAAAATGAAAAGCTGAAATGTCTTGAGTTAATAAGTATTCAACCCTTTTGTTATGGCATAAATAAGTTCAGGAGTAAAGATTTGCTTAACAAGTCACATAATAAGTTACATGAACTCACTCTGTGTGCAATAATAGTGTTTAACATGATTATTTAACGACAACCTCATCTCTGTACCCTACACATACAATTATCTGTAAGGTCCCTCAGTCGAGCAGTACATTTCAAACACAGATTTAATCACAAAGACCAGGGAGGTTTTCCAACGGCTCACATAGATGGGCACATATTGGTAGGACACCTATTAGCAGACATTGAATATCCCTTTGAGCATGGTGAAGTTATTAATTACACTTTGGATGGTGTATCAATACACCCAGTCACTAAAATGATACAGGCGTCCTTCCTAACTCAGTTACAGAGTTTAATGGGTGTGATAGGAGAAAACTGAGGATGGATCAACAACATTATAGCTACTCCACAATACTGACCTAAATGACAGCAAAACTGCAAAAAAATGTGTCAAAGAAATTAACTTTATGTCCCGAATACAAAGTGTTATGTTTGGGGAAAATCCAACACAACACATCACTGAGTACCACTATTCATATTTTCAAGCATGGTGGTGGCTGCATCATGTTATGGGTATGCTAGTCATCGTCAAGGACTAGGGTGTTTTTTAGGATGAAAATAATCGGAATAGAGCTAAGCACAGGCAAAATCCTAGAGGAATCCAAGTGTGCAAAGCTAGTAGAGACTTACCCAGAAAGACTCACAGCTGTAATCGCTGCAAAAGGTGATTCTAACATGTATTGAGTCAGGGGTGTGAAAACTTATGTAAATTAGATATTTCTGTATTTCGTTTTTTAATACATTTGCTAAAATTTCTAAAAACATGTTTTCACTTTATCATTATTGTGTGTAGATAGGTGTGCATCTACACACAAGGGGTGTGAATACTTTCTGAAGGCACTGTATGGCTGAGGGAACATGTACTGGATCAGCAGAATCACCTCTGTGACCTCTACACCTCTAGTCTGTTTATTCAGCCCCTTCAAGTGGAACTGACAGGGTTTTAACTACTTTGCAGATATGAAACAAACAGACAATCATAATATCAGTCAAAAATATCAAATTCCCAGTTTATGCTACAAAACCAACTTCATAAAAGTTTTAAAAAATAAGTTATATTTGATTCAACATTCCATGACGTACACTAAGTCACTGTTGGCAGAATAGATGGATGCAGTTCAATGCATGACTCATATAATTCACCAATACATTTCTTGGTAGTCCAATAACTATTGCTATCAGATTGTACATCTTAGCTGGCCTGGTACATTGTTTGCTGCCTCCATTCAGGATGCACTGTTTCAGTTTCCATGACTCAAAAATTTGGACAAAAACGGGTGAATGTAACTAAGGCTGGGAATGTCAATAGAATGTCACGATCGTTGAGAGACGGGTCAGACCAAGGTGCAGCGTGGTATGCGAACATGTTTATAAGACTGGATAAACACTAGACAAAATAACAAACTCAACGAAACCGTGAAGTCCTATGGGCTATACACGAAACAAGCCAAACAGGAACACAAACAAGATCCCACAACCCAGGCAGGAAATCTGGCTGCCTAAGTATGATCCCCAATCAGAGACAACGAGCGACAGCTGCCTCTGATTGGGAACCACACCCGGCCAAGCATAGATCTACAATACATAGAGTTTCACACCCTGACCACCTAGAGAATAACAGTCTCTCCAGGTCAGGGCATGACAGTACCCCCCCCCCCCCCCCCCCCCCCCCCCCCCCCCCCCCCCCCCCAAAGGTGCGTACTCCGGCCGCACCAACCTGACTCATTAGGGGAGGGTCCGGGTGGGCATTCAGCTTCGGAGGCGGCTCCGGCTCCGGGCGTGACGACCTCTCCCTCTCTGCCTCCCCGTTGCGCCCCTGGTCTGGTTTGGACCTCGGCGCGATGCTTCCCCTCTCCTTCCTCCCACGATGCACCAAGCCCTGTCTGGACCCTGGTGTGGGAGGCCCCGAACCTGGAGAGGGGCTGACGTCTGGGCCTGGATCGGCAATCCTCCCGCGATGCACCAAGCCCTGTCTGGACCCTGGTGTGGGAGATCCCGACCCTGGAGAGTGGAGCTGCTGACCGGAGCTGAACTGGACCCCGGTGGAGCGGACAGCTCTGGCTCCGGAGTGGGGCCGCTGACCGGAGCTGGATTGGGCACCGGTGGAGCGGACTGCTCTGGCTCCGGAGTGGAGCCGCTGACCGGAGCTGGACTCGGCACCGGTGGAGCGGACTGCTCTGGCTCCGGAGTGGAACCGCTGACCGGAGCTGGACTAGGCACCGGTGGAGCGGACTGCTCTGGCTCCGGAGTGGAGCCGCTGACCACTGGTTTGGTGCGGGGAGCAGGTACGGGGCGTACCGGACTGTGGAGGCGCACTGGAGGTCTGGAGCGTAGAGCTGGCACAACCCGTCCTGGCTGGATGCCCACTTCCGCACAGTACGTGTGTGGCGTTAACACAGGACGCACCGGGCTGTGCACGCGCACTGGTGACACAGTATGTAGCTCCGCATAACACGGAGCCTGCACGGTCACACGCTTCCTAGCGTGAGTACGGGGAGTTGGCTCTGCTCTGAACCCTGGCTCCGCCAACCACCCCGTGTGCCCCCCCAAATAAATGTATTGGGGCTGCTTCTCGGGCTTTCTTCGTGACCGCGTCCTTTTGGGTCGCCGTTTCTCCTCTCCTGCCTGGGCTTCCTCCTTCGCCCAGGGTCCTCTATCGGCTACTCTCTCCTTATCCACCCTCATCCCTTTCAGGGCTTCCATATGGTATGCGTACATGTTTATTAAACAGGATAAACACTAGACAAAATAATAAAATCAACGAAACCGTGAAGTCCTATGGGCTATACACGAAACAATAAGCCAAACAGGAACACAAACAAGATCCCACAACCCAGGCAGGAAAACTGGCTGCCTAAGTATGATCCCCAATCAGAGACAACGAGCAACAACTGCCTCTGATTGGGAACCACAGCATACATAGACATAGATAGTATTGTTTTTCGGTGGCTACACAGCTAGAGATGCACGTGTCATTTGGTTAGCTAGCAAGAAATGTGAATCGCTTTGTTAGCTAGCTATGCTGAACAACTGTTATCCAGTTAGCATATCTCTTGCTTTTGCAAATTCACTCTGGCTAGCTATCTACTCAGAGCACTCTGGTCTGAGTGTGCCAGAGCACAGAATAACTGCTGAAAACAGTAATAGTATGTCACGAATGCTCTATATAACATGTAAACAGCCTAACCAGCTCTGCTAGGGCAAGTAAAATGGTCAGTGAGGTGTTCTCTCAAGCTAGCCAACTTTAGCCAGTTAGCTTGGGTGCTGGTTGGGACAACGCATGCATTGGCAGGCAAGCTGCAGGAGGACGAGCAGGCTATTCCCAATCATTTATCAGTACAATTTTGACCACCAAATAGCTGAAAAAGGTTGAGAGGGTTTATCTAATGTTCCTTCGTTAGATTTTAGCTAATCTTGCTCTGGCTAGCATTAGTTGTTGATCTTGTTGTTGTTGATGTGCATAATATGTTTATTTGTCACATACACAGGATACAGAAGGTGTAAACGGTATAGTGAAACGGTTACTTGTATAGTGGAGTCTTTTGTTTAGACATGTAGCTAGTGTCACGACTTCCTCCGAAGCTGCCTCCTTTCCTTGTTCAGGCAGGCTTCGGCGTTCGTCGTCACCTGCCTTCTAGCCACTGCCGCATCTCATCTCATCATTCCATTTGTTTTGTCTTGTCTATTACACACACCTGGTTCATATCCTTAGTATGTGTATTAGTATGTGTATAAGTGTTCCCTCTGCCCCCTTGTCCTTGGGGGTGATTGTTTAATGTGAGGAGAGAGTAGCTCGGTTGAGCTATGTGTATTTTGTATTTGCCGGGGTATATGTTCCCCGTGTGCCTGTTTTGTTCCAGTGCGCCTGTTTTGCGCACTGGACTGGTTGACGCTATCCAGCGTAACTCTGTACTACGGAATAAACTCTGTATTCTGTGATTTACCCTCCTGCGCCTGACTCCTTCAAATCACCTATCACAGCTAGTTAGCTAACGAAACAATTAACCATACACGTAACGCTAGCTAGCGAGCCAGCCAGCTAAAGTTAGCTAGCTAGCTAACAGTACGCTTTCACTTGCAATGAAAATGACTTTCTGACCAATTAGAAACGTATAATGTTTGAAAATGTAGCTAGCTAGACTCTCTTACCCGTATACATGGATGAAAGCTTCTCCCTCTCTGTCACTGATGCCATGGTTGCCCTTAGTTTGAAGATGTAATCCGGAGACAGGTGTTTTATACAACAGCCTTCTTCTGTGTGTTCTTTTTTCGACTCCCTCTGCATATTTGCAATCAAACGGCAGAATTTTCTCCATCTCCTTAGCTATCATACTCTGCTTCCACCGGGCATTCCACTGATTTCAAAACTCGGTCCTCCAGAAAGTGGAGAACATTAGCAACACTTATGCAGTTCTTCGTGATATCTTTCAAAAAAGCTGTGTTAGAAAGGATTATCTACACATACAGAGACGCTCGTTATAGACAGAAACGTGCTACATGACAACTCATCTCTCGGCATGTCCAGCCCATCCATTATCTCAGCCAATCATGGCTAGCGGGAAGGTTCCTGTCTTTTTCCGTGGCTAAACCAACTAGGCTCGTAATTTAACGATTGTACTCGTATTTACACATTTGTTATTAAGGCACATAAAAGTTAACCAGAAGGCATTTCTGCCAAAAAACGCATTTCGATAAAACAAATTAATGTTTACGTTCAAATGCCTTTCCTGTGAAGTAGTAACTGGCGACATACGCCTAGTTTCCTGAAATGAGACACAAATAGGGAAAGATAGATATACCTTTTTATGGTTGTTTAATCAATAGGACTGTAAAATTCCCAAATGTAAGACGACTCCCGTGGTATTTAGCTACACTACCGTTGAAAAGTTTGAGGTCACTTAGAAATGTCCTTGTTTTTCGAAAGAAAAGCAATTTTTTTGTCAATTAAAATAACATCAAATTGATCAGAAATATAGTGTAGACATTGTTAATGTTGTAAATGGCTATTGTAGCTGGAAACGGCTGATTTTTTATGGAATATCTACATAGGCGTACAGAGGCCCATTATCAGCAACCATCAGTCCTGTGTTCCAATGGCACGTTGTGTTTGCTAATCCAGGTTTATCATTTTAAAAGGCTAATTGATCATTACAAAACCATTTTCAATTATGTTAGCACAGCTGAAAACTGTTGTGCTGATTAAAGAAGCAATACAGCCGGCCTTCTTGAGACTAGTTGAGTATCTGGAGCATCAGCAATTGTGGGTTCGATTACAGGCTCAAAAATGGCCAGAAACAAATAACTTTCTTCTGAAACTCGTCAGTCTATTCTTGTTCTGAGAAATGAAGGCTATTCAATGTGAGAAATTGCCAAGAAACTGAAGATCTCGTACAACGCTGTGTACTACTCCCTTCACAGAACAGCACGAACTGGCTCTAACCAGAATAGTAAGAGGAGTGGGAGGCCCCGGTGCACAACTGAGCAAGAGGACAAATACATTAGTGTGTCTAGTTTGAGAAACAGATGCCTCACATGTCCTCAACTGGCAGCTTCATTAAATAGTACCCGCAATACACCAGTCTCAACGTCAACAGTGAAGAGGCGAGTCCGGGATGCTGACCTTCTAGGCAGAGTTGCAAAGAAAAAGCCATATCTCAGACTGGCCAATACAAATTAAAGATTAAGATGGGCAAAAGAACACAGACACTGGACAGAGGAAGATTGGAAAAAAGTGTTATAGACAGACTAATCGAAGTTTGAGGTGTTCAGATCACAAAGAATAACATTTTTGAGATGCAGACCAAATGAAAAGATGCTGGAGGAATTCTTGATGCCATCTGTCAAGCATGTTGGAGGCAATGTGATGGTCTGGGGGTGCTTTGGTGGTGGTAAAGTGGGAGATTTGTACAGGGTAAAAGGGATCTTGAAGAAGGAAGGCTATCACTCCATTTTGCAACGCCATGCTATACCCTGTGGACGGCGCTTGATTGGAGCCAATTTCCTCCTACCACAGGACAATGACCCAAAGCACAGCTCCAAACTATGTAAGAACTATTTACGGAAGAAGCAGTCAGCTGGTATTCTGTCTATAATGGAGTGGCCAGCACAGTCACCGGATCTCAACCCTATTGACCTGTTGTGGGAGCAGCTTGACTGTATGGTACGTAAGAAGTGCCCATCAAGCCAATCCAACTTGTGGGAGGTGCTTCAGGAAGCATGGGGTGAAATCTCTTCAGATTACCTCAACAAATTGACAACTAGAATGCCAAAGGTCTGCAAGGCTGTAATTGCTGCAAATGGAGGATTCTTTGACGAAAGCAAAGTTTGAAAGACACAATTCAATTAAAAATCATTATTTTTAACCTTGTCAATGACTACATTTCCTATTCATTTTGCTATATTTCCTATTCAAACTCATTTCATGTATGTTTTCATGGAAAACAAGGACATTTCTAAGTGACCCCAAACTTTTGAACGGTAGTGTACATATTTGCAGAAATACATTCAAGTGTATTTTGTGGCTTTCGGCTAATGCGTTCTAATGATCTAAAGTCACAATGTTGCAACTGCCTGTAAACACACAGTCCAGTTCAACATGAATGATGGCAGGCCCTTGTGGCAAATGGCTTGTTTGCATATAGGCCTACTGAACCTCTGATTGGCTATGGCACATCGGTCTGCGTAGACTCCGGTCCTGGACAGAGATATGTTTTTATTAGGTTTTATTTACTGCAGTGTCTATTAATTCTCCCACTCTATATTGCTATAGAATTTTCACAAATGCTTTAGTATATGTAATTCCTAAACATTCTACGAATTTATGAAAACATGACCATATCTAAGCGCTCGCTTGTCAGAAAACGAAAAAAATAATTGTCATATTTTTACTGGCGGTGTATATGAACAGATTTTAATAAGATTTCATGTTGCTAAAATGCTGTCAGACCACTTTGAGGTCCATGAGTTTGTTAAAAAGCTGAGGGATGGGTCTGGAGAAATGTAACCTGTCTCAAATTCATAGACAGAGCTAGGACTGACCTTTGCTCTCCTCAACACTCGACCAATGAACAACAAAGCCCTCTTTCTCCATGAACTAATATCTGATAACAAGCTAGACTTCCTTCTCCTAACTGAAACTTGGCAACAACCTGGTGATTTATTTTCTCTTAACCAAGCTAGTCCAGCTGGTTATGGCTACCTGTGTCATCCCCACTCCACCGGCCTGACTGTACTGTACAACTCTACAATCTAAATAACTGAACTGTCTCTCCCTACTGTCTCCTCATTTGAATATATTGCTTACAAATCATCCTGCGCCATGAACACTCTCCTTGTGTACTGTCCTCCTAAAGCTAATGAATCATTCCTGTCTGGACTATCTGAACTACTCACCATTGCTGTCCCACTCTCCCCCTGCTTACTGTTGCTTAGCGATATGAATATTCAAGTGGACTCATCAAACTCTAAACTTGCCTCTGATTTCAGTGCTGTTCTGGACTGTTTCAATATTACCCAACATGTCAATTTTCCCACTCACATCAAGGGACACATACTTGACGTCGTCTGCTCTGTTGGCCTCAACCTAACTCATATTTCCTGCTCTGTCCCCCTCAACCCTATGGCCCCCCTCCAAACTAAACCTGTCTCCTGTCTCCTCCTCCTCCCCCTGGTTGACCCCTGAGCTCCGCGCCCTGAAGCAAGCTGGCCGCCGCATGGAGCACCTGCTTTTTTATTGTGAAACAAACAAGAAATAAGAAAAAAAAACAGAAAATGATTTACCCCCCCAAAGTCAATACTTTGTAGAGCCACCTTTTGCAGCAATTACAGCTGCAAGTCTCTTGGGGTATGTCTCTATAAGCTTGGCACATCTAGCCACTGGAATTTTTGCCCATTTTTCGAGGCAAAACTGCTCCAGCTCCTTCAAGTTGGATGGGTTCCGCTGGTGTACAGCAATCTTTAAGTCATACCACAGATTCTCAATTGGATTGAGGTCTGGGCTTTGACTAGGCCATTCCAAGACATTTAAATGTTTTCCCTTAAACCACTCAAGTGTTGCTTTAGCAGTATGCTTAGGGTCATTGTCCTGCTGGAAGGTGAACCTCCGTCCCAGTCTCAAATCTCTGGAAGACTGAAACAGGTTTCCCTCAAGAATTTCCCTGTATTTAGCGCCATCCATCATTCCTTCAATTCTGACCAGTTTCCCAGTCCCTGCCGATGAAAAACATCCCCACAGCATGATGCTGCCACCACCATGCTTCACTGTGGGGATGGTGTTCTCGGGGTGATGAGAGGTGTTGGGTTTGCGCCAGACATAGTGTTTTCCTTGATGGCAAAAAAGCTCAATTTTAGTCTCATCTGACCAGAGTACCTTCTTCCATATGTTTGGGGAGTCTCCCACATGCCTTTTGGCGAACACCAAACGTGTTTGCTTCTTTTTTTCTTTTTTCTGGCCACTCTTCCGTAAAGCCCAGCTCTGTGGAGTGTACAGTTTAAAGTGGTCCTATGGACAGATACTCCAATCGCCATTGTGGAGCTTGGCTGCTCCTTCAGGGTTATCTTTGGTCTCTTTGTTACCTCTCTGATTAATGCCTTCCTTGCCTGGTCCATGAGTTTTGGTGGGCGGCCCTCTCTTGGCAGGTTTGTTGTTGCCATATTCTTTCAATTTTTTTTATAATGGATTTAATGGTGCTCCGTGGGATGTTCAAAGTTTTAGATATTTTTTTATAACCCAACCCTGATCTGTACTTCTCCACAACTTTGTCCCTGACCTGTTTGGAGACCTCCTTGGTCTTCATTGTGCCGCTTGCTTGGTGGTGCCCCTTGCTTAGTGGTGTTGCAGACTCTGGGGCTTTTCAGAACAGGTGTATATATACTGAGATCATGTGACAGATCATGTGACACTTAGATTGCACACAGGTGGACTTTATTTAACTAATTATGTGACTTCTGAAGGTAATTGGTTGCACCAGATCTTATTTAGGGGCTTCATAGCAAAGGGGGTGAATTTTTATTTCACTTCACCAATTTGGACTATTTTGTGTATGTCCATTACATGAAATCCAAATATAAATCCATTTAAATTACAGGTTGTAATGCAACAAAATAGGAAAAACGCCAAGGGGGATGAATACTTTTGCAAGGCACTGTACATTGTTTACCAGCATTGGAGTAAAACAAGCTTATATTTTGGGTTCTGATGGAGTACGACAGTTCAACTAAGTGTAAGGGATCGGGGGTTGGCTGGGTCTAGACAGAGTCTGACACTTCCCCGATCTACTGAGAGGGGGAGTCATCAGACTCGATCTGGTTCACCTGAGTGCTGAGCACACCTGTCAGTAATTAGTGTAGGATTTAAGGTGTGCTCAGTATTGTTCCATTGTGACTTGCTAAGCGTTTTGTTCCGAGAGAGAGAGAGAGAGAGTTTGTTGTTTTTGATTACCCGTGTACCCGACCTGTGCCGTGGTCCTCTGTAGCTCAGCTGGTAGAGCACGGCGCTTGTAACGCCAAGGTAGTGGGTTCGATCCCCGGGACCACCCATACACAAAAATGTATGCACGCATGACTGTAAGTCGCTTTGGATAAAAGCGTCTGCTAAATGGCATATTATATATTATATATTATTATTGTTGTTTGACTCCCCGAATTGCTTAATCCTCTGCTTGTCTACCCCAGTGATTACCGTTCTCTGATCCTGTGCCTGTGACCTCGACTACGACTAAGCCCGCTCCCTTGGTACCTCTGCCTGTCTCTGCCTGGCCCGGTTTTGACCACTGCCCGCCCGACCACGATTAAGCTATTCCCTTGTCTGTACTCTAATAAAGCATCGCTATTCTGCGATTGGATCTTACCACTCTGTCCGAGTATTCATTATAGAATACCTCGCCATTACCATGGATCCAGCGGAATTACAGAGGCGATGGGAGATACAGGAGAAACGCATGGATGAACTCCTACAGCTACTCAACGCTGGTGCAGCGGAAGGCACCACCCCGAGTACGGTCAGTCCTCGTCATGCACCTCCGATTTCTATACCGACAAGGTACGACGGGGAACCTGGCAAATGTCAGGGGTTTCTACTCCAGACGTCCCTGTATATGTCATATAATCGTACTATGTTTTCCGATGACCGTAGCAGGGTGGATTTCATGATTTCTCTGCTAACGGGAAGAGCACTGGATTGGGCTACTGCGCTTTGGGCAGCTGAGGTCCCCGAGCTGAATGCGGAAGTTCAGTTCAAGAGACTGTTTCAAGAGGTGTTCGACCACCCAGTATCTGGGCGTAGTGTGGGAGACCAACTATGCGAACTTCAGCAGGGCCGTCGCACAGTAGCCGACTACGCTTTAGAGTTCCGTACTATAGCAGCCGGTAGCGGATGGAGCGAGACTGCTTTGCTCACAGTTTTCCGAAGAGGGCTGCGCAAGGACGTACAGACTGAGTTGGCTTGTCGAGGAGATATAACTTATCCCAATTCAACCTCCCCTGCGAGTCAACGCGCTAGACGGTGAGCCCATGGGCACTGGGTTCATTACGCACGCACCGTACCGGGGAAATCAAGTTACAAGTGGGCTCCCTGCACCATGAGAACATCATTCTGTTTGTCATCTCCGCTCCACGGGAGCCGCTAGTCCTCGGCCACCCCTGGCTCGTTACCCATGATCCGGTCATCTCCTGGAAATCTGGCGATATCACGGCTTGGAGTGAGGTATGTAGGGCTGAGTGCCTCATTTTACCTTGCAAAACGTCTACTGTGGAGGATGCGAAGGGTGCGGTGTCTACTGTTGTTCCTACAGAGTACCAGGATTACGCGCTGGTGTTCTCCAAGGAGAGGGCTACCGTGTTACCACCGCATCGGGCCTGGGATTGTGCAATTGATCTGCTATCCGGGGCTACACCTCCTCGCGGACGAATCTACCCTTTGTCACAGCCGGAACGGGAATCAATGAGCAAGTATATTGACGAGGCACTTCAGCAAGGGGCCATTCGCCCATCTACGTCTCCAGCGGCATCCAGTTTTTTCTTTGTTAAGAAAAAGGATGGCGGACTGCGTCCTTGTATAGACTATCGAGGTTTGAACGATATCACCATAAAAAAATCGTTACCCCCTTCCTTTGATTCCAGCAGCCCTCGAGCAGGTGGGGCAGGCCTCCATCTACAGTAAACTGGACCTCAGGAGTGCGTACAATCTGGTGCGCATTAGAGAGGGGGATGAATGGAAGACTGCCTTCATCACCCATCGCGGACATTATGAATATTGTGTCATGCCCTATGGACTTACTAACGCGCCCTCGGTGTTCCAGGCGTTCATGAATGACATTTTTAGGGACTTGATTGATCGTTTCGTCATAGTGTACATTGATGACATCCTAATCTACTCTAACTCTCTAAGTGAACATGTGTCCCATGTACGACAGGTTCTGGACCGACTCCGCCAACACTCTCTGTTCGTGAAGGCCGAGAAGAGTGAGTTCCATGTCACGACGATTTCCTTCCTTGGGGCCATACTCACTCCCGACGGGGTAAGACTGGATGAATCCAAGGTACAAGCTGTACGAGACTGGCCTCAACCCCAGACGGTGAAAGAGCTTCAGAGATTCTTGGGGTTTGCCAATTACTATAGACGGTTCGTGCGTAATTTCAGCACCACCGTAGCTCCCCTGTCGGCGATGACCAGCCACAAGGGGCGTGGTCTGAAATGGACGGAGGGGGCAGTGCGGGCTTTTGAGACATTGAAACAACGATTTACCACCGTCCCCATTTTATGTCAGCCGGATCCTACCTTGCCGTTCATCGTGGAGGTGGACGCCTCGGAGGTTGGAGTTGGAGCCGGACAGACCGGTTGAACCAGAACCTATCCTCCCCATGAGTTGCCGTGCTGGTCCTGTGAGGTGGGCTATCGATGACACGATTCAGGAGAGCCTACAAGCGGAACCAGCCCCTCCAGAAACCCCGGTGTCGAAGGTGTTTGTACCAGCTCCGCTTCGACCTCAACTGATGGAATGGTGCCACACGTCGCTAGGATCTGGTCATCCCGGAATCACTCGAACTACCTGACTCATCAGTCGAAAATACTGGTGGGATTCCCTCACAGATGACGTCCGAGACTACGTATTATCCTGCCCAGTATGTGCTCAGTCCAAGGCGCCTCGAGCACTACCGGAGGGTAAGCTGATGCCATTGCCAACTCCTCAACGACCCTGGTCGCACATTGCGATGGACTTTGTTACCGACCTACCAGAATCAGAGGGCTATACTGTAATTCTCGTGGTCATCGATCGATTCTCAAAGATGTGTCGGTTAGTACCCATGACCCGTTTACCTAACACCACTCAGATGGCGGAGACTATATTTAACCAGGTGTTCCGGCAGTTTGGTGTTCCAGAGGATATTGTTTCCGACCGGGGACCCCAGTTCGTATCCCGGGTTTGGAAGGCCTTCTGCGAACGCTTGGGCATCTCGGTGAGCCTCACCTCCGGATATCATCCCCAGGCCAATGGGCAGACAGAACGGCTCAACCAGGAAATTGGGAAGTATCTACGGCAACAATGTTCGCGGCAGCCGCAAGAGTGGAGCCGATTCCTTCCTTGGGTAGAGTATGCTCAGAACTCACTCATTCACACCTCCCTACGTCTAACGCCTTTTCAGTGTGTTCTAGGGTATCAACCACCCCTGTTCCCGTGGGATACCGCACCCGGGATGGTACCGGCGGTGGACGAGTGGTTCCGTCGGAGTGCGCAGGTCTGGGAGACGGCCCATCAACATCTCAGTCAAGCCTCACAGCAACAAAAGACCTATGCCGACCGACGCCGGAGACCTACTCCCACTTATCAAACCGGGCAACGAGTGTGGCTGTCTACCCGAGACCTGCGGTTCCGACGGAGCTGCAAGAAGCTCCAACCCAGGTACATTGGTCCCTTCAAAGTACAGAGACGGATTAACCCTGTCACCTACCGTCTGTTACTCCCTCGACAATACAGGATAAACCCAACGTTCCACGTCTCCCTGTTGAAACCTGTCCATTATAGCCCGATGTATCCACCAATCGCTCAACAACCTACTACACCACCTTTGGAGGATGAACAGGACACCACCTATACAGTCCACGAGATACTGGAGTCAAGACGGAGACGAGGGGGCATCGAATATCTCGTGGACTGGGAGGGATATGGACCGGAGGAACGGTCCTGGGTTCCTGCTAAGGACATACTAGACCCCGCTCTCAAGGCCACTTTCCACGCTGAACACCCAGATCATCCCGGACCCCGACCCAGAGGAAGACCACCCGGTAGAGGTAGAAGGCCGTCAGGAGCCGGCCCTGGGGAGGGGGATACTTTAAGGGATCGGGGGTTGGCTGGGTCTAGACAGAGTCTGACACTTCCCCGATCTACTGAGAGGGGGAGTCATCAGACTCGATCTGGTTCACCTGATAAAGCATAAAGCATCGCTATTCTGCGATTGGATCTTACCACTCTGTCCGAGTATTCATTACACTAAGCTAATGAGGCATTTATAGTTAAATTATTTATAACTGGTCCCGTGTGGCTCAGTTGGTAGGCCATGGCGCTTGCAACGCCAGGGTTGTGGGTTCGATTCCCACGGGGGACAAGTATGAAAATGTATTCACTCACTACTGTAAGTCACTCTGGATAAGAGTGTCTGCTAAATGACGTATATGTAAAAACGTAAGAATCAATGGGTGCAGATCATTCATTAATACGTTTTAAAAAAATGGACGTATAAATGAAGGATTCTAGCTTTCAAACCCTCTCTGCATATACTGTAGGAAGTGATTAACTGTTGTCAGTGGAGTCTATAACACGCGTGCACACGGTGTGAGCAGACCGAGTGTATCAATGTTCTCATTACTCCAGACATCAAAGGAAAAAGCTTTCTGAGACGGCAGCTCAAACCAACTAATTATTGACCTAATCCTATATTCTCCTCTATTCTCTAACATATTAAACCACACACACGCTAATATTACACCACACACACTACTAATACTACAATACTAATACTACACTACTAATACTACACCACACACAATACTAATACTACACCACACACAATACTAATACTACACTACTAATACTACACCACACACAATACTAATACTACACTACTAATACTACACCACACACAATACTAATACTACACTACTAATACTACACCACACACAATAATAATACTACACTACTAATACTACACCACACACAATACTAATACTACACTATTAATACTACACAACACACAGCACTACACTACTAATACTACACCACACACAATACTAATACTACACTACTAATATTACACCACACACAGCACTAATATTACACTACTAATACTACACCACACACAGCACTAATATTACACTACTAATTCTACTAATATTATACTACACCACACACACTAATAATACTATTTCACCACACACACTACTAATACTACTAATACCACAAACACGTTGCCACAAACACTCACATACTATTTCAAGGTCTCCTTAACGCCTCTCTGTACTGTAAATAACCTAGTTTAAGACTATTACCTTTTCTGCTCAATGTTCGATATATGGGAGATCCTAACTTGTAAAAAGCATACAGTACATACACTAATTCAAAGCTTTGTGTCATGGTTTGATATCACGGGGAGAAAAGTCCAATATGTGTGTAAAGTTAGTGTTTCACCACAGTGGGTTAACACCACAGCTCCCCTGCCTCCTAAACTCGCTCTCCGTGGGGTCGGAAGAAAGCGGATATTTCCGGCTTTCAGGCATAGAGTATTTTTAAGCTAACTTCCGTTTCCCTGAGAAACGGATGTGGGGATTCCGCTCAGGCCTGCTATGTTAGGTTACCATTCAGGTGTGACAGACTAAGTAGACAGGGCAACCTGAGGCTGATACCGTGACAGACACACACGGCAGTGTTCTCTCTATGTGTCACACACACACACATATGCTAGTGGAAATACACCTCATAACTAACAGTAGTTAACTGGGATTCTAACCTAGTCTTCACTTCACTGCCATTTACTATCCTGTGTTTACACTATATAATAATATAATATGCCATTTAGCAGACGCTTTTATCCAAAGCGACTTACAGTCATGTGTGCATACATTTTTACGTATGGGTGGTCCCGGGGATCGAACCCACTACCCTGGCATTACAAGCGCCATGCTCTACCAATTGAGCTACAGAGGACCACTATCCTGTGTTTACACTATCCTGTGTTTATACTATACTGTGTTTACACTCTACTGTGTTTACACTATACTGTGTTTAGCGTGTTTACACTATACTGTGTTTACACTATACTGTTTTTAGCGTGTTTACACTCTACTGTGTTTACACTCTACTGTGTTTAGTGTGTTTACACTATACTGTGTTTAGTGTGTTTACACTATATTGTGTTTAGTGTGTTTACGCTATACTGTGTTTACATTATATTGTGTTTAGTGTGTTTACACTATACTGTGTTTAGTGTGTTTACACTATACTGTGTTTAGTGTGTTTACACTATACTGTGTTTAGTGTGTTTACACTATACTGTGTTTACGCTATACTGTGTTTACACTATACTGTGTTTAGTGTGTTTATACTATACTGTGTTTACACTATACTGTGTTTACACTATACTGTGTTTACACTATACTGTGTTTAGTGTGTTTACACTATATTGTGTTTAGTGTGTTTACACTATACTGTGTTTAGTGTATTTACACTATAATGTGTTTAGTGTGTTTACACTATATTGTGTTTAGTGTGTTTACACTATACTGTGTTTACATTATATTGTGTTTAGTGTGTTTACACTATATTGTGTTTAGTGTGTTTACACTATACTGTGTTTAGTGTGTTTACACTATATTGTGTTTAGTGTGTTTACGCTATACTGTGTTTACATTATATTGTGTTTAGGTGTTTACACTATACTGTGTTTAGTGTGTTTACACTATACTGTGTTTAGGTGTTTACACTATATTGTGTTTCCCACTATACTGTGTTACACTATACTGTGTTTAGTGTGTTTACACTATACTGTGTTTAGTGTGTTTACACTATACTGTGTTTAGTGTGTTTACACTATACTGTGTTTACACTATACTGTGTTTACACTATACTGTGTTTAGTGTGTTTACACTATACTGTGTTTAGTGTGTTTACACTATACTGTGTTTAGTGGGTTTACACTATACTGTGTTTACACTATACTGTGTTTAGTGTGTTTACACTATGATGTGTTTACACTATACTGTGTTTAGTGAAAAGATCAGGACATCTATAGAACCTAATCAAGTTGGGTCTGGTGTTCCTTCCCCGAGGAAGAAGAGAGGGAGAGAGGAGAAGAAGGAGAAGAAGAGAGAAGGGGGACGCAAGGATCCCCCCCGCGAGATAAAGGGGTGAGGCGGGCCCGGGCCCCGGGGGGACCGAGGTTTGTGGGGGATCCCAAACAAACCCCGGGAAAAATGGGGTGCCCTCCGGAACCCCGTTTTGGATTAAGGGGAAAGGGGGGGGGGAGAAAATGGGGAGAGGGAAAGAGGAGGGGGAAGGACCCACGCCCTGCGGGAAAAGGAGGACCCCAGGGAGCCAAACCCAAACCCGCACGGAAGGGGGGGAGGTTTTTTGGGGAAAAAAGGGGGGGGGGAAAAAAAGGGGAGGGGGAAAAAAAAAGGGGGGAAAAGGGGGGGGAAAGGGGAGGAATGGGGGAAAAGGGGGAAAGGGGGAGGGGTTAACACTATACTGGTTAGGTACAGTGTTGGGAACTATAGGGTGGTTACACTATACGTGAAACGGGACAGAGTGTTTAGTGTGATATAGTGTTAGGGTTTACACATACGTGTTAGGTGACACATACTGAAACTGTGTTTACACATACGTGAGTGGGACACAGATGGACCTACGGAGTGAAAAGATCAGGACAGAAGAGAGGAAGAGAGAGAGAGAGGAGAGAGAAGAGATATATAGAGAGAGAAGAGAGAGAGAGAGAGAGAAGAGAGAGAGAGACAGAAGAGAGAGAGATGAGAGAGAAGAGAAGCGAGAGAGAGAGAGAGGAGAGAGAGAAATAGTGATGGAAAATAGTGAGAGAGCGAGAGAGGGAAAGAGGAATAGACCTACAGTACACAATAGACCCTGGGCACTGGACTCAACAAAGTCTTCACAGTAAATCTTTCACAGTACTGTGTTGTTGTTCCTCTTGTCTGAACCCCATTACTCTTCTGTGTGAACGTAGTAATGGTCCACCCCAGGGAGCCGTGAACACAGCACACACACACACTTGCATGCATTCACATGCACACACAAACACACATATGCACACACACGTAAGGCATGCATTCATGCACACACACGCTTGCATGTATACACAGGCTGACTCTCACTGTTTTCTATTATATATCTCTCAAATGAGTCGTGAGATTTAATAATCCAGAGAATGCGGGGGCACAAACAAAACCAAAACCTATTTTCCTCTCTCTCTCATCATTTGTAAGTCGCTCTGGATAAGAGCGTCTGCTAAATGACGCAAATGTAAATGTAAACTGCCTTGACAAAACACTTCAACACTAGAAAGTGATAGAAAGCAATACAACCTCTAACACCAAGCTAAGCATGTCTACACAAGCTATAAGACCAGAATCAGAAAGCTTATCTTGTGAGGTCCAGGCACAACAGTTCTAGTCAGGTGTCTTTTACACTGTTATGAAGCATTATGTCACTCTTATGATGCTGTTATGAAGCATTATGTCACTCTTATGATGCTGTTATGAAGCATTATGTCACTCTAATAATGCTGTTATGATGCATTATGTCACTCTTATGATGCTGTTATGAGCATTATGTCACTCTTATGATACTGTTATGAAGCATTATGTCACTAGTAATGCTGTTATGTTGCATTATGTCACTCTTATGATGCTGTTATGAAGCTGTTATGAAGCTGTTTTACCTTCTTGTAGAGGCTGCGTAGGTCTCTGTACTGCCACATACTGCTGAGCACCTGAGAGGCTGCCTTCACCACCTTGGCTGAGTGTCTGAGAGAGAGAGAGAGAGAGAGCGAGAGAGACAGGGAGGGAGGGAGGGGGGGGGGAGGGAGGGAGGGACATTTTTATTAATTTTAATGTTGTGAGAACAGTATATACATGATATGTTGTTGTATGAGCCAAGCTCTCTATTGATAGCTATATTGATAGCTCTATTGATCGCTCTCTATTGATAGCTCTCTATTGATAGCTCTCGATTGATAGCTCTCGATCGATAATTCTCGATCGATAGCTCTCTATTGATAGCTCTCTATTGATAGCTCTCTATCGCTGGCTCTCGATTGATAGCTCTCTATTGATAACTCTCTATTGATAACTCTCTATTGATAACTCTCTATTGTCCAAATTAAGTCGTAATTTACTTTATTCATTCTCAACTCTTCATCCCAAATGTCACCCTATTCCCCATGTACAGTGGGGGAAAAAAGTATTTAGTCAGCCACCAATTGTGCAAGTTCTCCCACTTAAAAAGATGAGAGAGGCCTGTAATTTTTATCATAGGTACACGTCAACTATGACAGACAAATTGAGAAAATAAAATCCAGAAAATCACATTGTAGGATTTTTAATGAATTTATTTGCAAATTATGGTGGAAAATAAGTATTTGGTCACCTACAAACAAGCAAGATTTATGGCTCTCACAGACCTGTAACTTCTTCTTTAAGAGGCTCCTCTGTCCTCCACTCGTTACCTGTATTAATGGCACCTGTTTGAACTTGTTATCAGTATAAAAGACACCTGTCCACAACCTCAAACAGTCACACTCCAAACTCCACTATGGCCAAGACCAAAGAGCTGTCAAAGGACACCAGAAACAAAATTGTAGACCTGCACCAGGCTGGGAAGACTGAATCTGCAATAGGTAAGCAGCTTGGTTTGAAGAAATCAACTGTGGGAGCAATTATTAGGAAATGGAAGACATACAAGACCACTGATAATCTCCCTCGATCTGGGGCTCCACGCAAGATCTCACCCCGTGGGGTCAAAATGATCACAAGAACGGTGAGCAAAAATCCCAGAACCACACGGGGGGACCTAGTGAATGACCTGCAGAGAGCTGGGACCAAAGTAACAAAGCCTACCATCAGTAACACACTACGCCGCCAGGGACTCAAATCCTGCAGTGCCAGACGTGTCCCCCTGCTAAAGCCAGTACATGTCCAGGCCCGTCTGAAGTTTGCTAGAGTGCATTTGGATGATCCAGAAGAGGATTGGGAGAATGTCATATGGTCAGATGAAACCAAAATATAACTTTTTGGTAAAAACTCAACTCGTCGTGTTTGGAGGACAAATAATGCAGAGTTGCATCCAAAGAACACCATACCTACTGTGAAGCATGGGGGTGGAAACATCATGCTTTGGGGCTGTTTTTCTGCAAAGGGACCAGGACGACTGATCCGTGTAAAGGAAAGAATGAATGGGGCCATGTATCGTGAGATTTTGAGTGAAAACCTCCTTCCATCAGCAAGGGCATTGAAGATTAAACGTGGCTGGGTCTTTCAGCATGACAATGATCCCAAACACACCGCCCGGGCAACGAAGGAGTGGCTTCGTAAGAAGCATTTCAAGGTCCTGGAGTGGCCTAGCCAGTCTCCAGATCTGAACCCCATAGAAAATCTTTGGAGGGAGTTGAAAGTCCGTGTTGCCCAGCGACAGCCCCAAAACATCACTGCTCTAGAGGAGATCTGCATGGAGGAATGGGCCAAAATACCAGCAACAGTGTGTAAAAACCTTGTGAAGACTTACAGAAAACGTTTGACCTGTGTCATTGCTAACAAAGGGTATATAACAAAGTATTGAGAAACTTTTGTTATTGACCAAATACTTATTTTCCACCATAATTTGCAAATAAATTCATTAAAAATCCTACAATGTGATTTTCTCTGATTTTGTTTTCTCATTTTGTCCGTCATAGTTGACGTGTACCTATGATGAAAATTACAGGCCTCTCTCATCTTTTTAAGTGGGATAACTTGCACAATTGGTGGCTGACTAAATCCTTTTTTCCCCACTGTAGCCCTATGGGCTCTGGCCAAAATGCGGAACAGGGTGCTATTCAACATCAGGAGTCCCTCTGTCTGGAGCCATTATGGTTTTACATGTGTTCAACATCAGGAGTCCTTCTGTCTGGAGCCATTATGGATTTAAATGTGTTCAACATCAGGAGTTCCTGTCTGGAGCCATTATGGTTTTAAATGTGTTCAACATCAGGAGTTCCTGTCTGGAGCCATTATGGTTTTAAATGTGTTCAACATCAGGAGTCCCTCTGTCTGGAGCCATTAGGGTTTTAATAGGTGATTGCTCTTTAGCAGAGGCGCAATCTTCCTTAGCAGTTATAGAACAGTTATGCTAATGGCTGCTGCTAGCCACTTTAGAGGAAATGAGAAGAGAAAGAGTGGGTTTTTCATTTTGTAAGAGCAACGGAGGGACTTGAAGAGGGTGGTTATTGTACATTTGTATTTCATTAGCAACGTACAGTATAAACACAGCTCTTGTGACATTGGGCATAAAATAAATACAAGGCTACAGAAACCTCAACTTGGCGAGGCGCACACCCGTACCAATAGGACGCATTGGGAGTGAGTAGCTCCGGTATGTTCCGACAAAACTGTGGTTATATGTAGAAGCCAGACAACAAAGTTCAAATTAAGCCTCTAAAATTGATAGATCAATAAATCCCCAAGCAAATGGGAGAGCGTGAGCGGCCAGCTTTGTACAACAGCGAACCAATCAGTTGGTAAAGCGACGCGGTGACACGAATCCAACAAGCCACGGCTTCCCTCAGCAGAAAAAACAACAAACAACTTGGAGATGCAAATGAGAGTAATGAACAGCTAAAGGAGATCCAGGAAAACATAACTAAAATGCTCTCAATGCTCACCAAAACAAACTAACTGCTACAATCTGTTGTTAAAAAAGTCGATTTACTCAGAAATAAAGTAGAGTCTATCATGTTAGACATGCACCAACAAGGCGTGCGCATGAACAAACAAGACAACAAAATTAGCCTTCTGGAAACAAAGTTGCAAACTTTAGAAGATGAATTGGACCAGCAAGAAAATAGAATGAGACGAAACAACATGAGAATATATTGTCCTTACCGGAAGACGAGGAAAAAGGGGACCTTTCCAGCTACGTGGTCAAACTGATATCAGAGGAACTTGAAGTGGGTATATCACCAGAGGATCTGGAACGATGCCATAGGATCGGCGTGAAACAGAAGAACTCTAAATAACCCTCGCATGGCAATCTTCAAGCTGTGGAACTATCAGACCAAAGGCAACATTCTGAAGGCACAAGGGGAAAGGAGATCAAAATCCATGGCCAGTCCATTCGATTCGTCCAGGACCTTTCTGATAGGCTGAGAAAAAAACGCAAGCAATATATTCTGATCAGTCACTGGAGGAAAAAGGAATCAAATCTTAACTCCGCTTTCGGGCAGCGCTGTGGGTATGGAAGGAAACACAAAGGATGGAATTCACAAGCGCCAAGCTACAAGAAACCCTCCCAGAAACCTTCCAAGTTGAAGGAGGAGAGCCCCCTACTCTGACAAGAGGTCGAGGTAGGATATAATGTTGAGCGCACTAGGCTACATACAGTGATGCCTGAGACTAGCTTATGGTAAACTGAGACAATATCCTTTCCCCCTCCTCCCAATATAATATGTACTCTACTTTCCCCAAATAACTGTTGTTCACTATGAAGTAACGATAGAAGTAGCCAATGCCAATAGACTACATGGACACTGAAAAGACAATTCAAAGGGGGAAATATAGCATGTATGTCAATAACTGTTCTATGGGTGTGTGAGTGCGTGTGTGTGGGAGTGTAGGTGTGTATGTGTGTGTGTGTGTGTGTGTGTGTGTATATATGAATGGGAGGGTGAGGGAAGAGTGAGGCATGGTGAACATGAATGTGTGTAGGAGGGTGAGAGAGAATGGGTGTGTAGATGCTTAGGGTATGTGTTGGGCGGGAATGAGAATGGATGAGTAAGTCAATGGATGTAAGAAAGTAAGTGTGTGTGTCTGAGAGGTAGGGAGGGGGAGGTGGGGAGGGATGGGTTTGGCTTGGGAGAGAGAGAAGGAAGGATTTAGCTATACTACAATGTAAATGTATTTCTTTTTGTGACTTGCAAAATGAATAAGAGTTCTGGACAAATTAGGAGTGGATGTCGAGTCATTATTATTCCTTGTCATTATAACTTAGATCCAATGGTGGTTATTGGTGAGAGTGGAGAGGGGCTCTACCCAGGGGGATTGGGACGAGGTGACTAAGAGGGCATCAGACCCTTCTCTGGGGTGTCTCTCGGTGGACCCACTCTCCCCAAGTAGACCCCCACCAGC
Organism: Coregonus sp. 'balchen'; assembly: GCA_902810595.1. NCBI lineage: Eukaryota > Metazoa > Chordata > Actinopteri > Salmoniformes > Salmonidae > Coregonus > Coregonus sp. 'balchen'. The sequence continues at coordinate 30,179,171 of LR778259.1, forward strand.
CACTATTATTTTAATTTAATTAACAAGGTAATATAAACTGACCACAATACTTAAGTGGCGGTCTTTCTCCAATGTATGTCCAATGACATAATCCACAGACGTTTGGTACATTAGGAGTTGGAGCTTAAAATCCCTAAAAAGACATAGCGCCTCAAAGAACAAAGACATACATTACTTTATGTTTTTTTGTGTGTTTTCTGTTAACTGTCTGCTCAGCTCACATGCTCACACATTCTATATATGTAATGTATACAATAGCTATGTATTCATACTATGACTCTCCCATTTCATGGAATGCCCACTGCATTTTATCAGGTTCTTCAATGACAGACGGAACAGATAAGGTTAACTTTGATTTTATACAAGTAAAGACCAACAAAATTACATGGACAGGCTTCATGATGGGGAAAAAAAAGCATATGTTTCTTGAACACTTAAAGAGATTATCAGCAGATGTGATTTTCTTGCAAGAGTTGAGAAATGTAATATTTAAAGAGGAGCTGGGTTGGAGAAGCCTATGCTGCTATCACTATGTTTTAATTTAATTACAAGGTAATACAAACTTACCACAATACTTAAGTGGCAGTCTTTCTCCAATGTATGTCCAATGACATAATCCACAGAAGTTTGGTACATTAGGAGTTGGAGCTTAAAAGCCTTAAAAAGGCATAGCGTCTCAAAGAACAAAGAAGTACATTACTTTATGTTTTTTTGTGTGTTTTCTGTTAAATGTCTGCTCAGCTCACATGCTCTTTATATGTCATGTATACAATAACTATGTATTTATACTATGATCCTCCCACCGCCCTCATATGTAATGTCTGCTAAAATGTTTTTTTCAGGTTATTCAATGACAGACGGAACAGATAAGGTTAACTTTGATTTTATACAAGTAAAGACCAACAAAATCCAACTTATTACATGGAATGTGAATGGTTCTCGAACACTTAAAGAGATTGTCAGCAGAGTTACATTTTTTTTTTTTTTGAAATGTAATATTTTAAGAAAGCTGGGCTGGAGAGGCCAATGCTGCCACCTACTGTAGTAACAGCAGATGTGTAGGCATCCTGATAAATAAGAATACACCATATTCCCTTATATCCCAGCATACGGACCAAGAAGGCCGTTTTCTAATGTTGAATTGTACCTTACATGGTGAAAATACACATTGATTTCATTGTATATCCCACCAGGGGTAAATCTGGTGTTTTTAGATAGAATTCAAGCTACAGTCAAATCCAGACAGGGACTATTTGTCACGATCGTCGTAGAGAGTAGACCAATGCGCAGCGTTAGTTGCGAACATACTTAACTTTATTATCTAAAGTGATAATATAACAACAAACCAATAAACGAAACGTGCAGTCCTACGGTTAACACAGAAACAAACCAAACGGAAACAAGATCCCACAAACACTAAGGGAAACAGACTGTTTAAATATGGCTCCCAATCAGAGACAACCAGCAACAGCAGACACTCGTTGCCTCTGATTGGGAGCCACTCTGGCCAACATAGAAATACACAAACTAGAACTCCCACACAGAACATAAACACATGGAATCTACACACCCTGGCTCAACATATAGAGTCCCCAGAGCCAGGGTGTGACAGTACCCCCCCCCCCCAAAGGCGCGGACTGCGACCGCGCCTCAACAAAACCCAAACAGGGGAGGGCTGGGTGGGCATTCCTTCTCGGAGGCGGTTCCGGCTCCGGGCTTGACCACCACCCTTCAATAATCCCCCAGTAGCGCCCCTGGTCCGGTCTGGTCCCGCAGGATGGAGCTGGACTGGACATCGAAGGAGCGGATTGCTTAAGCTCCGTTGTGGAGCAGCTGACCGGTACCTGATCAGGCACCGGTGACCCAGGCACGGGTTGTGACGGACTGACGACGCGCACCCCTGGCTTGGTGCGTGGAGCAGGAACGGACCGGACCGGGCTGACGATGCGCACCCCTGGCTTGGTGCGTGGAGCAGGAACGGGCCGGACCGGGCTGACGATGCGCACCCCTGGCTTGGTGCGTGGAGCAGGAACGGGCTGGACCGGGCTGACAACTCGCACCCCTGGCTTGGTGCGAGTGGCAGGAACAGGCCGGGCCGGGCTGGCGACGCGCACCGTAGCTTTGGTGCGAGTGGCAGGAACAGGCCGGGCCGGGCTGGCGACGCGCACCGTAGCTTTGGTGCGAGTGGCAGGAACAGGCCGGGCCGGGCTGGCGACGCGCACCGTAGGCTTGGTGCGAGTGGCAGGAACAGGCCGGGCCGGGCTGGCGACGCGCACCGTAGACTTGGTGCGAGTGGCAGGAACAGGTCGGGCCGGGCTGGCGACGCGCACCGTAGACTTGGTGCGAGTGGCAGGAACAGGCCGGGCCGGGCTGGCGACGCGCACCGTAGGCTTGGTGCGAGGGGCAGGAACAGGCCGGGCCGGGCTGGCGACGCGCACCGTAGGCTTGGTGCGAGGGGCAGGAACAGGCCGTGCCGGACTGGCGACGCGCACCGTACACTTGGTGCGAGCGGCAGGAACAGGCCGGGCCGGGCTGGCGACGCGCACCGTACACTTGGTGCGAGGGGCAGGAACAGGCCGGGCCGGGCTGGCGACGCACACCGTAGGCTTGGTGCGAGTGGCAGGAACAGGCCGGGCCGGGCTGGCGACGCACACCGTAGGCTTGGTGCGAGGGGCAGGAACAGGCCGGGCCGGGCTGGTGACGCGCACCGTAGGCTTGGTGCGAGGGACAGGAACAGGCCGTGCCGGACTGGCGACACGCACCGTACACTTGGTGCGAGGGGCAGGAACAGGCCGGGCCGGGCTGGCGACGCGCACCGTACACTTGGTGCGAGGGGCAGGAACAGGCCGGGCCGGGCTGGCGACGCACACCGTAGGCTTGGTGCGAGTGGCAGGAACAGGCCGGGCCGGGCTGGCGACGCACACCGTAGGCTTGGTGCGAGTGGCAGGAACAGGCCGGGCCGGGCTGGCGACGCACACCGTAGGCTTGGTGCGAGGGGCAGGAACAGGCCGGGCAGGGCTGGCGACGCGCACCGTAGGCTTGGTGCGAGGGGCAGGAACAGGCCGGACCGTACTGGGAACACACACCACTGGCCTTAAACGGGGATCAGGAACGGGCCGGACCGGACTGGCAATACACCTCAGTACCTCTCGCCGTGCCTCTACATCTTCCTTCCCTCTTCTCACCAATGGCTCCCGTAACCTGGTGGCCTTCTGAATTCGCCCCTTATCTGCCTCCAGCAGCCCCGTCGTCCATGCCATGTGCCCCCCCCTAAATTTTTTTTGGGGTTGCCTCTCGTCCGTCCGACGACGACACTGTTGACGCCGTTGCTCCTCTCTCCGTCGCGCCTCTACCGTCTCACTCCATGGACGGCGATCCATCCCGGCCTGGATTTCCTCCCAGGTCCAGGACCCTTTCCCGTCCAATATCTCCTCCCAAGTCCAGGCTGCCTGCTCCTGGACACGCTGCTTGGTCCTGGTATGGTAGGATCTTCTGCCACGATCGTCGTAGAGAGTAGACCAATGCGCAGCGTTAGTTGCGAACATACTTAACTTTATTATCTAAAGTGATAATATAACAACAAACCAATAAACGAAACGTGCAGTCCTACGGTTAACACAGAAACAAACCAAACGGAAACAAGATCCCACAAACACTAAGGGAAACAGACTGTTTAAATATGGCTCCCAATCAGAGACAACCAGCAACAGCTGACACTCGTTGCCTCTGATTGGGAGCCACTCTGGCCAACATAGAAAAGCAACAACTAGAACTCCCACACAGAACATAAACACATGGAATCTACACACCCTGGCTCAACATATAGAGTCCCCAGAGCCAGGGTGTGACACTATTATGTTAGCAGGAGACCTAAATCATACCCTTGACAGACGTAGCAATAAAAAAGGCTAATTCAAGGAACCTCCAAAGAGGCTGAAAATGTTCATCCCTACAAATAATTTACAGGACAACTGGAGATTACTATTCCCAACTACAAAAGACTACTCCTTTTTTTCTCAAAGTAAGAAAAGCTATTCAAGTATTGACTACATTTCTATTTCCAAAAAGGCTCTAAACAATTTACGGGGTTAAAAAATCCATGACATAGTGGTGTCGGATCATTTTCTGGTATCATGCTTAATCCCACCAACAGAAAATACACTTAGCGATAAAATATGGAGAACGAACAGAGCGCATCTTCAACCTTACATTTTTTGTCATTTTGCAGACACTCTTATCCAGAGTGACTTACAGGAGCAATTCGGGCCTTGCTCAAGGGCACATTGACAGATTGTTCACCTAGTCAGCTCGGCGATTCGAACCAGGGACCTTTAGGTTACTGGCCCAACGCTCTTAACCGCTAGGCTACTTGCCGCCCTTACAAATGTAGACATAAAGGACAGAGAAAAGATATAATTTGGGATGTTTTTAAGGCAGTGGTCATCAACCGGTCATTCCTAGCTGACACCAAACATTTCTGTGAAAAAAACAATGATAAAGCCATGCATTGCAAAAAAAATTATTTGTTTCGAGCTGTTGACCGGTAGGTGCACTTGATTCAGCAGCCCTAGCCCTGTGAAGGCAAAGTGTTCCCATTTTGAACCATTTCATGTGTCTGAAGGTAGAACCGCCTACCGGGCAGGTCCAGAGAGCAAATCAAGTGCACCTATAGGCCTACCGCTGGTCATTCAGATAGCTCAGATTCACTGTGTCTGCACAATTTCATCAAGCCATAGACTGTAAAAAGAAGCCTCGAACGCACAGCAAAGTTGATAATGTGAAATTTAAAAATGTTTAAAATGATGGCTAGTGAGAGACTCAACGAATACAGCAAAGAGCTGCTGTTTTTATTAGTAAGTTCATGTTTAAGTTGTTATTCAGCACTGTCAACACTTTTATAAGCCATAAAATGCGTGTCGTGTATTGAGATTATGACTATTTTGGAGGAACAAGGAATGTTGTTTAGGTTAGTATCAGAAGGCAATGTTTTAGGTGTAATACCACATACCACAGACAGGAGGTGGGTTGTAGACAGGGGAGACTGGTGATTGGCCAGAAGAGGGGGCATCATTGTTTATAAATAGGGGGGAAAATGACGGAGAGGTTAGAGCAAGCAGCCATTCTGAGGCGTCTCTCCGGGTGTCATGTCACCTGTTACTCATGCTGAAGCTTGTGATCTGAATAAACCTTATGATCGACGTTCAGTATGAGCAGACTCTTTAATTAATGGTAACACCTACGATTGACGTATACTACATGCGCATTCTCCCTACTTCCACTCACGCTACAACCAGCACTGCAGCTGCACTGAATGAGTATAGCAAAGTGTTTTGATAAGCTTGCGTTGTTATTACTTGCGGCTTGTGTCTTTTCTAATATTAAGGAATATTTCACTTTCTCTGGTCACAGGATTAGCAACATGAATTGGTGCATAGGCAGAAATAATGCAGTGCCACTTGAGTTTCGTCATCAGCTGGAAGACTGTGTCCCCTTTTCTCAGCGGAGGGAAGGGAGAGCGGAGGGACGGTGAGTCGGGTGAGAGGCAGCCTCACCTCTGCTCCCTCCCTCCCCTCAGACTGACCAATCAGATGCAGGCCATAAGTCCGGTAAAATGTTAAAAAGCAAACTATTATGCTCATTCAGCTGTCCTTCACAAGTAATACAACAAATGATCTATTTCCAGTGTGATCACATACCTAAAATTGTGAAATATAATTTCGAAATGGTCTGAGAAGAACAACATTGGCAGGGCAATTCAGGCATAGCAATATACAGTGATAATGTATTAGGCTTATAGCCTACTGCATAAACCTCATTGCTACGGTACTGTTTTTAATTGGTTAATGTTGCATAGGCTTATTTTTTTAAAGTCATGTTTAAACAAATCTGAGTGGTAGATCTCTGCTTTTTGACTCAGAAAGTGATCTTGACTCAGAAAAGGTTGCTGACCACTGTTTTAATGCGTACATTAGGAGAATGATAATCTCATCCTCTGCAAAAGTTGAATCTGAGTTATAATTTTAAATAAAATAAAGGTAAAGAAAATATAATTTCTGAACTTAAGCAGGAATATGGTCTTTTACTTTTGACAACTACAGGTTAAACTCAAATAAAGCACACTATTTAATGGCAAATAAACCTGGTAAACATCTCGCAGCTCTCACAAAACGAATACACACCAAACCAGTTATAATATTAAAAGTTAAAGATACATATAATTAGAAACAACAACGCGATTAACGACAATTTTAAAAGCTTCTATGAAAATCGATATAAATCAGAATTAAACAACAGTTGGACTGATCCTATTGGCTTTTTAGTCTCAACAACCCTGAAGCAATTATCAGCAGACAAAAAAGACTAAAAACAAAGATCACCCAAAATTAAATATTAGACACTGTTAAAACCTTTGCGCAGAGAAAAGCAACAGGAATGGACGGCTTTCCCATAGAATTCTATTCAACATTTTGGGACAAAGTAGCACCCCTATTTACACAAATGACAAGACACATGTCACTCAATTCAGTACTTCCTAGTTCCATGTATCAAACAGTTATTTCAGTTATTTTAAAATCTGGAAAATCTGGAGAGTCCCCTGCTGATTACAGACCCATACATTTAATAAATTGTGACAATAAAATAACAACAAAGCTCATAAGGAATAGAATGGCAAACGTCTTTACCAGACTTGATACATATCAATCAAACAGGGTTTATTAAAAATAGATGTGTTTCAGTTTAATATAATACGATAAAAAACAAGATATAGATTTATCGATAATGGTTGTTGGTGCCGAAAAGGCTTTCAACCGTCTTGAATAGCCTTTTCTATTCAAAACTTTGGAAGCTTTCAACTTTCCAGCTGAAATCATACATTTATTAAAAATATTATATAAATGTCCTAAAGCAAAAATATACACAAATAATATATTATCTGATAAAATTGCTTTAGAAAGGGGCACAAGACAGGGATGTCCACTCTTCACCCTCCTGTTTGCACTGGCAATTGGACCGCTTTCAGAAAGAACAGGACCCAAATGTAACAGGTATCAGTATTGCTAAACATGAATATAAACTAAACTTATTTGCCAATGATCTCTTGATATTCCAGACCAATATTGAAAACTCAATGCCCCCCTTGTGTCACGATCGTTGAGAGACGGGTCAGACCAAGGTGCAGTGTGAAAAGCGTACATGTTTATTAACTAAATAAACATACAACAAAACAAGAAACACCGTAACGTGAAGTCCTCCGGCTATACACATACAAGCCTAAACGGAATAAGATCCCACAACTAAGGTAGGCAACCAGGCTACCTAAGTATGATCCCCAATCAGAGACAACGAGCGACAGCTGCCTCTGATTGGGAATCACACCCGGCCAAACATAGAAATACAAAACTAGATCTACCACATAGAAACATAGACTAACATAGATCTCAAATAGAATTCACACCCTGACTCAACAAACAAGAGTTCCATAGGTCAGGGCGTGACACCTTGCTAAAAAAAAAATCAGAATACTCAGGATATAAAATTAAAATGGAAAAAATAATAATAATGGCAATAGGAAAAAAGAAAAAGAATAAATCATGATCTACAGCAATCTTTTAAGTGGACCACAACCAATATCAAATACTTAGGACGCGTAATAAGTGAGAACAAACAACAAATATACTGAATAAAGACAACTTTATCCCATTACGCAACAATATGAAAGCAGATCTAATTAAATGGAACAATCTTCCCATAAATGTTACAGGTAGAATAAATCTCTTCAGAATGGCATGGCTCCTAAAGTTTGTATATTTATTCTCGGTAATACCAATGTCACGCCTACTCCCGTTCCCCATCTCCGGCTCTCAACGTCACCGGTCTACTAACCACCGGTCCTGGCAACCATCATTACGCACACCTGGCAACCCACATTACGCACACCTGGCAACCATCATTACGCACACCTGGCAACCATCATTACGCACACCTGGCAACCATCATTACGCACACCTGGCAACCATCACTACGTACACCTGGCAACCATCATTACGTACACCTGGCAACCATCACTACGTACACCTGGCAACCATCATTACTTACACCTGCTCCCAATCGTTATGCACACCTGGACATCATTACCTTGATTACGTCCCCTTTATTTAGCCATCAGCAGCCTCAGTCTTCAGGCAGTATTGGTTTTGTTTATCAGCTTATTCTCATTATTAAAATCACCTTCTGCACCTGCTTCCTGACTCCTAGCGTATACGTTACAACCAATTACACCACCGAAGACATTCATTACAAAAGTATACTCAGTCATAACATACTTTATATGGGGAAATAAAACTCATATAATAAAAAGGAAAGTTTGACATCTTCCTAAATCAGGGGTGGTTGTAACCTTCCAGACTTGGAATTGTATCAACTCGCCACCCACTGCTTTATTACTTGTGACATATAGTTAAATGTACTAAATAAGAGCAATGGGTGGCGAGTTGAATATATGTATTGACGATGCACATGCTCATACCCAGAATCTTTTTACGTGTCTATTTTCTAAAGATACAGCTAAGATCATTAACAACTTCATAGTTAAGAACACTATAATAATATGGAAGAAAATTAAATGTATTCTACAAGAACCAATATCACTCCCTAAAAACACAACCCTATGGAACAGTCCTTGGATAGCTTTTCAGAATTCACCGATAAATTGGTCCCCATGGAAACTAAAGGCATAGAAACCGTAAATGACCTGGTAATAGGAAATACATTTATTTCCATGACAGAATTTAAAAGCAATTTTGGACTGAACAGATATTTTCAAATACATTCAACTTAAAAGTTTCATATAAAGACATTTTGATTTGAAATCGTTTGGACATCAGAGTTATCTTGAGGGAACTATATTTGAGTCAGAAAAGGATATTCATATAATAGGTAAGATAAACAAAACCTTGCAGAGGTTGTCCAACCGACAATCTCTTAGAAAAAAATATAAACCACTGGAACCAAGACTTAAAAATAACTGATATTGGCACAAGATGGAGGGAATGTCGAATCATAACTAACAAAATTACAGGTAACAAAAATGTATGCTTAATCCAGTACAAACTAACGTATAGAATTTATTACACGAGACAAAATTCACAAATTCTACAGCACAATGGCAGAGAGTAATACTAACAATGACTCAATAATACACGGCTTCGGGGAATGATATGAAGTCCGAAAGTTATGGGCGGCATTCGAAAGTTGCCTGTCAGAAGTATTACAATGTAAATATACTTTTAATCCGTCTGTCTGCATATTTCAAGACATGGCATATGGGGGTGCAGTGAGATATTCGATGGGTTGGACACTTTTCTCGTCAATCATCTTGAAAAAAATGTTTACTTAAAAACTGGACATCAACCAATCTTCTATTGTTAACACAATGGAAAGGTCAAATGCTTTATTATCGAAATGTTGAAAGTGCTTGGGCGACGGAGAGAAACAAAATGGTGCCGTTTGAGGACGTGGCGGAGTGTGATACGGGCGCTGGAGATGGGGGCGTGAGCAGGTGGGTCTGGGCAGGGGTGATGTTGTGGATGTTTGTGTGCATGTATGTTGTCATTTGTATGTGTATGTTTTGTACAAAAAAATTAAATAAAATAGACCTCAACTTGGGTCAATTTCCTCACACTGTGAACACTGGATGTATATTGTTATACTGAATACATGAGCCATGAATAGAAGTGTGATCCCTGACGTAATCATTGCTTGTAAAGGTCAAAGCATGGCTGCACTACACATATAACTAGAACGTATTCTTATTCTATGCCAAACATGTCCTGTTGGAGATGGACGTACAGTTGAAGTCGGAAGTTTAAATACACTTAGGTTGGAGTCATTAAAACTCGATTTTCAACCACTCCACAAATTTCTTGTTAACAAACTATAGTTTTGGCAAGTCGGTTAGGACCAACTGGTCCTCTGTTGGACCAACTGGTCCTCTGTAGCTCAGTTGGTAGAGCACGGCGCTTGTAACGCCAAGGTAGTGGGTTCGATCCCCGGGACCACCCATACACAAATGTATGCACGCATGACTGTAAGTCGCTTTGGATAAAAGCGTCTGCTAAATGGCATATTATTATTATTATACATCTACTTGGTGCATGACACAAGTCATTTTTCCAACAATTGTTTACGGACAGATTATTTCACTTATAATTCACTGTATCACAATTCCAATGGGTCAGAAGTTTACATACGCTAAGTTGACTGTCGCTTTAAACAGCTTGGAACATTTCAGAAAATGATGTCATGGCTTTAGAAGTTTCTGATAGGCTAATTGACATAATTTGAGTCAATTAGAGGTGTATCTGTGGATGTATTTCAAGGCCTACCTTCAAACTCAGCCAAGACCTCAGAAAAGAAATTGTAGACCTCCACAAGTCTGGTTCATCCTTGGGAGCAATTTCCAAACGCCTGAAGGTACCACGTTCATCTGTACAAACAATAGTACGCAAGTATAAACACCATTGGACCACGCAGCCGTCATACCGCTCAGGAAGGAGACACGTTCTGTCTCCTAGAGTTGAACGTACTTTGGTGCGAAAAGTGCAAATCAATCCCAGAACAACAGCAAAGGACCTTGTGAAGATGCTGGAGGAAATAGGTACAAAAGTATTTATATCCACAGTAAAACGAGTCCTATATCGACATAACCTGAATGGCCGCTCAGCAAGGAAGAAGCCACTGCTCCAAAACCGCCATTAAAAACCCAGACTACGGTTTGCAACTGCACATGGGGACAAAGATCTTACTTTTTGGAGAAATGTCCTCTGGTCTGATGAAACAAAAACTGTTTGGCCATAATGACCATCGTTATGTTTGGAGGAAAAAGGGGGCGACTTGCAAGCCGAAGAACACCATCCCAACCGTGAAGCACGGGGGTGGCAGCATCATGCTGTGGGGGTGCTTTGCTGCAGGAGGGACTGGTGAACTTCACAAAATAGATGGCATCATGAGGAAGGAAAATATTGTGGATAATTTGAAGCAACATCTCAAGACATCAGTCAGGAAGTTAAAGCTTGGTCGCAACTGGGTCTTCCAAATGGACAATGACCCCAAGCATACTTCCAAAGTTGTGGCAAACTGGCTTAAGGACAACAAAGTCAAGGTATTGGAGTGGCCATCACAAAGCCCGGACCTCAATCCTATAGAACATGTGTGGGCAGAACTGAAAAAGCGTGTGCGAGCAAGGAGGCCTACAAACCTGACTCAGTTACACCAGCTCTGTCTGGAGGAATGGGCCAAAATTCACCCAACTTATTGTGGGAAGCTTGTGGAAGGCTACCCGAAACGTTTGACCCAAGTTAAACAATATGAAGGCAATGCTACCAAATACTAATTGAGTGTATGTAAACTTCTGACCCACTGGGAATGTGATGAAATAAATAAAAGCTGAAATAAATCATTCTCTCTACTATTATTCTGACATTTCACATTCTTAAAATAAAGTGGTGATCCAAACTGACCTAAGACAGGGAATTTTTACTATGATTAAATGTCAAGAATTGTGAAAAACTGAGTTTAAATGTATTTCGCTAAGGTGTATGTAAACTTCCGACTTCAACTGTAGTTCCTAATCACAGAAGATGAATGAGGGACGATTGGGTGGAATGAAAACATGCCTGAGCCTGTATCAACGTCTACAGGGTGCAACATCACTCACCGTTACGTTACACTAACATGCTACCCAGAACGGACTGCAGTGAACTCCATAGTGATACATCAACACACAAACCCCACGTAATGATCTTCCTGACAACGGTTTGGTGTCATAGAAACCGTGACCTTCTGGTTGCCAAGGTTGTTTAGAAAACCCTGCTCTGTCTCCCATAGCGACAGGGGTTATATTCTGGTAGCGTCAGCGCTATGTTCTGTCAGTACGCTTCACTGAGCTCATAGACTCACGTAGTGATGAAATACTGTTTTCACCACGTAACTAACTTCCTGTTTCTAGTCCCTGGGGAGTGAGGCCCTAACCACAGTCATCCTAGGATCATCCTGTGATGCGTGTGTGTGTGTAGTCCCCTTACTTGTCTCCTTTGCTGCGAGCGATGCCGATGAGTTTCTCTATCCCGCCGGCGTCTCTCAGTGCTTTGGCATTCTCCATGTTCTTAGTCATGACCTCATGCAGAGCGCAGCAGATAGCCGTTACCGTATCGTCTGACATGATCTTGCTGGGTGCTACTGGAGCCCCGGTACCGCTGCTAGTCCCACCGCTGCCCCCAGTACTGCTATTGCTGCTGCCCGGTAACCGGTGGACAAGGTCACGCATGGCGTATTTACCTGAGAGGAGAGGGAGACAAAAGAGATATTGCTTGGGTTAGAATTCTGAATGTGTGTGTGTGCGGTGTGTGTGTGTGTGTGTGTGTGTGTGTGTGTGTGTGTCAGGAAAGTAACAATCCTCATTGGTTACAGCCGCTAACCCGGGTCGCCATGGGTTTTTGAATCCAGCCCCACTGCCCAATGAGTCACCTTCCCCATATCTCCCCCGTCTTTCCAACACTTAACTATCTCTTTCCCTTCCTCATCTCCAGCCCCATTCACCAGTTTCATCCTCTAACAATCAAACCTTACAGAGCAGTGTAATACTTCCTCATTGATTGTTTGAGCAACTTTCTGACACTGCAGTCAAGGACAAATGACGTTCTAAGTTCCCAAGTCTGTCTGTCCTCAGTCTCTCTCAGCATGGTCTGTCTGTCCTCAGTCTCTCTCAGTGTGGCCTGTCTGTTCTCAGTGTCTCTCAGCATGGTCTGTCTGTCATCAGTCTCTCTCAGTGTGGCCTGTCTGTTCTCTGTCTTTCTCAGCATGGTCTGTCTGTCCTCAGTCTCTCTCAGCATGGTCTGTCTGTCCTCAGTCTCTCTCAGCATGGCCTGTCTGTCATCAGTCTCTCTCAGCATGGTCTGTCTGTCCTCAGTCTCTCTCAGCGTGGCCTGTCTGTCCTCAGTCTGTCTGTCCTCAGTCTGTCTGTCCTCAGTCTCTCTCAGCATGGCCTGTGTGTCCTCAGTCTCTCTCAGGTGGTCTGTCTGTCCTCAGTGTTTCTCAGCGTGGTCTGTCCTCAGTCTCTCTCAGTGTGGTCTGTCTGTCCTCAGTCTCTCTCAGGTGGTCTGTCTGGCCTCAGTCTCTCTCAGCGTGGTCTGTCTGGCCTCAGTCTCTCTCAGCGTGGTCTGTCTGGCCTCAGTCTCTCTCAGCGTGGTCTGTCTGTCCTCAGTCTCTCTCAGTGTGGTCTGTCTGGCCTCAGTCTCTCTCAGCGTGGTCTGTCTGGCCTCAGTCTCTCTCAGCGTGGTCTGTCTGGCCTCAGTCTCTCTCAGGTGGTCTGTCTATCCTCAGTCTCTCTCAGGTGGTCTGTCTGTCCTCAGTCTCTCTCAGGTGGTCTGTCTGGCCTCAGTCTCTCTCAGCGTGGTCTGTCTGTCCTCAGTCTCTCTCAGCGTGGTCTGTCTGTCCTCAGTCTCTCTCAGGTGGTCTGTCTGGCCTCAGTCTCTCTCAGCGTGGTCTGTCTGTCCTCAGTCTCTCTCAGCGTGGTCTGTCTGGCCTCTGTCTCTCTCAGCGTGGTCTGTCTGGCCTCAGTCTCTCTCAGATGGTCTGTCTGGCCTCAGTCTCTCTCAGGTGGTCTGTCTGGCCTCAGTCTCTCTCAGGTGGTCTGTCTGGCCTCAGTCTCTCTCAGGTGGTCTGTCTGGCCTCAGTCTCTCTCAGCGTGGTCTGTCTGTCCTCAGTCTCTCTCAGGTGGTCTGTCTGGCCTCAGTCTCTCTCAGCGTGGTCTGTCTGTCCTCAGTCTGTCTGTGGAGCAGCCCTGTGCTGAAGTCAATACACTCTGACTCATCTGGTATTTGGAAGAACAGATTAACGTGGACGAGAGGAAATGAAGGGAAGAATCTGACATTAACAGAAAAGAGAGAAGTCAGAATGAGAGGAAAACCTGAGTAAAAGCCGGATAGAGGGAAGGATGGAAGGAAGGAGGGAGGAAAGGACGGGGGGAACAATGAGCCTTCGCTATACATTAGCATACACCATCTTTGTGAGTCATTCATGCTCAATTGGCGACACGTTATAATTTCACAAAATGTCAACATTGACACACATCTAGGAGGCGGACATCTTTGGCTGATTATGACTCTGAAACATGACACACTGGTGAAGAGCTGCTCTTTCAGATTGACTCATTCTCTCTATAGAAATGTCACTTGTCCATGTGAGTGGATGGTTACCTGCACAGGAAAATGGAAGTCAATGGGTTAATTGACGACGGAGGAATAAAAACAGCTGTCAATGTCTCACTGGTGGACTAGAACCCAGAGTATATACTGTATATCTCAGCAGGACAAGACTAGAACCCATATAATATACTGTTCCATCAGCAGGACTAGAACACAGAGAATATACTGTATCTCTCAGCAGGACTAGACTAGAACCCAGAGAATATACTGTATCTATCAGCATGACAGGACTAGAACCCAGATAATATACTGTTCCATCAGCAGGACTAGAACACAGAGAATATACTGCATCTATCAACAGGACTAGAACCCAGAGAATATACTGTATCTATCAGCAGGACTAGAACCCAGAGAATATACTGCATCTATCAACAGGACTAGAACCCAGAGAATATACTGTATCTATCAGCAGGACTAGAACCCAGAGAATATACTGTATCTATCAACAGGACTAGAACCCAGAGAATATACTGTATCTATCAGCAGGACTAGAACCCAGAGAATATACTGTATCTATCAGCATGACAGGACTAGAACCCAGATAATATACTGTTCCATCAGCAGGATTAGAACCCAGATAATATACTGTTCCATCAGCAGGACTAGAACACAGAGAATATGCTGTATCTATCAGCAGGGCTAGAACCCAGAGAATATACTGTATCTATCAACATGACAGGACTAGAACCCAGATAATATACTGTATCTATCAGCAGGACTAGAACCCAGAGAATATACTACATCTATCAACATGACAGGACTAGAACCCAGATAATATACTGTATATATCAGCAGGACTAGAACCCAGAGAATATATTGTATCTATCAACAGGACTAGAACCCAGAGAATATACTGTATCTATCAGCAGGACTAGAACCCAGAGAATATACTGTATCTCTCAGCAGGACTAGACTTGAACCCAGAGAATATACTGTATCTATCAGCATGACAGGACTAGAACCCAGATAATATACTGTTCCATCAGGACTAGAACCCAGAGAATATACTGTATCTGTCAACAGGACAGGACTAGAACCCAGAGAATATACTGTATCTATCAGCATGACAGGACTAGAACCCAGAGAATATACTGTATCTATCAGCAGGACTAGAACCCAGAGAATATACTGTATCTATCAACAGGACTAGAACCCAGAGAATATACTGTATCTATCAGCAGGACTAGAACCCAGAGAATATACTGTATCTCTCAGCAGGACTAGACTAGAACCCAGAGAATATACTGTATCTATCAGCATGACAGGACTAGAACCCAGATAATATACTGTTCCATCAGCAGGACTAGAACCCAGATAATATACTGTTCCATCAGCAGGACTAGAACACAGAGAATATACTGTATCTATCAGCAGGGCTAGAACCCAGAGAATATACTGTATCTATCAACATGACAGGACTAGAACCCAGATAATATACTGTATCTATCAGCAGGACTAGAACCCAGAGAATATACTGCATCTATCAACATGACAGGACTAGAACCCAGATAATATACTGTATCTATCAGCATGACTAGAACCCAGAGAATATACTGCATCTATCAACAGGACTAGAACCCAGAGAATATACTGTATCTATCAGCAGGACTAGAACCCAGATAATATACTGTATCTATCAGCAGGACTAGAACCCAGAGAATATACTGTATCTATCAACAGGACTAGAACCCAGAGAATATACTGTATCTATCAGCAGGACTAGAACCCAGAGAATATACTGTATCTCTCAGCAGGACTAGACTAGAACCCAGAGAATATACTGTATCTATCAGCATGACAGGACTAGAACCCAGATAATATACTGTTCCATCAGCAGGACTAGAACCCAGATAATATACTGTTCCATCAGCAGGACTAGAACACAGAGAATATACTGTATCTATCAGCAGGGCTAGAACCCAGAGAATATACTGTATCTATCAACATGACAGGACTAGAACCCAGATAATATACTGTATCTATCAGCAGGACTAGAACCCAGAGAATATACTGCATCTATCAACATGACAGGACTAGAACCCAGATAATATACTGTATCTATCAGCATGACTAGAACCCAGAGAATATACTGCATCTATCAACAGGACTAGAACCCAGAGAATATACTGTATCTATCAGCAGGACTAGAACCCAGATAATATACTGTATCTATCAGCAGGACTAGAACCCAGAGAATATACTGTATCTATCAACAGGACTAGAACCCAGAGAATATACTGTATCTATCAGCAGGACTAGAACCCAGAGAATATACTGTATCTCTCAGCAGGACTAGACTAGAACCCAGAGAATATACTGTATCTATCAGCATGACAGGACTAGAACCCAGATAATATACTGTTCCATCAGCAGGACTAGAACCCAGATAATATACTGTTCCATCAGCAGGACTAGAACACAGAGAATATACTGTATCTATCAGCAGGGCTAGAACCCAGAGAATATACTGTATCTATCAACATGACAGGACTAGAACCCAGATAATATACTGTATCTATCAGCAGGACTAGAACCCAGAGAATATACTGCATCTATCAACATGACAGGACTAGAACCCAGATAATATACTGTATCTATCAGCATGACTAGAACCCAGAGAATATACTGCATCTATCAACAGGACTAGAACCCAGAGAATATACTGTATCTATCAGCAGGACTAGAACCCAGATAATATACTGTATCTATCAACAGGACTAGAACCCAGAGAATATACTGTATCTATCAGCAGGACTAGAACCCAGAGAATATACTGTATCTCTCAGCAGGACTAGACTAGAACCCAGAGAATATACTGTATCTATCAGCATGACAGGACTAGAACCCAGATAATATACTGTTCCATTAGCAGGACTAGAACCCAGAGAATATACTGTATGAAAAATGTATGCACTCACTAACTGTAAGTCGCTCTGGATAAGAGCGTCTGCTAAATGACTAAAATGTAAATGTAAATCCCTCAGCAGAACTAGAACCCAGAATATATACTGTATCTGTCAGCAGGACTAGAACCCAGAGGATATACTGAATCTGTCAACAGGACTAGAACCCAGAGAATATACTGTATCTTTCAGAAGGACTAGAACCCAGAGAATATACTGTATCTGTCAACAGGACAAGACTAGAACCCATAGAATATACTGTATCTCTCAGTAGGACTAGAACCCAGAGGATATACTGTATCTGTCAGCAGGACAGGACTAGAACACAGAGAATATACTGTATGTCTCAGTAGGACTAGAACCCAGAGAATATACTGTATCTGTCAACAGGAC
Source organism: Coregonus sp. 'balchen' (assembly GCA_902810595.1). Lineage (NCBI taxonomy): Eukaryota > Metazoa > Chordata > Actinopteri > Salmoniformes > Salmonidae > Coregonus > Coregonus sp. 'balchen'. Next base: position 30,196,731 of record LR778259.1, read on the forward strand.
AGGACTAGAACCCAGAGAATATACTGTTTTTCTCAGTAGGACTAGAACCCAGAGAATATACTGTATCTTTCAGAAGGACAGGACTAGAACCCAGAGAATACACTGTATCTATCAGCAGGACTAGAACCCAGAGAATATACTGTATCTGTCAACAGGACAGGACTAGAACCCAGAGAATATACTGTATCTGTCAGCACGACAGGACTAGAACCCAGAGAACATACTGTATCTGTCAGCAGGAAAGGACTAGAACCCAGAGAACATACTGTATCTGTCAGCACGACATGACTAGAACCCAGAGAACATAATGTATCTGTCAGTGCAGCGGTTTGTATCAAACTGTTTATTGGGCTGTATTGGAGTGACAAAACTGGGTAGAGTTGGCGTTCATACATCGAGGGGCCGAGGTGTGTAGGCAAAGTTGGCTGTAGAATATAAAGCTCTATAAAGATAAAAGGACCTTTCAAAGTTTTTCACACAGGGTTATATTTGCAATTCACAACAACCATCGTCCCACTGCTGCCAACTCCTCTCTCTGTCTTTAACGTTCTGTATGGATAGCAGTAATACATTTTAATCTGGGGTGGTGAAATTCCTTCTGTGTCATGTGAACAGCTTAAAAACTCTCAACGCACCCCAATCATTAACAACATGAAGGAATACACACACACAGACACAAACACACACACACACACACACACACACACAGTGGTTTCCTAAGCACTGCATATTATTAGCAATGAGCGGTGAGTTAATTGGTGAAGTGTTATCTTGTCCTGACAGGCTGTAGAGAGCAAGAGAGAGAGACTGAATGGACTGTCTTCACTGAGAGGACAATATTAAGATCGACTAAAGCTCTTTATCCTGGGGAAGTTTGCTCTACTGGCCAGGGTTTGGTGGGAGACAGGGGAGATGAGAGAGAGAGGAGAGCGAGAAGAGAGAAGAGAGAGAAGAGAGGAGAGAGGAGAGAGAGAAGAGAGAGTTTCAAGTTTCAAGTTTTATTTGTCGTATGTTCGGGATACACATGGTATACAGTACATCGTCCAACGAAATACTTGCAGGTTCCTTATCAACAATGTAACAACAATAAGAAATAATAAAAGATAATAATGCGAACATAAAGTAAATGGCTCAGTAGATTTTTTGTTGTTGTTGCATAAGTATAATACAGGAAGGCACAATTTATAGTCCAATATTTACACATGGACATTTCACATTTACATTTTCGTCATTTGCAGACGCTCTTATATCCAGATCTACTTACAGGAGCAATTAGAAAGTGCCTTGCTCAAGGGCACATCGACAGAAGTTTTTGCCTTATCGGCTCTGGGATTTCAAACCAGCAACCTTTTGGTTACTGACCTAACGCTCTAACCGCTAAGCTACCTGGGGAAGGGGAGCAAGTGTATAACTGAGCAGTATAAAAAGAGTCTGGTAGAAGCAGTTGTGAAGTGTGTGTAGCATGGATGTATATGCGTGTGTGTATGTCTGTGTTGGTGTGTGCATAAGTGAGTGCATGTGTGCTAAGATGCGGAGAATCAGAGCAGGTGGTCAGTCCAGTTCAAGTGTTCAGTAGTCTGATGGCTTGTAGATAGAAACTGTCTCTGAGCCTGTTGGTATCAGACCTCATGCCCCGATACCATGTGCCCGACGGTAAGGGAGAGAACAGCTCGTGGCTGGGGTGTGTGGGGTCCTTGATGATGCTCCGTGCATTTCTCAGGCACCGTTTCGAGTAGACGTCCTGGATGGGTGGGAGCACGGTCCCAGTGATGTACTGGGCCGTCTTCACCACCCACTGGAGGGCCTTTGCGTTCGTAGACGAATCAATTCCCGTACCAGGCCGTGATGCAACTGGTCAGGACGCTCTCGATGGTGCAGCGGTAGTATTTGGAGAGGACCTGGGGCGGCATGCAGATTTTCTTCAGCTGCCTTAGGAAGTAGAGACGCTGTTGTGGCCTCTTGACAAGAGTGGTGGTGTTGTTGGTCCTGGTCCATGTCAAGTCCTCTGTGATGTGGATGCCGAGAAACTTAAAACTTGTGACTCTTTCTATTGCAGTCCAGTTGATGGGCATGTTCCCTAGGCTTCCTGAAGTCAACAATCAACTCCTTTGTTTTGCTGATGTTGAGGGAGAGGTTGTTGTCATGACACCACAATGCCAGTTCACTTACCTCCTCCCTACAGGCTGACCTTTTCATTGTTGGTTATCAGGCCTACAACCATGGTGTCGTCAGCCAACTTGATGATGGAGTCGGTGTCGTGCAAAGCCACGCAGTCATGGGTGAACAGGGAGTACAGCAGAGGACTGAGGACACACCCCTGGGGGGCCCCTGTGTTAAGAGTCAGTGTGGAGGAGGTGTTGTTGCCAACTCTCACAGCCTGTGGTCTGCCCATCAGGAAATCCAGGATCCAGTTGCAGAGGGGTGGTGTCCAGACCCAGGGCTCTGAGCTTGGTGTCGAACTTGGAGGGAACAATAGTGTTGAATGCTTAACTGTAGTCAATTAACAGCATTCTCAAATAGGTGTTCCTCTTGTCCAGATGTGTTAGGGCCGTGTGAATAGTAATGGAAATGTAATCGTTTGTGGATCTTTTTGGGCGGTATGCAAATTGAAGTGGGTCTAGGGTGTCAGGTAAGGTTGAGATGCTATGATCCTTAACTAGCATCTCAAAGCACTTCATGATGACAGAAGTGAGTGCTACAGGGCGATAGTCATTTAGTTCAGTTACCTTTGCTTTCTTGGGTACAGGAACAATGGTGGACATCTTGAAGCAAGTGGGGACAGCAGACTGGGATAGGGAGAGCTTGAATATGTCCGTAAACACTCCAGCCAGCTGGTCTGCGCATGCTCTTAGGAAGCAGCTAGGGATGCCGTCCGGGTCGGCAGCCTTGCAAGGGTTAACACGCTTAAATGTCTTACTCACGTTGGCCACGGAGAACGAGAGCCCACAGTCCTTGGGAGCGGCCCCTGTCGGCACTGTGTTATCCTCAAAGCGGGCGAAGAAGGTGTTTAGCTTGTCCGGGAGCAAGACGTCGGTGTCCGCGACGTGGCAGGTTTTCCCTTTGTAACCCTGAATTGCGACTCCACTTTGTCTCTGTACTGACGTTTTGCCTGTTTGATTGCCTTAAGGAGGGCATAACTGCACTGTAGTGTATTCAACCATATTCCCAGTCACCTTGCAGTGGTTAAATGCGGTGGTTCACTCTTTCAGTTTTGAGCGAATGCTACCATCTATCCATGGTTTTTGGTTTGGGTAGGTTTAAATTGTCACAGTGGGAACAACATCCCCTATACACTTCCTTATGAACTCAGTCCAGTGTAGTTCCTTGAGGGCCGTCGTGGTATAGGCTTGAGGGGGAATAGACACGGCTGTGACTATAACCGAAGAGAATTCTCTTGGGAGGTAATACGGTCGGCATTTGATTGTGAGCTATTCTAGGTCGGGTGAACAAAAGGACTTGAGTTCCTTTACGTTATCACATTCACACCATGAGTAGTTAATCATGAAACATACAGCCTTTCTTCTTCCCGGAGAGTTGTTTATTCCTGTGTGCCGCAATGTACTGAGAATCCAGCTGGCTGTATGGACAGGGACAGTATATCCGGAGAGAGCCATGATTCCGTGAAACAGAGGATGTTACAGTCCCTGATTTCTCTCTGGAAGGAGATCCTCGCCCTGAGCTCTCAGAATAGCCTCAATTCATTGGGTTATGGACTCTACGAGGTGTCGAAAGCGTTCCACAGGGATGCTGGTCCATGTCATGTTGACTCCAATGCTTCCCACAGTTGTCTCAAGTTGGCTGGATGTCCTTTGGGTGGTGGACCATTCTTGATACAAACAGGAAACTGTTGAGCGTGAAAAACCCAGCAGCGTTGCAATTCTTGATACAAACTGGTGCGCCTGGCTCCTACTACCATACCCCGTTCAACAGCACGTAAATATTTTGTGTTGCCCATTCACCCTCTGAATGGCACACATACACAATCCATGTCTCAATTGTCTCAAGGCTTAAAAATCCTTGTTTAACCTGTCTCCTCCCCTTCATCTACACTGATTTGAAGTGGATTTAACAAGTGACATCAATAAGGGATCATAGCTTTCACCTGGATTCACCTGGTCAGTCTGTCATGGAAAGAGCAGGGTTTTGTTAATGTTTTGTACAGTCAGTATATACTGGAAATAATATCAATAGTTGAAATGATTTAAAACAAATCCTGCTGTACATTTTGATACTAAGTGCATTAATTCCATAAACTGGGAAATCTACAAATATTGAATTCCAATTAAATTAAATTCCAAAGATTAAATGATTTTACAATTCCAATTCATACAGTCCAAACAGCATAATTCCAATTCAATTCCAATTCCATAACTTGAAGATTGTTGAAATTTGAATTTAATTCAATGTAAATTCTCCACTTCATGAGTGAATTTAAGAATTGAATTGGAATTTCAAATTAAATTCGAATTGACCCCAACCTTGTCTGCTATTAATCACTCAATTCACTGTTTCTGTCTCTGATGGTGAAATGAAGTAGCTGAACCAGGGAGGATACCGTTATAAAGCCCTACATAATGCTGTGGTAGAATGACATATACAGTTGAAGTCGGAAGTTTAAATACACTTAGGTTGGAGTCAATAAAACTCGTTTTTCAACCACTCCAAAAATGTATTGTTAACAAACTATAGTTTTGGCAAGTTGGTTAGGACATCTACTTTGTGCATGACACAAGTAATTTTTCCAACAATTGTTTACAGACAGATTCTTTCACTTCTAATTCACTGTATCACAATTCCAGTGGGTCAGAAGTTTACATACGCTAAGTTGACTGTGCCTTTAAACAGCTTGGAAAATTCCAGAAAATGATGTCATGGCTTTAGAAGCTTCACCCCAGCCACGGCTATTTGACATCATTTGAGTCAATTGCAATCCAAACGCCTGAAGGTACCACGTTCATCTGTACAAACAATAGTACGCAAGTATAAACACCATGGGACCATGCATCCGTCATACCGCTCAGGAAGGAGATGCGTTCTGTCTACTAGAGATGAACGTACTTTGGTGCGAAAAGTGCAAATCAATCCCAGAACAACAGCAAAGGACCTTGTGAAGATGCTTGAGGAAACAGGTACAAAAATATTTATATCCACAGTAAAACGAGTCATATATCGACATAACCTGAAAGGCCGCTCATCAAGGAAGAAGCCACTGCTCCAAAACCGCCATAAAAAAGCCAGACTACGGTTTGCAACTGCACATGGGGACAAAGATCGTACTTGTTGGAGAAATGTCCTGTTGTCTGATGAAACAAAAATAGAACTGTTTGGCCATAATGACCATCGTTATGTTTGGAGGAAAAGGGGGGTTGCTTGCAAGCCGAAGAACACCATCCCAACCGTGAAGCACGGGGGTGGCAGCATCATGCTGTGGGGGTGCTTTGCTGCAGGAGGGACTGGTGCACTTCACAAAATAGATGGCATCATGAGGAAGGAAAATTATGTGGATATATTGAAGCAACATCTCAAGACATCAGTCAGGAAGTTAAAGCTTGGTCGCAAATGGGTCTTCCAAATTGACAATGACCCCAAGCATACTTCCAAAGTTGTGGCAAACTGGCTTAAGGACAACAAAGCCAAGGTATTGGAGTGGCCATCACAAAGCCCAGACCTCAATCCTATAGAAAATGTGTGGGCAGAACTGAAAAAGCGTGTGTGAGCAAGGAGTCCTACAAACCTGACTCAGTTACACCAGCTCTGTCAGGAGGAATGGGCCAAAATTCACCCAACTTATTGTGGGAAGCTTGTGGAAGGCTACCCGAAACGTTTGACCCAAGTTAAACAATTTAAAGGCAATGCTACCAAATACTAATTGAGTGTATGTAAACTTCTGACCCACTGGGCATGTGATGAAAGAAATAAAAGCTGAAATAAATCATTCTCCCTACTATTATTCTGACATCTCACATTCTTAAAATAAAGTGGTGATCCTAACTGACCTAAGACAGGGAATTTTTACTAGGATTAAATATCAGGAATTGTGAAAAAATAATTTTAATAATAATGTACTTGGCTAAGGTGTATGTAAACTTCCGACTTCAACTGTAAGGCCTACTTCATCATGTCATAAGATGACATAAGAGCCATGGCAGAGTCATTCATTAGTAATCTTATCAAAGACCAGAACAGAGACAAGGAGATGTTTGACTCCCACTGGTCTACGTCTGCAGCTGTAACAGCCTGAAACCACCTGCTGGGTTCACATGGTACTGAGTCACACAGAGATCCTCAAACTAGCGGTCTCATCTTAAATCTCCACTGGGAGGGACAGGAAGGGGAGTGTGATGGGAGAGAGGCAGGTAGAATGAGAGAGAGAGAGAGATACATGTATTACACTGACACAATGTTGTCCCTCTCCTCTTCAATGGCTGTGCGAAGTTACTGGATATTGGCGGGAACTGGAACACACTGTATTACACGTCGATCCAGAGCATCCCAAACATGCTCAATGGGTGACATGTCTGGTGAGTATGCAGGCCATGGAAGAACTGGAACAGCTTCCAGGAATTGTGTACAGATCCTTGCGACATGGGGCTATGCGTTATCATGCCGAAACATGAGGTGATGGCGGCTGATAAATGGCACGACAATGGGCCTCAGGATCTCATCAAAGTATCTCTGTGTGTTCAAATTGCCATCAATAAAGTGCAATTGTGTTTGTTGTCCGTAGCTTATGCCTGCCCATACATTGGTAATGCTCTGTTGGGCAGAGCATTACCAAAATACTAAATATCCCTGTGTGTGTGTGTGTGTGTGTGTGTGTGTGTGTGTGTGTGTGTGTGTGTGTGTGTGTGTGTGTGTGTGTGTGTGTGTGTGTGTGTGTGTGTGTGTGTGCGTGTGACTGCAGGGAGAGCTTTAGATACTCAGGATATGCAACAGTATGATGAAATTAATGCAATCTGAAATGACTTAATTCAACTGCTGCTGCCTCACTCTGCAGACTCAACCAAGATTATATCTAACAGTCAGTGTTGAAACCACACCTGGTAAGGGTAAGCACACACACGCACACACACACACACACACACACACACACACACACACACACACACACACACACACACACACACACACACACACAAACTGGTTAGACTCATTCTCTAATTTCTTATTGCATCCTGTCTCCTGACTCCAACAGACGAAAATACTTAATCAAGGCAATAATGAGTGATTCAATTTAAAGTATGACAATTATACTCAACAATTAGTGTGTGTCTGTGTTTGTGTGTGTGTGTGTGTGTGTGTGTGAGATTTGATTGTTTACTGACAGAGAATGGAGAGTGTTATTGAAAGGAAATTGACTGTAATTACCCCAGTAGGATCCCTATGTACCGTATATAAACAGTTTCTCTGTTAGCTGAAGACCTTTACTTTCACTTGAGCAATCATGTATGATCATCAATGATAACTTAAACAAAGTAAGAAAGGGAGGAAGGAGAGAGAGAGAGAAAGGGAGAGGGGGGGGGGGGGGGGGGGGGGGGGGGAGAGCAGAGAGAGAGAGGAAACAAGTCAATAAGGAAGGAAGGATGCGTTTTCACACAACTCAAACAGGGCCTTGGACTGACCTTGCCAGTGGCTGAACCTGGGCGTTTCCTTATAATGACGAATAAAGTGCTATATGCCTCATCAGCCACAGGGGGCGCCATATCACAAGAAACCAGGTTAGTCATCTCAACTCTATATAGTACCCAGCTATAGGGAACCTAATTATATTTAAATATAGCCTCATACACTTCAGAATGGACCTATAATGAAGGATGTCAGAGCCTCCTCCATGGTTCAAAGAGAAGTGTGTATAATGTTCTCTGAGTCCCCTGAGGTAAGTCAGGTCTGCAAATGTCACTCTGTGAAAGATGACCATTGGCCAGCTAGACATACCACCAGAAATCACTCAACCGTCCAAAGTAAATGGCAATTCCCCTTCTTTAGGAGATACGGACATTAAAAAAAAGGAAAATAAAACAAAGCTGTTTAAAAGAGGTTAGAAAACGAAGGTAAATTGGAAACGCTACTCTAGCTATTAAAGATAGGGGTTTCAGTGAGTGCAGGATTTCACACCTGCAACATCTGTCTTTCTGAGGCCGTCTTTGATGTGGGAGAGAAGCACACTCACAAAAGACATGCACGAGGCACACACACACACACACACACACACACACACACACACACACACACACACACACACAACATGCGAAAGAGACAGGGGTTGGTTGGAAGAAAGATCCACTGGATGAAAACGTGTTTGAAATGTAGTGAATAAAAATTTGTGATTTAAAAATGACATTTCTGAGAAGAGATATCTTGTTTCCTTTTTTCTGGAATACCTGTCTGGAATGTTGTTCTGAGTGGTCATAGAACGGGGGTCAGATTCCAGATGACTTCATCAGTACTAATGCCTACCTCTGACAGAACATACCTGAAGAAATATACAAAGTTCTAAGTAAACATGGCTGACCAATCTTGTTAATGTAAGCCATCTCTGGCACCTCCGTAAGTACACCATAGAATGATCATCTACAGTGCATTCGGAAAGTATTCAGACCCTTTGACTTTTTCCACATTTTGTTACGTTACAGCCTTATTCTAAAATTGATTAAATAGTTTTTTTTCCCTCATCAATCTACACAGAATACCCCATAATGACAAAGCAAAAACAGTTGTAGAAATTTTTGCAAATGTATTATAATAAAAAACGGAAATATCACATTTACATAAGTATTCAGACCCTTTACTCAGTACTTTGTTGAAGCGCCTTTGGCAGCGATTACAGCCTTGAGTCTGGAGCAGGTTATCATCAAGGATCTCTCTGTACTTCGCTCCGTTCATCTTTCCCTCAATCCTGACTAGTCTCCCAGTCCCTGCCGCTGAAAAACATCCCCACAGCATGATGCTGCCACCACCTTGCTTCACAGTAGGGATGATGCCAGGTTTCCTCCAGACGTGACGCTTGGTTTCATCAGACCAGCGAATCTTGTTTGTCATGGTCTGAGAGAGTCTTTAGGTGCCTTTTGGCAAACTCCAAGCGGGCTGTGCCTTTTACTGAGGAGTGGCTTCCGTCTGGCCACTCTACCATAAAGGCCTGACTGGTGGAGTGCTGCAGAGATGGTTGTCCTTCTGAAAGGTTCTCCCATCTCCACAGAGGAACTCTGGAGCTCTATCAGAGTGACCATCGGGTTCTTGGTCACCTCCCTGACCAATGTCCTTCTCCCCCGATTGCTCAGTTTGGCCGGGCGGCCAGCTCTAGGAAGAGTCTTGGTGGATCCAAACTTCTTCCATTTAAGAATGATGGAGGTCACTGTGTTCTTCTGGACCTTCAATGCTGCAGAAATGTTTTGGTACCCTTCCCCAGATCTGTACCTCGACACAATCCTGTCTCGGAGCTCTACGGACAATTCCTTCGACCTCATGGCTTGGTTTTTGCTCTGATATGCACTGTCAACTGTGGGACCTTATATAGACAGGTGTGTGCCTTTCCAAATCATGTCCAATCAATTGAATTTACCACAGGTGGACTCCAATCAAGTTGTAGAAACATCTCAAGGATGATCAATGGAAACAGGATGCACCTGATCTCAATTTCGAGTCTCATAGCAAAGGGCCTGAATACTCATGTAAATAAGGTATTTCTGTTTTATATTTTAAGACATTTTCAAACATTTCTAAGAACCTGTTTTTGTTTTGTCATTATGGGGTATTGTGTGTAGATTGACGAGGATTTTTATTTATTTAATCCATTTTAGAATAAGGCTGTAACGTAACAAAATGTGGAAAAAGTCAAGGGGTCTGAATGCTTTCCGAAGGCACTGTATATACTCACAGTCTCATCCTGTATCCTGCTATTTCCGTTCAAGCTGAACTCAAGGGGAGAGGAAGCAGGTAAGAAATGTAGCGGGTAAATCGAATGTGACATACACTAATCCCATAGACAGAATAACACGAGTGTACGGCTAAAACTACCAGATGATTTCACTCTTTACCCCAGAGTTACTTTTTCTTTGGCACACCTTTGTATTTTGTTCATGCAAAAATGTGTGTGTGTATAAGTGTGTAATGGTGTGTGTGTATGTGTGTGTGTGTGTGTCCCCACAGCATCCTGCTTCCCCACCACCTTTGCTAAAGGGGAGGGAAAACCCGGGTTTTAAAAAAGGGGGGGTTTAAAGAAAGGAATCTTTTTCTTCCCCTAGAAAATTCAGGTTTTTTGGAAAACTCCCGGGGTTCCTTTTCCCCAGAGTCTTTTTTTTTGGCCAATTTTACCAAAAAATGGGGTGGATGTTGAAGGGGGTTGTTTTGGGGTTTACCCCCCAAGGGCCGGGGTTTTTAAGGCCGGGGTTCTGGCCCTCCCTGCGTTTCCCCAATCCCCCGGCTAGTTTCCGGGCCGGGAAGAGGAAGAGGGGGGAAAAAAAAGAAGAGGGAGGCAGGGGGGGAAAAGGAGAAAAGGAAAAAAAAGGGAACGAAAAGGGGAGTAGGAAGAAGGCGGGGAAGAGCCAAGGGGCCCAAAGAGGTGGGGGGCCCCCAAACAGCAACAAAAAACCCAAACGGGGAACCAATCAAAGGGAGAAAAAAACCAAGGCGACAAAGGAAAAAACGGGAAGAAAAGGGGGACTTCCAAAAATTTGGGCCGGGGAAAAGGGGCCGAAACCAGAAAATAAAGGAAGAAACTTAAGAAAAACCAAAAAAGAAGGGGGGGAAAGGGGAAGGGGGAAGAGAGAGGAAGGAAAAACCAAAGAAAAGGCCGAAGAAAAAAAGGGAAAAAGAAAAGGGCTAAAGCCAAGGGGAAACCTAAACCCCAGCTTCAAGGGACGTTTTCCGGCAAGGAACTAAGGGGAGGGGGAAGAGGTTAAGAAATTTACCGGGAACCAAATTGGCCCCAACACTAACCCAAGGACGGAAAACCCCACGGTTACGGCACAAAAAAAACCCCCGGGGATGCCCACCTTTTCCCCAAGGCCCCCCTTTTTTGGCAAAAACCTTTTGGGGAAAATTTTTTTTTAAATAAGGGGGGGGGAAGAAGGGGTAAGGGGTGTTTTGGGGGGATGTGTTTTAAAAGGGGGTTTTCCTTTTTAAAGGGTTCCCGGGGGGGGGCCTTTTTTCCCGGGTTAACCCCACTAAATGTAACGCCCAGCCAAGGCGAGTAAAAAAGAAAACCAAGATTTCCCGGAAAGCCCCAAGGGGGAGGAGAAAGGGAAAAAGAGAAGGGGAAAAGGAAAGGAAGACCAAAATTTAAGAAAAAGGCAGAGAGGAAGGCCACCCCCAGGGGAAAAGGGAGGGGGCCCCAAAACCCCCCGGAAGAAAAGACAGACGGGGACGGCGGGGAACGGAGAAGGGACAAGGAGGAAAACCCCGGCGCCGGGCAGCGGAACAGAAGGGGAAGCCCAGGCCGGCCCAACGAGAAGAGGGGGAGGAAAGGACGAGGCAGAAGAAGGCAGCAAAACCCCAACAGCGGGGCGCGAAAGCCCACAGAAGAGAGAGAGGGAGAAAGAGCGGAAAGAGGGGGAAAGAGGAGGAAGAGGGAAAAAGCGAGGGAAGAAAAACCCCAACCAACCCCCAGGAGCAAGGGGGAAGAAAAGCAGAAGGAGGGGAAGGGGAGGGGAAGCCCCCAAAGGAGGAGGAAGGGGAAAAGAGAGGAAGGGAGAGAGCCCCGAAGGAAAGAGGAGAAGAAAGAAAAAAGAAAACCAAGACAAAGCCCTCCGGGCCAACCTTTAGAAATTTTTTGTTATATTTGGAAAATTTTACACCCCTTTTTTGGGGAGAGTTAGGAAAGGAGGGGAGGAAAGGGGAGGGTTTTTTTAGGGGGTTTGGTTTGGGGGACAAAAAAAAAAACCCTTTTACCCAGTTGTTTTTACGTTCCCATCATTGTTTTTACCCCTGGGGTTAAAGATGGGTCCCCCCTCTTGTCCCCTTTTTCAATTTTACCTCAAAAAGGAAAATTTAAAGGGAATTGCCATAAAAATTGGGTAAAAGGAGGTGCATTTTTTGGAACTTCAAAACGGGCCGCCACTCAAACCCCTTATGAAAATCCCCAAGTAAGTTTTAAATAGGAGATTGAGGTAAATTTTAGGACAGAATAAACATAAAAACCCCGATAGATAAATTTTGGAATAACGGATTGTTTGGGGAACATTGAATTAAGAACAGAGGGCCGGAATAAACCAAAGGGTTTCAGGCCTTATAACGCCTTTTTTTTTTTCCTTCCTCGTGTTTTTTTTTTCCTTGTTCCCCTCCCTTCCCTTCACCAAAACCCTTTTCCCAAACCTTTTTCCTACTTGAAAAATGTTTTAAGAGGGGGAAAGTACTCCGTGGTTTTGTAGAACCCAAAGGGGTCAATTTGAAGTCGGGTTTTAAACCTTTAAAACCTTAGCCAAATTACATTTAAAACTCAGTTTTCACAAATTCCTGAAATTTAACCCTAGAAAACTTCCCTTTCTTAGTCAGTTAGGATAAACCAATTTTTTTAAGAAGGGAAAATTTTCAAAATTTAATAGTAGAGGGGAAATGTTTTATTTCAGTTTTTATTTTTTTCACCCAAAATTCCCAGGGGGGCAGAATTTTTACATAAACCCCAATTTGGGGTATTTGGGGGGGCCATTTGCCTTTCCCTTGGTTTAAACCCCTTGGGGTCAAAACTTTTTCCCGGGTAGCCTTCCCAACAAGGTTTTTCCCCACAAAAGTTAGGGGAAAATTTTGGGCCCATTCCCCCGGGAAGAGCTGGGTTAAAGAGTCAGGTTTGGTGGGCCCTCCTTGTCGCACACGCCTTTTCAGTTTGCCCACAAAGGGCCCTTCAGGATTTGGGGTGGGCTTTGTGAGGGCCAAACCCAATTTTTGCTTTTTTGGCCTTGGAAACCATTTTGCCCAAATTTGGGAAGTTGTTTGGGGTCTTGCCCATTTTGGAAAGGGACCCTTTTGCGGCCCAAAGGGCCTTTAACCCCTTCCCTGTTGTTGTCTTAAGATTTTGTTCCAATAAACCACACTTTCCCCCTTTTCCCATGTTTGCCATCAAATTGTGGGGAAGACACAGTCCTACTGCAGCCAAAAAACCCCCCACAGCAGATGCTGCCCCCCCCGTGCCTTCAGGGTTTCGGTTTGTTTTTTTTACGGTTTTGCAAAGCACACCCCTTTTCCTCCAAACATAACGATGGTCATTATGGCCAAACAGTTCTATTTTTGTTTCATCAGACCAGAGGACATTTCTCCAAAAAGTACAATCTTTGTCCCATGTGCAGTTGCAAACCGAGTTTGGCTTTTTTATGGCGTTTTGGAGCAGTGGCTTCTTCCTTGCTGACCGTGCCTTTCATGTTATGTCGATATAGGACTCGTTTTACTGTGGATATAGATACTTTTGTACCTGTTTGCTCCAGCATCTTCACAAGGTCCTTTGCTGTTGTTGTGGGATTGATTTGCACTTTTCGCACCAAAGTACGTTAATCTCTAGGAGACAGAATGCATCTCCTTCCCTGAGCGGTATGACGGCTGCCGTGGTACCATGGTGTTTATACTTGCGTACTATTGTTTTGTACAGTAATGAACGTGGTACCTTCAGGCGTTTGGAAATTGCTCCAAAGTATGAACCACACTTGTGGAGGTCTACAAAAAAGGTATTGGCTAATAACTGAGGTCTTGGCTAATTTCTTTTGATTTTCCCATGATGTCAAACAAAGAGGCACTGAGTTTGAAGGTAGGCCTTGAAATACATCCACAGGTACACCTCCAATTGACTGAAATGATGTCAATTAGCCTATCAGAAACGTATAAAGCCATGATATCATTTTCTGAAATTTTCCAAGCTGTTTAAAGGCACAGTCAACTTAGTGTATGTAAACTTCTCCCATTATACCTGGCGAAAACCAAACACTGCATTCCACAGTAAGAACATCATACATGTGGTCCTCTGTAGCTCAGCTGGTAGAGCACGGCGCTTGTAACGCCAAGGTAGTGGGTTCGATCCCCGGGACCACCCATACACAAAAATGTATGCACGCATGACTGTAAGTCGCTTTGGATAAAAGCGTCTGCTAAATGGCATATTTTATTATTATATTATTATACCAAAGATCAAGCATGGTGGTGGTGGTGTGATGGTTTGGGGATGCTTTGCTGCCTCAGGACTTGCCTTAATAGAAGGAACCATGAATTCTGCTCTGTATCAGAGAATTCTACAGGAGAATGTCAGACCATCCGTTTGTGAGCTGAAGCTGAAGCGCAGCTGGGTCATGCAGCAATACAATGATCCAAAACACACAATCAAGTCTACATGAAAATTGCTAAAAAGCAACAAATTTGAAGTTTTGGAATGGCCTAGTCAAAGTCCAGACCTAATCCCAATTGAGATGTTGTGGCAGGACTTGAAAAACGAGCAGTTTCATGCTGAAAACCCACACGTCATCTGAGTTAAAGCAGTTCTGCATGGAAGAGTGGGCCAAAATTCCTCCACAGCGACGTGAGAGACTGATCAACAACTACAGGAAGCATTTGGTTGGAGTCATTGCAGCTAAAGGTGGTACAACCAGTTATTGAGTGTAAGGGCCTCCTAATTGTCCCTAGAATTTCTAAGCAAACAGCGGGAGGCAGGGCTTTCTCCTATAGATCTCCATTTTTATGGAACAGTCTGCCTACCCATGTGAGAGACGCAGACTCGGTCTCAACCTTTAAGTCTTTACTGAAGACTTATCTCTTCAGTAGGTCCTATGATTGAGTGTAGTCTGGCCCAGGAGTGTGAAGGTGAACGGAAAAGGCTTGGAGCAAACGAACAGCCCTTGCTGTCTCTGCCAGGCCGGTTCCCCTCGCTCCACTGGGGTTTCTCTGCCTCTAACCCTGTTTACAGGGGCTGAGTCACTGGCTTTGCTGGTGCTCTTTCATGACCGTCCCTAGGAGGGGTGCGTCACTTTGAGTGGGTTGGTTGCTGCGGGGATTTCCTTTTTTCCTGGGGTTTGGCCCCCCCCTTATTTTTTTGTGTTTTTTGGGGGAGCCCTTTTGGGGGGGCTTTACTGGGGCCTTGTTAAGGATTGAAAGTTGGGGGTTTGGGAAACCCCTCTAGGGGTGGGGGGCTTTTTGTTTTTGGCAGAGGGGTGGGGTTATACCCTTCCCTTTTTTGGGCCCGTCCGGGGGTTTTTGGGTTTTGGGGACCCCGGGGTTTTCCCCGGACCGCTCCTGTCCACCTCCAGTATTTTGGGGCAGTGTTTATGGGTCGGGGGGCTGGGGTTATTTGGGGGTTATACCTGGATTCTTCTCCTGTCTTAAAAGTGTCCCGTGTGAATTTAATTTTCCCTCTCTAATTCTCTCGTTTCTCTTCTCTCGGGAAAACCCTGGCCCCTAGGCCCTTCCGTCAGGGACACCGGGATGTTTGCCCCACCTTGGGGTCCCAGTCCCCCGGGCCTTTGGGTCCCATTCCAGTTTCAACTGTTTCTGCCTGCGGTTACGAAACCCCTACCTGTCCCAGACCTGCTGTTTTTCAACTCTTAATGATCGGCTATGAAAAAGCCAACTGAGAGACCTGAGCCCTAGGACCATACGTCGGGACTACCGGCCGTGGTGACTCCTTGCTGTCCCCAGTCCGCCTGGCCTTGCTGCTATTCCAGTTTCAACTGTTCTGCCTGCGGTTATGGAACCCCTACCTGTCCCAGACCTGCTGTTTTCAACTCTTAATGATCGGCTATGAAAAGCCAACTGAGATTTATTCCTGATTATTATTGACCATGCTTGTCACTTATGAACATTTTTGAACATCTTGACATGGTTCTGTTATAATCTCCACCCGGCACAGCCAAGAAGAGGACTGGCCACCCCTCATAGCCTGGTTCCTCTCTAGGTTTCTTCCTAGGTTTTGGCCATTTCTAGGGAGTTTTTTCCTAGCCACCGTGCTTCTACACCTGCATTACTAGCTGTTTTGGGGGTTTTTTGGGTGGGTTTTTAAAGACCTTTCGAATATTAGTGATTACAAAAGGGGCTATAAAAAAAAAATTTGGATTGTTTGATTAAAGGGGGAAACCCCCTTTTTTCACACTGGGGAATAGGAATTGGGGGGTTTGTTCCCATACCTTTGTTTTTTTTTTTTTTTTTGGAAATTTTAAGGGGTAAAAATAAAAAAATGAAATTTTTGGGTTGTTAATCGTTACTTAAAAAATTTTTTCTTTCCCAAAAAATCTAAGATTAAGGGTTTTGGGGGAAGTTTCTGAAAAACATTCAGTATCACAAATAGGGCAAAAAGGGGGAAGGAAAAAAAAAGGGGGGCAAAAAAGTTGTAGAGGCCCGGTTAGAAAAAAAAAGGAAAGGCTGAGCCCCGGCTTTTTCCAATTTTAAACCAACCAATACTTTCGGAGGCAAGAGGCCTTTTTTCTCGGAAAAAGAGAGAGGGGGAGAGAGCCGAGCGGAAGAGAGCCGGGGCAATAATCGTGAGCGCAATCTGATGCAGCCTTCTTCTCTGTGTCAAGGGTCAGTCGAGCCTAGATCCTCGCTCTGAGTCACCTCAGCAGCTTCGCACAGATCTCACCAGTAGAGCGGCGCGTATCATCGAGACGCAAGAGCTGCGTGAGTCGCTACTCGGGGGTCCAGTCGTTGCACCGTAGAGGACAACCTGCGTTACACGAGGATTTCGGGAGAGAAGGAGAGAGTGATGAGATGGCGATGAGGCTGGAGAGCAGAAGAGATAGAGGGAGGAGTAGGCGATGGCTGGAGAAGGCAGGGAGTCGAGCTCTTCCTCCTCTACGCTCTTTCCCTCTACTCTCTTCACTCACTAAACTCTTACTTACCTCTCTCTCTCATACTCCCTCTCTCTCTCTACTCCCCCCCTCTCTGGTTCAATGGAATGACTCTGCAAGGCCAATATGAGCCGTAGGTAAACAGTGTTATACATCGTTTTCTTGTGAATTACATTATTCAGCCTGGTGTCTCTTACGGTGCACAGAACAAAACACTGTGTCTTTCTGTTAAAGCTCCAAGCTGGGTGATGGCTTCTACCATCATATCTAACACATACTACAAGGAGTAGGTAAAGGTTGTAACTGATCAGATTGTATTCATCCCCCTAATGATTATGGTTATAATTGGTTGTAGAGTACTGATCCTAGATCTGTGGTTTGGGAAAATGCATCCCTTGACCATATCTGCACTGTGCCAAAGAGCTCATTATTGACCCGTAGGTTCCAAAGAAGACAACCATAGTCACCAGCAGAATACCAAGCATAGCAACTATTAGAATGCCCGGCTTACCAATCGCAACCATTGGAATTTCTAGCTCAGCAACAATGTGCGTTTCTTGCCAATCACCAGCCTTGGTTGAGAATTCCTAGGGGCTCTGGAAGACAACCGCCTGAGACGATGGGGGGGATGGGTTGCCATGGAAACCATATAGCACACCAGGAAGCCAAGATGATTAGAGAGAGATCAATTGGTTGTCAGTGATGTCACTGCGAGAGCACGTATACGTACACAGACACACACGGACACACACACACAAACACACACAAACACACACACACACACACACACACACATAGACAGAAACACACACACACAGAAAATCACACACACAGAAAATCACACACACACCGAGGCAGTGTTAATGAGAGGCTGAGCTCCATCTCTCTGTGTTGAGGTTGACTTGTGAGGCCTGTACAATGGGACTAGCAGACCGTCATTAGCCGTGCGCTTCACATTCACCATCAAAGTCTCTGTTTCAAAGTCCATCTGACTCCATTGAGCTGCTTCATTTACAGCCACCACTGAAGGCTCCTCTACTGCAATTACTCAGTTACACTGACAACCCACAGGTGGCCAGAGCTGCTGCACTGTGAAGTGTATGTGTGTGTGTTTATGAGTGTGTGTGAGTGTGTTTGTGTGTGTGTGTGTCTTACCTATCAGTTCTTTGTTTCTGACGTCCAGGGCCATATTCCTGAGTGCGGTGGCCACGGCACACACCACACGGTCATTGTCTATCCTCAACAACTCCACCAGGATAGGAAGACCCTTCTCTTTACGCACCGCTGCCCGGATATACACTGACCACTGGAGAGAGAGGAGAGGGGGGAGAATTAGACTGACGGACACCTGGAGAGAGAGGGGAAGAGTTAGACTGAAGGACCACTGGAGAGAGAGGGGAGAGGGGGTAGAGTTAGACTGACGGACCACTGGAGAGAGAGGGGAGAAGGGGTAGAGTTAGACTGACGGACCACTGGAGAGAGAGGGTAAGAGTTAGATTGGCAGACCACTGGAGAGAGAGGAAAAGAGGGGGAAGAGTTAGATTGACGGACCACTGGAGAGAGAAGAGAGAGGGGGAAGAGTTAGGCTGACTGACCCACAACAAGAGAGAGAGGGGGAGGAGTTACACTGACAGACCACTGAAGAGACATGGGGAAGAGTTAGATTGAAGGACCACTGGAGATAGAGAGGGGGAAGAATTACACTAACGGACCCACAACTAGAGAGAGAGAGAGGGAAGAATAAGACTGACAAACAGGAGGGGGAATAGTAAGACTGATGGATCAATGGAGAGAGAGGAGAGAGGGGGAAGAGTTAGACTGACGGACCACTGGAGAGAGATGAGAGAGGGGGAAGAGTTAGACTGACGGACCACTGGAGAGAGATGAGAGAGGGGGAAGAGTTAGACTGACGGACCAGTGGAGAGAGAGGGGGAAGAGTTAGACTGACGGACCACTGGAGAGAGATGAGAAAGGGGGAAGAGTTAGACTGACGGACCACTGGAGAGAGATGAGAGAGGGGGAAGAGTTAGACTGACGCACCACTGGGGGGTTGGGGCAGTTAAAACTGACAGACAGGTGAGGGAAGCCTTAGACTGATGCACCCCTGTAAAGAGAATAGGAGACAGACTGATGGTCCACCATACCTTCCAGCTGCCTGCAGCCAGGTTCTGCAGTGCGCCTGCTGCTCCCTCCAGTGTATCAGGGTTGGAGCACTCTGACAGCAGGGTGAGGTAGGGCTTCACTATGGACGGGTGCCATAACATCTGGACTCCTTTAGGAGGGTCAGCTGAGTCTGGGAGAGGACCTACACCGTCCCACTGGAGGAGTGGTAGAGAGGAAGGACAAAGGAAGGATGATGACAGGAAAAGGAAGATAAAGACAGGGAGTGAGAGAGAGAGGTCAGGAATCCATAATGTACATCCCCTAAAGTATTCTTTCTCCCCAGCTATCTCAGTTTCCCACTTCTCTGTACAATACGACTAGGCAGCACACCCTCCTAGCAACAGCTCAGAGTCTATATGCTATAGATAGAACACTTTTCTCTTTGATCAAACAATCAAAGAGGTGCCCTTTAATGTTTTCAGCCATAGTTCCCTACATCTTCACGATTGGAGGCGGTAAAGGCGTGATGCAGGTTGTATACATTCCCATTCCCCTAGAGGTTTTATGGTAGAAGATCTTCAAAACGTAAATACAACTGAAACAGTGAAGAAAATATGCCCTAACAGCAGTTCTGAATGTGGTGAAAACTTTTTGGAGACATTTTGTGTTTTTCACTGTTTGCAATGAGAGTTGATTGGACAGAGCCTTCATGGCTTGTGAGGAACAGAGCATACGATTGGTCCGTGGGGAGGGATCTGAGCGAATAGTAAAGCAGCAGTAGTAGTGACTGATGCATGGAGTGTGTTGAAGGGAAGAACGGTTAGAAAAATATATGACAAATACAAATCAAAACTGGATGGTGTTCAGAGATAGATGGGAGGGGTTGAGTGGAGCTGAAGGCTAAAAACAAACTAAAGATAACTATCGTAAAATATACTGTGTCTGTAAAATGTAGCTGGAAATAGAAGCCTAAGTGTCCATTAGTTTACTCAAATTAGGGGAGGGATGGTAGGGTTATGGTAAAATAATAAAGGAAAATATATTAAAAAAAAAATATATATATATATATACAGTGGGGAGAACAAGTATTTGATACACTGCCGATTTTGCAGGTTTTCCTACGTACAAAGCATGTAGAGGTCTGTCATTTTTATCATAGGTACAATTCAACTGTAAGAGATGGAATCTAAAACAAAAATCCAGAAAATCACATTGTATGATTTTTAAGTAATTAATTTGCATTTTATTGCATGACATAAGTATTTGATACATCAGAAAAGCAGAACTTAATATTAGGTACAGAAACCTTTGTTTGCAATTACAGAGATCATACGTTTCCTGTAGGTCTTGACCAGGTCTGCACACACTGCAGCAGTGATTTTGGCCCACTCCTCCATACAGACCTTCTCCAGATCCTTCAGGTTTTGGGGCTGTCGCTGGGCAATACGGACTTTCAGCTCCCTCCAAAAGATTTTCTATTGGGTTCAGGTCTGGAGACTGGCTAGGCCACTCCAGGACCTTGAGATGCTTCTTACGGAGCCACTCCTTAGTTTCCCTGGCTGTGTGTTTCGGGTCGTTGTCATGCTGGAAGACCCAGCCATGACCCATCTTCAAACCTCTTACTGAGGGAAGGAGGTTGTTGGCCAAGATCTTGCGATACATGGCCCCATCCATCCTCCCCTCAATACGGTGCAGTCGTCCTGTCCCCTTTGCAGAAAAGCATCCCCAAAGAATGATGTTTCCACCTCCATGATTCACGGTTGGGATGGTGTTCTTGGGGTTGTACTCATCCTTCTTCTTCCTCCAAACACGGCGAGTGGAGTTTAGACCAAAAAGCTCTATTTTTGTCTCATCAGACCACATGACCTTCTCCAATTCCTCCTCTGGATCATCCAGATGGTCATTGGCAAACTTCAGACGGGCCTGGACATGCGCTGGCTTGAGCAGGGGGACCTTGCGTGCGCTGCAGGATTTTAATCCATGACGGCGTAGTGTGTTACTAATGGTTTTCTTTGAGACTGTGGTCCCAGCTCTCTTCAGGTCATTGACCAGGTCCTGCCGTGTAGTTCTGGGCTGATCCCTCACCTTCCTCATGATCATTGATGCCCCACGAGGTGAGATCTTACATGGAGCCCCAGACCGAGGGTGATTGACCGTCACCTTGAACTTCTTCCATTTTCTAATAATTGCGCCAACAGTTGTTGCCTTCTCACCAAGCTGCTTGCCTATTGTCCTGTAGCCCATCCCAGCCTTGTGCAGGTCTACAATTTTATCCCTGATGTCCTTACACAGCTCTCTGGTCTTGGCCATTGTGGAGAGGTTGGAGTCTGTTTGATTGAGTGTGTGGACAGGTGTCTTTTATACAGGTAACAAGTTCAAACAGGTGCAGTTAATACAGGTAATGAGTGGAGAACAGGAGGGCTTCTTAAATAAAAACTAACAGGTCTGTGAGAGCCGGAATTCTTACTGGTTGGTAGGTGATCAAATACTTATGTCATGCAATAAAATGCAAATGAATTACTTAAAAATCATACAATGTGATTTTCTGGATTTTTGTTTTAGATTCTGTCTCTCACAGTTGAAGTGTACCTATGATAAAAATTACAGACCTCTACATGCTTTGTAAGTAGGAAAACCTGCAAAATCGGCAGTGTATCAAATACTTGTTCTCCCCACTGTATATATATATAATTTATATATTTACAAAAATAATATGGGAGATTGTTAGTGATGCAGACAATTACATTGATGGAAGCTACAATCTATCTGCAATATTACATCGACCCCCTAAGAGGAAAGAATCTCCCAGGTTACACATACTAAAGGAGTTTGTGGTCTTTTAATGTTCTCTGTTTGAAGCTTTTGCTTTGATTCCCTTCAGGACATCCCTGCAGTGAACAAATGATATGGCTCGGAGGGAGCTTGATATGATATGGCTCGGAGGGAGCTTGATATGATATGGCTCGGAGGGAGCTTGATATGATATGGCTCGGAGGGAGCTTGATATGATATGGCTCGGAGGGAGCTTGATATGATATGGCTCGGAGGGAGCTTGTACCATATAGCATCTGTGTGTCTGCTCTGTCTGTCTGCACTGTCTGTCTGTCTGCACTGTTTATCTGCACTATCTGTCTGCACTGTCTGTCTGTCTGCGCTGTCTATCTGCACTCTCTGTCTGCACTATCTATCTGTCTGCACTGTCTGTCTGTCTGCACTATCTATCTGTCTGCACTATCTGTCTGCACTGTCTGTCTGTCTGCGCTGTCTATCTGCACTATCTGTCTGCACTGTCTGTCTGTCTGCACTATCTGTCTGCACTATCTGTCTGCACTATCTGTCTGTCTGCACTGTCTGTCTGTCTGCACTATCTATCTGCACTATCTGTCTGCACTGTCTGTCTGTCTGCACTATCTGTCTGCACTATCTTTCTGTCTGCACTATCTATCTGCACTATCTGTCTGCACTGTATGTATATCTGCACTGTCTGTGTGTCTGCACTGTCTGTGTTGTGTAACATGGTTGGTTATTCTTCCACTTAAGAAATATGTATTTTGATGTTTATGTATTCCGATTGGTTTGTTGAATTTACAAATCAATAAGGTGTAAGGTCATTGGTCACGGTTGCAGATTGGGAGAGATCGCGAATGTCAATTCTTCCTGATAATTACATACAGGTGGTAGGGGCACGTTCTAAAGCATTTCGTTCCATTAATATCAAAATATGTACACGGTCATTATGCACATATGTGTGTGTATGCGTGTGTGATAGAGTGTGTCGGTGCCTCTCTCTCTCTCTCTCTCTGTGTGTGTAACTTCCCCACCTGATCCTGACCCTTCTTCTTCTTCTTCTTCTTGCCCCAGCAGCCTGAGGTCTCTCCGTCACGTCCGTTGGCGTCACATAGCAGACCGTCCAGCTCCTCTGAACCAAGCTGCTGGCCCTGAGACGTCTCCGCTGCCAGTCGGTAGGACAGGTTACGCAGGATACACACACAGTTCTCTATGGTCTACAGAAGGGGAAGGGGGGGGGGGGGGGGGTCAGGATATAACTTCCCACAAGAGCTAACTTCCCACCCTGCCAAAATGTGTATGTGCGTGCGTGTGTGTGCACGTGTGTTTGTGTATGTGTGTGAAGGAGCACTTAAAAGGAAGAGTGCCTAATTCCATCCATGAATCGTGATGTGCTCTAACTTTCAAATGATATTAAAGAAATTATTTCAAATGAGGAAAAATGACTGAGCCCGAAGCATCGTCTCACGCTCCATTTAACATGGTGTTAGAAGAGGACACAGCCAAAACAGCAGAGGGGGGTATGTGTGTGCGTGTGCCTCTGTGAAGTATCACTAATAAACGGGGCGAATGGGAGGAATATGGAAAGTAAACCACTTGGAAATAGCTAAGAAAAATCATCAGTCATCTCGGACGACTCTGTCTGTTTTATAGAAGTGTCTCTCAGACTGATCATTTACACAAACAACTATAATGAATGTAATTGAACAGAATACTGACTATATGCTTTCAATGACATTACAGACGTAATACAAACACGAAGTCGCTCCAACTGGATCCAATAAGAACAGACCTTGGGCCAGAGCTGTTAGAAGAGTGAAGAAGATAGTTATTTTCCTCTGAAAACATCAGATGTAAACAACTCCTGAGGTAAACAACAGGTAAACAACTCCTGAGGTAAACAACAGGTAAACAACTCCAGAGGTAAACAACAGATAAACAACTTCAGAGGTAAACAACAGGTAAACAACTCCAGAGGTAAACAACAGGTAAACAACTCCTGAGGTAAACAACAGGTAAACAACTCCAGAGGTAAACAACAGATAAACAACTTCAGAGGTAAACAACAGGTAAACAACTCCAGAGGTAAACAACAGGTAAACAAGTCCATCGGTAAACAACAGATAAACAACTCCATAGGTAAACAACAGGTAAACAACTCCACCGGTAAACAACAGGTAAACAACTCCATTGGTAAACAACAGATAAACAACTCCATAGGTAAACAACTCCAGAGGTAAACAACAGATAAACAACTCCAGAGGTAAACAACAGGTAAACAACTTCAGAGGTAAACAACAGGTAAAATAAACTCCTGGGGTAAACAACAGGTATACAACTCCAGAGGTAAACAACATATTTAATTCCCTTTAATTTTATTTTTTGAACAGAGTGACAGGATACTGGTAGAGAAAGAAAGAGGGAGGTAGAGAAAGAAAGAGGGAGGTAGAGAAAGAAAGAGGGAGGTAGAGAAAGAAAGAGGGAGGTAGAGAAAGAAAGAGGGAGGTAGAGAAAGAAAGAGGGAGGTAGAGAAAGTGGTTAAGAAATAGAAAGACAGAATAGGGGAAGAAAGAAAGAGATACCAGGAGAACAGAAAGTCCACAAAAACAATGAAAAGTATCACCCTGTCAGTGTCTGCTAATAACTTGGGACCAGTCAATGACAATGGCCACTGGCCCCAGTGCATGCCAATCAATCCTCACTACCGTGGAGACATCAGAGCAGAGATGGGCGGGATGTTAGACAATGATTAAGAAATGCCATTTAGAGAGACCGAGCTGCAGCAACCTTGAGAAGGTAGCCATGCATAAAGCTGTTTATCTACTGTTGAACTGATGGACACACACACACACACACACACACAACACACATACCTTGCTGTCAATGTCGTTGCTGCCCAAAGCGGTCTGTATGACGTAGAGGAGAGAATCTGTCAGTCCGTCACACTCTCTCATCCTCCTCCTGGCCTCCTCTCCAGCAGAGCTCACATTCCTGAAACACACAGAGGGATGGGGACAGGTCAGACTGTGTGGGGTCTGAGACTAATGTGACTATCTATAACATTGGGAATGATGTCAACGAAAGAATCGAACTACATTGTAGAATAATAGTGAAGACATCAAAACTATGAAATAACACATATGGAATCATGTAACCAAAAAAGTGTTAAACAAATCTAAATATATTTTATATATGAGATTCTTCAAATAGCCACCCCTTTGCCTTGATGACAGCTTTGCATACTCTTGGCATTCTCTCAACCAGCTTCATGTGGTAGTCACCTGGAATGCATTTCAATTAACAGTTGTGCCTTAAAAGTTAATTTGTGGAATTTCTTTCCTTCTTAATGCACTTGAGCAGTTTTAGTTTTGATGTCTTCACTATTATTCTACAATGTAGAAAATAGTCAAACTAAAGAAAAACTCTTGAATGAGTAGGTGTTTCCAAGCGTTTGACCTGTAGTGTACATGCGTATGAGTGTGTCATTATCTGTACCCATGGGACTGAAGCCGTCTGAACCACGCACCATGCAATCTCCCATTCAGCGCTGGATAATAATACACAATACATATATTACCTGGCTCTGTTTACAGCGCTTTCAGAGCCTAATCAATTGTAACATTTTATTCAATACAATTGCCAGATTGTCAGACAGGGGCAGAAAATGATATCTTTGCCAGAGTAACACATCTCTCTCCCTTCCTCTCTCTCGCTCTTTAATGTGGAATATTCATAAAGGCATTAGCAACATGTCATCGAAGCTGCATTGATAATTCTGGGTATTAATGTTCCATGCTGTTTATTTTCTTTATGGTTCTGGGTATATTGGCTTATTAAATATTCAACATTGCTGGCAGCCACTGTTTTGATTTCCAACACCTCTACTTATGAATGTTATGCATTTAACTTCTGTGTGTTACAATGTGCACCAAGCTATTTTCCTTTATTTGTAAGCTTGCCGTTTCCACAGGCTACTTCATAACAAGGGTTACGAGACGAGACAGAAGGGTGAGTTGTGGAGGAGGTTTGGGGGCGAGAAGAGGGGACATGGGTAGGCAGGACAGGGAAGATGGTCCTGTATGCACACTGGCTTGCGAAAGTATTCACCCCCCTTGGTATTTTTCCTATTTTGTTGCCTTACAACCTGGAATTAAAATTGATTTTTTGGGGGGGTTTGTATCCTTTGATTTACACAACATGCCTACCACTTTGAAGATGCAAAATATGTTTTATTGTGAAACAAACAAGAAATAAGACAAAAAAAACAGAAAACGATTTACCCTACCAAAGTCAATACTTTGTAGAGCCACCTTTTGCAGCAATTACAGCTGCAAGTCTCTTGGGGTATGTCTCTATAAGCTTGGCACATCTAGCCACTGGAATTTCTGCCCATTCTTCAAGGCAAAACTGCTCCTGCTCTTTCAAGTTGGATGGGTTCCGCTGGTGTACAGCAATCTTTAAGTTATACCACAGATTCTCAATTGGATTGAGGTCTGGGCTTTGACTAGGCCATTCCGAGACATTTAAATGTTTCCCGTTAAACCACTCGAGTGTTGCTTTAGCAGTATGCTTAGGGTCATTGTCCTGCTGGAAGGTGAACCTCCGTCCCAGTCTCAAATCTCTGGAAGTCTGAAACAGGTTTCCCTCAAGAATGTCCCTGTATTTAGCGCCATCCATCATTCCTTCAATTCTGACCAGTTTCCCAGTCCCTGCCGATGAAAAACATCCCCACAGCATGATGCTGCCACCACCATGCTTCACTGTGGGGATAAAATACCCAAAATTCCAAAAATGTGTGGATTCGGCTATTTCAGCCACACCCGTTGCTGACAGGTGTACAAAATCGAGCACACAGCCATGCAATCTCCATAGACAAGCATTGGCAGTAGAATGGCCTTACTGAAGAGCTCAGTGACTTTCAACGTGGCACCGTCATAGGTTGCCACCTTTCCAACAAGTCAGTTCGTCAAATTTCTGCCCTGCTAGAGCTTCCCCGGTCAACTGTAAGTGCTGTTATTGTGAAGTGGAAACGTCTAGGACCAACAACGGCTCAGCCGCGAAGTAGTAGGCCACCCAAGCTCACAGAATGGGACCGCCGAGTGCTGAAGCGCGTAAAATGTGTCTGTCCTCGGTTGCAACACTCACTACCAAGTTCCAAACTGCCTCTGGAAGCAACGTCAGCACAAGAACCGTTCATCAGGAGCTTCAAGAAATGGGTTTCCATGGCCTAGCAGCCGCACACAAGCCTAAGATCTCTATGCACAATGCCAAGCGTCGGCTGGAGTGGTGTAAAGCTCACCGCCATTGGACTCTGGAGCAGTGGAAAGGTGTTCTCTAGAGTGATGATTCACGCTTCACAATCTGGCAGTCCGACGGAGGAATCTGGGTTGGCAGATGCCAGTAGAACGCTTCCTGCCTGAATGCATAGTGCCAACTGTAAAGTTTGGTGGAGGAGGAATAATGGTCTGGGGCTGATTTCATGGTTCGAGCAAGGCCCCTTTGTACCAATGATGATTCTGTGCTTCCAACTTTGTGGCAAAAGTTTGGGGAAGGCCCTTTCCTGTTTCAGCATGACAATGCCCCCATGCACAAAGCGAGGTCCATACAGAAATGGTTTGCTGAGATCGGTGTGGAAGAACTTGACTGGCCTTCACAGAGCCCTGACCTCAACCCCATCGAACACCTTTGGGATGGAACGCCAACTGCGAGCCAGGCCTAATCACCCAACATCAGTGCCCGACCTCACTAATGCTCTTGTGGCTGAATGGAAGCAAGTCCCCGCAGCAATGTTCCATTATCTAGTGGAAAGCCTTCCCAGAAGAGTGGAGGCTGTTATAGCAGCAAAGGGAGGACCAACTCCATATTAATACCCATGATTTTGGAATGAGATGTTCGACAAGCAGGTGTCCACATACTTTTGGTCATGTAGTGTATGAATGAAGCCATTTATCAGTCAGGAAAATGAAGTGAAAGGCAGAATGCATCATCTCATCAGTGTACTGAAGCCAATCATGTGTCTCAGTCACTAGCAGACAGACAGTCACCTCTGGGCCTTGTGTTAACACTAAAGTCATCTCCTCTGCTCTCTGAATACCAAACATACATATTATACAGTAGAATACAGACCCTTAGACGGACTCTGGTCTCGCTGTCAACCAACACGTTAGTTCTGCCTGATTTAAACTCTGAATACAATATCAATTGACCTCAAGTACATTATGGGGATCAATCTCAAATCAAGCTGACAGCTTGTTTAGATAGTTTACAAATGAAAATGTATGCACTCACTACTGTAAGTCGCTCTGTATAAGAGCGTCTGCTAAATGACTAAAATGTAAATGTAAATGCTTAAATATGCTGATTCATCAACCTGATCAACCTCAAACCTTATTGATATTCAAACACTCACATTTGATTACTCAAATACTCTATCATTGCTATGCAACAGTCTTGGTTTTGAGTAGAGATGGGTTATAAACAGTATGTTTCCATTCATAGCCAGCTTGGTGTGTGAGTGGGAGGACATCTTCATTCCCCAAGTATAGTTTTAATGAAGCTGTGAGGACACATACACACACAGAGACACAGTTTTAATACAGCGGAGAGGAAACAGCCCTGGTCTCACCCTCTCTCCTTCTGCTGTGGGTTGGTTGTCAACAGTGCCCTATCATGAGATCCACCAGGAGTAATACAAAAAGACACACACGTAGACCATTGTCTAAATCTTAATTAACATGGCTGCAGAGCTGTCATAGTTCACACTGATTTAGTCACATCTCAAGTGCTAATTAATAACGTGAGGAAGGAACATGGGCCCTACCTTGCTGATTCCTGGTTTAATGAAAGGTTGAGAAACAATGTTGAGGAACATGGTGGTGTGGAATGTGTAATAAGTGTGTATGGTCTCGGACGTGACATATTCAGCCAACGTCCCGCTCTGATATATGTCACTATCACTACGGTAGCGAGACAATAGAGAGGCTTGATTTCTGTATAAGCACTTTGTGGCAACTACTGTTGTTAAAAAGGGCTCTATAAATGAATGTGATTGATTGACAATACTGGCAAAGAGTCTGGTCAACAAGCACACACTGTCTGTCTATATTACACAGCTTTCAACTGAGAGAGAGGGAGGAAATAGAACAATAAAGAGAGAGAGAAAAAGAGAGAGAGAGGAGAGAGAAAGACAACAACAAAAAACATGGCTTCCTGTAGAGGAAAGGCTGTCCAACCACTGCACCACAGCAGAACCCGAGACATAGCTACATTTCCTGACAAAATGTCAAAAAAGTCAAAAATATATAAATGTAATTTCCCCAAATTTGAAACCCTTATTCAAGGTTTCAAAGACCTCTCTGATGAGGATAGGCTACCCGTCCTGTTGGGGGAGGACTCAGGCTACCCGTCCTGTTGGGGGAGGACGCAGAGAGCTGTGGGTTGGCAGCGCACTACATTGCTGCCTGCCATAAGATGAAGGACAGTGTCTGACAGACCAACCAACCTGCACATGTCCTCTATGCCATTGTTATTGTTCAATGGATGGTTAAAGATGATTGTTGTTACTGTTGTCCTGTTGACAATATTGATTATTATTATTTTAATTATGTTAATATTGTAAATCTCCAAAGTACGCTTTGGCAATATGTACATTGTTGTACGTCATGCCTATAAAGCAAATTGAATTGAATTAAATTGAAAGAGAGAGAGGGGAGAGAGAGGGGAGAGAGGGAAAGAGAGAGGGAGAGAGAGGAGCGAGAGAGAGAGAGGGGGAAAGAGAGAGAAATAGAGCGAGAGAGGGAGAGAGAGGGGAGAGAGAGGGGAGAGAGAGAGGGAGGGAGAGAGGGAGAGAGAGAGAGGGGGAAAGAGAGAGAAATAGAGTGAGAGAGGGAGAGAAATATAGAGTAATTTTTTTAGTTTTATACAACCTTTATTTAATACTTAATTACTAACACAAATAATGGCACACTGTGCCTTTTCAGAGATTAAACAACACATTTACCATTCCTAAATAAAAATTACGAATAAATTAAAATACATTAAATTAAATAAAAAAATCATATATATATACATGCAACTCATTTCATCAACAAAAAATAGTTTCCCCTCCTCCACAAAACAAACCGCTCCTTCGTAGGCCCACTTCTCCTCAAACAATGGGAGATCTTTTACAGCCGAGAAGAACTCAAAATCCACTTTTATTCTCGCTTTGACTAATCCTTTAAAAACACGTCTTACATCCTGCCCATATCCCGTGTCTATTTTCCTACTCAGAAAAATGGACATCTTAGCTTGTCCCAAAATAAAATGTAACAGTTGACATTTTATTTTCTGTTGTTACTATATTGAAACCCCAAAATAAAAACAGTGTTATTGAAAATCTCCCCTACAGCTGTAAACAAAGACTCCAGTATTTCAAAGAGAGGCTTTATCCTCTCACACTCCATAAAACAGTGAAAAATGGTTTCTCTTATGTTACAAAAAGGACATCCATCTCCAACATCTAAGTTAATAACAGATACAAAAGCATTAACTGCAATGATGCCATGCAAAGCCCTCCATTGTATGTCACCAGTGCCCTTTTGTAACAGTGGCTTGTACAGTGCTCTCCATGCTGGCTTTACCTTGTCACCAATGCCCTGTCTTTCACCTCTTCCAACCCTCTCAAATCCAGTAATAACACCTTTCTTTCTGACTCTGGGATATTGGGTGTAATCCCTAGTCTTGGTAATGGGACGTTTTCATCTTGTACCTTCTTCTTGTGACTATTCAGCATAAACCACTCTTCTGCTGACAGAGCCTTCATGCAGCTTCCCAGCAGTTGTCCGACAATCCTTTCCGACCTCACCCCCCAAATGTTCAGCCACACGTCCTCCATCCATTAAGGTGGGCGCAGCCATGGCCATTAACTGTTTTAGGGTGATGATTTTGCCCTTCACCAGAATCTTGGAGAAATGTGGAACAGCTACAGTGTTACCCCATACACCAGAGGTTCCTCCAGCAGCAAATGCACTGACTCCGCTGGAGTGCGTCTGGACACCTTCATTATGCTCCAAACCCTAAGAAGGCCTCTGTAAAACGGAGGTACTCCCTCCCTAGAAATCTGGCTACTGTCAACCAAAAATAAAGCCTTCTTTAAACCTAATCCCCCGACCTGCTGTAATACAAGACCTGCCACCCCTCTCCAAACCACATTTTCTAAAGCAACCTTTGAATAAACTGAAACCGGAAAGCAGCAGCCCTACTAGCAAGATGTACAAGACTTTGTCCCCCATCCTCTTTTGAGAAATAGAAAACACTTTTTAGAACCCAATGACATTTATCCCAAAATAAATCTACAATAATCGCCTGTATCTTAGCTAGAAGGCCAGATGGTGGCTCTAAACATGACAACCGATGTCACAGTGCTGTCACGACATCCGCCGAGGCTGCCCCCCCCTCCCCCTAGGGGTTCGGGCAGGCTTCGGCGTTCGTCGTCCCCGGAGTACTAGCTACTGCCGATCCCATTCTCATCACTCCACTTGTCATGTCTTGTCAATCACACACACCTGGTGCTCATTCCCCTAATTAGTATGTGTATAAGTGTTCCCTCTGTTCCCCTTGTCTTTGTGAGTGATTGTTTGTTGTGAGAGCGTGTAGCTCGGTTGAGCTACTATTCACTGTGTTTATGCCAAGGTGGATGTTTTCCCTTGTAATAGTTTCGTTTGACGCTGGGTGCGTTTGATTTATATAAACAGAATAAACTCTGGACTTTGGTGTTTTAGCTCCTGTGCCTGACTCCTTCATTCACACCTCGTCACAAGTGCAGAGGCAACCACATTGTTAACCATAATAGTGCGCCCCCTATATGACATACAGTCCCGTGTAGCTCAGTTGGTAGAGCATGGCGTTTGCAACGCCAGGGTTGTGGGTTCGATTCCCACGGGGGGCCAGTATGAAAATGTATGCACTCACTAACTGTAAGTCGCTCTGGATAAGAGCGTCTGCTAAATGACAAAAATTTAAAATGAGATAACAACCAACGCCATCTCCTCATCCTCCCTTCCACCATTTCAAGCTCCTCTTTCCATCGTCCCCTCATCCCATAGATACACTCCAAGATACTTACACCATTCCAGCAGCCCTGGCAAAGCCATGATCCCTCCAGGCCATTTTCCAATCTGTAAAGCACTACTTTTTTCCAATTTACCTTTGCAGAGGAAATTCCCCTAAACCTATGAACCATGTGACTCAAACTATCCACCTCTGCTTGATTTTTCACTAAAATAACTACATCATCAGCATAGGCTGAGAGACGAAAAGGAGGAATATCCTCTGAAAGGTACACCCCTTTAATGCGACTTCTAATGCTATTTAGTAGTGGCTCTATAGTGATGGCATATAACATTCCTGATACCTCTACACACTTTAAAAGGAGCACTCAAGCCACCGTTAACTATGAGTACACTTTCAATGTCACTATATATCACCCTGATCATGGCAATAAAACCAGAGCTGAAACCAAACGCCTCAAAAGTGTGCCATAAATATTGATGTTCAACTCGGTCAAATGCCTTTTCCTGATCAATTGAAATTAGACCAGTATCCAACCCAATAGCCCTAGAGAAGTCCAAAAAATCCAGAATCAGAGAAATGTTATCCCCCATCTGCCTGCCGGGAACACAGTAGGACTGGTCCGTATGATTTGCCCCATCACCTCCCTCAGCCTGTTGGACAAAGCCTTGGACAGGATCTTAGAATCAGTGCACAATAAAGCCACCGGCCTCCAGTTCTTCACCTCCCTTGGGTCACCCTTTTTTGGCACTAGGGAGAGGACAGCCCTTCTGCAGCTTATCGGTAGTAACCCTCCGGTTAAACTATCGTTAACTACTG
Source organism: Coregonus sp. 'balchen' (assembly GCA_902810595.1). Lineage (NCBI taxonomy): Eukaryota > Metazoa > Chordata > Actinopteri > Salmoniformes > Salmonidae > Coregonus > Coregonus sp. 'balchen'. Next base: position 30,229,238 of record LR778259.1, read on the forward strand.
CTAGCCAATCCTCTCCCAACATAACCCCAAAATACTTTAAAAAGTCAACGGGAAGCCCATCAATGCCTGGTGCCCTTCCATTTTCCATGCCTTTTAATGCAGTGTATAGCTCCTGCAAAGACAATGGTTGCTCTAGCTCAACCTGAGCTTCTGCAGCCACCTGTGGGAGCCCATCAAGGAACAGCTGTGTCACTGTTTTATCCTCTTTGTACTCACACTTGTAGAGCTCAGCATAGAACTCTACTGTCCTCTTTCTAATTTCACTAGGGCTAGTGACCTCTTGTCCAACAGCTGATTTGAGGCAATGAATAATTATTCTTTGCCCATTCTTTTCTCTAAACCGAATAAACATTTGGATGAGGCATCCATTTCAGAGATTCAGAATCTTACTTCTCACCAATGCCCCCTGTGCTCTGATAACCAGCAGGTCTGCCAATGTGGCTTTTTTTCTCTTGAGGGCCTGAGTATGGCCTCGATCTCCTGTGGTCTCAACCAACATCAGGAGTTCCACTATTTCAGACTCTAGGGCGTTCATTGATCTGGTGATGTCTCTGGTGACATTCATCGTGTATTGATTACAGAATTGTTGAATCTGGATATTCCCTATATCTCACCACTGCTGAAGGGATACAAAACTGGCCTTTTGAGACCTCTACCTCTCCCAGAAAAAACTAAAACATTTCCTGAAGTGAGCATCACTCAATAAAGTTATATTAAAATGCCAGTATGCGCTTTTGGGTTTTACAGTGTTAATGAACACCACCTCTGTTATTAAACAATGATCAGAAAATCCCATTGGGATTATCACACTTGATTTACAGACATGAGATTGATGCTCAAAACAATAAAACCTATCTAACCTGGCCAGAGAGATGGTGTTCTCTCTCACATGGGCCCATGTGTACTGTCTCGTGCCTCCATTTTGGCTCTGCCAAATATCACACAGTTCATGTGTTTCAATAAGGCATTTTAAAAAAGTCCTCGAGGCTATATGAGGTTCTTTGTGGTTTCTATCTAAATCACTGACTGTGCAGTTAAAATCCCCAGCAATAAATAAATAATCCTCAGTGTTACATTTCTCAATGGTATTTGATGTCTGTAAAAAACATACCCTCTCAACTGCCACCACTGGGGCATATACATTTATCAAACACATAGTGATGCTTTCATACCTCACTCTAACTTTTAATAACCTCCCCTCAACTACTGTACCTCTTCAACCTCATATGACAAAGGCAAAAACCCTTTTGATACCCCCCCCCCCCCCCCCTACACTCATTCTTTACCGTCTCTCGCCCCACTTACATTTAAAGAAGAAATCTTCCAGCTCATGGCTGAAAAAAAAAAGACAGAGGAAAAGACAGAAAACACATCTCTTTACAGACTTAAGGCTGCGACTGAACTCTTTCATTTTCTTCAGAATTTAAATTACTTGTTACTCTCGTGACAACTGTTATTTTTACATCAGAAACTTTGCAATAAACAATTAACTTTCTGGAAAAAATTCAGTTATAATCCTGCATTACATTATAATCCTGCATTTATTTATTCCCTTTTGATGTACCTTCTCAATCCCATACCTCCCTTCCACCCCATTCCTCTCGCTATTTTGTTGTGATGCGTCAGATGACTCACTCTCGCTATCCTCCCCAGAAGAAAACTCCACCATCTCTACAACCCCTTTATCCTCAACTGATTTATCAATCTCTACCTTCCTCTTAGAATTAGAACCTTCATCACCCCTTAAATTCTTCCTCTTACTCCTTGGTACTTTGAAAACAGATGCTTCATTTTCCATTGTTTCAATCTCCTCTTGAACTCCAATTTCATTTTCCAGGTTTTCATCAAGGATCTCTCTGTACTTTGCTCCGTTCATCTTTCCCTCGATCCTGACTAGTCTCCCAGTCCCTGCCACTGAAAAACATCCCCACAGCATGATGCTGCCACCTCCATGCTTCACCATAGGGATGGTGCTATATCAAGTTCTAGAAATATTTTAAGGATGATCAATGGAAACAGGTGTCAAGAGTTGCTGTAGGTAGGTGAGACGTTATGGGAGCTGCCACCTGTCCAAAACCCCGGATAAACCTCCGGTAGTAATTCGCAAAACCCAAGAACCGCTGCACCTCTTTAACTGTAGTTGGGGTTTGCCAATTACGCACGGCAGACACTCGGTCCACCTCCATTCTCACCCCTGACGCAGACAACTGGTAACCCAAAAAGGAAACTGACTCCTGAAAGAACAGACATTTCTCGGCTTTGACATACAGGTCATGCTCCAACAGTCTCCTCAATACCCTGCGCACCAGGGCTACATGCTCGGCCCGAGTAGAACTGTACACAAGAATATCATCTATGTACACCACTACTCCCTGCGCCTGCATGTCCCGGAAAATCTCATCTACAAACGATTGGAAGACTGATGGAGCATTCATTAACCCATATGGCATGACGAGATACTCGTAATGGCCGGAGGTAGTACTAAATGCTGTCTTCCACTCATCGCCCTCCCTAATGCGCACCAAGTTATATGCGCTCCTGAGGTCCAATTTTGTGAAGAACCGTGCCCCGTGTAATGACTCCGTCATGGTCGCAATCAGCGGGAGTGGATAACTATATTTCACAGTCACCTGATTGAGACCGCGGTAATCAATACACGGACGCAAACCTCCATTCTTTTTCTTCACAAAAAAGAAGCTCGAGGACGCGGGAGAAGTGGAAGGCCGTATGTATCCCTGTCTCAGAGACTCGGCAATGTAAGCAGGTAGCTTAGTGGGTAAGAACGTTGTGCCAGTAACCGAAAGGTCGCTGGTTCTAATCCCCGAGCCAACTAGGTGAAAAATCTGTCGATGTGCCCTTGAGCAAGGCACTTAACCCTAATTGCTCCTGTAAGTCGCTCTGGATAAGAGCGTCTGCTAAATGACTAAAAAAAAAAAAAAATGCCCTTTTCTCCTCCTGTGACAAAGGATACACATGGCTCCGCGGGAGCGCAGCTCCTATCTGGAGGTCTATCGCACAATCCCCCTGTCTATGAGGCGGCAACCGTGCCGCTCTGGTCTTACTAAACACGAGTGCCAAATCCTCATACTCAGGCGGAATGTGCAGTGCTGGCATCTGGTTCGGGCTCTCCACCGAGGTCGCCCCTACGGAAACACCCAGACATAGCCCCTCAAACTGAGCAGACCACCCTTTAAGAGCCTTCTCTCGCCACGAAATCGTAGGATCATGGGTAATCAACCAGGGAAGCCCCAGTACCACCGGATACGCAGGAGAGTCGATCAGATAGAGTTGAATCGTCTCCTCATGACCCCCCTGCGTCATCATCCTAAGTGGCGCTGTGACCTCCCCAATCAACCCAGATCCTAACGGACGACTATCTAAGGCATGTACAGGGAAGGGCTTATCGACTGGAAGGAGGGGAATCCCTAACTTAACACAGAATTTACGATCTACAAAATTCCCAGCTGCGCCTGAATCGACTAGCGCCTTATGCTGGGAACGAGGTGCAACCTGTGGGAAACAAACAGGTAATGTAATGTGTACGACAGAAAGCTCTGGGTAAGTAGGGCGCCTACTCACCTGGGAGGACTCCCCAATGTGTGACCTGCCATCTCCCTCACCAGGGGACCCTCCCCAGCACCTAGCCGCGGTGTGCCCTCCGCGGCCACAGTTGGTGCAGGAGACTGCCCCCCTCGGGCTCCTTCCTCTCCTCCCTCTAGCGCCAGCACCTCCAAGCTCCATCGGGCTCGGCTCGGAGGCGCTGGAGGGTGGAATGGGAGGCCCCCACCTGGGACGTCCGCGGGTCGCGAGCAGGGTGTCCAGCCGAATGGCCATGTCCACCAACTGGTCAAATGTTAGTGTAGTATCCCTGCACGCTAACTCTCTGCGGACGTCCTCCCGAAGGCTACATCTAAAGTGGTCTATGAGGGCCCTCTCATTCCACCCTGCATCTGCCGCCAGAGTCCGGAACTCCAGCGCAAACTCTTGAGCGCTCCTCATCCCCTGTCGGAGGTGGAATAGACGCTCCCCCCGCCGCCTTCCCCTCTGGTGGATGGTCGAAGACAGCACGGAAGCGGCGGGAGAACTCCGCATAGGTGACTGTGGCGGCGTCTATTCCCCTCCATTCGGCGTTGGCCCACTCCAACGCCTTGCCGGTGAGACAGGAGATGAGGGCGGAAACGCTCTCGTATCCCGAGGGCGCCGGGTGTATGGTGGCAAGGTAGAGCTCCACTTGTAATAGGAAACCCTGACACCCGGCAGCGGTGCCGTCGTACGCCCTCGGGAGCGAGAGCCGAATCCCACTGGGTTCCGGTAGTTGGACGGGCGGGCTGTCCGATGGTGATGGTGCGATAGGTGGGGGTGTGGGTACCCCGCTTGTCTCCCATCGATGGAGGGTGTTCATGACGCGGTCCAAGGCGTGCCCGATCTGGTTGATTCGATCCTCTTGACCACGAAAACGCTCCTCCATGACGTCGGTGGGTGCTCCTGCTGATTCCATATGTGGTGTGTAATTCTGTCAAGAGTTGCTGTAGGTAGGTGTGGTGTGGAATCAGGCGCAGGACGCAGAAGTTAAGTCCAAATAAAGTCTTTAGTAGATCAACACAAAATAATCCAAGAACAGCCCGGAGGCGAGAAAAGCGAGCACAGGCGTAACCAAACGGGCGCACTAAACATGTGCGTAAATCTCTCCTAAAACAACAAGGAGGCAAACTACTAAATAGCGCACCAAAATAGGTAGCGCAGCAACCCGGCAAGAAAACAATTACACACAACACCTAACTAACAACAAGGAACTAAATAGGGTGCTTAATGAGACATAACACAAAACAGGTGTGACAAACAGACAAAACCAATCAAACAAGAAACATAGAACGGTGGCAGCTAGTACTCCGGAGACGACGACCGCCGAAACCTGCCCGAACAAGGAGGAGGGGCCGCCTCGGCCGAAACCGTGACAACAGGATGCACCTGAGCTCAATTTCGAGTCTTGAAATTATGAAAATAAGTTCTGTTTTTTTTATTGTTTTTTTTGCAAACATTTCTTAAAACCTGTTTTTGCTTTGTCATAATGGGGTATTGTGTGTAGATTGTTATTTAATCCATTTTAGAATAAGGCTGTAACATAACAAAATGGGGAAAAAGGGAAGGGGTCTGAATACTTTCCGAATGCACTGTATAAGTTAGTTATAGTTTCATTTTCCATGTTTAGCTTTTTATATTTATTATATTTCTACTATTGACTGTTACCATTTTATTGTTTATATTTGTATTTGTATATTTTTGTATTATTATTTACTACCATTTTATATTATTATTCTTCATTATTTTATTACAATGTTTATTGTATACATTGTTGCTTTGGCAATATTGACGCAATGTTTTTCATGCCAATAAAGCAGCTTGAATTTGAGAGAGAGAGAGAGAGAGAGAGAGAGAGAGAGAGAGAGAGAGAGAGAGAGGGAGAGAGAGAGAGAGAGAGAGAGAGAGAGAGAGAGAGAGAGGGGAGCGAGAGAGGGGAGCGAGAGAGAGAAAGACAGAGAGATGAGAGATGAGAGAGAAAGAGAGAAAGAGGAGAGAGAGGCCTACTCCTCTGCTGACTGTGCAGAATGACAGAGCGAGCGATGATGATATCCGTCATAAAGAACGTAACAGAGAGAGAGAGAAGGAGAAAGAAAGAAAGAAAGCTGGGGGAAATAGCAATAAGCCACCCCCCACCTGATGCCATGCTACGGCATATATGTGTGTGTGTGATGGAGACAGACAGAGAGACAGGGAAATAGTCTGACCTTTCCTCTTAAACCTCTGAGAAATCTACTGCAGGAGAACACAGCCATGCTGAGATTACACACACCCTTAAATATATATTACATATTATATATGACATATTAGTCATTTTAGCAGACGCTCTTATCCAGAGCGACTTACAGGAGCAATTAGGGTTAAGTGCCTTGCTCAAGGGCACGTCGGCAGATATTTCACCTAGTCGGCTCGGGGGATTAGAACCAGCGACCTTTCGGTTACTAGGGCCACGCCATCTGAAGTCAAATGATCAGCTTCCAAACAAAAAAAACAGGTTTACTCTAAAAAGACATCCGTCCATTTAAAATACATCAGGGAGAACAATAACATGAGAAGTAATATTGCCTCTTTATAATATGTATTATGATGCATGAATATACATTTCTACAGCCGGGGTTCATTCAGGAGGGTGAAAGATTCACAACGTTGAAAAAATAATAGAAATGTAACGTAAAAAAAAAGATCAAAAACATTCCAGAAACAAACAATCCAAGCCGTTCTGTACATCACATTTCTATCTACAACTGAGCAACAAGTGGAGGGTTTCACAAGAAAGATCTGAAACGTGGCTGGGTTGAAATCATCCACGTTGAGAGAGAGAGAGAGAGAGAGAGAGAGAGGGCAGATTGTTGAGGCATTCAGTCCGACTTGGTAAAAAAAACGCTGACTGTTTTCAGATGTGTGTTTATGTTTGTGAGGTCAATCCATGACTGTGTGTGTGTGTGTGTGTGTGTGTGTGTGTGTGTGTGTGTAACCGTGAGTCTAGAAGGGAGTGTAGTCGGCAGGATACATGATGGGCAGCCAGTTCTCTGTGAAAGCGGCACAGTGCATCCAGCCCAAGGACCGCATTAGCTGGATGCAGTTCTACTCTACTATATGGCCGTTCCTATCCTCAGAGTGTGTGTAAATCGTCAGGCAGTTAACAGGTCATTTCCAGCAGTTAATGAGCCCGTTAGCCTTTTGCGTCTATTATGTGTCACTCTCTATAAATCCAATCTAATAAATTAACATACTTTGTTAGCTAATTACTTATTGAACACCTTTAGCACAGGATTCAATCACCCACACATTAAATAATTGTATAGGTGTTATTCTTAGCAGTTGAAAAATAGTTTCAAAGTGAAGCCATGGTACAATGTACTCAGATACTATAGCAACTACTCAAGAGTTGTATGTCTTATTGGCTTCCAAGTAAACCTAGAGTACATTTGAAATGAGAGAGAAGAGGGAGTAGCTACTAGAAACCTATAGAAGCTACTAGAAACCTATAGAATGTACTAGAAACCTAGAGAAGGTACTAGAAACCTATAGAAGCTACTAGAAACCTATAGAAGGTACTAGAAACCTATAGAAGCTACTAGAAACCTATAGAAGGTACTAGAAACCTATAGAAGCTACTAGAAACCTATAGAAGCTACTAGAAACCTATAGAAGCTACTAGAAACCTATGGAAGGTACTAGAAACCTATAGAAGCTACTAGAAACCTATAGAAGGTACTAGAAACCTATAGAAGCTACTAGAAACCTAGAGAAGCTACTAGAAACCTATAGAAGGTACTAGAAACCTATAGAAGGTACTAGAAACCTATAGAAGCTACTAGAAACCAATAGAAGGTACTAGAAACCTAGAGAAGCTACTAGAAACCTAGAGAAGCTACTAGAAACCTAGAGAAGCTACTAGAAACGGAATGTTCTGTAAAGTGTAAAACACGATTAGCACCAGATGGCTATCTATCGCTCTTCTGCTGTCCAATAAACTAATTACCCAAGGATGACTGAGGATGTAACAGCTGTGTGTGTGTGTGTGTGTGTGTGTGTGTGTGTGTGTGTGTGTGTGTGTGTGTGTGTGTGTGTGTGTGTGTGTATGTGTATGTGTATGAGACACCGGTTGCAGGGGGCAGCCGCCAGATGTTTCAACAGGATTAGCGCACACACACACACACAGGTTATTCCAATATGGCAGCAGCAGGCACTTCATCCCTGTTTTGGTCATGAACTAAGAAGCTGCATGAAGTAACAAGCCCCTTGCATAGAAGAGAAGGAAACCCCTGTGTTTGGCCTGATAAGACTGAAATCATGATTTCTGTGTGTGTTTGGCTATGTTTGAGAGTGTGTGCATGCGTGTGTATGTGCATGTTCATGTGTGTCTTTTTTTTATTGCATACGTGTATATCATGCAAAATGCCAACAACTTCGCAGTAGTGTGCCAAAAACAACATCAATCAATCACCTCACAGAAGCTGCCCTCTGCCGCCAGCAACACTGATCTAATCATATCATAGTTATCAACACCTAGGAGAGAGAAACGAAGAGGCAAGGAGAGACAGGGGGAGGAGGGGAAGAGAGAGAGGGGAAGAGAGAGAGAGAGAGAGAGAGAGAGAGAGAGAGAGAGAGAGAGAGAGAGAGAGAAGAGAGAATAGAGAGAGAGAGAGAGGGATAAGAGTACGAGAGAGATCTCTGAAAAGGCATCTTATCTCCGCGAGAGAGATCGGGATAGAGAGACCGCTCTCGCTCTCTCTGACTCTCTCTGAGAGAGAGCTCTCGGCCGCTCTCGCTCTGCTCCCTCCCTCTTCCGCTCAGCTCTCGCAAGAGAGAGGGAGAGATAATAGCGAGCGAAAGGGAGAGTAATGTCATGTATGTATGTAATGTCAATAAAATATTTCATGTTTTGTTTGCTTCATACATTGTCATCGTGTCCTCTCAGTCACTTGTTGGAGACTGGTCGACTACTATTGCATTAATGTATTGAACTTGAAGCTCTCAACCTGTTCCACTACAGCCCCGTCGATGAGAATGGGGGCGTGCTCAGTCCTCTTTTTTTTTCCTGTAGTCCACAATCATCTCCTTTGTCTTGGTCACGTTGAGGGAGAGGTTGTTATCCTGGCACCACATGGCCAGGTCTCTGACCACCTCCCTATAGGCTGTCTCATCGTTGTCGGTGATCAGGCCTACCACTGTTGTGTCGTCGGCAAACTTAATGATGGTGTTGGAGTCGTGCCTGGCCATGCAGTCATGGGTGAACAGAGAGTACAGGAGGGGACTGAGCACGCACCCCTGAGGGGCCCCCATATTGAGGATCAACGTGGCTGATGTGTTGTTACCTACCCTTACCACCTGGGGGCGGCCCGTCAGGAAGTCCAGGATCCAGTTGCAGAGGGAGGTGTTTAGTCCCAGGATCCTTAGCTTAGTGATGAGCTTTGAGGGCACTATGGTGTTGAACGCTGAGCTGTAGTCAATGAATAGCATTCTCACGTAGGTGTTCCTTTTGTCCAGGTGGGAAAGGGCAGTGTGGAGTGCAATAGAGATTGCATCATCTGTGGATCTGTTGGGGCGCTATACAAATTGGAGTGGGTCTAGGGTTTCTGGGATAATGGTGTTGATATGAGCCATGACCAGCCTTTCAAAGCACCTCATGGCTACAGACGTTAGTGCTACAGGTCGATAGTCATTTAGGCAGGTTATCTTAGAGTCCTTGGGCACGGGGACTATGGTGGTCTGCTTGAAACATGTTGGTATTACAGACTCAGTCAGGGACATGTTGAAAATGTCAGTGAAGACACTTGCCAGTTGGTCAGCACATGCTCGGAGTACACGTCCTGGTAATCCGTCTGGCCCTGCGGCCTTGTGAATGTTGACCTACTTAAAAGTCTTACTCACATCGGCTACAGCTCGCGGCTGTGCTTCCCTTTGTAGTCTGTAATCGTTTTCAAGCCCTGCCACATCCGACGAGCGTCAGAGCCGGTGTAGTACGATTCAATCTGTCCTGTATTGACTCTTTGCTTGTTTGATGGTTCGTCGTAGGGCATAGCGGGATTTCTTATAAGCGTCCGGGATAGAGTCACGCTCCTTGAAAGCGGCAGCTCTACCCTTTAGCTCAGTGCGGATGTTGCCTGTAATCCATGGCTTCTGGTTGGGGTATGTACCTACGGTCACTGTGGGGACGACGTCATCGATGCACTTATTGATCAAGCCAGTGACTGATGTGGTGTACTCCTCTGTGCTAGCAAAACAGTCCTGTAGCTTAGCATCTGCGTCATCTGACCACTTTTTTATTAACCGAGTCACTGGTGCTTCCTGCTTTAGTTTTTGCTTATAAGCAGGAATCAGGAGGATAGAGTTATGGTCAGATTTGCCAAATGGAGGGCGAGGTAAAGAGCTTTGTATGCGTCTCTGTGTGTGGAGTAAAGGTGGTCTAGAGTTTTTTTTACCTCTGGTTGCACCTTTAACATGCTGGTAGAAATTAGGTAGAACGGATTTAAGTTTCCCTGCATTAAAGTCTCCGGCCACTAGGAGCGCTGCCTCTGGATGAGCGTTTTCCTGTTTACTTATGGCCTTATACAGCTCATTGAGTGCAATTTTAATGCCAGCATTGGTTTGTGGTGGTAAATAGACAGCTATGAAAAATATAGATGAAAACTCTCTTGGTAAATAGTGTGGTCTACAGCTTATCATTAGATACTCTACCTCAGGCGAGCAAAACCTCGAGACTTCCTTAGTATTTGATTTTGTGCTCCAGCTGTTGTTTACAAATATACACAGACCGCCACCCCTTGTCTTACCGGAGTCAGCCGTTCTATCCTGCCAATGTAGCGTATATCCCGTCAGCTGTATGTTGTCCATGTCGTCGTTCAGCCACGACTCGGTGAAACATAAGATATTACAGTTTTTTATGTCCCGTTGGTAGGATAACCGCAATCGTAGGTCATCTAATTTATTTTCAAATGATTGAACATTGGCTAATAGGATTGATGGAAGAGACAGTTTACTCACTCGCCGTCGGATCCTTACAAGGCACCCCGACCTACGTCCACGATATCTCAGTTTCTTTCTCCTGCGAATGACAGGGATTTGGGCCTTGTCGGGTGTCTGTAGGATATCCTTCGCGTCCGACTCGTTGAAGAAAAAATCTTTGTCCAATACGAGGTGAGTAATCGCTGTCCTGATATCCAGAAGCTCTTTTTGGTTATAAGAGACGATGGCAGAAACATTATGTACAGAATAAATTACAAATAACGCGAAAAAACACACATAATAGTACAATTGGTTAGAGGGCTGTAAAATGGCAGCCATCTTCTCCGGCGCCATCTCATTCCATTCTCAGGAGACAGTGTGAGTTCTCAGGACACAGGATCAGAGCTTGGAACACCATATAGGAACACAGTGAGAAGCTACAGAACACTATGGAAATGTTTGGAACAATGATTAGAATCTCAGAAATCTGACTCTGGTTGGAGGAATGGATATGTTTGTAATGCTGTGCACACAAAAAGCATGGAACTCAGTGAGAGAGAGGTGGGAACACTGACAAAGACCTGAGGACACTGATGAACCTCTTAGAGCCATCAGAATGTCTTTCTTATGAAGGAAATCATTCAAATGCCTGTGGATTTTTTTTAGAATGTCTGTGGAATGCTCTCACAGTGCCTGTGGAATGCTTTTAGAATGTCTGTAGAATGCCCTCACAATGCCTGTGGAATGCTTTTAGAATGTCTGTAGAATGCCCTCACAATGCCTGTGGAATACTTTTAGAATGTCTGTAGAATACCCTCACAATGCCTGTGGAATGCTTTTAGAATGTCTGTAGAATGCCCTCACAATGCCTGTGGAATGCTTTTAGAATGTCTGTAGAATACCCTCACAATGCTTGTGGAATGCTTTTAGAATGTCTGTAGAATACCCTCACAATGCTTGTGGAATGCTTTTAGAATGTCTGTAGAATACCCTCACAATGCCTGTGGAATAATTTTAGAATGTCTGTAGAATACCCTCACAATGACTGTGGAATACTTTTAGAATGTCTGTAGAATACCCTCACAATGCCTGTTGAATACTTTTAGAATGTCTGTAGAATACCCTCACAATGCCTGTGGAATAATTTTAGAATGTCTGTAGAATACCCTCACAATGACTGTGGAATACTTTTAGAATGTCTGTAGAATACCCTCACAATGCCTGTGGAATACTTTTAGAATGTCTGTAGAATGCCCTCACAATGCCTGTGGAATACTTTTAGAATGTCTGTAGAATGCCCTCACAATGACTGTGGAATACTTTTAGAATGTCTGTAGAATGCCCTCACAATGCCTGTGGAATACTTTTAGAATGTCTGTAGAATGCCCTCACAATGCCTGTGGAATGTTCCAGTGACAGACAGTGAGTCCTTCACACAGCTCTCTCAGAGCGTGAAAGCACGGTCGGCCTCTCTCTCTCTCCCTCCTCCTCCTCCCTCCTATTGAGATTTGACAAAAACATTTTTGTCAGGCTGTGTGCGTGGTGTGTGTGTGTGTGTGTGTGAATGTCAGTACACACACACACACACACAGCTCACCTCAGCTCTCTGTTACACGTTTGCCACCCGCGTCAGCTACAGTGATTCCCCCTGAGGCGCTAGCACAGACAGCAGGAATAGCAATATCTATATATCCACTCCATCTCACACACCGCATTTCATATCACTTTTGGGTATGTGTCAGGGGTCATGTGTATGAATTTAACATAACAGCGTTTGATGTATTGCTCCAGATTCCGTGCAAGCTCGTATTTCCTCTGAATAATGTAAATTAATACGTTTAGGATTAAGCCTATATGTAGCAAGCATATACCAACACACAGTGGGATTTGATATACAATAAGTATGGATAACGCTTTACTTGACACCCAGTGTCATAACACATTATGACACGGTCATAACCATGTCATAATATGTCATAACAGCTGACATAACTTGTCATAACATGACATAATATGGTAATAACACTGTCATGACCCATATATTTACACGTGTTGTGATATATATTGCGTTATTTTATGGCTGGTTATGACACCTACGTAAGAGTGTCAAAACCCACAAAACCTACCAGACAAGGCAAAACATTCCATAACACCATAGCCTACGTGTCAACAGTATGTTTATGTTATATATATTTTTTATTGAATATGTTAAATTATCATTGTAATTGGGCACACATTGATGTCAGACATGCACCTACCCAAATGCTCTGTTGCTGATGACTGGGATGAATGCAGGAGCAGACTTCAGGAGCAGGACAACACACCCTCTTTTTGACTGATGACTGATATACAGTGCTATGAAAAAGTATTTGCCCCCTTTCTAATTTTCTCTACTTTTGCATATTTGTGATACTGAATGTTATCAGATCTTCAACCAAAACCTAATATTAGATAAAGGGAACATAAGTGGACAAATAACACAACAATTACATAATTATTTAATTTATTTATTTAGTTATGTCAGCTGCTATGACATATTATGACATGGTTATGACCGTGTTATGACGCTGGTTGTCAAGTAAAGTGTTACCTAATTATGTGTACTGTGATGCCGAGCAACTACCTCAGGAGTATCTCACACACAACAAAGAACACACGCGCGCGCAATCACACATACACACAACCCCCAAGTTTAACCAAGTTTAGGTCTTTAACTGTTGCTATGGATACCATCCAGAGAGAGAGAGAGAGAGAGAGAGAGAGAGAGAGAGAGAGAGAGAGAGAGAGAGAGAGAGAGAGAGAGAGAGAGAGAGAGAGAGAGAGAGAGAGAGAGAGAAAGAAAGTCATAAGTGAGGCTGATATTCAGCTCCAGAGAATTATCGCTTTGTGCACTGTGTGTTTTTCTACAGACTCATGGCTCAGAAACATACGCATTAATCACAGCACACACACACGCACACACTGAAAAGTTTTCACACAGCGTCGAAATGTCATTAAACATTATAACATGAATCATGCTCCCCTCGCTCCTACACTTTGCTGCAGTGGAATGTAGAGGCAGAGGTTAGGGAAATCACTGCATAATGAATCCATTCCATTAACACAGAAATAATATGTCAATTTCAACCTTATGGTTTCTCAGGGGGGTTAGTGAGAGATGGAGGGGAGACAAGGACGTATGTGAAGCTGTGGGGTTTAAACACCAACACAGAGAGCAGCCTGGACACTATAACAGCAACTCCAACTGGAATATGTTCCTGAAGAAACAGGGACAGGTGCGCTCACCCGAGGCAGTCGGTGCTGTTACTGTGTGTATGTATGCAGCCAGGTCGCTCAAGATCAACTGCGAAATTCGACATCCGTCCAGGTAAGCAGGACGTCGGGAGATTACTTCAAAGTCGGCCACTAGAGGCAACGGTGTGCGCTATTGCCATCAAGTAGGCTTGGGGTTTGCTAGGGCGTTGAGGACGGGGATGGTGGATGGGCGTAAGCCGCGAGCTCCAGCTCCGAGGGTCGCGTGTTCAATCTCAGTGACAGGCACTCATTGTTTTAACCCTTAACCCTTAACCTAACCATTCGGAATTAATGCCTAAACTTAATCTTTGAAATGTAATGTTTATGGACAAACTTCGGATTCTGCAGTGAGACTGTGAGAACTTGTTGTGTGTGTGTGTTCCCTATCCACTCACCTGAGGCAGCCGGTGGCGTTGCGAAGCACCTGGGAAGTGTGTGTGTGTTGCTTGCGGTCGTCATGGAGATTGTGGGAGGAGTCCCAGGAGGAGGAGTTGGGGATGATGACGCTATTGGTCAGAACGGCCAACGCATCCTGGATGATTGGCATCTTCAGGGCATCACATGACGACAGGTTCCACAACACACCTGAGGACAGGTCCGCACACACACACACACACACACACACACACACACACACACACACACACACACACACAAACAGTTGGGTTAGAATACAGATACAGTCTATACAGTGTGTTAGAGGAGGAACAATCATCAACAAGCTCAGAAACATCTGATATCTGTCTCCAAGCAACAGTTAACCATACGACACTGCCATTGTTATTCTGGTTAAACCCCCCCCCCTCCCCCGGCTCCTCCACTCCTCCTCTCTCATCTGTGACGGTATATGGGTCTGGCAGTTTAGATTTGAGAGACACTAATTAAGATTGGAACCCAACACAAAGACAGGAGAAAGAGGCAATTTTTATGGCCAATTTAATAAGAAAGCACGGGTCTGTGCACAAACAACGGCCAATTACACTAACACAATCAACAGCGTCTCAACTGATGTTTACTTTGCATCACGACCAAGACTGAATTAACATTAAGCTGGTTTAAAAACAGTTGGAGAACCATCTACAGCGCATTCGGAAAGTATTCCGACCCCTTGACTTTTTCCACATTTTGTTACGTTACAGCTTTATTCTAAAATGGATTGAATTTTTCCTTTTTCTCAAGCTACACACAATACCCCATAATGACAAAGCAAAAACATTTTAATTTTTTTTGCAAATGTATTACAAATAAAAAACGGAACTATTACATTTACATAAATATTCAGACCCTTTACTCAGTACTTTGTTGAAGCACCTTTGGCAGCGATTACAGCATTGAGTCTTCTTGGATATGACGCCACAAGCTTGGCACACCTGTATTTGGGGAGTTTCTCCCATTCTTGGATGGGGAGCGTCTCTGCACAGCTATTTTCAGGTCTCTCCAGAGATGTTCGATCGGGTTCAAGTCCGGGCTCTGGCTGGGCCACTCAAGGACATTCAGAGACTTGTCACGAAGCCACTCCTGTGTTGTCTTGGCTGTGTGCTTAGGGTCGTTGTCCTATTGGAAGGTGAACCTTCACCCCAGTCTCAGGTCCTGAGCACTCTGGAGCAGGTTTTCATCAAGGATCTGTCTGTACTGTGCTCCGTTCATCTTTCCCTCGATCCTGACTAGTCTTCCAGTCCCTGCCTCTGAAAAACATCCCCACAGCATGATGCTGCCACCACCATGCTTCACCATAGGGATGGTGCAAGGTTTCCTCCAGACGTGATGCTTGGCATTCAGGCCAAAGAGTTCAATCTTGGTTTCATCTGACCAGAGAATCTTGTTTCTCATGGTCTGAGAGTCCTTTAAGTGCCTTTTGGCAAACTCCAAGAGGGCTGTCATGTGCCTTTTACTGAGGAGTGGCTTCCGTCTGGCCACTCTACCATAAAGGCCTGATTGGTGGAGTACTGCAGAGATGGTTGTCCTTCTGGAATGTTCTCCCATTTCCACAGAGGAACTCTGATGCTCTGTCAGAGTGACCATCGGGTTCTTGGTCACTTCCCTGACCAAGGCCCTTCTCCCCTGATTGCTCAGTTTGGCCGGACGGCCAGCTCTAGGAAGAGTCTTGGTGGTTCCAAACTACTATCATTTAAGAATGATGGGGGCCACTGTGTTCTTGGGGACTTTCAATGCCGCAGAAATGTTTTGGTACCCTTCCCCAGATCTGTGCCTCGACACAATCCTGTCTCGGAGCTCTACGGGCAATTCCTTCGACCTCATGGTTTGGTTTTGCTTTTACATGCACTGTCAACTGTGGAAACGTATATAGACAGATGTGTGCCTTTCCAAATCATGTCCAGTCAATTGAATTTACAACAGGTGGACTCCAGTCAAGTTGTAGAGACATTTCAAGGATGATCAATGGAAACAAGATGCACCTGAGCTCAATTTCGAGTCTCATAACAAACGGTCTGAATACTTATGTAAATAAGGTGTTTCTGTTTTTTATTCTTCAATACATTTGCAAAAATGTCTATAAACCTGTTTTCGCTTTGTCGTTATGGGTTATTGTGTGTAGATTGATGAGGATTTTTTATTTTTTTTAATAAGGCTGTAACATAACAAAATGTGGAAAAAGTCAAGGGGTCTGAAAACTTTCCGAATGCATCTTCAGGTATCTTCTAAATCTATGGCCAAGTGTACAATAGAATAGAATAACAATGGATTTGGTGGTTAATGTATAGGCATGTATATCAGGCTGTGGGACAGGGCAGAGGGCCAAATGGATCAGCTGTGATGTCATCTATCAGGCTGTGAGACAGGGCAGAGGGCCAAATGGATCAGCTGTGATGTCATCTATCAGGCTGTGAGACAGGGCAGAGGGCTAAATGGATCAGCTGTGATGCAATCTATCAGGCTGTGAGACAGGGTAGAGGGCCAAATAGATCAACTGTGATGTCATCTATTAGGCTGTGAGACATGGCAGGGGACCCAAAAAAAGGTGCTATCTAGAACCAAAACGTTTTTTTTGGGGCTGTCCCCATAGGAGAACCCTTTGAAGAACCCATTTTGGTTCCAGGTAGAACCCTTTCCACTGAGTGTTCTACATGGAAATCAAAAGAATCCTACCTGGAATCAAGAAGTGTTCTACCAAAAAAGGGGACAACCGCAGAACCCCTTTTTTCTAAGTGTATATGATTGATGTACTGCTGACTGCTAACACACTACTCTACACTAACACATGTTTCTATCTCTCTCTTTCTCTCTGTTTCTCTCACCCTCTCTCTGTTTCTCTCTCTCTCTCTCTCTCTCTCTCTCTCTCAATTCAATTTCAATTCAAGGGGATTTATTGGCATGGGAAACATATGTTTACATTGCCAAAGCAAGTGAAATAGATAATAAACAAAAGTGAAATAAACATATATTTTTTTTACAGTAAACATTACACTCACAAAAGTTCCAAAAGAATCAAGACATTTCAAATGTCATATTATTCTGTCTCTTCGCAGCAAAATCTGGTAGAGCTGGGAAGATTGTATCCCCCATATAAATAACATTCTATTGGTAGCAAGAATACGTTTTGAATCTGGCGTCGTTTTGCGTATCAGTTCATAAACACTATGTCATGGAATCGGTACGTCAAAAATCTCTTCCCAACTATTTTGCAATCTATATGGGATGGCTGTCAATCCTTTGGTCCTTAAATGAAACTGGTATACTTTTTTATTTATCACAATTTTCTTTAACCAATTATGTTCTTTAATGCAGGGCAGGCAGACAAGTTCCTTACTTTTTCCCCCTTCCACTTTCCTCTTCCATTTTTGCGGTAATGCTGCAATTATTTGGTTGTAATTTTGGGTAGAGCAGACATTTCCATATGTTTTTGTTAGCTGCATGTGCGACAGCTTGCTTGGGGGACTCTTCTCCAGGTTAATCTCTCTGTAGGTGATGGTTTTCTTATGGAAGGTTTTGGAATCGCTTCCTTTTAGGTGGTTGTAGAATTTAACGGCTCTTTTCTCTCACTCCCTTTCTTTCTCTCTCTCTCGCTCTCGCTCTCTGTCTCCCCCCCCCCCCCCCCTATCTCTCTCTCTCTCTCTCTCTCTCTTTCCTTCTCTCTGTTCCTCTCTCTCTCTCTCTCTCCCACTCTCTCTGTTAATCTCTCTCTATCAATCTATGTCTCTCTCTCTGTTTATCTCTCTCTCTTTCTGTCTCTCTTGGTTTCTCTCCCCCCCCCCCCCCCCCCCCCTCTCTCTCTCTCTCAATTTAATTTTAATTTAATTTAAGGGCTTTACTGGCATGGGAAACATATGTTTACATTGCCAAAGCAAGTGAAGTAGATAATAAACAAAAGTGAAATGAACAATAAAAATTCACAGTAAACATTACAATCACAAAAGTTCCAAAAGAATAAAGACATTTCAAATGTCTCTCTCTCTCACTCTGTTTATCTCTCTCGCTTTATGTATGTCTCTCTCTCTCTCTATCTCTCTCTCTATCCCCCTCTCTCTCTCTCTCTCTCTCTCTCTATGTTTCTCGCTCACTGTTTCTCTCTCTGTTTCTCTGTCTCTTTCTGTCTCCCTCTCTCTCTATCTGTCTCTCTCTCTCTCTCTCACACTCTTGCTCTCTCTCTTTCTGTTTATCTCTCTCTCGCTCGCTCTATGTCTCTCTCTTTCTGTTCATCTCTCTCTCTCGCTCTATGTCTCTCTCTTTCTCTTTCTGTTTCTCTCTCTCTCTCACTCTCTCTCTCTCTCTCTCTCAATTCAATTTCAATTCAATTCAATTTAAGGGCTTTATTGGCATGGGAAACGTGTGTTAACATTGCCAAAGCAAGGGAAGTAGATAGTAAACAAAAGTGAAATAAACAATAAATATTAACAGTAAACATTACACTCAGAAGTTTCAAAAGAATAAAGACATTTCAAATGTCATATTATGTATATATACAGTGTTGTAACAATGTGCAAATAGTTAAAGTACAAATGGGAAAATAAATAAACATAAATATGGGTTGTATTTACAATGGTGTTGGTTCTTCACTGGTTGCCCTTTTCTTGTGGCAACAGGTCACAAATCTTGCAGCTGTGATGGCACACTGTGGTTTTTCACCCAGTAGATAAGGGAGTTTATCAAAATTGGGTTTGTTTTCGAATTCTTTGTGGATCGCTGTAATCTCTCTCTCTCTCTCTCTCTCTCTCTCTCTCTCTCTCTCTCTCTCGCTCTCTCTCTCTCAACGTAAAACACCAAATAATGCATGCAGAGCAGAATTAGGACAATTCACGCTAATTATAAAAATCCAGAAAATAGCAATTAAATTCTACAACCACCTAAAAATAAGTGATTCCCAAACCTTCCATAACAAAGCCATCACCTACAGAGAGATTATCCTGGAAAAGTGTCCCCTCAGCCAGCTGGTCCTGGGGCTCTGTTCACAAACACAAACAGACCCCACAGAGCCCCAGGACAGCAACAAAATTAGACCCAACCAAATCATGAGAAAACAAAAAAATAATTACTTGACACATTGGAAAGAATCAACAAAAAACTGAGCAAACTAGAATGCTATTTGGCTCTAAACAGAGAGTACACAGTGGTAAAATACCTGACCACTGAGACTGACCCAAAATTAAGGAAAGCTTTGTCTATGTACAGACTCAGTGAGCATAGCCAGACCTGGCTCTCAAGAGAAGACAGGCTATGTGCCCACTGCCCACAAAATGAGGTGGAAACTGAGCTGCACTTCCTAACCTCCTGCCAAATGTATGACCATATTAGAGACACATATTTCCCTCAGATTACACAGACCCACAAAGAATTTGAAAACAAATCCAATTTTGATAAACTCCCATATTTATTGGGGGAAATACCACAGTGTGCCATCACAGCTGCAAGATTTGTGACCTGTTGCCACAAGAAAAGGGCAACCAGTGGAGCACAAACACCATAAATACAATCTATATTTATCTGTTTATTTATTTTCCCTTTCATACTTCAAATATTTGCACATTGTTACAACATTGCCAATAATATAACATTTGAAATGTATTTTTGTGAGTTTTATGTTTACTGTTAATTTTGTATTGATTATTTCCCTGTTTTTTCTCGTCTATTTCACTTGCTTTGGCAATGTAAACATATGTTTCCCATGCCAATAAAGCCCATTGAATTGAATTGAATTGAATTGGGAGAGAGGGAGAGAGAGATAAACAGAGAGACAGAGAGACAGAAAGAGAGAGAGAAAGAGAGAGAGAGAAGAGAGAGAGGGGGGAGAGAAAGAGAGCGAGAGAGAGAGAAGGGTCTCTTTCTATCTCTCTCTCTCTATCTCTCCCTCTCTCCTGTCTCCTCCCTCTCTCTCGCTCTCTCCTATCTCTCTTTTTTCTCTCTCTCCTCTCTCCTTTTTTTTTCTCCCCTCTCTCTCTCTCTCCACCATCCGCCACCCTATCCCCCCATCCCCCCTATATCCCCCCCCACAAACCTCCCCCCTATCCACCCCTCCCCCCTCTTACCCACCCCACCCCCCCCCCTCTATTCCCACCCATCCCCCCTCATATCACAACCCCAATCCCCCCCCTATACCACCATCCCCCCTCCTATCCCCCCACAACCCTCCCCCTATATCCCCCCCATTCCCCCCTCTATCACACCCATCCCCCTATATCCCACCATCCCCCTATTCAATTCACACCAAACCCCCCTATATCACACCATCCCCCCTAAAATCACACACCCCTAATCCCCTCCTCAGATCACAACCATCCCCCCTATATCATACACCACTCCCCACACATAATTTTTCTTTGAGCACTCATCCCCTTACAGTCACCATCCATCCCCAATACACATCCCCCCCTATATCACACCATCCCCCCTATATCACACCATCCCCTTTATATCACTCCATCCCCCATATATCACACCATCCACCCATATCATATCACCCCCCACACATCACACCATCCCCCCTATATCACTCCTTCCCCCTATATCACACAATCCCCCATATCACTTCCTTCCCCCTATATCACACCATCCCCACCCTATAGCACACCCAGCCCCCCCTATATCACACCATCCCCCCCTATATCACACCATCCCCCCTATATCACACCATCCCCCCTATATCACACACACCATCCCCCCTATATCACCCATCCCCCCCATATATCACACCATCCCCTATATCACACCATCCCCCCTATATCACACCATCCCCCTATATCACACCATCCCCCCTATATCACACCATCCCCCCTATATCACACCATCCCCCTATATCACACCATCCCTCTATATCACAACAATCCCCAACCATCCCCCATATCATAATCACCCCCCCACATTTACATTTTTTAAATTTTTAGTCATTTAGCAGACACTCTTATCCAGAGCGACTTACAGTTAGCACATCATACCATCCCCATACACCCACACCCTCCCCCCTAATACAACATCCCCCCTATATCACCCATCCCCCTTTATATCACTCCATCCCCCAATATATCCACCATCCACCCATATCATATCACCCCCCACACATCACACCATCCCCCCTATATCACTCCTTCCCCCTATATCACACAATCCCCCCATATCACTCCTTCCCCCTATATCACACCATCCCACCTATAGCACACCATCCCCCCTATATCACACCATCCCCCTATATCACTATCCTTCCCCCTATAATCACACATCCCCCCATATCACTCACCCTTCCCCCTATATCACACAATCCACCATCCCCCCTATATCACACCATCCCCCCTAGATCACACACCACCCTCCCCCCCCCTATATCCACCATCCCCCCTTATCACACCATTCCCCCATATCACTCCATCCCCCATAAATCACACCATCCACCCATATGCATATCACCCCCCACACATCACCCACCCCCCTATATCACTCACTCCTTCCCCTATATCACACAATCCCCCCATAGCACTCCTTCCCCCTATATCACAACAACACAACACACCCCATCCACCTATGCCAACACACCATCCCCCCTATATCACACAGCAATCACAACATCCCCCCTATATCACTGAACTCCTCCCCCTATATCACCACAATCCCCCCATAATCACTCCTTCCCCCTATACACACCATCCCCCCTATATACACCACCATCCCCCCATATACACCATCCCCCTATAATCCACACAGACCACCATCCCCCCTATATCACACACACAATCAATCAAACCCATCCCACCCATATCACATCCATCCCCCCATATACAACCATCCCCCTATTCCACAACATACCCAATACCCCTATATCACAAACCATCCCCCCCGCCTATTTCACACAACGAACTCATCCCCCCATATCACACCACCCCCTATATCACTGCCCTCGCCCCCGTATTCCACCACAATCACACAACACCATTCCCCCATATCATATCACCCCCCCACATCCACCACATCCCCCTATATCACTCCTCACCTTCCCCCTATATCACACAATCCCCCCATATCACTCCTTCCCCCTATATCACACCATCCCCAATGTATGCACACCACCCCCCTCTATCACACACATCCCACCTATATCACTCCTTCCTCCCCCCCTAGATCACAACACACCATCCCCCCTATATCACACCATCCCCCTATATCACAACCCATCCCCCTAATATCACACCATCTCCCCCCATATCACTCCCCCCCCATATACACCACCCCCCCTATGTCACAGTATCCCCCCCTATCTCAACCACCCATCCCCGCCTATATCACACCATGTCCCCGATATCACACCATCCCCCCCATATCACACCATCCCCCCCATATCACATCACAAACCATCCCCCGCTATCACACCATCCCCCCCATATCACAATATCCCCCCCATATCACACCCATCCCCCCTATACTCACACCATCCCCCTATATCACACACCACCCCCCATATCACTCCATCCCCCATATATCACACCATCCCCCCATATCATATCACCACCTCACACCACCCCCACATCACACATCCCCCCCCTATATCACAAACATCCATCACCCCCTCTATCACAACCATCCCCCCCTATATCAACAACACACCCACACACACCCCCCCCTTCACTCACTCCATCCCCCATAAGCACACACACAACCATCCCCCCATATCATATCCCCCCCCACATCACCACCCATCCCCACTATAAGCACTCCTTTCCCCCTATATTCACTCCATCCCCCTATCTCACACCATCCCCCCCCCATATCATATCACCCCCCCACATCACCACCATCCCCCCATTATCACTCCTTCCCCCTATATCAACCATCCCCCACTGTATCACAACTCATCCCCCCCCTATATCACACACAACCATCCCCCCTATAATCCTCTTCCCCCCTATATCACACCATCCCCCCAATATCACTCCTTCCCATATCATATCAACCCCCCCCCACATCACACACCATCCACCCCTATAGCACAACCATCCCCCATATATCACACCACCCCCCCATATCACACATTTCCCACCTATATCACACCATCCCCCCCCTATATCCCACATCCCCCATATCATCACACACCTTTCCCACCTATATCACAAACACCATCTGCCCTATATCACACACACCATCCCCCCCCCCATTCACAACCTTGCCCACCTATATCACACCACAACAATCACCCATCCCCCATTCACAACACCTTTCCCACTATATCACAACATCTGCCCTATATCACACCATCCCCCCATATCACACCTTCCCCACCTATATCCACACCATCCCCCTATATCACACCATCCCCCCATATCACACCTTTCCCACCTATATCACACCATCCCCCCTATATCACACCATCCCCCCTATCACAGAAAACATCACACAACACACAACTTTCCCACCTATTCACAACAAGGCCATCTGCCCTAGTAAATCACACCATCCCCATATCACACACACCTTTCCCACCTATATCACACCATCTGCCCTATATCATACCATCCCCCTATATCACACCATCCCCCCTATATCACACCATCCCCCCTATATCACACCTTTTCCCCACCTATATCACACCACACCATCCCCCCTATATCCACACACAGATCACATCACACCATCCACCCTATACCACACCATCCCCCCATATCACTCCACCCCACATAGACAACCATCCCCCTATGTCACAGCCATCCCCCCTATAGCACCACCATCCCCCCTATATCACCACCTTTCCCACCTATACACACATCCCCCTAGTCTCACACCATCCCCCTATATCACAACCATCCCCCCTAATAATCACCACCCTCCCCTATATCACAATCCACACACACCATCCCCCATATCCCACCTTTCCCATCTATAATCAACACCATCCCCCCCTATTCACAGGACCATCTCCCCCCTATATTCCCAACCACACACCTCCCTCTATATCACACACACCATCCCCTCCCCCCTATAGAAACACCACCCCCCCCAATCACTCCACCCCCTAATACACCCATCCCCCTCATTGTTCACAGTATCCCCCCTATATCCACCATCCCCCATAATCCTCCACCCCACTATACACCATCCCCCCATATCACACCACCATCCCTATATCACACCATCCCCCTATCCCCCTATATCACAATCACAACACACCATCCCCCCCTATATCCACCATCCCCCACATCCTCACCCCCCATATACAACCACCCCCTATGTCAACAGTTCCCCCCCTATTCACAATAATCCCACCATCCCTCCTATATCACACCACCCCCCATATCAACGACACATCCCCCCTATATCACACACCCCCCTATACAACAATCCCCCCCTATACACAATCACAACACCATCCATCCCCCTATAATCACAACACCCCCCTAATATCACAAAAATCCCACATCCCCCTATATCCAAATCACACACCATCCCCCTATATCACACCATCCTCCCCCTATATCACAACCATCCCCCCATATCACTCCACCCCCCATATACAACCACCCCCCTATTCCAGTATCCCCCCCTATATCCAATTCACACACACAAGCCCCCCTATATCACACCATCCCCCTTTATCACACTACCCCCCCATATACACAATCCCCCTATATCACCACACCATATCCCCCCATATCACACAAACCCTCTCCCCCCATATCACAAACCATCCCCCCCCATATCACACCATCCCCCATATCACACCATCTCCCCCCCTATATCAACCCCATCCCCCATATCACACCACACATCCCCCCCCTATTCCACCACCCCCCAATATCACTTCCATCCCCCATATATCACAACCATCCCCCCATATCATATCAACCCCCCCCACACACACATCCCCCCTATATCACACCCATTCCCCGATATCACACCATCCCCCTATATCACACCCAAAATTTCCCCACATATCACACACCGCCATCCCCCCTATATCACCCATCCCCCCACATATCACAATCACACCCACCCCTTATATACACCATCCCCCCATATCACTCCACCCCCCCCCCCCCCATATACACCCCTCCCTTGTCACAGTATCTCCCCCCTATATCAATACCCCCTCCCCCTCTATCTCACCTCAACCCCCCCCTCTCACACCAACTCCCCCTCCCCTATATCACCACCATCCCCCCATATCACACCATCCCCTATATCCCCATCCCCCCTATATCACATCCCAACCCTCCCCCCTATATCACAAACATCCCCCTATATCACACCCATCCCTCTTATATCACACCATTCCCCCCTATCTCACCCCCATCCCCCCATATCACCCATCCCCCCATATCACACCATTCCCCAATATCACACCATCCCCACATATCCACCCACACCCCTTATATAACACCCTCCCCCCATATCAATCCACCCCCCCCCCCATATACAACCATCCCCCTAATGTCACAGTATCCACCCTATATCATACCACCCCCTCTATTCACATCACCCCCAATCACATCACCCCCCCATCTCACACCACCCCCCTATTCACACCATCCCCATCCCATATCACCATCCCCAGATCACAAACCATCCCCCCTATATCACACACCCATCCCCCCTATATCCCCATCTCCCTCTATATCACATCAATCCCCCCTATATCACAACAAACAACCTCCCCCCCTATATCACCCCCCCATATCACCCCTCCTCCCCCTATCAAACCCCCCCCCTCCCCCCCAGATCCCACCATCCCCCACTATATCACACACCAGCGAAATTAAGTGAAACATTTAACAATTGTGGCCCCATACAAATATGTTATATCTTGAAAACAAAACTAATGCTACTCTTCCTTATTTTAAGAGTGTGTGTGTTCTCCTTCTCATAAACTGTACCCAAACTTCAACAGTACTTTCTCACTCTCTTCATCAGCCTCTCTCTCAGTCTGATTGCAATCATGGCCTGGCTCTATGTACCAGTGTCTGACCAGGCCAAATAGACATACTCTTAATATTAACACGTGACATAGAGAGAGATAGAGAGAGAGAGAGAGAGAGAGAGAGAGCGGAAGAGAGAGCGAGCGAGAGAGAGAGAGAGAGAGAGAGAGGAGAGAGAGAGAGGAGAATGGTAGACTCTTTATTGATTTAAACTAGAGCAAGGTCACCCCGTCCATCACTGTGACTTTGGCCACATACACACACAAACACACACATACACACCCATACACACACACACTCCTGTCCAGATCTGCAACGCATCACTAGGCACAAGGTTTCCATGGGGACCCAATCATGTCACCACTAGCCAGTGCTAAAGTGTGTGTGTGTGTGTGTGTGTGCCTCCCTACAGACAAGGACTAGGACTTTAAGAGTTGTAGGAGATAATTGCATGACTTCATAAATAAATGATTTCACAAATACTTAGAGATGATGGTCTGAAGTGTTTATGTTTTATTAAACATAATCTCTCTGTCTGCTCATATTCAACAGGGTTTCCTGTAGGCCTGTGTATTAGATATACAGTTGGGCCAGGGATGAGACTGGACAGTATAATGTCAGGAAGCTGGGGTGTTGCCTATTGCACACCAGTGTTGTTTAAATCCTCTGTGTGTGGAGCTGCTATCACCAGCCTATACTCAGACATTAAATGAAAGCAGTAAATTCACCCTGAGTCACAGACACAGACCATGCATGACACTGATTCAGTTAGCAAGGAGGAGGAGAGGGAGAGAGATAGAGAAAGAGGGATTGCAAGAGATAGGGATGTAGGAGAGCTATATGGATGAGAGAGAGGGTAGCGAGAGAGACTCTCTCTATCTCCTCTCTATCTCTCTCGCTCGCGCTCTGCTCTCGCTCTCTCTCTTCTCTCTCGAGAAAAAAGAGAGAAAATGGTCTTATTCTTTTTGAAACCTTTGTGAGTGGCAATGTTTTACTGTAAAAAATTATTTGAATCATATTTTGTTGATATTGTTTTGTGTCTTCTCACTTTTGTTTGTTTATTTCACTTGCTTTGGCCATGTAAACACGTTTCCCATACCAATAAAGCCCCTTTAAATTGAATTGAATGTAAAATTGAGAGACAGAGAGAGAGAGAGAGAGATAGAGCGAGATAGCGAGAGAGTAGAGAGCGAGAATAGAGAGCGAGAGAGAGACCACTAATACGAATCAAATAATAGAAAGAAAAAACAAGAAGAAAGAAACAAAGAAACGAAAGAACTCCCTCCCTAATAAAGCCCTCAAGAAAGAACTAAGAATAAATCCATAATAAAGAACCGAAGAAAGAAAGAAAGAGAGAGAGTTTTTTTAGTTAAAAAAATACCTTTATTGGGTTTGGGAACCCACAACACAATAAACACTCAAACAAACAAAAACATGGTTAAACATCAATTAAAAACACAACACCAAATCTTCCTCCACAGTAACTAAACACAACAGCCTCTGAATACCCCATATACTCATAAACAGCCCAAAGTTATTAACCATTTTGTAATAGGCAAACTCAACCCTCCGTCTCGCTGCCAACATCCCCTCCAGCATGCCCACCACATCCACAGACTCCTGTCCCCGAATACTGTTCTTTCGTATCTTCTGGGCCGTATACAGCGTTCCTCACGCAGTTCGCTGAATTCCTGTCGGACCTTGTAGTCATGGCAGATAATATTACAAATTTTGGTGACTTTAATATTCACATGGAAAGGTCCACATACCCACTCCAAAAGGCTTTCGGAGCCATCATCGACTCAGTGGGTTTTGTCCAACATGTCTCCAGACCTACATATTGCCACAGTCATACCCTGGATCTAGTTCTGTCCCGTGGATTAAATATTGTGGATCTAAATGTTTTTCCTCATAATCCTGGACTATCGGACCACCATTTTATTACATTTGCAATCGCAAGAAATAATCTGCTCAGACCCCAACCAAGGATCATCAAAAGCTGCGCTATAAATTCTCGGACAACCCAAAGATTCCTAGATGCCCTTCCAGACTCCCTCCACCTACCCAAGGATGTCGGAGTACAGAAATCGATTAAAAACCTAACTGAGGATCTTAATTTAACCTTGCATAATACCCTAGAAAACCAAATGGCGCTCCACCAAACTGGAAATCTTCCAACTACCTTGGTAAGACAGTCCGTGCAATATCAAAGAGCCCTCACTGCTGCATGATCATCCTATTTTTCGAACCTAATTGAGGAGAATAAGAACAATCCAACATTTCTATTTGATACTGTCGCAAAGCTAACTAAAAAGCAGCATTCAACAAGAGAGGATAGCTTTCACTTCAGCAGTGATAAATACATGAACTTCTTCGATGAAAAGATCATGATTATTAGAAAGCAAATTATCGACTCCACTTTGAATCTGCGTATTTCTCCAAAGCTCAGTTGTCCTGAGTCTGCACAGAACTGCCAAGAACTAGTATCAATGGAGACACTCAAATATTTTTATCCTGTATCTCATGAAAATAGTCATGGCCTCTAAATTGTCAAGCTGCATACTGGATCCTATTCCAACTAAACTACTGAAAGAGCTACATCCTGTGCTTGGCCCTCCTATGTTGAACATAATAGGGATGTAGCTCAGTTGGTAGAGCATGGCGTTTGCAACGCCAGGGTTGTGGATTTGTTTCCCACGGGGGGCCAGTATTAAAAAAGAAAATGTATGCACTCACTAACTGTAAGTCGCTCTGGATAAGAGCGTCTGCTAAATGACTAAAAATGTAAAATGTAAATAATAAATGGCTCCTTATCCACCGGATGTGTACCAAATGTACTAAAAGTGGCAGAAATAAAGCCTCTCTTGAAAAAGCCAAACCTTGACCCGGAAAATGTAAAAAACGAATCGGTCTATATCGAATTTCCCATTCCTCTCAGATTTATTTTGAAAAAGGTGTTATGCAGCAACTCACTGCCTTCCTGAAGACAAATAATGTATACGAAATGCATCAGTCTGGTTTTAGACCGCATCATAGCACTGAGACTGCACTCGTGAAGGTGGTAAATTACCTTTTAATGGCGTCAGACCAAGGCTCTGCATCTGTCCTTGTGCTCCTAGAACTTAGTGCTGCTTTTGACACCATCAATCACCACATTCTTTTGGAGAGATTAGAAACCCTAATTGGTCTACACAGACAAGTTCTTGCCTGGTTTAGATCTTATATGTCGGAAAGATATCAGTTCGTATCTGTGGATGGTTTGTCCTCTGACAAATCAATTGTAAGTTTTGGCGTTCCTCAAGGTTCCGTTTTAGGACCACTATTGTTTTCACTACAGTTGAAGTCAGAAGTGTACATACACTTAGGTAGGAGTCATTAAAACTCATTTTTCAACCACTCTACACATTTCTTGTCAACAAACAATAGTTTTGGCAAGTCGGTTAGGACATCTACTTTGCGCATGACACAAATCATTTTTCCAACAATTGTTCATAGACAGATTATTTCAATAATAATTTACTGTATCAAAATTCCAGTGGGTCAGAAGTTTACATACACTAAGTTGACTGTGCCTTTAAACAGCTTGGAAAATTCCAGAAAATGATGTCATGTCTTTAGAAGCTTTTTGTAGACCTCCACAAGTCTGGTTCATCATTGGGAGCAATTTCCAAACGCCCGAAAGTACCACGTTCATCTGTAGAAACAATAGTACGCAAGTATAAACACCATGGGACCACGCAGCCGTCATACCGCTCAGGAAGGAGACGCGTTCTGTCTCCTAGAAATGAACGTACTTTGGTGCGAAAAGTACAAATCAATCTCAGAACAACAGCAAAGGACCTTGTGAAGATGCTGGAGGAAACAGGTACAAAATTATCTATATCCACAGTAAAACAAGTCCTATATCGACATAACCTGAAAGGCCGCTCAGCAAGGAAGAAGTCACTGCTCCAAAATCAGTCAGGAAGTTAAAGCTTGGTCGCAAATGGGTCTTCCAAATGGACAATGACCCCAAGCATACTTCCAAAGTTGTGGCAAAATGGCTTAAGGACAACAAAGTCAAGGTATTGGAGTGGCCATCACAAAGCCCTGACCTCAATCCTATAGAAAATGTGTGGGCAGAACTGAAAAAGCGTGTGCGAGCAAGGAGGCCTACAAACCTGACTCAGTTACACCAGCTCTGTCAGGAGGAATGGGCCAAAACCCACCCAACTTATTGTGGGAAGCTTGTGGAAGGCTACCCGAAATGTTTTACCGAAGTTAAACAACTTAAAGGCAATGCTACCAAATACTAAATGAGTGTATGTAAACTTCTGACCCACTGGGAATGTGATTAAATAAATAAAAGCTGAAAAAAATAATTCTCTCTACAATTATTCTGACATTTCACATTCTTAAAATAAAGTGGTGGTCCTAACTGACCTAAGACAGGGAATTTTTACTAGGATTGAATGTCAGGAATTGTGAAAAACTGAGTTTAAATGTTTTCAGCTAAGGTGTATGTAAACTTCCGGCTTCAACTGTATATGTTCTACCTCTTGGTGATGTCATTCGGAAACACAATGTCAACTTTCACCGCTATGCGGATGACACACAGCTGTACATTTCGATGAAACATGGCGAAGCCCCAAAACTGCCTACGCTGGAAGCCTGTGTTTCAGACATAAGGAAGTGGATGGCAGCAATTTCTTTACTTTTAAACTCGACAAAACAGAGATGCTAGTTCTAGGTCCCATGAAACAAAGAGATCTGCTGTTGGATCTGACAATTCATCTTGATGGTTGTACAGTCGTCTCAAATAAAACTGTGAAGGCCTCTGCGTTACTCTGGACCCCGATCTCTCTTTTTTCCATCTTCGTAACGTTGCAGAAATCAGAAACGTTCTGTCCAAAACTGATGCAGGAAAGCTAATCCATGCTTTTGTCACTTCTAGATTAGACTACTGCAATGCTCTACTCTCCGGCTACCCGGATAAATCACTAAATAAACTTCAGTTAGTGCTAGCCATTAGACCCATACCATTTTATCATATTACTCCAGTGCTAGCCTCTCTACATTTGCTTCCTGTTAAGCCTAGGCCTGATTTCAAGGTTTTACTGCTAACCTACAAAGCATTACATGGGCTTGCTCTTGTTGTACCTATCTCTCCGATTTGGTCCTGCCGTTCATACCTACATGTACGCTACGGTCACAAGACGCAGGCCTCCTTATTGTCCCTAGAATTTCTAACAGCTGGAGGCATGGCTTTCTCCTATACAGCTACATTTTTATGGAATGGTCTGCCTATCCTTGTGAGAGACGCAGACTCGGTCTCGACCTTTAAGTCTTTACTGAAGACTCATCTCTTCAGTAGGTCCTATGATAGAGTGTAGTCTGGCCCAGGGGTGCGAAGGTGAACGGCAAGGCACTGGAGCGACGAACTGCCCTTGCTGTCTCTGCCTGGCCGGCTCCCCTCTCTCCACTGGGATTCTCTGCCTCTGACCCTATTACGGGGCTGAGTCACTGGCTTTCTAGTGCTCTTCCATGCCGTCCCTAGGAGGGGTGTGTCACTTGAGTGGGTTGAGTCACAGACGTGATCTTCCTGTCTGGTTTTGCGACCCCTCAGGCTCGAGCGGTGGAGGAGATCCTTGTGGGCTATACTCAGCCTTGTCTCAGGGTAGTAAGTTGGTGGTCTGTTGATATCCATCTAGTGGTGTGGGGGCTGTTCTTTGGCAAAGTGGGTGGGGTTATATCCTGCCTTGTTGGCCCTGTCCGGGGGTCTCGTCGGTCGGGGCCACAGTGTCCCCCGACCCACCCCTGTCTCAGTCTCCAGTATCTATGATGCAATAGTCTATGTGCCGGGGGGCTAGGGTCAGTCTGTTATATCTGGTGTAATTCTCCTGTCTTATCTGGTGTTCTGTGTGAATTTAAGTATGCTCCCTCTAATTCTCTCTCTCTCCCTCTCTCCCTCCCCTACCGGAGGACCTGAGCCCTAGGATCATGCCTCAGGACTACCTGGCCTGATGACTCCTGGCTGTCCCCAGTCTACCTGGTCGTGCTGCTGCTCCAGTTTCAACTGTTCTGCCTGCGGCTAGGGAACCCTGACCTGTTCAGCGGACGTGCTACCTTGTCCCGGACCTGCTGTTTTCGACTCTCTCTCTCTACCGCACCTGCTGTCTCGACCTCTAAATGCTCGGCTATCAAAAGCGAACTGACATTTACTCCTGAGGTACTGACCTGTTGCACCCTCTACAACCACTGTGATAATTTGTTGACCCTGCTGGTCATCTATGAACGTTTGAACATCTTGAAGAACAGTCTGGCCTTAATGGCCATGTACTCTTATAATCTCCACCAGGCACAGCCAGAAGAGGACTGGCCACCCCTCAGAGCCTGGTTCCTCTCTACCCAGTACAGCCAGAAGAGGACTGGCCACCCCTCAGAGCCTGGTTCCTCTCTACCCAGTACAGCCAGAAGGACTGGCCACCCCTCAGGCCACCCCTCAGAGCCTGGTTCCTCTCTACCCAGTACAGCCAGAAGAGGACTGGCCACCCCTCAGAGCCTGGTTCCTCTCTACCCAGTACAGCCAGAAGAGGACTGGCCACCCCTCAGAGCCTGGTTCCTCTCTACCCAGTACAGCCAGAAGGGGACTGGCCACCCCTCAGAGCCTGGTTCCTCTCTACCCAGTACAGCCAGAAGAGGACTGGCCACCCCTCAGAGCCTGGTTCCTCTCTACCCAGTACAGCCAGAAGGGGACTGGCCACCCCTCAGAGCCTGGTTCCTCTCTACCCAGTACAGCCAGAAGAGGACTGGCCACCCCTCAGAGCCTGGTTCCTCTCTACCCAGTACAGCCAGAAGAGGACTGGCCACCCCTCAGAGCCTGGTTCCTCTGGTCTACCCAGTACAGCCAGAAGGGGACTGGCCACCCCTCAGAGCCTGGTTCCTCTGGTCTACCCAGTACAGCCAGAAGAGGACTGGCCACCCCTCAGAGCCTGGTTCCTCTCTAGGTTTCTTCCAAGGTTCCTGCCTTTCTAGGGAGTTTATCCTAGCCACCGTTCTTCTACATCTGCATTGCTGCTGTTTGGGGTTTTAGGCTGGGTTTCTGTATAGCACTTTGTGACATCAGCTGATGTAAAAAGGGCTTTATAAATCAATTTGATTGATTGATTAATTGACAGGATACAGGAAGAGAACCCTCATGAAAAGATTCACACACCACTTCATAAAAATCCCCCCCAATAGACCTTATAGAAATCAGATCGTAAACCATCAATACCAGGGGCTCGGCCTGATGAGAGCTGCATAACTGCTGTGGACATGTCAAGGGTTCCTGCTACAGGTGGAGCTCTACCTCGCCACCGTACACCCGGCGCCCTCGGGACACGAGAGCGTCTCCGCCCTCATCTCCTGTCTCACCGGCAAGGCGTTGGAGTGGGCCAACGCCGAATGGAGGAGAATGGACGCCGCTACCATCACTTATGCGGAGTTCTCCCGCCGCTTCCGGGCCGTGTTCGACCATCCACCAGAAGGGAAGGCGGCGGGGGAGCGTCTGTTCTTCCTCCGACAGGGGATGAGGAGTGCAAAGAGAGTTGGCGTGCAGGGATACCATGTTGACGTTTGACCAACTAGTCGACATGGCCATTCGGTTGGACACCCTGCTCGCCACCCGTGGACGTCCCGGATGGGGGTCGCCCATTTCACCCTCCAGCACCTCCGAGCCGAGCCCTATGGAGCTCGGAGGTGCTGGCGCTAGAGAAAGGAGGAGTAGGAACCCGAGGGGGGCCGTCCCCTGCACCAACTGTGGCCGTGGAGGGCACACCACGGCTAGGTGTTGGGGAAGGTCCCCCGGTGGAGGTGAAGGCAGGCCACGCATTGGGGAGTCCTCCCAGGTGAGTAGGCGCCCTACTTACCCAGAGCTTTCTGTCGTTCACATAACCTTGCCTGTTTGTTTTCCACAGGTAGCACCTCGTTCCCAGCATAAGGCGCTAGTCGATTCAGGCGCAGCTGGGAACTTTGTAGATCGCCAGTTCTGTGTAGAATTAGGGATTCCTCTCCTTCCCGTTGATAAGCCTTTCCCTGTACATGCCCTAGATAGCCGTCCGTTAGGATCTGGGTTGATTAGGGAGGTCACAGCGCCCCTTAAGATGGAGGCGCAGGGGGGTCATGAGGAGACGATTCAGCTCTATCTGATTGACTCTCCTGCGTATCCGGTGGTGCTGGGGCTTCCCTGGTTGATCACCCATGACCCTACTATTTCGTGGCGAGAGAAAGCTCTTAAAGGGTGGTCTGCTCAGTGTGAGGGGCTGTGTCTGGGTGTTTCCATAGGGGCGACCTCGGTGGAAAGTCCGAATCTAATGCCTGCACTGCACATTGCCCCCGAGTATGAGGATTTGACACTGGTGTTTAGTAAGACTAGGGCGGCGCAGCTGCCGCCTCATAGACGGGGGGATTGTGCGATAGATCTCCAGTTAGGAGCAGCCCTCCCGCGGAGCCATGTGTATCCCTTGTCTCAAGAGGAGAGGAAGGCGATGGAAACTTACATCGCCGAGTCTCTGAGACAGGGATACATACGGGCCTCCACTTCACCCGCTTCCTCAAGCTTCTTTTTTGTGAAGAAAAAGGATGGAGGTCTGCGCCCGTGTATTGATTACCGCGGTCTCAATCAGATTACGGTGAAGTACAGCTATCCACTTCCTCTGATTGCGACTATGACGGAATCATTACACGGTGCTCAGTTCTTCACAAAATTGGATCTCAGGAGCGCATATAACTTGGTGCGCATTAGAGAGGGCGATGAATGGAAGACAGCGTTTAGCACGACCTCCGGTCATTACGAGTATCTCGTCATGCCATATGGGTTAATGAATGCTCCCTCAGTCTTCCAATCCTTTGTCGATGAGATTTTCTGGGACATGCAGGGGCAGGGAGTAGTCGTGTACATCGACGATATTCTGGTGTACAGTTCTACCCGAGCAGAGCATGTAGCCCTGGTGCGCCGAGTGTTGAGGAGGCTGTTGGAGCATGACCTATATGTCAAGGCAGAGAAATGTCTGTTCTTTCAGAAGTCGGTCTCCTTTTTGGGTTATCAGTTGTCTGCGTCAGGGGTGAAGATGGAGGTTGACCGGGTGTCAGCTGTGCGTAATTGGCAAACCCCAACCACTGTGAAAGAGGTGCAACAGTTCTTGGGTTTTGCGAATTACTACCGGAGGTTTATCCGGGGTTTTGGACAGGTGGCAGCTCCCATAACGTCTCTGTTGAAGGGGGGTCCGGTGCGCTTGCGGTGGTCAGCTGAGGCGGACAGGGCTTTTGGGAGACTGAAGGACCTGTTTACCTCGGCGCCGGTGTTGGCGCATCCGGATCCCGCTTTACCATTCCAGGTAGAGGTAGACGCGTCCGAGGCCGGTATTGGGGCCGTTCTCTCACAACGGTCTGGCACACCACCTAAACTCCGCCCCTGTGCTTTTTATTCTAAGAAACTCAGTCCGGCGGAGCGGAATTATGACGTAGGGGACAGGGAGCTGTTAGCCGTGGTACAGGCCCTAAAGGTGTGGAGGCATTGGCTTGAGGGGGCTCAACACCCTTTCCTCATTTTGACTGACCACCGTAACCTGGAATACATCCGGGCAGCTAGGAGACTGAATCCTCGCCAGGCCCGCTGGACTATGTTTCTAGCCCGGTTTGTGTTTAAAATCACTTACATCCCTGGGTCCCAGAACGGGAAGGCAGATGCCCTGTCTCGGCGGTATGACACGGAGGAGAGGTCCGTTGAGCCCACTCCCATACTACCAAAGTCTTGTCTGGTGGCACCGGTGGTATGGGAGGTCGATGCAGAGATCGAGCGGGCGTTACGCACCGACCCAAGTCCTCCACAGTGTCCAGTGGGTCGGACGTACGTTCCGCTCGAGGTACGCGATCGCCTCATTTATTGGGCTCATACGTCCCCCTCCTCTGGACATCCAGGTATCGGCCGGACAGTTCACTGCCTTAGCACTAAGTACTGGTGGCCAACGTTAGCCAGGGATGTGAGGGTTTATGTCTCCTCCTGTTCGGTGTGTGCCCAGTGTAAGGCGCCCAGACATTTGCCCAGGGGTAAGCTACAACCCCTGCCCGTTCCACAACGACCCTGGTCCCACCTCTCGGTGGATTTTGTTACAGACCTTCCCCCCTCACAGGGGAATACTACCATCCTGGTCGTTGTGGATCGGTTCTCGAAGGCCTGTCGTCTCCTTCCCATGCCGGGTCTCCCTACTGCCCTACAGACCGCTGAGGCTCTGTTTACCCATGTCTTCCGGCATTATGGGGTACCCGAGGATATAGTGTCTGATCGAGGCCCCCAGTTCACCTCCAGAGTGTGGAGAGCGTTTATGGAACGGTTGGGGGTTTCGGTGAGCCTTACCTCGGGTTACCACCCGGAGAGTAATGGGCAGGTTGAACGTGTCAACCAGGATGTGGGTAGGTTTCTGAGGTCTTATTGCCAGGGCCGGCCGGAGGAGTGGGCGAGATACGTTCCGTGGGCCGAGATGGCACAGAACTCTCTCCGCCACTCCTCCACCCAACTAACCCCTTTCCAGTGTGTGTTAGGGTACCAGCCGGTTCTGGCACCTTGGCACGAGAGCCAGATCGAGGCCCCTGCGGTGGATGAGTGGGTGCGGCGCTCGGAGGAGACATGGAACGCTGCCCACGTTCATCTGCAGCGGGCCATCCGTCGGCATAAGACGAGCGCCGATCTCCACCGCAGTGAGGGGCCTGTGTACGCACCTGGAGATCGAGTCTGGCTCTCGACCAGAAACCTGCCCCTCCGCCTGCCCTGCCGGAAGCTGGGTCGGCGGTTTGTGGGGCCATTCAAAGTCCTGAGGAGGTTGAACGAGGTGTGTTACAGGTTAGAACTGCCTATTGATTACAGGAATATTAACCCCTCGTTCCATGTGTCTCTCCTCAGGCCGGTGGTAGCTGGTCCACTCCAGGACTATGAGATAGAAGAGACTCCTCCGCCCCCGTTGGACATCGAGGGGGCTCCGGCGTACACTGTGAGGTCCATCCTTGATTCGAGACGCCGGATGGGGGGTCTCCAATATCTCGTGGAGTGGGAGGGGTACGGCCCGGAGGAGCGGTGCTGGGTGCCGAGGAGGGACATATTAGACCTGTCCCTGCTGACCGAGTTCCATCGGGGTCATCCTACGCGCCCTGCTCCGCGTCGTCCTGGTCGTCCCCGAGGCCGGGATCGGCGCACGGCTGGAGCCGCGCGTCAAGGGGGGGGGTACTGTCACGGTTTCGGCCGAGGCTGCTCCTCTTCCTTGTTCGGGCAGGCTTCGGCGGTCGTCGTCCCCGGAGTACTAGCTGCCACCGTTCGATGTTTCATGTTTGTTTGGTTTTGTCTGTTTGTACACCTGTCCCTTGTTAGTGTTTGATTTGGTTGCCTATTTAGTTTTCGTGTGTGGGGGCAGGTGTTATGTGGTATTGTTTATTTGTCAAGCTGTTGCTCTTTGGTATTTACTCTCTGGATTGTTGTTTTCCGAGAGTCCGCACTGTGTGCGCTATCGTCATTTTTACGCACTGTGTGTGTTGTGCGTACTTTGTATTTTGCCTCCCGGTTGGGTTGGCTGTTCGCCTGTTTGGTGCTGTATTTTTGTTACTAAAGTCTGTTGACGAACGCCCGTGTTTCCTGCGCTTGATTCCTCACCGCATCTACACTCAGCTACTGACAGGACAGCTCCTGCAGAGTAATGTCTGAGTCCAAAGCAGCTCTCTGCTCAGGGCCCAATTGAGGAAGTCCATTTAACAATTGTTCAGCACACAGAGGATCACAATCCTCCCCGCAGAGTAGAAATCCACGGCATGTTGGCGCATCTCATCGTCATCCGTGGTCACCTTCCCATCAGGGAGACGAAGGCAGACCATCTGTTTGCGTTGCAATGTCGACTGCCCTAGGTAAAAAAAATATCCATATCCTTGAGGGTAGCAAAACGAGACCGAATGTAGGCACACTTCTTTCATGTAAAAACAACCTCAGAACCAACATGTGTCTGTGAACAGGGGTTGTGAGAGAGCTTTCCATTTTGTGCAGATGAGGGATATACATTTTAAAATAAAGTATACATCTAATTAATGTTTTTATTGTCCTATCATGATGGAACGGTCCCCAACCCTATACCCTAGACACCCACCTGAGCGACCCAAACACCAAAGAGAAGTCCCCATCTGTTTTATGGCCCTGCTGTAAGTTGCCTATATACAGCCAAAACAGAAAGATAAATGCGGTCAGAGACCTACTAGAGCAGTACCGCCCCCTAAAGATTCTGAGCCTGCCTGGCAGGGTTGGTCCTACAAAGCCAGAGCCCCCTGATGGGAGAGCATATTATGCAAGGAAATTCTCAAAGCTGCTAATGAGAACCTTGACGACCTTGTACCTAGTCGGTGGGGATTCCGGTGGGGTATGAAAAAAAAGAAATGAAAAAAACATGTATGCACTCACTAACTGTAAGTCGCTCTGGATAAGAGTGTCTGCTAAATTACTAAAATGTAATGTAAATGGGTACCCCCACCCAGGTAGTGGCAGTGCTGGCAACACTGGCTGCAGTAACCCATGGGGAGTGGGTCACACTCGGACAATCAGAGAGGGGGCATATTATTGTGGCCCTGGTGGCACAAAATAATAAAAGGTCTGACTGCACAGAGATGCTTGGGGATATGGTCACAACTGGGGAACAGTATGTGTGTGTTTCAGGGGAAGGGGTGGATCTGATCTTTTTGCTCAATCTTGCAGCATGCTTTCTCTCGAAGGATGGGTCCTGGCCTATCGGGGGGCCTAGGGATCCGGGGGGACGGGGGTGGTCTGCCGGTCACTGGGATGACAACCCAACTTGGGATGGGGAGGGGTTTTAGTGGGTGGAATAGTGGATAACAATTGGAGGGTTACTTAGTAGCAATGCAAATATCATGGTACAGCAATATGGACACTCAATCACTATGGTACTTTCTAATGGAAACTCATTCAACAATTGTAGATGAAGTTGTGTGGGAAAAGGACTTGGGGGGGGGGGGGGGGGGTGATGATATTAATTAACAGTGATTTTGATTCAAATGTGCAAATTGTCCAAACACATCCACAAGGTAGATGGATGATTTTAAATACGTTATTGGACCATAAACAGATATGGCTCATTAACCTTTAAGGACCAAATAATGATGATCCACGCTTCTTTGAAAATATATATAATAAAATGTCCATAAAATGTATATAGTATGTATAAGCTGGAATCGAGGCCTAAGCGTTGTTGTTCACTAGTTTACTCCAATTAGGGGAAGGGGTGGTTGGGTTAGAAAGTAATAACGTTTTTTTTTTTTTTTTTTAAGGATATATATATATATATATATATATATATATGTATATATGTATGTACAGTGCCTTGCAAAAGTATTCATCCCCCTTGACGTTTTTCCTATTTTGTTGCATTACAACTTTTAATTTAAAATTGATTTTTATTTGGATTTCATGTAATGGACATACACAAAATAGTCCAAATTGGTGAAGTGAAATGAAAAATATAACTTGTTTAAAATAATTCTAAAAAATAAATAACGGAAAAGTGGTGCGTGCATATGTATTCACCCCCTTTGCTATGAAGCCCCTAAATAAGATTTGGTGCAACCAATTACCTTCAGAAGTCACATAATTAGATAAACAAAGTCCACCTGTGTGCAATCTAAGTGTCACATGATCTGTCACATGATCTCAGTATATATACACCTGTTCTGAAAGGCCCCAGAGTCTGCAACACCACTAAGCAAGGGGCACCACCAAGCAAGCAGCACCATGAAGACCAAAGAGCTCTCCAAACAGGTCAGGGACAAAGTTGTGATCGAAGTACAGATCAGGGTTGGGTTATAAAAAAATATCTGAAACTTTGAACATCCCACGGAGCACCATTAAATCCATAATGAAAAAATGTAAAGACTATGGCACCCCAACAAACCTGCCAAGAGAGGTCCGCCCACCAAAACTCACGGACCAGGCAAGGAGGGCATTAATCAGAGAGGCAACAAATAAACCAAAGATAACCCTGAAGGAGCTGCAAAGCTCCACAGCGGAGATTGGATTATCTGTCCATAGGATCACTTTAAGCCGTACACTCCACAGAGCTGGGCTTTACGGAAGAGTGGCCAGAAAAAAGCCATTGCTTAAAGAATAAAATAAGCAAACACATTTGGTGTTCGCAAAAAGGCATGTGGGAGACTCCCCAAACATATGGAAGAAGGTACTCTGGTCAGATGAGACTAAAATTGAGCTTTTTGGCCATCAAGGAAAAAATTTCATTGGCAGGGACTGGGAAACTAGTCAGAATTGATGGATGGCACTAAATACTGGGAAATTCTTGAGGGAAATCTGTTTCAGTCTTCCAGAGATTTGAGACTGGGACGGAGGTTCACCTTCCATCAGGACAATGACCCTAAGCATACTGCTAAAGCAACACTCGAGTGGTTTAAGTGGAAACATTTAAATGTCTTGGAATGGCCTAGTCAAAGCCCAGACCTCAATCCAATTGACAATCTGTGGTATGACTTAAAGATTGCTGTACACCAGCGGAACCCATCCAACTTGAAGGAGCTGGAGCAGTTTTGCCTTGAAGAATAGGCAAGTATCCCAGTGGCTAGATGTGCCAAGCTTATAGAGACATACCCCAAGAGACTTGCAGCTGTAATTTCTGCAAAAGGTGGCTCTACAAAGTATTGACTTGGGGGGGGGGGGGGGGTGAATAGTTATGCACGCTCAAGTTTTCTGTTTTTTTTTGTCTGATTGCTTGTTTGTTTCACCAGAAAAAATATTTTGCATCTTCAAAGTGGTAGGCATGTTGTGTAAATCAAATGATACAAACCCCCAAAAAATCAATTTAAATTCCAGGTTCTAAGGCAACAAAATAGGAAAAATGCCAAGGGGAGTGAATACTTTCGCAAGCCACTGTATATGTAGTTATATGTATGTATGTATGTGTATATGTATGTATTTATATGTGTATGTATATGTATATATATATATATTGGAAATGATGCAGACAATTACATTGATGGAAGCTACAATCTATCTGCAATATTAAAGCTGAACTACCCCCTAAAAAAATAAACAACCTCTGTTCATGTCTTTTGTCC
Organism: Coregonus sp. 'balchen'; assembly: GCA_902810595.1. Taxonomy (NCBI): domain Eukaryota; kingdom Metazoa; phylum Chordata; class Actinopteri; order Salmoniformes; family Salmonidae; genus Coregonus; species Coregonus sp. 'balchen'. The sequence continues at coordinate 30,270,532 of LR778259.1, forward strand.
TGTAAGTTCATGACTGGTCTGAGTGACTCCAATTCAATAGATCTGATGTCAAGGGCTCTGCTGCTCTTTAATTATTTGTTATTTTTTAGTTATCTATGTTTCACTTAACACTTATTTTTCTTAAAACTCCATTGTTGGTTAAGGGCTTGTAAGTAAGCATTTCACTGTAAGATCTACACCTGCTGTATTCGGCACGTGACAAATAACATTTGATTTGATTTGATAGTCTCTTTAACTTCAAACAAACGTATTTGGGCCTTCCCAACCACCCACCATTGCCTCAAGGACTCAAAACTCAATTTAATAACCCTACATTTTTCCCAAAACAACAACAACTTTTCACAAAACATGGCGTCATGTAATAACTTAACATTAAAATACCAATAAGGTGATGACCTTCGTGGACAGGACAAGTGAATATCAACAGTGACAATATGGTGATCAGGAAAACCCACAGGAGTAACGTCACACCTTACAACCCTACTACAGTAGTGCTCAGATACATACAACCTGTCTAACCTTGCTGCACTGACACGACCTTCATTAATCTTTAGCCTCTTTAGTGTACTGCCTAACTTTTGCATTTCTTACTCTCCACACATCAGAAAGCTCAAACTCAGTTAGTAGACCAGACAGACAAATTGCTGACCGCAGGTGAGGTTCTTCAGCAGTGCGATCATCAGTACAATCCACTGTACAGTTCCAGTCCCCCCCCCCAAAACCATACACCCCTCTTCGTCACACTGTCTTCAGGTTTCCTTTATTTGATCAAATACAGCAATACGCTCTGTATCCTCATTTAGGAGCATAAACGTACAAAATAAAATAAAAACATCCGCCTTGACCAATAAAACCCGACCCTTGACAATCTCTGTTGTAGATACCACAGTCACCCCTAAGCCTGAGGAAAACAAAATTGCCACCCCAGCACTGAAATTAGTACCATGACTGAGTATATGCTGTCCCTCCCACCACATACCCCAGTCAACATCATTAGCCTCATCACTATGTATCTCCTGTAGAAAAACGACATTTAAGCCTTTTCTGTTTTATTACTTCTAATACCCAAGCCCTCTTATTCCTGTCCCTTCCCCCACTAATATTGAGAGAACCTACCCTTAGTACCTCCATATAGAAAAGGGAAAGGAAAAACTGAAGAAACCACAAAGAAACCAGACAAAGAGAAAAAAGCACCCTATGAGGCATGATAATCATCATTGTTTGAATTTTCTCTTAACCTTTACCCACAACCTTTTGCTGCCGTGACAGAAGTAACACATTTCCTCCAGCGGAAACGCTTCTTCACACTCAACTGGTCTAACTCCACCGTCTTCTGTAACACCACAGTTGACCTCACAAACTTATCAGCGTGAAAAAAATCTGCCTATTTAACAGATTTCCCAAAAGTCTAGATTGTAAATTGAGTCATCGCCAGCTGCCTGGGAGACTAGCCCCACCTGAACCCCCTCCTGTACCCCATTACTCGTAATGGACATCTCCTCCACTACCTGGTACACTAGCTCCACCTGAACCTCCTCCTGTACCCCATCACTTGTACTGGGTATCTCCTCGACCAACTGTGTCCCGCCATCCGCCTTCTCCCTTTTCGGGCAAGCATGTCGCTTATGGCTAACATCCCTACATTCAAAACACCGTTGACTACCCGTACTAGCATAAGCCATATACAATCTGTTGTCATACTTTACTTTAAATGATAACTCCAAAGTCTGCTCCGGTGAGTCCAAAAACATAAACACCTGTCGCCAAAACGACATAACCTGTTTCAGAGCAGGGTGTTTGCAACCCAACAGGACAATTTTAATTGAACTTGCAAAATTCCCAAACCGCAATAACTCGCGCTCCTATAGCTCATTGGGAATAAACGGCGGTACATTTGAAATCATTACCCTTGTTGACGGAGAAAAAAGCGGCGTAACTTGAATAAACATTCCTTTAAGAAGTATGCCATGCACAACCATCCGATCGACAAGACGCTCTTCTTTAAGAAAAACCACCACACTTTATTCATCCGTGATGCATAGGCAACATTTTCATAGCCTACCTTCTCTCCTACGGCGACCAGAAACTCCTCCACAGTGACAGTAGCTTCAGTAACACACCTGAAGCCGTCCCAAAGTGACAAGGACGGCGTCCCCATGTGGGTCACCATCCCCACCAAAACCAGGGCAATTCCAACAAAAAATACAATATACAGTTGAAGTCGGAAGTTTACATACACCTTAGCCAAATACATTTAAACTCAGGTTTGCACAATTTCTGACATTTAATCCTAGTAAAAATTCCCTGTTTTAGGTCAGTTAGGATCACCACTTTATTTTAAGAATGTGAAATGTCAGAATAATAGTAGAGAGAATTATTTATTTAAGCTTTTATTTCTTTCATCACATTCCCAGTGGGTCAGAAGTTTACAAACACTCAATTAGTATTTGGTAGCATTGCCTTTAAATTGTTTAACTTGGGTCAAACGTTTTGGGTAGCCTTCCACAAGCTTCCCACAATAAGTTGGGTGAATCTTGGCCCATTCCTCCTGACAGAGCTGGTGTAACTGAGTCAGGTTTGTAGGCCTCCTTGCTCGCACACGCTTTTTCAGTTCTACCCACCCATTTTCTATAGGATTGAGGTCAGGGCTTTGTGATGGCCACTCCAATACCTTGACTTTGTTGTCCTTAAGCCATTTTGCCACAACTTTGTAAGTATGCTTGGGGTCATTGTCCATTTGGAAGACCCATTTGCGACAAAGCTTTAACTTCCTGACTGAATTCTTGAGATGTTGCTTCAATGTATCCACATAATTTTCCTTCCTCATGGTGCCATCTATTTTGTGAAGTGCACCAGTCCCTCCTGCAGCAAATCACCCCTAGAGCATGATGCTGCCACCCCCGTGCTTCACAGTTGGAATGGTGTTCTTCGGCTTGCAAGCTACTCCCTTTTTCCTCCAAACATAACGATAGTCATTATGGCCAAACAGTTATATTTTTGTTTCATCAGACCAGAGGACATTTCTCCAAAAAGTACGATCCTTTTCCCCATGTGCAGTTGCAAACCGTAGTCTGGCTTTTTTATGGCGGTTTTGGAGCAGTGGCTTCTTCCTTGCTGAGCGGCCGTTCAGGTTATGTCGATATAAGACTTGTTTTACTGTGGATATAGATACTTTTGTACCTGTTTCCTCCAGCATCTTCACAAGGTCCATTGCTGTTGTTCTGGGATTGATTTGCACTTCTCGCACCAAAGTACGTTCAACTCTAGGAGACAGAACGCGTCTCCTTCCTGAGCGGTATGACGGCTGCGTGGTCCCATGGTGTTTATACTTGCATACTATTGTTTGTACAGATGAACGTGGTACCTTCAGGCATTTGGAAATTGCTCCCAAGGATGAACCAGACTTGTGGAGGTCTACAATGTATTTTCTGAGGTCTTGGCTGATTTCTTTTGATTTTCCCATGATGTCAAGCAAAGAGGCACTGAGTTTGAAGGTAGGCCTTGAAATACATCTACAGGTACACCTCCAATTGACTCAAATGATGTAAATTAGCCTATCAGAAGCTTCTAAAGCCATGACATCATTTTCTGGAATTTTCCAAGCTGTTTAAAGGCACAGTCAACTTAGTGTATGTAAACTTCTGACCCACTGGAATTGTGATACAGTGAATTATAAGTGAAATAATCTGTCTGTAAACAATTGTTGGAAAAATGACTTGTGTCATGCACAAAGTAGATGTCCTAACCGACTTGCCAAAACTATAGTTTGTTAACAAGAAATGTGTAGAGTGGTTGAAAAAAGAGTTTTAATGACTCCAACCCACGGGGGCCAGTATGAAAAAATAAAATTAAAAAAATGTATGCACTCACTAACTGTAAGTCGCTCTGGATAAGAGCGTCTGCTAAATGACTAAAATGTAAATGTAAAATGTATGTAAACTACCGACTTCAACTGTACCTAATCCATAGGGCGGTGCACAATTGGCCCAGCGTCGTCCGGGTTTGGCCGGTATAGGCCGTCATTGTAAATAAGAATTTGTTCTTAACTGACTTGCCTCGTTAAATGAAGGTAAAAAAAATACAATAATAATAAATAAATAAATATTCTACCACTGAAAAAATATATAAATATACGTAATCATGCATAGAA
>LR778259.1:30279681-30284681 GCA_902810595.1 Coregonus sp. 'balchen'
GCCGTTGAGGTTTTGATGACCTTTCGCAAGTTTTACCTCGCTGAAAAATCCTTCCGTCTTTCTTAGCCGGTTAACGCTGAACAACTACCAACCCCACACACTGATACTCCAAAACAACTCTCCTTCCCCACCACTGGCCTACACACAATATCCCATGATGTCAAAGTGTAATTTTGTTTTTTATTTTGTTTTTAACTAATTAATTAAAAATGAAAAGCTGAAATGTCTTGAGTCAATAAGAAAAATTAAACCCCTTTTGTTATGGCAAACCTAAATAAGTACGGGATGCATGGACTCACTCTGTGTGCAATAATAGTGGTAAACATGATTTAATGACTACCCCATCTCTGTAACACACAAACTATTATGTGTAAGGTCCCTCAGTCGAGCAGTACATTTCAAGCACAGATTCAACCACAAAGACCAGGGAGGTTTTCCAACGCCTCGCTAAGAAGGGCACCTATTGGTAGATAAGTGAAAATAAAAAAAGCAGACACTGAATATCCCTTTGAGCATGGTGAAGTTATTAATTACACTTTGGATGGTGTATCAATACACCCAGTCACTACAAAGATACAGGCGTCCTTCCTAACTCAGTTGCCGGAGAGTAAGGAAACCGCTCAGGGATTTCACCATGAGGCCAATGGTGGGTTTAAAACTGTTACAGAGTTTAATGGCTGTAACAGGAGAAAATTGAGGATGGATCAACAACATTGTAGTTACTCCACAATACTAACTTAAATAATAGAGTGAAAAGAAGGAAGCCTGTACATAATAAAAATATTCCAAAACATGCATCTTGTTTGCAATAAGGCACTAAAGTAATACTGCAAAACATTTGGTAAAGAAATGAACCTTTTGTCCTAAATACAAAGCTTTGTGTTTGGGGCAAATCCAACAACACATCACTGAGTACCACTCTTCATATTTTCAAGCATGGTGGTGTCTGCATCATGTTATGGGTATGCTTGTCATCGGCAAGCACTTGGGAGTTATTTAGGATAAAAAGAAACGTAATAGAGCTAAGCACAGGCAAAATCCTAGAGGAAAACCTGGTTCAGTCTGCTATCCAACAGACACTGGGAGATTAATTCACCTTTCAGCAGGACAATAACCTAAAACACAAGGCCAAATATACACTGGAGTTGCTTACCAAGATGACATTGAATGTTCCTGAGTGGCCTAGTTACAGTTGTGACTTAAACTGACTTGAAAATCTATGGCAAGAGAGGAGTGTTGATGAATGGGGATGAGAACAGTGTGTGTATTCCATCAGGGATGAGTGTGTCACGTGCGCCTGTGAGTGTGTGTGTGTGTATGTGTGTGTGTGTGTGTGTGTATATGTGTGTGTGTGTGTGTGTGTGTGTGAGTGAGAGTGTGTGTGTGTGTGTGTGTGTGTGTGTGAGTGAGTATGTGTGTGGACCCAGCACAGGTGGGGAAGAGAACAGCCTTTTGAGCAAATGTTTTTTGTTTTTGTTGTTTTTATTGTTGTCTAGTGTTTCTGTAATAAACTAAAGGAAAATGCTGTTCTGAAACACAAGGCTGATCCAATTAAACATGAGAGACAAGGAGAGAAAAGAGGAGAAAAAAGAGGAGAGAACTAAGGGAGGAAGAGAAGGAAGAGAAGGGGGAAAACCAGGGATGATTGGGAGGGGAGATGAGGGTGGAGGATGAAAGGAAAGGATAAAGATGATAAGACAGAGAAGTGAGTAAGAGAGAGAGAATAAGAGATAGATAAGCGAAGAGTAATTAAGAGCAGAAGAGAGAAGAAGAGATAATACAGCCCAACAGAAAGTAGAGATAAATAAGAGAGAGAGTAACAGAAGAAGAGATAGATATAAAGAAAAGAGAGAGAGATAAGATAGAGATAGAAAGAGAAATTTCACAATACCCAATAGAAAGAAGAAGAGGGGAAGAGAGAGAGAGAGAAGAGACAAAAAGATAGAAAAAACAAGCGAGTCCAGAAGCAAAGAGAGAGAAAGAGAGAGTCCCAGAAGAAGAGAGAGAGAGAGAGATCGATAGAGAGAGATCACAGAGATCAAGAGAGAAGAGATAGAGAGAAAAATCCAGAGAGCAAGAGAGAGAAGAAGATCGAGAGCAAGAGAGAGAGAGTCACAAGCAAAGAGAGAAGAGACAGAGAAGGGGATAAAAAAGAGCAGAAAGAGAGAGAGTAAACGGGATCCAGAGAGAAAGAAGAGAGAGAGAAAACCAGAGAAGAAAAAGAGAGAGAGTAATAGAGAGCAAGAGAGAGAGAGAGAAAGAGAGAAGAGAAGAGAGAATAGGGGAGAGAGAGAGAGAGAATAAAAACACAGAGAGAGAGCTCAAACAACAACAAAAATAAATTTAAAAAATAAGACATTGCTCCTGCATTTTTAACAAAAAATATAGATTTAGAGTTAGATAAAGTATGATTTTTTGGCAGGGACATATCCAGCATGCTACCCTCCACAACATAACCTTCATTCCAAACCAAAACTCCAAACCTACAACCTGATTTTGGACGGAATTACCTGGAAGGCTTTCTACTACCAAGGATTACTATTCCCAAGCTATACAGCAAATGCTCTGGCAAACAAACAGAAACATGAAAACACCATCCAACCTGGAACTGAATGAGTAACGTTTAGTATGAAGCTATTTTTTACTTTCAAAAACCAAGAAGAAAAATACATTTCAATGATATATTTTACTTTATAAGGACTGAATGCTAAGGCTACCAAGCTTGCTAGTACAAAGAGATACAATTTCAATTAGCACTGACGTGTGAAGTGAGAGGTGTCAAAGCCCTTGAGCCCAACAATGGCAGGAGAGTCGCACAGTCTACCCCAACCAAATGGAGAGGCCTTAGAAGCAACCCCACGCTGTTCAGAGGTCATTCAAATACAGTATCCTCTGTATGTAAAGAATGATAAGACACGAAATGAGTACAAAATGAAGCTCCTAATGGGAAATCAGGAGACACTTTTTGTGGATTTTTATAAAAATGGGAACATAAGCAACCTTATCTTCCACACTCCTGCTGGTACAGCAGGTGAACACACTCCAGTCAGCACAGACCCAGACAACAGTCCAGCACAACAACACTCCCTTAACTAGACCTGGAGAGCTGGAGGTAGAGAGAGACCATATCTGCACTCTGGACTGTTGTGAGACAACATCAACAGAGAAAGAGCAGAGAAGAACAGAGCACTAGAGGAGAGGATTCAGAGTGCTGGAGGAGAAGGTGAGAACGATGACGGGTGACATAGAACAACCCGTTATAGAGCTGGCCACCCCTGCAGAGAAGCCAGCAGAACCGCCCACCTCAGATCCTGGCCAAAGTCTCGACAACAAACGACCCGCAGCAGAACATACACCCCTTGACCCTGACCATAGCCTCGACATCACAGCCAGACAAACAAATGAAGAACCCCAAGCCCTGGGGATCCCAACCCCTCTGACAACCCCCCCTGTCAGACACCCTGATAGCCCTCATGACGACCCCCCCACACCCACTGAGGACATACACAAGCCCTAGATTGTACTCCTTATGGACTCAAATGGGAAATATATACAAGAAAATAAACTTTTTCCAAAACACACAGTGTCTAAACTCTGGTGTCCAAACACCAAGCGCGCCCTAGACCTTCTGTCTGAGGACCGACTAGGATCACCCCCAGCCACATAATAATACACACAGGCACAACGACCTGAGAACACAGCAGGAAAGGGTGGCCACAGCAATCAAGGGAGTGATAGAAAAAGCTTATTCTACTTTCCCCCCAACGCACAAGTGGTTATCTCAACCCTGCTACCACGAAAATACTTCCACCCTGCTACCATACAGCGGGTAAACACAAGTATTTCCCGTGACTGTGCATCAAAACCAAATGTCTACCTGGCCCACCACTCCACCCTGGACGTGAACAGCCTTTATGACCAGGTCCACCTATACAAGGCAGCAGTGCCCACCTTCGCCCGGACCCTAAAGGATATCACCCTCAACCGCAGACCCAACACCTCACACAGGAGCAACAGATCAACAGACACCCCACCCAGACCAGCGAGACACTCTCCCAGACCTGCGGGACCCCCCCACAGGACCTACACATAGAGGACCCCCGCAGAGAGGACCTACATCCAGACCACAGCACCTTCAGCCACATCTACACCCCCACCAATTAACTCCCCCCCAAGTCAACCATGCCCACACCCCATTTAGGCCTCCTCAGATCAGACCTATGCCCCTCATACCCCCCCCGCAAAGAGGGCCTCAACATGAAAGTCACACATATGACCAGGCCGTGAGCAGGCAAACAGGCCCAACCCCCACTCCTACACTAGCCCAAGCCAATGGCATGTACCAGATGCTCAGCAGGCTCTGCTCAACATTTCTGGCCTGATGCCAAACCACACGACCAACAACATTAACACTTTATGGAACACAAAGCCTATTTCATCCTGGAATATTCAAGGTCTGAGGTCATCTACCTTTGGCCTAAAGAGTTTGAACCTGGACTTCACCAAATAAATCGGAAATAGACATTGTCATCCTACAAGAAACATGGTATAGAAGAGACGGACCACTTGTTGCCCTCTAGGTTACAGAGAGCTGGTAGTCCCATCCACCAAACTACCAGGTGTGAAACAGGGAAGGGACTCAGGGGGTATGCTAATTTGGTATAGAGCAGACCTAACTCACTCTATTAAATGAATCAAAACAGGAACATTTTACATTTGGCTAGAAATTCAAAAGGAAATTATCTCAACAGAGAAAAATGTCGTCCTGTGTGCTACCTATATCCCCCCACTAGAATCCCCATATTTTAATGAAGACAGCTTCTCCATGCTGGGGGGGGGGGGGGGGGGGGGGGGGGGGGGGGGGAAATCAATCATTTCCAGACCCAGGGACATGTACTAGTCTGTGGCGAACCTAATGCCAGAACTGGACAAGAACCTACACCCTCAGCACACAGGGGGACAAAGACCTACCTGGAGGTGACAGTGTTCCCCTCCCCCAT
>LR778259.1:30288721-30321221 GCA_902810595.1 Coregonus sp. 'balchen'
CGATTTCATTAGCAATGAGGTAGCTAGCTTTCACTGCAGCGTCACTGATGTCTCGGCTGTGAGTAAACACAGACTGCTGTTTCTTCAGACCCGCCAACAGTTCATTCACCTTCTCTCATCTCCGCTGTCCTTGAAAGTTGTCATATTTGTCGGCATGAAGACTCACATAGTGGCGACGAAGGTTATATTCTTTCAGCACTGCAACATGCTCTGAACACACCAAACATACAGCTTTCCCATTCAATTCCGTGATTAAATAGGATGACCATTTTTCTTGGAACACTCTGCACTCTGCGTCCACTTTTCTCTTTTTTGACAGAGACATATTGGGGCAATGAGGGTGCCAAAGCACATAATGTTAAAAGTAGAAGCCGTAATAAATATTGTGGGCAAAACAAAGTAGCTCATTGGCTGCACGTGCTTGACCTACTTGCTCTGCCCCGGTATAAACAGTTTGCTTGCTTAACACAATTGCTATTGCGCCATCCAGTGGACGCAATTGGAACAGCAGTTTATTTTATTGAAAAATTGCAGCGCATTTTTATACTTTACAAAATTATTATAATTTTTATATATATATATATATATATATATATATATATATATATATATATATATATATATATATATATTATTTTTTTTCAAAATCATCTCGCGGGCCGGATTAAACCCATTTGCGGGCCTGATCCGGCCCGCGGGCCGGACGTTTGACACCCCTGATCTAGATCATCTGCACAGATTCTGTCAGACCTGGGCCCTGACCGTTAATCTAAAAAAATACGAATATAAAGATATTCCAAAAAAGGTCCGGAAATCAGGATGACAAATATAAATTATATTTCAAATCAAATCAAATCAAATTTTATTGGTCACAAGCGCCGAATACAACAGGTGCAGACATTACAGTGAAATGCTTACTTACAGCCCTTAACCAACAGTGCATTTATTTTCAAAAAAAGTAAAAATAAAACAACAACAAAAAAAAAGTGTTGAGAAAAAAAGAGCAGAAGTAAAATAAAGTGACAGTAGGGAGGCTATATATACAGGGGGGTACCGTTGCAGAGTCAATGTGCGGGGGCACCGGCTAGTTGAGGTAGTTGAGGTAATATGTACATGTGGGTAGAGTTAAAGTGACTATGCATAAATAATTAACAGAGTAGCAGCAGCGTAAAAAGGATGGGGTGGGGGGCAGTGCAAATAGTCCGGGTAGCCATGATTAGCTGTTCAGGAGTCTTATGGCTTGGGGGTAGAAGCTGTTGGGAAGTCTTTTGGACCTAGACTTGGCACTCCGGTACCGCTTGCCGTGCGGTAGCAGAGAGAACAGTCTATGACTAGGGTGGCTGGAGTCTTTGACAATTTTGAGGGCCTTCCTATGACACCGCCTGGTATAGAGGTCCTGGATGGCAGGAAGCTTTGCCCCAGTGATGTACTGGGCCATACGCACTACCCTCTGTAGTGCCTTGCGGTCGGAGGCCAAGCAGTTGCCATACTAGGCGGTGATGCAACCAGTCAGGATACTCTCGATGGTGCAGCTGTAGAATTTTTTGAGGATCTGAGGACCCATGCCAAATCTTTTCAGTCTCCTGAGGGGGAATAGGCTTTGTCGTGCCCTCTTCACGACTGTCTTGGTGTGTTTGGACCATGATAGTTCGTTGGTGATGTGGACACCAAGAACCTTGAAGCTCTCAACCTGTTCCACTACAGCCCCGTCGATGAGAATGGGGGCGTGCTCAGTCCTCTTTTTTTTCCTGTAGTCCACAATCATCTCCTTTGTCTTGGTCATGTTGAGGGAGAGGTTGTTGTCCTGGCACCACACGGCCAGATCTCTGACCTCCTCCCTATAGGCTGTCTCATCGTTGTCGGTGATCAGGCCTACCATTGTTGTGTCGTCGGCAAACTTAATGATGGTGTTGGAGTCGTGCCTGGCCATGCAGTCATGGGTGAACAGAGAGTACAGGAGGGGACTGAGCACGCACCCCTGAGGGGCCCCCTGTTGAGGATCAGTGTGGCAGATGTGTTGTTACCTACCCTTACCACCTGGGGGCGGCCCGTCAGGAAGTCCAGGATCCAGTTGCAGAGGGAGGTGTTTAGTCCCAGGATCCTTAGCTTAGTGATGAGCTTAGAGGGAACTATGGTGTTGAATGCTGAGCTGTAGTCAATGAATAGCATTCTCACGTAGGTGTTCATCTTGTCCAGGTGGGAAAGGGCAGTGTGGAGTGCAATAGAGATTGCATCATCTGTGGATCTGTTGGGGCGGTATGCAAATTGGAGTGGGTCTAGGGTTTCTGGGATAATGCTGTTGATGTGAGCCATGACCAGCCTTTCAAAGCACTTCATGGCTACAGACGTCAGTGCTACGGGTCGGTAGTCATTTAGGCAGGTTATCTTAGAGTCCTTCGGCACGGCGACTATGGTGGTCTGCTTGAAACATGTTGGTATTACAGACTAAGTCAGGGACATGTTGAAAATGTCAGTGAAGACACTTGCCAGTTGGTCAGCACATGCTCAGAGTACACGTCCTGGTAATCCGTCTGGCCCTGCGGCCTTGTGAATGTTGACCTGCTTAAAAGTCTTACTCACATCGGCTACGGAGAGCGTGATCACATAGTCATCCGGAACAGCTGGTGCTCTCATGCATGCTTCAGTGTTGCTTGCCTCGAAGCGAGCATAGAAGTGGTTTAGCTCGTCTGGGAGAGCTTTGTATGCGTCTCTGTGTGTGGAGTAAAGGTGGTCTAGAGTTTTTTTTCCTCTGGTTGCACATTTAACATGCTGGTAGAAATTAGGTAGAACGGATTTAAGTTTCCCTGCATTAAAGTCCCCGGCCACTAGGAGCGCTGCATCTGGATGAGCGTTTTCCTGTTGATTAATGGCCTTGTACAACTCATTCAGTGCAATCTTAATGCCAGCATTGGTTTGTGGTGGTAAATAGACAGCTATGAAAAATATAGATGAAAACTCTCTTGGTAAATAGTGTGGTCTACAGCTTATCATAAGATACTCTACCTCAGGCGAGCAAAACCTCGAAACTTCCTTAGTATTTGAATCTTAAGTCATCCAATTTAGTAATCTTAAGTCATCCAATTTATTTTCAAATGATTGAACGTTGGCTAATAGGATTGATGGAAGAGGCAGTTTACTCGCTCGCCGTCGGATCCTTACAAGGCACCCCGATCTACGTCCACGATATCTCCGTCTCTTCCTCACGCGAATGACGGGGGTTTGGGCCTTGTCGGGTGTCTGTATGATATCCTTCGCGGCCGCCTCATTGAAGAAAAAATCTTCGTCCAATACGAGGTGAGTAATCGCTGTCCTGATATCCAGAAGCTCTTTTTGGTTATAAGAGACGATGGCAGAAACATTATGTACAAAATAAATTACAAATAACGCGGAAAAACACACATAATAGTACAATTGGTTAGAGGGCTGTAAAACGGCAGCCATCTTCTCCGGCGCTGTCTTCTCATATTTGGACACAGTTCTATTAGAACACACCAAAAAATACACATATCTAGGACTAAATATCAGCAACACAGGTAGCTTTCACATGGCTGTGAATGAGCTGAGAGACAAAGCAAGAAGAGCATTCTATGCCATTAAAAGGAATATTAAAATCGAAATTCCAATTAGAATCTGGCTCAAAGTTTTCCAATCAGTTATAGAACCAATTGTTCTATATGGCAGCGAAGTATGGGGTCCGCTCTCTAATAATGAATTTACCAAATGGGACAAACATCCAATCGAAATACTGCATGCAGAGTTTTGCAAGACTGCATTGCAAGTGCAAAGAAAAACTCCAAATAACGCATGTAGAGCAGAATTGGGCCAATACCCCCTCCTTATTCGAATAGAAAAAAGATCCATAAAATTTTACAACCATCTAAAAACAAGTTACCCCAAAACATTCCATCACACAGCTCTACTATGTCAAGAGATGAAACAAGAGAAGAGTCCCCTCAGCCAGCTGGTTCTGAGGCTCAGTTCACTAACCAAAACCAACCTCATAGAGCCTCAGGACAGCACTCAGAAAATCTGGCCCAACCAAATCATCACAAAGCAAAAAGAAAAATATATCACCTATTGGAAAGACACCACAAAAAATCAAAGTAAACTTCAATGCTATTTGGCTCTAAACAGACAGTACATGGTGGCAGACTATCTGACCACTGTGACTGATAGAAAACTGAGAAAAACACTGACTAGGTACAGACTCAGTGAGCACAGTCTGGCTATAGAGACCGGTCGTCACAGGCAAACCTGGCTGCCCAGAGAGGACAGGCTGTGCTCACTCTGCCCCCGGGGAGAGGTAGAGACAGAGCTGCATTTCCTATTTCACTGTGACAAATACTCAGACCTAAGAGAATCTTTCTTTCCCAAAATTATCATTCAGTACAAACAATTTGAAACTATAAAAGAGGAAGAAAAAATCAAATATTTATTGGGTGAAAAGCCAAAATGTGCAATTTTGGCAGCCAAATATGTGTCCTCCTGCCACAACCTGAGGGACAGCCAGTGAAAAGTGTAATGTAATGTCAATAATATTTCCTGTTTTGTTTTGGCTTTCATAGCATGTAATGTGTCTTCTCAGTCATGTTGAGATTGGTCGACTACTATTGCTTTAATGTATTGTTATTCTCATTAATATTGTTGTTGTAGTTGCTGTTAATGGTAATCCCATTTCCACTACTACTATTATTATTGCTGTTAGTCCCACCATTTTTGTTATATGTATACTTTGACAATGTAAGTAATTTTACTTGCCATGTCAATAAAGTCTATTGAATTGAATTGAATTGAATTGAATTGAGAGAGAGAGAGAGAGAGAGAGAGAGAGAGAGTTTGAAATAATCTTTATTGGGTCTGGGAGCCCACCACACAATAAATACTCATACAAAACCGTAGTTACACATCAATTAAAAACACAACTCCAATTCCTCCTCCACAGTTACTAAACACAACAGCCTCTGAATACCCCATATACTCATAAAAAGATCAATATTGTTGACAAGTTTATAATAGGCAAACTCAACCCTTATTCTCACTGCCAACATTCCCTCCAGCATTCCCACCACATCCACAGACCCCTGTCCCCGAATACTGTTCTTTCGGGTCTTCCATATCGCTAATTTTGCTGCCCCTAACACAAAATTAAGCAACACAACTACACCTTTTTGGCTAAACCTGTACTTTGGCCCAAATATATACAGTGGAGAAGAGAAAACCTCTCCCAACGTTGAGAACCAATTAGTGATCAGGTCAATCATTGTCACGGTTCTCTAAGACCGAACCGAGAAGCAGACCAGGACAAGGTGAGTTGAACGAATGTGAGTGTTTATTTACAGATTCAAAAGATGCAGAATAATCCAGGAGACGGAGCGGGTAGCGGAGATGAGTAGGTGGTGGTGAAGTGGCAGATTAACTGATGGCACGGCAGGGGTTGGGTGAAGGTTCCGGGAGAATGACTGTAGACAGAAAAAACGGAGGTAAGTACAAGGCAGGTCAACAAGGTGCAAAAAAACAACAAAACTAACGCTAGTACTCAGAGGCTGATACGCTGGCAAAACATACTGTTAATGGCTAACGATCCGGCAGGGAATGGATGTCAGGTCAGAGCTTATGAAGGGGTGATGATCAGGACCAGGTGTGCCGAAGCTGATGAGAAGCAGGTGCGGGTCATCGAGAGATCACCCGCCTAGCAACGTCGCCCGGCAACCGGACAGGGTGCGTTCAGGCACCTTCGGGAAACAGGAGATTCAGAGCAGAAAAACGGCAACACAGGCAGAAACAGACTCAGGACGCAGGGTTCATGACAATCATCCCGACCAACCTGGGACAAAGATTGCCACCCCAGCACTGAAATTAGTACCATGACTGAGTATATGCTGCCCCTCCCACCACATACCCCAGTCAACCTCATTTTCCTCATCACTATGTGTCTCCTGTAGGAAAACTACATTAAGCCTTTTCTGTTTTATTACTTCTAATACCCAAGCCCTCTTATTCCTGTCCCTTCCCCCATTAATATTGAGAGAACCTACCCTTAGTACCTCCATATAGATAATAAAAAGGAAAAGCAGATGAAACCACAGAGAAACCAGACAAAGAGAATAGAACACCCTATGAGGCATAATCATCATCATTATTTACATTTTCTCTTAACTTGACCACGTTTCCCACCACCTTTTGCTGCTGCAACAGCAGTAAACATTTCCTCAAGCGAAACCGCTTCTTCTCACTCAACTGGTCTAACCCCACCGTCTTCTGTAACATCACAGCTGACCTCACAAACTTATCAACATCAAAATAATCTGCCAATTTGACAGATTTCCCAAAAGTCTGATCAAGAAACCCATTTACCTCCTCTAGATCGTAAATTGAGTCCTCAACAGCTGATATCGTATCAAGAGCGATATCCATATCCTTCTCCTGATCCTCCTCAACTGAGGCCACAGACCACTGACTCCCCTCTACCACATCCCTTTCAACACTCCCCACTTGCACCCCATCACTCGTACCAGGCATCTCCTCCACTACCTGGGAGACTAGCCCCACCTGAACCCCATTACTCGTAGTGGGCATCTCCTCCACTGCCTGGGAGCCTAGCTCCACATGAACCCCCTCCTGTACCCCAGCATTCATAGGGGGCATCTCCTCCACTACCTGGGAGACTAGCCCCACCTGAACCCCATTACTCATAGTGGGCATCTCCTCCACTGCCTGGGAGCCTAGCTCCACATGAACCCCCTCCTGTACCCCAGCATTCATAGGGGGCATCTCCTCCACTACCTGGGAGACTAGCCCCACCTGAACCCCATTACTCATAGTGGGCATCTCCTCCACTGCTGGGAGCCTAGCTCCACATGAACCCCCTCCGTACCCCAGCATTCATAGGGGGCATCTCCTCCACTACCTGGGAGACTAGCCCCACCTGAACCCCCCCTCATAGTGGGCATCTCCTCCACTGCCTGGGAGCCTAGCTCCACATGAACCCCCTCCTGTACCCCAGCATTCATAGGGGGCATCTCCTCCACTACCTGGGAGACTAGCCCCACCTGAACCCCATTACTCGTAGTGGGCATCTCCTCCACTACCTGGGAGATTAGCTCCACATGAACCCTCTCCTGTAACCCATTACTTGTAGTGGGCATCTCCTCCACTACCTGGGAGATTAGCTCCACATGAACCCCCTCCTGTACCCCAGCACTCGTACTCGGCACCTCCTCACCAGTCTGATGAAATGGCCCTTCAGATCCATCCTTACCTTCTACAACAATATGTTTCTGCTGCATAACATTTCCCTCTGGTACAAGTTGCAACTCTGTGCCCTCAACACGGACAACTTGTTCCTCAGCAACAGATGCTTGTGGCTGCTCTACCGCTGTCAGCCCACCTCTCCCTACATCAGTGGGCCCAGGCATTACGAGGACCACCTGCGCCCCTCCCTCTTCCTTCTCCCTTTTCGGGCAAGCATGTCGCTTATGACCAACATCCCCACACTCAAAACACTGTTGACTACCCATACTAGCATAAGCCATATACAGTCTATTGTCATACTTGACTTTAAACGCTAACTCCAAAGTCTGCTCCGGTGAGTCCAAAAACATAAACACCTGTCGCCAAAACGACATAACCTGTTTCAACGCCGGGTGTTTGCAACCCAATGGGACAACCTTAATTGAACTTGCAAACTTCCCAAAGCGCAATAACTCGCGCTCCAATAGCTCATTTGGAATAAACGGCGGTACATTTGAAATCGTTACCCTTTGTCACGCCCTGGCTCTGGGGACTCTTAAATGTTGAGCCAGGGTGTGTAGTGTCTATGTTTTGTTTTCTATGTGTTTCTTTCTAGATCGTTTATTTCTATGTTGGCCAGGGTGGTTCCCAATTAGAGACAGCTGTGGCTCGTTGTCTCTGATTGGGAACCATACTTAGGCAGCCTGTTTTGCACTTGTCATTTGTGGGATCTTGTTCCGGTGAGGTTTGTGTTTGTTAACCTTAGGACTTCACGGATCGTTTTGTTGTTTTGTTGTTCGTGTTTAAAAGTACTCATTAAAAGATGTACGCATATCACGCTGCGCCTTGGTCCGTTGCTTACGACGATCGTGACAGAAGATCCCACCAAAAGAGGACCAAGCAGCGTGTCCAGGAACAGACAGCCTGGACTTGGGAGGAGATCCTGGATGGGAAGGGATCCTGGACTTGGGAGGAGATTCAGGCCGGAATGGATCGCCGTCCCTGGGAGGAGACTGTGGAGGCGCGTTACAGAGAGGAGCAGCGGCAACGCAGAGGGTACCGGCCGAGGAGGAAGCCCGAGAGACAGCCCCAATATTTTTTTTGGGGGGGGGGCTAAAGGGGTGGTTGGCGGAGCCTAGAGGTAGAGCAGAGCCAACTCCCCGTACTCAGGCTAGGAAGCGTCCTGTACGTCCTGTGCTAGCACCATGCACGTGTCGTGCTAAGGTGGGCATGCAGCCAGGACGGAGTGTGCCGGCTCAACGCTCGTGGCCTCCAGTACCCCTCCTCGGTCCCCGTATATCCTGCGCCATTGCCACGTGCTGTAGCGCCAGTACGAGTGCACAGCCCTGTACGTCCTGTGCTGATGCCTAACACATATTGTGTGGAAGTAGGCATTCAGCCAGGACGGGTTGTGTCAGCTCTCCGTTCCAGACCTCCAGTCCGCCTCCAAAGTCCGGCCCGGCCCGTTCCGGCTCCCCGCACCAAGCCTATGGTGCGAGTTCCCAGTCCAGCCCGGCCCGTTCCGGCTCCCCGCACCAAGCCTATGGTGCGTGTTCCCAGCCCGGTCCGGCCTGTTCCTGCTCCCCGCACCAAGCCAGTGGTGCGCGTCGCCAGCCCGGTCCGGCGTGTTCCTGTCCCTCGCACCAAGCCTGTGGTGCGCGTCGCCAGCCCGGTCCGGCCCGTTCCTGCTCCCTGCACCAAGCCAGTGGTGTGCGTCGCCAGCCCGGTCCAGCCCGTTCCTGCTCCCCGCACCAAGCCAGTGGTGCGCGTCGTCAGCCCGGTCCGGCCCGTTCCTGCTCCCCCGCACCAGCCTGTGGTGCGCGTCGTCAGCCCGGTCCGGCCCGTTCCTGCTCCCCGCACCAAGCCAGTGGTGCGCGTACGTCAGTCCGGCACGGTCCGTGCCTCAGTTCCACCAGGTAGCGCTAGGATCCTGGCATGGCACATACGAGTCAGCATGCCTCGATCGTACCGGAGTGCCCGGCCACACGTCAGCGTCCAGTGCTCCCGGGCCCCTATGTTCCCCCTGCGAGCCAGACCCCAGCCCCCGCAAGACCCCGTGTCTCGCTCCGTCAAATGGGGATGTAACGACACGTCGGGTAGAACGTCAGACTATGATGTCGCTTGGTCCACTGCGTCAACCGGTAGCCGTCTTCCCCCCTCCTGCCTCACTCTGATCAGCGCGCCGCCGACTTTCATGCCCCTCCCAGCAAACCCCCAAGTACTTGTCACATACCCTTCTGAGCTATGGAGGCGGAGAAACTCTTCTTAATATCTTTAATATATTTAGGTTTCCGCTCTCACGCTGCAACTTTTCTTCCCTCTTCCACCTCTAGTGTGCCTTTGTTCCGTGCGTTTTCTGTGCCTTTCGTTGGTGGGCTCTCTTTCCTCTCCTTTCTTCCTCTTGGGTCCATACATGGTGCGTACCGGGCCTCCTACTGGAATAAGTGATGCTTGTCTTGTCACTATATGGACTTATCATAGATTGTTGATTTACTTCCTCCTCCTAGCCATTCATATACTCATTCTTTCTATGTTGTCGCTTTTCACCTTCAGCTTGCTATTTCACAGATTGTGCTAACGCAGTTATTGACTTTGTTATATTCGTGCCTCGTTTCGTATCTGCCCCGTATGTGCCCATCTTTTTTGTTCTCCCTTTATTTCCTTTTCCCATCAGATGTTTTGTAGCCACCACTTGTGGCTGTCTTCTCTAGTTCTCCAATTTAAGAGTGCCCATCAGCTTGTGGCTCGGTTTTTCTCAGGTTGTGTTTTTATACATAAATGTCCCTCCTGTCAGTGTTGTCAGCATCATAATAGGAAGCCATGTTTTGCCCAATTCTTAGTCGATTGGAGGCGTGATCTTGTTAAGGAGAGCCGATCTACAATATGGTTTGTTAATACTTCCAGGCGCCAGGAGGGGAACGTTAATCTGCTCATCCAATCGCTTTTGTTAATTGTCTGCGTACGTGAGTTGTAGGTGTTAAGGGATTCTATGGCTCGATATCTATTTTGATTCCCCTTGCTTTTTTTATTCTAGCTTGCCTTATGACCGTACTTCCACTCATTATCTTATATATTCGTATGATGCCTAGCTGGATCGATAACAAGCTACAAGGAGCCGAATTGGTCCGTTGTATGATCGATCGATCAGTGAACACCCATTGCATAATTTGCCTGCATTAGGAATGTTTGTATTCAAGTTACGCCGATTATTATTAATCCTTGTATATACTAGCATACTGCAACAATACCCACGACCGTCGGTTCTTGCCTAGCCTTTACAAGTAACAGCTGTGAATCGTCGTAATGCTAAACTCCGACTGATCCAAGCCTGCCGCCCTAGCGCCTATATTCTTGTGATCATCGCGCAGGACCCAAGAGTCTCATTGATAACTGTGCATGGAGCGTTATAGATCAGTAGATATAAGTATTGCTACAGAGTGGGTATCCTGCTCGTCGAGCTTGGATCTGACACAATGTTGTGAGCAAGTAGAAGGGTAACTGTCATGATGAGCTGAATCGTACAGTAATAACAATATTAGTGAGCTGTATCAGTCCTTGTAAAACTCATACGAAACTCATCCAAAAGGCAGATTCTTCCTCAGGCATGCTGATAGGGTTACATCACCATGCATAGTTGTAGCAGGTCTCCTCTGCAAACGAAGCCAGATCTGAACACCTATTACTGCGACACAAGTACTAGGTATGCCCTGTAAACCACAAGTCAGCAAGTTACCTCTGTTCCACCCCAATGTGATAAGACGACCTAATGGTCTAAGGCTTAGTCATATCGTCAGTGAACTATAAGTCAACTGATCTTGAATCAGCTGTTACAGTGGTGAGGTAGCTAGGCATACATTAATTTAGTCAGCAAAAAAGAGCAGAGAACAGTGAGGAACAATAGATGCCAAACAGTGGTGGAGGCAACAGGGTCATCTTACTTTATTCGGCGGACTGCTGTGGTTCCATTCTCGCTAATATCGGAGACACATTCCTGAAGAGGGGGGGAGAAAGAGAGGGGGAGTGAATTAGAGGAGAGTCTCGTGTGTTAAACATAGGGCACTCGACAGTAGAAATAATAAAAAGAGGCTAAGGTCCTCAAATGCGGTGCGAAAGGTGTTTTTAAGGACTTTCGAATTTCTCTGGTTTTGTCTTCCCCTTAAGCCGACATTTTCATTTGCGCGCATCCTTGGTGCGTTATCATGAGAGCTAAGCTTCAGAGTCGCGCGGAGGATAAGACGCGCAGCTCGCGATAGGAGCGTGATCGGCGCGTGTAGCGACGGCAGCGAGAAGATAGTAGAGATAGAGGGAGACGCGTGAACCGAGTAGGCAGACTGAGGAGCCGACTCCCGAATAGTACCCTCGAGGGAGGGCACACCCGTGGCGAGCGGAGGCTCTAGTCCTGATAATACGAGTTAACAACGCAGATGGCGTCGGAACGTAGTATGTAGACGGAGGGAAATCGGAGGAAGAGGAGAGGGACAAAGGAGATCCCCCCATCCCCCAAATAAGTGGGCATGGGACGTCTGACGATTGACTTGTCCACATGGTAGAATGCTTGAAGCATATACCGCACCACGGAACTGCCTGATTGACCGCGTGTCGATGAGTACGTTAGAGAACCCGAAGGATTAGGAGATTAAGCCTGCGCGATGGCATAAGACGTCCAGAAGAAGGTGCACGTGCAATTGGAAGGAGCGGGGCAGTACAGAGGACACGTGGCCCCCGACGATGCAGGAGGGAGAGGGAGTCGAGAGGGGAGCGAAGGCAGAGAGAGCCACAGAGACGGAAGAAGCGACGAGAGGGATGGAGCAGGAGAGCGTGAGGAGAGCGCCCAGACGAGGCCGTGGATGAGACAACCGAGCCGACCCGTTAGGAGGCAGAGAGAATCAGAACTTTCAAGACGAGAGACCAGGATGGAGAACATTCGCACGTTTGTCGATACTATCACTTGCAGGTGAGTCAGCGACCCGACGAGTAGGTTGGCGCAGGGGTCGCTTGCTCCGGTCCCACGAGCGAAAGCAAAGAGCCGTGCATTTGCAAAGCACCGCCGTCAAGAGGGAGCACGAAGGAGGGTGCAAGTCCGACGGAGAGAGACGAAAAAAACAGTCAGACGAGCATTGGAGGACCGCCACGGCAGAGCATGTGAGCAAAAAGTCGAGGTAGAGGATTCGCGAGAGGACAGAGCCAGACAGACTGACCGAGCAAGGAGGGAAGAGAATACGAGTGCTCATGCGGTCCTCGCGTATTGGCGGTGCCAACCTGAGACGAGAACACGCAGAGTGTGTTAGAGTGAGAGACAGAGAATCGACGGCCGACCGGAGAAGGGGGTTACGAGAGCCACAAGTAGCCCCAGTAGAGAGAGAGACCCTGCGTCCCCATCTCATACCAGAGAAGGAGACAAAAAAAAAAAAAGAACAAAAACCCAAAGAAGCCAGGTTCAGGAGAAGACGACTGAGCGCCCGACCGACTGGGAATGCAGAGAGAGAGCAGACGAAGAGACCGGTGACCGGGGAGCACAGCACGAGGGAAGAAGAAGAGGGAAGCCAGGTCCGGAGAGAGGAATAACTCGATGTCACTCGGGATGACTAGTGGGAGAGACGCAGGACCTGTCGGTGAGGGATAGCGAGAGGAAGGAGAGAGAGAGAGAGCAGTTGTGTAGAGAAGGGTGGGAGAGAGGAGCCGGGAGAGAGAGGAGAGAGAGGATGGAGGGACGAGGATAGAGAGGAGGAGATAGACAGACGAGAGACATCCCCCCGAGAGAGACTGCGAGAGAAAAAACGAGCCGATTGAGAGCAGGAGGAGACGCGACGTAAGACGAGAGGATGGGAGCGGAGTAGGGAAGAGAGCGACGAGAAGAAGTTTTGTTCTTTTTTTTGCCATGGGAGGCAGGAAGGGGGAAGCCGCGGGGGGAGGGGGGGCGTTCCTGGAGGAAGAGAGGCAAGAGACCCGCAGAGGAGAGATTAGGAGAGCAACTCGTCGGGGCCGCTTAGTGGAGGAGCGGAAAGATGACCGGAAAGAGAGGTAGATGGCGCAGACTCATGGAAAGGCCTGCAGAGACCGAGCCGGTAGGAGATGAGGGGAGAGGGGGAGAAGAGATGAAGAGAAGAGAAAGAAGAGACTCAGAGAGATGAGAGAAGAGTTGAGGCAAGGCATGGGCGAAGAGGAGATGAGAAGGGATCAGAGGGAGGAGGGAAGAGGAGAGGAGACGAGAGAGGGGAGAGTATTAGACGAACTTGCTCAAATCATTGGAGAAAACAGAAAAAAGAGTAGGATTACTTGAACTCTTTGACAAGGGACGTATAACAAAACCCAAAAAAAGAAAGACTATGCAAGACTAGAATGCTATGTTGGCTCTAAACATAGAGGAGACCAATGAGAGAATACTCGACACATTTGATGGTGCCCCCCCACATTGTAAGTAACGCTTGCTATGTCCAGGAGAGACTCGAGTGAGCATCGCACTTGTCTTTTATAGAGACGGAGATGAGAGAGACTACCGCTACTTCCCTTACCCTCGACCGACTTTCTCCGATCGTAGCACGATGAACAGAGATTCTGCACGATGAGAGATGAGAGATGAGAGAGTTGAGAGGAGAGATGTTTCGACCCCAATGAGGAGACCCCACCAAAAGGTGCTCAATATTAAGCTTTATCTAATATAACCCTCTCCTCCTCTGACACAAACATGACGCTTCCCCAGTTTTCATCATGGGGTATCACAACCCACCCCAGTACGCCCCCCCCCCTAGACATATGATCAATACAAAGAACTCCCCCCTTTATTTCTCGGTGTGCCCTAGACCATCTTTTGCTTACTTTAAAGGGCGGGCCTAGACTGTTCCTGGTGTCAGGGTCCAAATCTGGTCGAGTGACGCCCACGTTGGGCGCCCCTCCTGGTTTTTTTTGTCCCCACCCCCCTTTTTCTCCCCTCCCATACCCAACTCTTTCCTCCATGCAAATCTATGTGATTGCTAATCTTGAAACAATGGAACTATGTCCGCCCAAGCTTTGTTGCACAAACGCAATTTTATTCTCTGACCCGCGCCTCCCCGACGCTATTGTGTTGCCATCTTTTCCCGCACGCGAATCGTGCCTAATGTGTCCCCAAATCACAACCCCAGATAGGTTGGGACCACGAAAAAAGCTAACCCCCCCCGGGCTAAATAAACCCATATTTACGTTATTTATTTTCTCAATTTGTAATTTAAACTGGTAAACCTCTTGAGTTAGCAGTAGCAGTATAGGGTGAGTAGTTTAGTAGTCGTAAAAGAGTAGGTTTAGTTAATAAGGATGTTACTGCATCCTTTGATTGTTTATTAACTTTTGTTACTATCTATAATTGCTTTGAATGTTAAACATCTGATGTCCCCCTGCCAAATGAAGCCTTAAACTGAATTGAATTGCATAGGGAGCGGGGAGTCTTATGTCTCCTCTAGTCTCTACTCTCTCTCTGTGAATATCAATTGAACTTACCTACTTATCTAAACTACGGCACCGTTGATCAGCAATGGGTAGCTCTAATCGTATAGGAGTCATCTTACAGGAGAGAGGGAGCGTTGGTAACCCGCCCCTTGCGGTCCCGGCAGCTCCGAACCACCCACTCGTCTAGGGATCTGTGTAGACCTTAGAACTCGGACTCTAGCGGTGGACTGTACATTCGACGGCACTGTCTACTACTCGAGGTCGCTGGGCGCTCTCCAACTGAGCATGGTAGAGCGATGACACCACAGGATAGAAGAAGGTCAGGATGGAAAGGTAAGACACGATGGATCAAAATAGCATGTTGCTTATAGACGCTCTATCTCTCTAAGCGCTCTAGTTCTCGGAAGCTATTGTGTCGACTATCGCTCTACTTCCTCAGTGTTGTACTGGTCTTGAGAAGGCGATATAGGATGAAGAAAAGGGATAGGGGAGGAAAGAACGGATGAGAAGAGAGAGAGGAGGAGAAGAAAGGAGAGAAGAGAAGGGGAGAAGACAGAGGAGGGGAGAGAGAAAGAGAGAGAAAAAGAGTAGAAGAGAGGAGAGAAATGAGATGAGAAGAGAGAGACGAAAGAAAGAGAGAGGAGAAGGGAGAGAGAGATGTGAGAGTAAGGACGCGAATGGAAGCAGAGATCGTAAAGGAGCAGAAATAAGCGATGAGTGAGGATAGGACATGAATCTACGTCGAGAGGAGCTGTAGAGAGGGCCGCGAGTGTAGGCGCGGGGGGGAGGAAGGGGGGCGGGGGGCGGGGGTGGGGGAAGGGAAAGCAGCAAGAGAAGAAAAGAACGAGAGGTACTAGGAGGAGAGAGGGCGGAGAAAGGAAGAGAAGATGGAGGGGGGGGGGGGGGGGGGAGGGCGGGGGGGGAGGGGGGGGGGGGGGGGGGCGGGCTGGGGGGGGGGGGGCAGGGGGGGGAGGGGGGGGGGGGGGAGGGTGGGGGGTGGGGGGGTATGATGGCCGTGGGAGTTGATAGGGGGATCACGAGAGGGTGAAGGATGGTAGAAGAGAATGAGGAGATATAATAATTAGATACAGATTATGATGAGGGCGCGAATTGTAGTATTATATAGATTTTAATTATCCATATTGT
The DNA here is from genome assembly GCA_902810595.1 of Coregonus sp. 'balchen'. Lineage (NCBI taxonomy): Eukaryota > Metazoa > Chordata > Actinopteri > Salmoniformes > Salmonidae > Coregonus > Coregonus sp. 'balchen'. The sequence goes on from LR778259.1 coordinate 30,304,520, forward strand.
AATAATAATTTTCGACGATTTCTGAAGAGAGGGGAAGGATTGTAGTCGGGCCGGAATCAGCTCTGAGGCATTAGATAGAGGATCGTAAGTAAAGGGATACGTCAGGAGAAGATAATATCTTATCCTATGTCTAGTCTATCTATTCCCCTGACTGATTTGAAATTTGTGGTTGAGCTACTTAAAGTTAAAAATTATTCCTTTTTCTGGTCTTTTTTTTCGCTTCGCTCCTCTACAATTCGGGCATCCTTACCATCTTTGTCGAATTTATTTGCTGTTTCTTTTCAACGGTCTGACCTTGGGTCATTTGCTTTTCCTTACCTCTTCTTCCAATGTCGACCCTTTCTTACCATTTTTATGGGGATCCAAAAATTTATGCTTATCAAACATGTTGCAATAAAATTGCAATGTCATTGGGTGAACGGCTCTTGATTAAGGTCGTATGATAAATGTTTAAAAAAACGTGTTACAATTTAACCTCTCTCTTTCTAAAATAAAATTTACAATCTTCTTCTCATTAGACCTCAGTATTTTTAATTTCTCTCATTTTCTCTACATGCCTAACCTCAAGATTGCTTGTTCACATTATTTCCGTTCGTTGTGTCTGTATTTATTCTTTTTTCTTTGATTTTCTGTATTTTTTTTTTGTCAACAGTCTGTATTTTGTTTTAATCTAGTCCATTTAGTTTTGTCTAGTACAAACTGGGGATAAATAAATAAACATTCAAAATACGTTGGTGCCTCTTTCTTTCTTCTCCTCATTTGCATCTTCTTTTCTCGTCCTCACTATCCTTTGCTTCTCTATTCATTCTATTTCTTCCTTCTTTTCATCTCCCCCTCTACTCTCGCTTCTTCGTTTCTTTTTTGCCAGGAAAATTTTTTATTTGGTGTATTTCTTCTTTGGGTTTATCTACTCAGTCCCTTCGCTCGTGTAAAAGTTTTCGGTGTGCTTCTTTCCTTTATTTGTGTGTCCTGTTGTTTCTTTTGGGTAACTTCCTTTTCTCTTTCTTAGCTGGGTTCTCTCTTCTTTTTTTTCTTCTCTTGTTTTCTCTTTCTCTGGTTTGCCTCCCTTTTTTATTTTTTTGGTCGGTAAACCAAAGGTGTTCCAATTAAATGGCTGTTGCTTTTTTGTTGATGTTCATGGCAAAACTTTTCTGTGGGATAGTTCTTTGTGTTTCTTCCTTTTTTCTGTGATTTTTTGGCGACTTTACCAATGTGTTTTTTTCTTTGGTATCATTTTTCAATTTCCTTCAGTTAGCCTAGGGTTATTCCGTAGTTCGTCCTGAGCTTTATCAAAATTGGTGTTGTTTGTTTTCTCAAATTCTTTCTGGATCTGTTTATAATTTTCCTTCCTCGATGTCTTGGAAATTTTGTGGAAGGGAAATGTTAAATATTGAATTATAGGTTGTCTCTTTTAATCTCTCCGGTTCCTGTCTTCCCTTTCTTCCTTGTTTGGTTCTCTCTGCTTTCTAGAAATGTGTTGTACTTAGCTTGAGGTTTTAGGTTCGAGGTTAGTGATCTTTTTTTTTGGTTCTTAGGAGGTTAGGAAGCCCGGATAGTGCCAAGCCTACGGGCCCACCTCATGTTTTTCGTTGGGGCATGTGGCACATAGACTGTCTTCTCTTGAGAGTCAGGTCTGTCTATGGCGGCCGTTCTCAATAGCAAGGCTATGCTCACTGAGTCTGTACATAGTCAAAGCTTTCCTTAAAATTTGGGTCAGTCACAGTGGTCAGGTATTCTGTCATTGTGTACTCTCTGTTAGAGCCAAAACTCGAAGGGCAGAGTTGATAAGTTTTTTTGGGAATATTGTACAAAAGGAGGAAAGTAAGAAGGGGGGGGGGGGGGGGAAGAAAAAGGAGGGAGAAGGGAGATAGAGAAGCGAAGAGAGAGAGAGAGAGAGAGAGAGAGAGGAGAGAGAGGAGAGAGAGCAGAAGGAGCAGAGTAGAGAGACAGAGAGGAGAAAGAGAGAGAGAGATGAGACGAGAGAGAAAAAAGAGAGAGAGAGAGAGAGAGACGAGAAGAGGGGGGAGAGAGCGGAGAGAGAGAGGAGCGGAGAAGAGAGAGGGAAGAGAGAGAGAGAGAGAGAGAGTAGAGAAAAGAAAGAGAGAGGAGAGAGAGAGAGAGAGAGAGAGAGACGAGGAGAGAGGAGGAGAGAGAGGGGGGGGGGAAGAGAGAGAGAGCTCTATAGCTCTCTCCCTATCTCTCCCTAATCTCTCTCTATCTCTCTCTCCCTATCTCTACATATCTCTCTCTCTCTCTCTCTCTCTCTCTCTCTCCCTCACCCCGTTTCTCTCAAAATGCAAAGAGCGGCATAATGAAGACAAACCCAAGATAAATTAAAACACACCTATTTTTATTCTACTGTCAGAGCCCATTTTAAACAGCAGACTTCCTCATACCCCTTCAGTTCATTTGTAGTTCAATCATCTCTAATAAATAAACCCATTTGCACTCCACCACTGCATCCACACTTCCCTCAGCTGGGACTAAATTAATGTAGCTAGCTTACTCACCACTGTAACAGCTGATTCAAGATCAGTTGTCCTTATAGTTCTGAACGATAGTGACTGTCCTTAGACCAGTTAGGTTGTGTATCAATTGTGGGGGGAAACAGAGGTTAAACCTGTGATGTTGTGGTTACAGGGCAAGAACACTACTGTGCCATAAAGGTTCAGACCTCTTGGCAGAGGACCTGCTACAACGATGCAGTGGTGATGTAACCTATCAGCATGGCCTGAGCAGAATCTGTCTTTGATGAGTTAGTTATTACAATGGATGAAACAGCATCACTAATATGTTATTCTGTCTGATTCAGCTCTCTGACCTTGCTCACTAAATTGTCAAGATCCAAGCTAGAGCAGAGACATGGGCAACTTTAATGACCTCAGTTGAACTGCTGCAGATATGAGTAGGGGGAGGGGATCAGGGGAGGAGGCATTAATGCAGTTAATTGGAAAGGCAGGGACGAGATGGGTATTGTTAATAGAAAACAGGTTTAATCATCAGCAAAATCGTGTGTGGAGAACGATCTTGTTTTATCTCCATAAGCACTAGCAATTATTGATGTCATTAGGCTAGGCTACCTAAAACACAGCAAGGGGATAAACATAGGACGAGCCTAGGCTTTACTCTCCGTGCAGACATTAGAAAAGTATGGAATGTTCGCAACTTTTGTGGGGAAGATAAATATGTAGATGGTTTTATAGCCCTACATACATTTTTTTTCACGTGAGCTATTTGATTTATGATAAAGACACTGGAAATACCCAACGATGCTGATTTAACTGCATAATCAGATCCAGGATTTACCTATGAATGGAACATTGGACAAAAATTGACCTTGGGTCAAAACAGAGGATAAAAACCGTCATAGTTGATGTTCAGCAATTACTCGTTACTTTCCATTCCACCCAACCTCGACCTCGCCATGTTCGGCGGGAGGAATATAATCACTCCATCTATTCCATATAGTCACTCCATCTATTCCATATAGTCACTCCATCTATTCCATATAGTCACTCCATCTATTCCATATAGTCACTCCATCTATTCCATATAGTCACTCCATCTATTCCATATAGTCACTCCATCTATTCCATATAGTCACTCCATCTATTCCATATAGTCACTCCATCTATTCCATATAGTCACTCCATCTATTCCATGCGGCAGGTGTTTCTGCCTGGAGTTGTTGATATAGTTGACGGTATCCTGACATATATCTGCTTTCGCTTGTTTCTTCCATTTCCTCTCACAGGGTGCGTTTTTCTGCTTACCTTTGACATTTTCGCTTAGTGGGCCGCCGACTGAGGTGTTGGATTCTGCAGTCTGCTTGCAGAGAGAAAGAGCAAAGCGCATCTTAAAGAAACACCCACCACCTCCTCTCCGTAGTTTTTTTTTCTACTACTCCATGGCTAACATAGGGGAAGTTGGATTAAATTCGTGAAACAAAGTATCCTGGAGTGTGTTCCAATTATAATTAGGGTGGTTTATAGGCTAGCCCAGTAGTTAGAGGAACGAATGAATAGATGACCCAGCAGTTGGAGGAGGGCGATAATATGCTTCAACTCCTTCTTGGTGGGTGCAGAGAGAGAGAGCGAGAGTGAGAGAGCAAGAGAGAGAAACCAGCCAATCGCCGGAGTAGACTGGAGGATGCTCTACAAACACTGCTCTACGAACACTCTCCATGAGGGATTAGAGGAAGAAGGAATGAGATTTTTCACGTTGCGACTTTTGTTATCTAAGTTGATAGCCCGGGGTTTTACGCATCGTGGAACAGTGCAAACAGTTCGGAAAATGTGCTTAGGAGGATGGGATACCCACGCGTCAGTAGGATTTTTGTTTCCAGGTAAATGGATTGAAGAATAATAACTAAAGCTGCCTTTTTTTTCACCCTGAATCTGTTTCATCGAAAGATTGTAAAGGTGCAGCGATCAGGGATGGCTGATGACGGATCTATTCATCCGGTCAGTGCATCAGAAGCACCAAAATGTTCAGGAAACGTTTGGATGGAATTCGGGCAAATGTTTAGACCTGCATTTGGTTTTATATGAAACTGGTGACTAGTAGTTGCGATTGTTCTCTCTCTGGAATTTTAATCTTCTCATTCAATAAATTATAACTGCGAGGAAGACATTTGCCAGGTTATCCATTTTATTTATTTATTTATTTTTGGAAAGGTGGAATGGTATTGCGGTTTGCTGTCCATTTCGCATCTCCCTTAAATATCTTGAAGTATACCTTTATCTAAATGGAATTAGTTGAACCTGAAGCCCCTTGTGAAAGGTACAGACATGGTATATGGGCACAGCCTCCTTCACGGTAAGTCGCTTCCATTGAACATAATTCACTGCCTTGCGCCTACATCAAATGCCTTAATTGAGTAGCTTAGGCTAGCCCAATATTCATGATTTTATGAGTTGACGTAGAATTCTGGTTGCCTATAGCTGTCAGTTCACATATAGTGGGAGATGTGTAACGAATGTGATATCCATGCACCCATACCCCTTGACAATTTGTGTAGCATCTACTGTACCTATATTCAAACAGCATGCGTAGGCTACTTTTCCATAGCATTACATGCAGATACATTATGGTATAGCCTGAAGACTCCAGGTGTATACGTTTTCCATTTGTATGATGAATAGTGCATTAAAGCCCAATTATGTGTTGCCCGGGGTCTGCTCTACGATGTGGTTAATAGGTATGTATGTTTGCCTATTCGTTGCACATCCAATTCCATTAAAAAAGTTAAGAAACTTTGGAGAATCAATTGGTTACAAATTATGTATTTTTTAATTCATTTCATTTATTTAAAACCCCGTTTAAAAGGGCAATGTAACATTCTAGCCATGCATGATACATTCAATATTTTGAATTCTTTAGAGTATTATGTCATAGGCTACATCTATGTTGAATGAATGCAAATATAGCAATTTGTATTATCCACAAAACAAAATTAATGTGTTTATCTTGTTGCAGTTGTTGCAAGTCTACTCATACTTGGGTTGTCTGGGGCAACGAAGAAGAGTGTAAGGCAATGACTAGGGTCACGAGCAGCGCTCTGGCCCGAGGAGAGAGACGAGCTGGAGAGAGGGCTCGGGAGCAGCGCTAGAGGAGGGGCGAGAGAGGGACAGAGAGAGCGACGAGAGAGCTCTCTCTCGCGAGCGCTGCTGAGGGAGATCTCTGCCTTCTCGCTCTCTCTCTTCGCTCTCTCTCTCTCGCTCTCTCTCTCTCTCGCTATATATAGGATATATAGATATTATAGATATAGATATATATATATATATATATATATATATTTATATATTTGTATCTATCTATATAATCAACTGAACTCTGCTATTGGGTTTTCAGTGAAGAACAATTCGGGAGTGAAACCTGCAGGTCAATGTGGCACCTGGGTGAAGGAAGGAGACGGGGGACTGTTCACTTCTCCCAACTACCCCAGCAAATATCCCCCAGGAATAGAGTGTGTTTACATCATTGAAGGTGAATAATTTTCAAAGCAACTAACTAACCTCAATGTAAAGCCATGTATGTCATTTGTTGAGATCAGTAGATGACATCCTCTAAACAAATACAGATTTTTTTAAATTCACCGCCAGGAATAAGGAATACAGAGTTTTGTCCCTCAATTTTGATAGCCTTTTAGTACTGAAATCTGACTCTTAAATAGTGTTCCAGGAACCTAAATCTTTATCATCTCAGATCCAGGTGAGAAATTAAAACCATCTGTCTGTTAAACTCCTTGTTGTCTTCTTGAGCTCAGGCGTCGGTGAATGTGGACGGGCTCAGGTTGCTCTGTGGATGGATGTCTCTCCTCATGTTTCAGAGAGAAATCTGGACCAGATGTTGAGATATGTGTTCGTAGTATAACTGATGGGATTGGTCAGTTCAGTTGCTGTGCTGTTGATGTTTGTCTGATGATGGTAATGAAATCAGACGGCGAGTTGCAATCTCAGTCATTTAATTTAGGTTCTGGGAGGTTTATATTTGATTCATCAGTGGAGGAGATTAGGTTACGGCCCTAATGATATTAACAAAATGAATACACAAAAGATCATCTCTACTGAGACACAATTGCTGGACTGGAGGAACTATACTAGAACAATATAATCTGGTTTGTACTATACTGAACTGGATTTATAGATGAAATGTGGATGATGGTCCAGACTTTTAGCCTGATCCACCATCCTGACCTGACTGAATGTAAGCCTGTGAGATCAGGATGGTGGAATGAGACAACCGGATTTTACCCACACTGATCATTAGGATAGAAATAGAAGTTGCTTGCTTGAAATACTTGGAAAGTGTTTCACAGAGAGAAAAAAAAAGAAAAGGTATTTTTTATTCGAGGTCGATCAGTGGTCACAAAAAAAGTCACCAAAGTTGGGATTGTGTTTTCTTAGTAGTTCATTCAGTTCACTCCAAGACAACTTACAGTGTGTGTCTATTTACATTGCAGAGCAAAATGATTTAAAATGAGTTAACCCCCACAGGCTGCATTTACTGTAAGAAATCGTAATTGCACACTGCTTAATGGTGCTTCACATGTTCTCCCTGTGTTATATGCCTTATAGGCCTACAGCATTATGCAATATAGCTACACGTATACGTTATAAACAGTATGAGCATTATATTCACTATCTGTGTTATCTACTCTGTCTCCTCCAGCTCCTCCCAGGCTGTGTATTGATCTGTTCTTTGATGAGAGGTACTCTATCGAGCCTTCATGGGAATGTAAGTTCGACAACATCGAGGTGCGGGACGGCCCCTTTGGCTTCTCCCCAATCATCGGACGCTACTGTGGCCAGACCGTCCCTCCCTTCATCAGGAGCAGCGGACGGTACCTCTGGATAAAATTTGTTTCCGACGGCGAACTGGAGGCGATTGGATTTTCGGTAAACTACAACTTCACTGCAGGTAAGAATCGACACAAAGTATTCACAGTAACATGAGCAATCTCAACATGCCCAATGGCAACAGAATGGTAATGTTAAACACGGCATAGTTCAGGAGTTCAATTGTCTCACAGAAACCTCATCAACAGTCTGTTCACAGCCTCTCTGCTAAACAACATTTATATATTTCCTTAGCACACAAAGCATGGTGCTATCAGCTCCTAGCCTCCAGCCATGGTGGCAGGCAGACAGGCAGGCTAACGAAATGTGTTGCTGTTAGTTTGATAGCTTTCGATCAGAGTTCTCTAGTAACTGTGTTGTTTGCGGGAGCAAAGCGAAGGGGAATAAGCGTGACAGGCTAATCTAGACTGTTGAACACAATCCTCCCAATCACCTCCCTCTGCGTGCCGCGAGAAGCCTTGACTAGCTTTTATTTGCATCATCTCCCGGCTGGTTTCCCGTTAACCGAGCAGCGCATGATTTATGACCACCTTGGTTTGATATGCACTCTGGTCTGCTATGGGCTGTATGGTGTACCCTTGGCTGGGTCAGGGTTTAATAACGCCATCAACTTCTGTAGTGTGTTGTCGAGGGCTGAAGGAAATACTGCCCGCAGCACCGTGATATGTAGGAGCATTTTTAACACCACAGCTTTGGAAGACTGACCTGCAGAATCATGTTCCATGGAGAAACAAAACAATCCCATTTTCAACCCACATTCTGTGTATATCCATCCCTCTTTCCCTTCCTAAAATACATTTCCAAAAACATATTTATGAATTGTTTTGCCATTGGCCCACAACATTGTTCTTTGAACAAATAGCTTTGGTTGTGTTTCAGATTATTGTTGTGCCCAATAGAAATTAAATAGTAAATAATGGATTGTGTCATTTTGGAGTCACTTTCATTGTAAATAAGAATACAATATGTTTCTGATCACTTCTACATTAATGTGGATGCTATCATGATTACGGATAATCATTAACGAATCTTGAATAATTATGAGTGGGAAAGGCATAAATAGCATACCCCCCCAAGAAGCGCTAACCTCCTCTAATATTGGTAACGGTGAGAGGTTAGCATTTTTGGGGATGGTATGATCTTTGTGCCTTTATAGCTTTCTCACTCATCATTATTCCTGATTAATTCCTGATTATCCATAGTCATGGTAGCATCCACATTAAGACCCAATGCTGTCGTTTTTATGCCACTATCAAATCATTTCTGGGTAACAATTAAGCACCTTACTGTAATAGCAAAAAAATATTTCTCAAACAATAACTTTCCTAGGACTGTCTGGGAGTGGTCTGAATTGGGAAGGGAAAAATGAAAACTAGCTGTTATTGGCAGAGAGGTTTGGAACTCTCTTTGTTATTAGTCTATTAACTAATTTACCAATGGTGATGTCACCATGGAAAGCCGAAACTCCCGCCCATGCAAAGCTGCTGATTAGAAGGTCCTGTGTAGATTTAATTTTCAACCAGCAACTGTCAGGAAATAACACTGATCAAATGTTTTCACACTTTTACAGTGTTAGTTTCGTCAGCTGTTGTACAATATGATATAAAACACAGGAAAAACTGAATTTTGACTGCACTGGGCCTTTAATGTAGAAGTGTTCAGTAACCTATCATATTCTTATTTACAATAAAAGTGACTCCAAATTGACACAATACATTATTTACCATTAATTTCTATTGGGCACAACATAATCTGAAACACAAACAAAACAAACTGCAAGTGCATCCAACAAGTTTGTAGTCACACGCTTGATGTAGTCATTGCGTGCTAGGAATATTAGACCAAACACTAAACTTTTGACTACTTTAATACACATAAAGGAGGATTTGTCTAAACACTTATGAAACCCTAAAATGGGCGGGACTAGATACATAAAGTGGGTTCATTTCTAAACGGTACAACAGATATGTATGAAAATACCCTGAAATAAAAGGTGACATTCTGTACTGCTGCCTCATACAGTGGGGAAAAAAAGTATTTAGTCAGCCACCAATTGTGCAAGTTCTCCCACTTAAAAAAATGAGAGAGGCCTGTAATTTTCATCATAGGTACATGTCAACTATGACAGACAAATTGAGAAAAAAAAATCCAGAAAATCACATTGTAGGATTTTTAATGAATTTATTTGCAAATTATGGTGGAAAATAAGTATTTGGTCACCTACAAACAAGCAAGATTTCTGGCTCTCACAGACCTGTAACTTCTTCTTTAAGAGGCTCCTCTGTCCTCCACTCGTTACCTGTATTAATGGCACCTGTTTGAACTTGTTATCAGTATAAAAGACACCTGTCCACAACCTCAAACAGTCACACTCCAAACTCCACTATGGCCAAGACCAAAGAGCTGTCAAAGGACACCAGAAACAAAATTGTAGACCTGCACCAGGCTGGGAAGACTGAATCTGCAATAGGTAAGCAGCTTGGTTTGAAGAAATCAACTGTGGGAGCCATTATTTGGAAATGGAAGACCTACAAGACCACTGATAATCTCCCTCGATCTGGGGCTCCACGCAAGATCTCACCCCGTGGGGTCAAAATGATCACAAGAACGGTGAGCAAAAATCCCAGAACCACACGGGGGGACCTAGTGAATGACCTGCAGAGAGCTGGGACCAAAGTAACAAAGCCTACCATCAGTAACACACTACGCCGCCAGGGACTCAAATCCTGCAGTGCCAGACGTGTCCCCCTGCTTAAGCCAGTACATGTCCAGGCCCGTCTGAAGTTTGCTAGAATGCATTTGGATGATCCAGAAGAGGATTGGGAGAATGTCATATGTCATATGGTCAGATGAAACCAAAATAGAACTTGTCGTGTTTGGAGGACAAAGACTGCTGAGTTGCATCCAAAGAACACCATACCTACTGTGAAGAATGGGGGTGGAAACATAATGCTTTGGGGCTGTTTTTCTGCAAAGGGACCAGGACGACTGATCCGTGTAAAGGAAAGAATTAATGGGGCCATGTATCATGTGATTTTGAGTGAAAACCTCCTTCCATCAGCAAGGGCATTGAAGATGAAACGTGGCTGGGTCTTTCAGCATGACAATGATCCCAAACACACCGCCCGGGCAACGAAGGAGTGGCTTCGTAAGAAGCATTTCAAGGTCTGGAGTGGCCTAGCCAGTCTCCAGATCTCAACCCCATAGAACATCTTTGGAGGGAGTTGAAAGTCCGTGTTGCCCAGCGACAGACCCAAAACATCACTGCTCTAGAGGAGATCTGCATGGAGGAATGGGCCAAAATACCAGCAACAGTGTGTGAAAACCTTGGGAAGACTTACAGAAAACGTTTGACCTGTGTCATTGCCAACAAAAGGTATATAACAAAGTATTGAGAAACTTTTGTTATTGACCAAATACTTATTTTCCACCATAATTTGCAAATAAATTCATAAAAAATCCTACAATGTGATTTTCTAGATTTTTTCTCCTAATTTTGTCTGTCATAGTTGACGTGTACCTATGATGAAAATTACAGGCCTCTCTCATCTTTTTAAGTGGGAGAACTTGCACAATTGGTGGCTGACTAAATACTTTTTTTCCCCACTGTATGAAAATGCTGGAGTATAGAGCCACATTTAAGTGTACTGTACCTCGTTTCACCACACACAATGCTTTCCCATAGACCCAAATACATTGACCTTTCATCCTAGAGCAATTGATTAAACTAGATATAATGGAGTGAAGAAGCAATCAGATTGCTGTTCTGTACGTTAAATGGTCATTCGAGGTCATGAGGAAAGATGGGAAACGGTGGGTGAAGATAGGGTGGGAAATTGGTGTAGTCCAGTTAGAGTCAGGTAGATGGAGTGCATATGTTGGCCTATATGTCTCCATAGAATGTTGTGGTTATCTTTGAAAAACTGCTGTTTGCTGGTGGAGCCTCTTCTCAGATTCCTGAGTGGGAGAAGAAAAAAACATGGCTCCCCCTGTCTTGATAAGAAATAGCTGTGGCATATGATTAGCATAATTAAAGAAGATAAAAGTATTGGATTCACTAGACTTGATGCTCCAAAATCTGGCTGTGTGGAGAGAGAGGCTCACATCTGCCTCTGCCCTGGCTAATGCTGCTAGCACAATGCTAATTCACACTGGGCTACTCAAGATGAATGAAAAGCAAGGGGAGCGGAGGAGGAGAGAAAGAGAGAGGGAGAGAGAGAGAGAGAGAAAGGTTCTACACCTTTTCCTCACCTTATCTTCTCCCTCGCTTTTCATTCATCTGAAGTGTCCTATCTGAGGAGAGTGGAGAGGGGGAGAAGGAGGAGAGGAGAGGGAAAGAGAACAGTGAACATAAATAAAATGTGATGAAGAACAGGATATCTCCAGTCCCACCTGGAGATGAAAGATATCACAGTCTTTATGAGATCAGCCACTCCTTCAGGTTCACATTATTCCCCCTCCCAGCCTTCATACTGTACAGCAGAGTACTAGGACTGGATGGAACTTGACGGGAAATATCACTATTGACTATTGTAATCAATGTAATAATTTATAGTATGTTTAGTATTTATAGTATGTTGTGGCTTTTGGGGGAGATTTTAACTCTTTACACTTTGATCCATTATTTATACAGGTAATCCCGTAACATTTTTACCTAGAAGGCAGTAATCAGACATTTATACAATTTGGCAAAAGCATAGAAAATAATTCAAAGCATGTTTTGGGTGTTTACAGAAATTCTCCAGTGATGACTAACACTGATCCAGCTGGGTAACTCTTTCCTGCATTCAAATGACTAGTGGCCTCATGGGGTGGAATGTTATTAATATTTTTCATAATTGTATAATTAATAAACATTATTAATTTAAAAAGCAGCCGGAAATCAGGTCTTTCTATGTCAAACGGTTTTTGTTATATTTCAGTCTTCTATGATACAAAGTGTAATATTGGGATGCAAACTCAAAATTGCAGACATTTCAACTCTGTATCTGACATGGTACAGATGTCTTCTTTTTTGTAAGCCCATAACCATGCGTGTGAGCTGTCTCCTTTTATTTCAAAGTAGATTTGTTTAAGACTACCAAGAAACCCTCTGTGTGACCCTGACTTAGCCCACTGCAGTAAAATGTTTTAAGTGAGGTAAAGGTACAGTATCTGGAATCATGTCATGCTAGGTTCTGACGTACACAAGGTGCCAAACTACAATCTGCGGGTGCAGCAGCACACTCACTGTCGTTCCATTCCAATCACACTGTCAAGTGTATTAATGATCAGCAGAAGCTGTCTGAATTATAACTGTCGAAGGGGTTAGGGAATAGATTGTCTGAACAGCTACGGGTCCTGTATGGCTCAGTCGGTAAAGCATGGTAGAGCACGGCGCTTGAAACACCAGGATTGCGGGTTCGTTTCCCGGGGCCACCCACACGTGAAATCTGTGCACGCCTGACTGTAAGCCAGTATCGATAAAAGCGTCTGCTAAATGGTATATATTATTATGTATTTATTGTTATAGTCAGTTAAGGGAAAGAGTAACACATATTGAAAATAAAAGTGTGTCAATGATAGTGCTGTATTCACTTCTAATAGGCTACAGTTTGACAATCAAGTCGGCAATTTGAGCGCTTGGGACTAAAAGGTTTTATCTGCTTTTTTGTCAAAATGTAGTTATTGACAAAGCCTTGTTCTGTTTAATGTTCTCTACCTATATGGTACTCTAAATGCCCCCCAATTCATGTTGCTAATTCCAAAGAATACAAGATAAAAACTGCTGACACCATTCAAACCAATGAGGGTTTGGAACTTTAAAGCCAATTATTTCAGAATAATCTTTTTGCAGATAGAACCTTGTAGTCCCAAGCTCTCGAAATATATCTACATGTTCCCTACAAATATCTCTATATTTAAGATATTTAATCTGCTCTGGAGCCAGTACCTTCCCCCCTTCTCCCAGCCTGCCTGTCCGAAATACAGCCACAGCTCCCCGTAGCATAACCCTCGTAAATCCTCATCCTATTCTGTTCAGGCAGTGCTGCGGTCACCCCCGCCTGCACCCGACATTCTCCGCTTTGAAAGATGACCGTGCTCCCTAACCTCAGACATAACTCTAGTTCTAGACTGAGAATACATACAGTGACAGACTTTTTCCACATTTTGTTAGGTTACAGCCTTATTCTTAAATTGATTACATCGTTTTTTCTTCCTCATTAATCTACACACAATACCCAATTAATGACAAAGCAAAAAGTGGTTTTTAGAAATTATTGCTAATTTATTAAAAGTAAAAAACAGAAATATCACATTTACAGAAGTATTCAGACTCTTTACTCAATACTTTGTTGACGCACCTTTGGCAGCAATAACGGCCTTGAGTCTTCTTGGGTATGATGCTACAAGCTTGGCACACCTGTATTTGGGGGGTTTCTCCCATTCTTCTATCCAGATCCTCTCAAGCTCTGTCAGGTTGGATGGGGTGTGTTGCTGCACAGCTATTTTCAGGTCTCTCCAGCGATGGTTGATCGGGTTCAAGTACGGGCTCTGGTTGGCCAGAGGACATTCAGAGACTTGTCCCGAAGCCACTCCTGCATTGTCTTGGCTGTGTGCTTAGGGTCATTATCCTGTTGGAAGGTGAACCTTCGCCCCAGTCTGAGGTCCTGAGCGCTCTGGAGCAGGTTTTCATCAAGGATCTCTCTGTACTTTGTTCTGTTTATCTTTGCCTCAATCCTGACTAGTCTCCCAGTCCCTGCCGCTGAAAAACACCCCCACAGCATGATGCTGCCACCACCATGCTTCACCGTAGGGATGGTGCCAGGTTTCCTCCAGACGTGATGCTTGGCATTCAGGCCAAAGAGTTGAATCTTGGTTTCATCAGACCAGAGAATCTTGTTTCTCATGGTCTGAGAGTCTTTAGGTGCCTTTTGGCAAACTCCAAGAGGGCTGTCATGTGCCTTTTACTGAGGAGTGGCTTCCGTCTTGCCACTCTACCTAATTTATAAAAATAAAATAAAAAAAAGACCTTATTTACATAAGTATTGAGACCCTTTGCTATGATACTCGAAATTGAGCTCAGGTATTGTCCGTAGAGCTCCGAGACAGGATTGTGTCGAGGCACAAATCTGGGGAAGGGTAGCCTCCATCAACACAGTGGCCTCCATCATTCTTAAATGGAAGAAGTTTGGAATCACCAAGACTCTTCCTAGAGCTGGCCGCCCGGCCAAACTGGGCAATCGGGGGAGAAGGACCTTGGTCAGAGGGGTGACCAAGAACCCGATGGTCACTCTGACAGAGCTCTAGAGTTCCTCTGTGGAGATGGGAGAAACTTCCAGAAGGACAACCATCTCTGCAGTACTCCACCAATCAGGCCAAAAGTAGGAGTGTGCTGAATGGGTCATATCTATTTATCTCTGGGGCACTGCAGTAAGGAACATTGTTGTTACCCTCCTTACAGTGTTTACTGATCAGTAATATGGAAGAGCACTTGACACAGGAAGTAAAACAAAATGAAATCCAAAAGGGGTTGGCCTGAATGTGTATGTGTGTGTGTGTGTGTTTGTGTGTGTGTGTGTGTGTGTGTGTGTGTGTGTGTGTGTTTGTGTGTGTGTGTGTGTGTGTGTGTTTGTGTGTGTGTGTGTGTGTTTCAGCATATGTCTGTGTCTACCTCACACCCCTTCCAATAAAACCACTACTTCTCTTTCTTCACACACTTCACCCCTCACCCACTTTCCCCTCTCACACTTCCCGCCTCAAACACTTCCCTCCTCACACACTCTCCCCTCACACACTTCTCCCCTCACACACTTCCCCCCGCACACACTTCCCCCCGCACACACTTCCCCCCGCACACACTTTCCCGCTCTCACCTTCCCCCCTCACCACCTTCCCTCCTCAACACTTCCCTCCTCACACACTTCCCCCCTCACACACTTCCCCCTCTCACACTTCCCGCCTCAAACACTTCCCTCCTCACACACTTCCCCCCTCACACACCCCCCCCCCGCAAACACTCCCCCCCGCACACACTTCCCCCCTCACACACTTCCCCCCTCACACCATTCCCTCCTCACACACTTCCCTCCGCACACACATCCCCCTCACACACATTCCCCCCTCACACACTTTCCCTCACACACTTCCCCTCCTCACACTTCCCCCCTCTCACACTTCCCTCCTCACACACTTCCCCCCTCACACACTTCCCCCCTCACACACTCGTCTCACTGTGATCAGTGTGTGTTTGAAGATGGGGGCCGTCTGTAAGGCGGAGGCAGCCCTGGAATCCCCCAGAATGCTGCTTGTCTTGATTCAACGGCTGCTGAATACTGTTGTTTCACACAGAGAAGAGAAGCATCTCATGTGGCCCTTTTAGCTTTTCAACTGCTTTGCTGGATACCAAGCGAAATCTATTTTGTGGCTCCGTGGCCGAGTTTGGGAATGAAATATAGATGTACTGTAGCTGTAGGGTGGAGTCTTCGGGCCCATTAGGAGGAGGGGGATTGTTGCATTGTTTTTGCAGTGTGCTAACATTGGGAAATATTACATATTTTATTTCAGTTGGTCTATCCAACTGTTTGTCAATGCATGCTTGATTAAGTGGGAATGGTTTCATAGCAACTGTCTCAAAGTTAGCTGCTTAGGTAAAACGTATCGCTCTATGTCCTATAGTTGATATATGGTTGGCCTATCTGCCCCTTCTTAAAATGCAAGGTCAGTTTTATACTGTAACCTCGCATTATCATGACTTCCAACCTCATCTCCAGCTCTCCAGTGGGAACGTAGTGTTTTCTGATGCTAAGGCAGGCTGACCTCATCTCCAGCTCTCCAGTGGGAACGTAGTGTTTTCTGATGCTAAGGCAGGGTAATGAATCCATAATCTAGATGAGATTTTGATTGATCCTAGGCACTTACACCCCCCCATCCCCATTATAAGTGTACTGGGAATTGTATTGGATTAAAATCAGTCTAATGACGTTGGAGATTAGAGCTGGAATAGGATGTATGGACGCCATCGTCCAGGAGGCAACTCCATGAGATTGGACTTAGATGGATTCAAACTGGAAAATTGGAATTTGAACCGGAGCAATCGACCCTCATCACTCCTCGGAGAAGCTACACTTCACTGCCTGTTTCACTGGAGAAGTGGAAAGGAAGAATCAGAGTTAACTTTCCCCCCTCAGTTTCAGGACTTTCTATCGTCACTGAATAAAGACAAAACACTTTAGTTACTTGACAATTAAGTTGGTGGAACTTAAAGTTGAATCAACTTACTAAGAGCTTGACATAGGGAGAGAGGGAAGATCACTCACAATTATTTTGAGACGGGTAAAGCGAGCGAGCGCACTTTCACC
>LR778259.1:30323721-30378536 GCA_902810595.1 Coregonus sp. 'balchen'
CCCTCAGATTACTCAGACCCAGAAATAATTTGAAAACAAATCCAATTAGGATAAACTCCCATATCTTTTGGGTGAAATACCACAGTGTGCAATCACAGCAGCAAAATGTGTGACCTGTTGCCACAAGAAAAGGGCAACCAGTGAAGAACAAACACCATTGTAAATACCTATATTAATGTTTATTTATTTTCCCTTTTGTACTTTAACTATTTGCATGTCATTACAACACTGTATATATACATAATATGACATTTGAAATGTCTTTATTATTTTGGAACTTTTGTGAGTGTAATATTTACTATACATTTTTTATTGTTTATTTCACTTTTGTTTATTATCTATTTGACTTGCTTTGGCAATGTAAAGACAGGCTCTTATCCAGAGCGACTTACAGTTAGTGAGTGCATACATTTTTCAAACTGGCCACCCATGGGAATCGAACCCACAACCCTGGCGTTGCAAGTGCCATGCTCTACCAAGTGAGCTACAGGAGGCCTCCTAATGAGCATTCATAGGGCAGACAACTCCTAATGAGCAATCGTAGCGGTTCCTCATTTATCACACACACTGAGAATCATCATCGTAATGTCTAGTGCTTCTCATGCTTCTTATCATTACTGTTTCGCTGCAATTATGAATGCAGCAGCAGTGAAATATCTCTCTCCCTTGAAATGTGTCTATCCCCTTTCAATGGATATATTTTCTTTAGTCACAATAGTCCCCCTATGGTATATAGTCTCCCTATGGTATATAGTCCCCCTATGGTATATAGTATAGTCCCCCTATGGTATATAGTCTGCCTATGGTATATAGTATAGTCCCCCTATGGTATATAGTCTCCCTATGGTATATAGTATAGTCTCCCTATGGTATGTAGTATAGTCCCCCTATGGTATATAGTCCCCCTATGGTATATAGTATAGTCCCCCTATGGTATATAGTCTCCTATGGGTATATAGTATAGTCTCCCCTATGTATATGTATAGTCCCCTATGGTATATAGTCCCCCTATGGTATATAGTCCCCCTATGGTATATAGTCCCCCTATGGTATATAGTATCCCTATGGTATATAGTCCCCCCTATGGTATATAGTCCCCCTATGGTATATAGTATAGTCCCCCTATGGTATATAGTATAGTCCCCCTATGGTATATAGTCCCCCTATGGTATATAGTCTCCCTATGGTATATAGTATAGTCCCCCTATGGTATATAGTATAGTCCCCCTATGGTATATAGTCCCCCCTATGGTATATAGTCTCCCTATGGTATATAGTGTCCCTATGGTATATAGTATAGTCCCCCTATGGTATATAGTATAGTCTCCCTATGGTATATAGTCCCCCTATGGTATATAGTATAGTCTCCCTATGGTATATAGTCTCCCTATGGTATATAGTATAGTCCCCCTATGGTATATAGTATAGTCCCCCTATGGTATATAGTCTCCCTATGGTATATAGTATAGTCTCCCTATGGTATATAGTCTCCCTATGGTATATAGTATAGTCCCCCTATGGTATATAGTATAGTCCCCCTATGGTATATAGTCTCCCTATGGTATATAGTCCCCCTATGGTATATAGTATAGTCCCCCTATGGTATATAGTCCCCCTATGGTATATAGTCTCCCACTGGTATATAGTCCCCCTATGGTATATAGTCTCCCTATGGTATATAGTATAGTCTCCCTATGGTATATAGTCTCCCTATGGTATATAGTATAGTCCCCCTTGGTATATAGTATAGTCCTTGATGGTATATAGTCCCCCTATGGTATATAGTCCCCCTATGGTATATAGTCCCCCTATGGTATATAGTCCCCCTATGGTATATAGTATAGTCTCCCTATGGTATATAGTCCTCCCTATGGTATGTAGTATAGTCCCCCTATGGTATATAGTCCCCCTATGGTATATAGTCCCCCTATGGTATATAGTCTCCCTATGGTATATAGTCCCCCTATGGTATATAGTGTAGTCCCCCTATGGTATATAGTCCCCCTATGGTATATAGTCCCCCTATGGTATATAGTATAGTCCCCCTATGGTATATAGTCCCCCTATGGTATATAGTCCCCCTATGGTATATAGTCCCCATATGGTATATAGTCTCCCTATGGTATATAGTCCCCCTATGGTATATAGTGTAGTCCCCCCTAATGGTATATAGTCCCCCTATGGTATATAGTCCCCCTATGTATATAGTATAGTTCCCCCCTATGGTATATAGTCTCCCTATGGTATATAGTCCCCCTATGGTATATAGTCTCCCTATGGTATATAGTCCTCCCTATGGTATATAGTCCCCCCTATGGTATATAGTCCCCCCTATGGTA
Source organism: Coregonus sp. 'balchen' (assembly GCA_902810595.1). Taxonomy (NCBI): domain Eukaryota; kingdom Metazoa; phylum Chordata; class Actinopteri; order Salmoniformes; family Salmonidae; genus Coregonus; species Coregonus sp. 'balchen'. The sequence continues at coordinate 30,326,061 of LR778259.1, forward strand.
ATAGTCCTCCCTATGGTATATAGTCCCCCTATGGTATATAGTCTCCCTATGGTATATAGTCCCCCTATGTATATAGTCCCCCTATGGTATATAGTCCCCCTATGGTATATAGTATAGTCCCCCCTATGGTAATATAGTCTCCCTATGGTATATAGTCCCCCCTATGGTATATAGTCCCCCTATGGGTATCTAGTCTCCCTATGGTATATAGTCCCCCTATTGGTATACTAGTATAGTCCCCCCTATGGTATATAGTCTCCCTATGGTATATAGTCCCCCTATGGTATAGTCCCCCCTATGGTATATAGTGTAGTCCCCCTATGGTATATAGGTCTCCCTATGGTATATAGTCTCCCTATGGTATATAGTCCCCCTATGGTATATAGTGTAGTCCCCCCTATGGTATATAGTCTCCCTATGGTATATAGTCTCCCTATGGTATATAGTATAGTCCCCCTATGGTATATAGTCCCCCTGTGGTATATAGTCCCCACTATGGTAATAAGTCCCCCTATGGTATATAGTCCCCCTGTGTATATAGTCCCCCTATGGTATATAGTCCCCCTATGGTATATAGTCTCCCTATGGTATATAGTCTCCCCTATGGTATATAGTAGAGTCCCCCTATGGTATATAGTCCCCCTATGGTATATAGTATAGGTCCCCCTATGGTATTAGTATATCCCCCATGGTATATATTATAGTCCCCCTATGGTATGTAGTATAGTCTCCTATGGTATATAGTCCTCCCTATGGTTTATAGTATAGTCTCCCTATGGTATATATATAGTCTCCCTATGGTATATAGTCTCCCTATGGTATATAGTATAGTCCTCCCTATGTATATAGTATAGTCTCCCTATGGTATATATCCTCCCTATGGTATATAGTATAGTCTCCCTATGGTATATAGTATGTCTCCCTATGTATATCGTCGCCCTATGGTATATAGTATAGTCTCCCTATGGTATATAGTCCCCCCTATGTATATAGTATAGTCCCCCTATGGTATATAGTATAGTCCCCCTATGGTATATAGTATAGTCTCCCTATGGGTATATAGTCCTCCCTATGGTATATAGTATAGTCTCCCTATGGTTATATATCCCCTATGGTATATAGTATAGTCCCCCTATGGTATATAGTATAGTCCCCCCTATGGTATATAGTATAGTCCCCTATGGGTAATATATCTCCCTATGTATATAGTATAGTCTCCCTATGGTATACATAGTCTCCCTATGGGTATATAGTATAGTCCCCCCTTGTATATAGTATGTCCCTTGATGGTATATAGTCCCCCTATGGTATATAGTCCCCCTATGTTATATAGTCCCCCTATGTATACTATATAGTCCTCCCTAGTATATAGTCTCCCTATGGTATATAGTATAGTCCCCCTATGGTATAATAGTTCCCCCTATGGTATATAGTCCCCCTATGGTATATAGTCTCCCTATGGTATATAGTCCCCCTATGGTATATAGTGTAGTCCCCCTATGGTATATAGTCCCCCTATGGTATATAGTCCCCCTATGGTATATAGTATAGTCCCCCTATGGTATATAGTCCCCCTATGGTATATAGTCCCCTATGGTATATAGTCCCCATATGGTATATAGTCTCCCTATGGTATATAGTCCCCCTATGGTATATAGTGTAGTCCCCCTATGGTATATAGTCCCCCTATGGTATATAGTCTCCCTATGGTATATAGTATAGTCCCCCCTATGGTATATAGTCTCCCTATGGTATATAGTCCCCCTATGGTATATAGTCTCCCTATGGTATATAGTCTCCCTATGGTATATAGTCCCCCTATGGTATATAGTCCCCCTATGGTATATAGTCTCCCTATGGTATATAGTCCCCTATGGTATATAGTCTCCCTATGGTATATAGTCCCCCTATGGTATATAGTCCCCCTATGGTATATAGTCCCCCTATGGTATATAGTATAGTCCCCCCTATGGTATATAGTCTCCCTATGGTATATAGTCCCCCTATGGTATATAGTCCCCCTATGGTATATAGTCTCCCTATGGTATATAGTCCCCCTATGGTATATAGTATAGTCCCCCTATGGTATATAGTCTCCCTATGGTATATAGTCCCCCTATGGTATATAGTCCCCTATGGTATATAGTGTAGTCCCCCTATGGTATATAGTCCCCCTATGGTATATAGTCCCCCTATGGTATATAGTATAGTCCCCCCTATGGTATATAGTCTCCCTATGGTATATAGTCTCCCTATGGTATATAGTCCCCCTATGGTATATAGTGTAGTCCCCCCTATGGTATATGTCTCCCTATGGTATATAGTCTCCCTATGGTATATAGTATAGTCCCCCTATGGTATATAGTCCCCCTGTGGTATATAGTCCCCCTATGGTATATAGTCCCCCTATGGTATATAGTCCCCCTGTGGTATATAGTCCCCCTATGGTATATAGTCCCCCTATGGTATATAGTCTCCCTATGGTATATAGTCTCCCTATGGTATATAGTAGAGTCCCTATGGTTATAGTCTGCCTATGGTATATAGATAGTCCCCAGATATGGTATTATAGTCTCCCTATGGTATATAGTATAGTCCCCTATGGTATAGTAGTATAGTCCCCTATGGTATATAGTCCCCTATGGTATATAGTATAGTCCCCCTATGGTATATAGTCTCCCTATGGAATAGTATAGTCTCCCTATGGTAATTAGTATAGTCCCCTATGGTATATAGTCCCCTATGGTATATAGTCCCCCTATGGTATATAGTAGTCCCCTATGGTATATAGATCCCTATGGTATATAGTCCCCCTATGGTATATAGTCCCCTATGGTAGTATAGTCCCCCTATGGTATATAGTATGTAGTCCCCTATGGTATATAGTCCCCTATGGTATATAGTCTCCCTATGGTATATAGTATAGTCCCCCTATGGTATATAGTATGAGTCCCCTATGGTATATAGTCCCCCTATGGTATATAGTCTCCCTATGGTATATAGTGTTCCTATGGTATATAGTATAGTCCCCCTATGGTATATAGTATTAGTCTCCCTATGGTATATAGTCCCCTATGGTATACTAGTATAGTCTCCCTATGGTATATAGTCTCCCTATGGATATAGTCCCCTAGATTAGTAGTTAGTCCCCTATGGTATATAGTATAGTCCCCTATGGTATATAGTCTCCCTATGGTATATAGTATAGATTCTCCTATGGTATATAGTCTCCTATGTATTAGTATAGTCCCCTATGGTAATAGTATAGTCCCCTATGGTATATAGTCTCCCTATGGTATATAGTTCCCCTATGGTATATAGTATAGTCCCTATGGTATATAGTCCCCCTATGGTATATAGTCTCCCACTGGTATATTAGTCCCCCTATGGTATATAGTTACCCTATGGTATATAGTATAGTCTCCCTATGGTATATAGTCCCCTATGGTTATATAGTATAGTCCCCTTGGTATATAGTTAGTCCTTGATGGTATATATATGTCCCCTATGGTATATAGATACCCCTATGGTATATAGTCCCCTATGGTATATAGTACCCCATGTATGGTTAGTATTAGTATATGTTCCTATGAGTATATAGATCTCCTATGGATATGTAGTATAGTCCCCTATGGTATATAGTCCCCTATGGTATATAGTCCCCCTATGGTATATAGTCTCCTATGGTATATAGTCCCTATGGTATATAGTTAGTCCCCTATGGTATATAGTCCCCTATGGTATATAGTCCCCCTATGGTATATAGTATAGTCCCCTATGGTATATAGTCCCCCTATGGTATATAGTCCCCCTATGGTATATAGTCCCATATGGTATATAGTCTCCTATGGTATATAGTCCCCTATGGTATATAGTTAGTCCCCTATGGTATATTAGTCCCCCTATGGTATATAGTCCCCATATGGTATATAGTATAGTCCCCCTATGGTATATAGTCTCCCTATGGTATATAGTCCCCTATGGTATATTAGTTCCCTATGGTATATAGTCTCCTATGGTATATAGTCCCCTATGGTATATAGTCCCCATATGGTATATAGTCTCCCTGGTATATAGTCCCCCTATGGTATATAAGTCTCCCTATGGTATTATAGTCCCCTATGGTATATAGTCCCTATGGTATATAGTCCCCCTATGGTATATAGTTGTGGTAGTCCCCCCTATGGTATATAGTCTCCTATGGTATATAGTCCCCTATGGTATATAGTTCCCCCTATGGTATATAGTCCCCTATGGTATATAGTCCCCTATGGTATATAGTATAGTCCCCTATGGTATATAGTCTCCCTATGGTATGATAGTCCCCCTATGGTATTATAGTCCCCCTATGGTATATAGTTGATAGTTCCCCTATGGTATTATATAGTCTCCCTATGGTATATAGTCTCCCTATGGTATATAGTCCCCCTATGGTATATAGTGTCGTCCCCTATGGTATATAGTCTCCCTATGGTATATAGTCTCCCTATGGTATATAGTATAGTCCCCTATGGTATATAGTCCCCCGTGGTATATAGTCCTCCCCTTGGTATATGTATAGTCCCCTATGGTATATAGTCCCCTGTGGGTATATAGTCCCCCTATGGTATATAGTCCCCCTATGGTATATAGTCTCCCTATGGTATATAGTCTCCCTATGGATATATATGTAGAGTCCCCCTATGGTATATAGTCCCCTATGGTATATAGTATAGTCCCCCTATGGTATATGTATAGTCCCCCTATGGATATAGTTAGTCCCCTATGGTATATAGTATAGTCTCCCTATGGTATATAGTCTCCCTATGGTTATAGTATAGTCTCCCTATGGTATATAGTATAGTCTCCCTATGGTATATAGTCTCCCTATGGTATATAGTATAGTCTCCATATGGTTATATAGTATATAGTCCATATGGTTATATAGTCTCCCTATGGTATATAGTATAGTCCCCTATGGATATGTATAGTCTCCCTATGGTATATAGTCTCCCTATGGTATATAGTATAGTCTCCCTATGGTATATAGTCCCCCTATGGTATATAGTATAGTCCCCCTATGGTATATAGTATAGTCCCCCTATGGTATATAGTATAGTCTCCTATGGTATATAGTCTCCCTATGGTATATAGTATAGTCTCCCTATGGTATTATAGTCCCCTATGGTTAGTTATGTATATTTTCCCCCTATTGGTATATAGTATAGTCCCCCTATGGATATATTTAGTTATAGTCTCCCTATGGTATATAGGTCTCCTATGGTATATAGTATAGTCCCCCTATGGTATATAGTCCCCTATGGTATATATAGGTATAGTCCCCCTTGGTATATAGTATAGTCTTGATGGTATATAGTCCCCTATGGTATATAGTCCCCCTATGGTATATAGTCCCCTATGGTATATCTAGGTATTAGTCTCCCTATGGTATATAGTCTCCCTATGGTATTATAGTATAGTCCCCCTATGGTATATAGTCCCCCTATGGTATATAGTCACCCTATGGTATATAGTCTCCCTATGGTATATAGTCCCCTATGGTATATAGGTGTAGTCCCCCTATGGTATATAGTCCCCTATGGTATATAGTCCCCCTATGGTATATAGTATAGTCCCCTATGGTATATAGTCCCCCTATGGTATATAGTCCCCCTATGGTATATAGTCCCCATATGGTATATAGTTCCCTATGGTATATAGTCTCCCTATGGTATATAGTGTAGTCCCCCTATGGTATATATTTCCCCCTATGGTATATAGTCTCCCTATGGTATAGTAGTATAGTCCCCCTATGGTATATAGTCTCCCTATGGATATATAGTCCCCTATGGTATATTAGTCTCCCTATGGTATATTAGTCTCCCCTATGGTATTAGTCCCCCTTATCGGTATATAGTCCCCCCTATGGTATATAGTCTCCCTATGGTATATAGTCCCCCTATGGTATATAGTCTCCCCTATGGTATATAGTCCCCTATGGTATATAGTCCCACTCTATGGTATATAGTCCACCTATGGTATATAGATAGTCCCCCCTATGGTATATAGTCTCCCCATGGTATATAGTCCCCCTATGGTATATAGTCCCCCTCTGGATATAGTCTCCCTATGGTATATAGTCCCCCTATGTATATAGTATAGTCCCCCCTATGGTATATAGTCTCCCTATGGTATATAGTCCCCCTATGGTATATAGTCCCCCTATGGTATTATAGGTTAGTCCCCCTATGGTATATAGTCCCCCCTATGGTATATAGTCCCCCTATGGTATATAGTATAGGTCCCCCCCTATGGTATATAGTCTCCCTATGGTATATAGTCTCCCTATGGTATATAGTCCCCCTATGGTATATAGTGTAGTCCCCCTATGGTATATAGTCTCCCTATGGTATATAGTCTCCCTATGGTATATAGTATCGTCCCCCCTATGGTATATAGTCCCCACTGTGGTATATAGTCCCCCTATGGTATATAGTCCCCCTATGGTATATAGTCCCCCTGTGGTATATAGTCCCCCTATGGTATATAGTCCCCCTATGGTATATAGTCTCCCTATGGTATATAGTCTCCCTATGGTATATAGTAGAGTCCCCCTATGGTATATAGTCCCCCTATGGTATATAGTATAGTCCCCCTATGGTATATAGTATAGTCCCCCTATGGTATATAGTATAGTCCCCCTATGGTATATAGTATAGTCTCCCTATGGTATATAGTCTCCCTATGGTTTATAGTATAGTCTCCCTATGGTATATAGTATAGTCTCCCTATGGTATATAGTCTCCCTATGGTATATAGTATAGTCTCCCTATGGTATATAGTATAGTCTCCCTATGGTATATAGTCTCCCTATGGTATATAGTATAGTCTCCCTATGGTATATAGTATAGTCTCCCTATGGTATATAGTCTCCCTATGGTATATAGTATAGTCTCCCTATGGTTAATATAGTCCCCCTATGGTATATGGTATAGTCCCCCTATGGTATATAGTATAGTCCCCCTATGGTATATAGTATAGTCTCCCTATGGTATATAGTCTCCCTATGGTTTATAGTATAGTCTCCCTATGGTATAGGGGATGTAGCTCAGTTGGTAGAGCATGGCGTTTGCAACGCCAGGGTTGTGGGTTCGATAAAATAATGTATGCGCTAACTGTAAGTCGCTCTGGATAAGAGCGTCTGCTAAATGACTAAAATGTAAATGTAATGTATATAGTCCCCCTATGGTATATAGTCTCCCTATGGTATATAGTCCCCCTATGGTATATAGTATAGTCTCCCTATGGTATATAGTCTCCCTATGGTATATAGTATAGTCTCCCTATGGTATATAGTATAGTCCCCCTATGGTATATAGTCCCCCTATTGTATATAGTATAGTCTCTTATCCAGAGCGACTTACAAGAGCAATTAGGGTTAAGTGCCTTGCTTAAGGGCACATCGACAGATTTTTCACCTAGTCGGCTCGGGGAATAGAACCAGCGACCTTTCGGTTACTGGCACAACGCTCTTACCCACTAAGCTACCTGCCATATGCTTTTGTCTTACATAACAGTACTATTATATTATACTGTTGTACCGTCTAGACAGGGAAATCAACTTTTATGACAGTTAAAAACAAACCTCTCATTCAATTTTATTATTTTCAGAAACCTCTCTTGTCTTTCCCTGATTCGCACAGTGTGTGTGTGTGTGTGTGTGTGTGTGTGTGTGTGTGTGTGTGTGCGTGCGTGTTTGTGGTGCTACCACTACCAATCTCATTTGGTGTGTCTTGTGTTGGTATCTTGTGGTTGAATCTAGAGGGAGTGACACTGGGCCTCTGTGAGAACCCTCTCTTATCCTCCCTGTGTGTTTTAGTGAAGTGAGATGGATGGAGAGAGTTAGTTAGCATTGCAGGCACATCACCTCTTGCAGCTGTGAGAGAGGTCTCTCTCTCTCTCTCTCTCTCTCTCTCTCTCTCTCTCTCTCTCTCTCTCTCTCTCTCTCTCTCTCGCTCTCTCTCGCTCTTCTCTCTCTCTCTCTGTCTCTCTCTCTCTCCCTCTCTCCCTCTCTCCCTCTCTCTCTCTATCTATCTTCCTGCTCTCCTCTTTTTCTCCCTCTTTCTCTCTCCCAACACCCCCATTTCCCCTGCTGTAGAGAGGAGGCCCTGGCTGTGTTCATTACAGAGTGATACCCTGGCTGTGTTCAGTACAGAATGATACCCTGGCTGTGTGTGGTACAGAATGATACCCTGGCTATGTTCAGTACAGAATGATACCCTGGCTGTGTGTGGTACAGAATGATACCCTAGCTGTGTTCAGTACAGAATGATACCCTGGCTGTGTGTGGTACAGAATGATACCCTGGCTATGTTCAGTACAGAATGATACCCTGGCTGTGTGTGGTACAGAATGATACCCTGGCTATGTTCAGTACAGAATGATACCCTGGCTGTGTTAGTCCCAGCCCCTCACTCAGGGGAGATGCAGTGGAACTTAATTCACTATCAACCGTGTAGCACGCCTTCCCCTTTATTTACCTTTACCTCTGCTGTTTCCTCCCCAAGCCAATTACCCCACAAATCTATCAGAGAGCTGGCTAACCTGCTAGAGCTTCCAAGCCTCCCTGCGCCTGTGTTTACCTGGCAGCTAGCTGGCAGCCATTCCCCTATTAAAGTTTCAACTTTTTATTGTCATGTGCACAAGTACAGTGAAATAAAGGGGAAGGCGTGCTGCTCTTTCCTAACAATGCAGTAATCAATATCAGTAGTACTATAAAAATATATATTTAAAAAAGTGAAGTAGAACAAAAACAACGAGAAATAGAAATAAGAAGAACTCGCAAAAGTAAGTAGCTATATACAGGGACAGTTCCAAGGTCAGTAGCTGTATATACAGGGTCAGTAGCTATATACAGGGACAGATCCAGGGTCAGTAGCTATATACAGGGACAGTTCCAAGGTCAGCAGCTATATACAGGGTCAGTAGCTATATACAGGGACAGATCCAGGGTCAGTAGCTATATACAGGGACAGTTCCAGGGTCAGTAGCTATATACAGGGTCAGTTCCAGGGTCAGTAGCTATATACAGGGTCATTTCCAGGGTCAGTAGCTATATACAGGGACAGTTCCAAGGTCAGTAGCTATATACAGGGTCAGTAGCTATATACAGGGACAGATCCAGGGTCAGTAGCTATATACAGGGACAGTTCCAGGGTCAGTAGCTATATACAGGGTCAGTAGCTATATACAGGGACGGTTCCAGGGTCAGTAGCTATATACAGGGACAGTTCCAGGGTCAGTAGCTATATACAGGGTCATTTCCACGGTCAGTAGCTATATACAGGGACAGTTCCAGGGTCAGTAGCTATATACAGGGTCAGTAGCTATATACAGGATCAGTTCTAGGGTCAGTAGCTATATACAGGGACAGTTCCAGGGTCAGTAGCTATATACAGGGACAGTTCCAGTGTCAGTAGCCATATACAGGGTCAGTTCCAATACCATTTTACAGTGTGCAGGGATACTGGAGTGGTAGGGTTAAATACTGTATGTACAGGCGTAAGGTCTCAGAGCATTAAGGTTAGGGTTAGGAATAAGATTAGCGGTGTGGTTAAGGTTAGGGTTAGGAATAAGATTAGCGGTGTGGTTAAGGTTAGGGTTAGGAATAATATTAGCGGTGTGGTTAAGGTTAGGGTTAGGAATAAGATTAGCGGTGTGGTTAAGGTTAGGGTTAGGAATAAGATTAGCAGAGTGGTTAAGGTTAGGGTTAGGAATAAGATTAGCGGTGTGGTTAAGGTTAGGGTTAGGAATAAGATTAGCGTTGTGGTTAAGGTTAGGGTTAGGAATAAGATTAGCGGTGTGGTTAAGGTTAGGGTTAGGAATAAGATTAGCGGTGTGGTTAAGGTTAGGGTTAGGAATAAAATACAATTTTAAGAAGATAAATTGTAGAAATAGGCGGGGTTTATGACTTTGTGGCTGTAATAACTAGTGATGACCAGGCACAACTCTGATAGAGTTGCCAGGATGTCACATGTCCTACTTATATCAGTATACTCGTAACAACTTAATCATTACAAAACCAAATAAGCCACACGTAGCAAATAAGCCATTACATTTTTTGTTAACCAAATTTGACACTCTCTCATTGATCTCCATACAAAAACTCCTCGCTTGGTGAGTGAAAAAATACATAATAATAAAAACGCTACCTGCTGGAGAAGACACATTTTGGGCCCAGTCATCCCTCTCGCTTCGCCTTTCCTCTCTGGTGAGTATGTAGAGTGTGCATAGAGTCAGTGCAAAAATGAGGATAAAATAGAAGGGTCAATGCAGATAGTCCATGTAGCCATTTTGTTAGCTATTTAGCAATGTTATGGCTTGGGGATAAAAGCTGTTCAGGAGCCTGTTGGTGTCTGACTTCTTGCTCCGGTTTTGCTTGCCATGCGGAAGCAGAGAGAACAGTCTATGGCTTGGGTGGCTGGCTGGCGTCTTTAACAATTGTCCTTCCTTTCACACCGCCTGATATAGAGGTCCTGGATGGCAAGATGCTCTCAATGGTGCAGCTGTACAACTTTTTGAGGATTTGAGGGCCCATGCCAACTTTTTTCAACCTCCTGAGGGGAAGAGGCGCTGTCGTACCTTCTTCGCGACTGTTTGCGTGTGTGGACCCTTTTAAGTCCTTAGCTCTCGACCCCAACTGCAGCACCGTCCTGTAGTCCACAATCAGCTCCTTGGTCTTACTGATGTTGAGGGAGAGGTTGTTGTCCTGGATTCGTCACTGGCCTCCTCCCTGTCGGCTGTCTCATCGTCACCGGTGATCAGGCCTACCGCTGTCGTGTCGTCAGCAAACTTGATGATGTTGTTGGATTAGTTCGTGGGTGAACAGGGAGTGCAGGAGGGGACTAAGCACACACCCTGTGGGGCCCACGTGTTGAGGGTCAGCATGGCAGAGGTGATGTTGACTACCCTCACCACCTGGGATCGTCCAGGATCCAGTTGCAGAGGGAGGTTTTCAGTCCCAGGGTCCCATGCTTGGTGATGAGCTTGGAGGGGACTATGGTGTTGAATGCTGAGCTGTAGTCAATGAAGAGCATTCTCACATACTGCAGGTGGGTGAGGGCAGTGTGGAGTGCAATTGAGATTGAATCGTCTATGGATCTGTTGGGACCGGTATGCAAATTGGAGTGGGTCTAGGGTGTCTAATTTGTGCGATAACCAGCCTTTCCAAAGCACTTCATGATTACAGATGTGAGTGCTACAGGGTGATAGTCATTGAGGCAGGTAGCCTTAGAGTTCTTGGGAACAGAAATGATGGTGGTCAGCTTGAGACATGGGGATTACGTGGTCCTCTGTAGCTCAGCTGGTAGAGCACGGCGCTTGTAACGCCAAGGTAGTGGGTTCGATCCCCGGGACCACCCATACACAAAAATGTATGCACGCACGACTGTAAGTCGCTTTGGATAAAACGTCTGCTAAATGGCATATTATTATTATTATTATTATTATTGATTACAGACTGGGACAAGGAGAGGTTGAAAATTAACTGTGAATATGCCTACCAGCTGTTCTGTGCATGCTCTGAGAACGTGCCCTGGAATACCGTCCAGCCCTGCGGGGCGCTTGCGGGTGCTGCAGGATTTCAGTCCTTCACAGCGTAGTGTATTACCAAATTGTTTTCTTGGTGACTATGGTCCCAACTGCCTTGAGATCATTGACAAGATCCTCCCGTCTAGTTCTGGGCTGATTCCTCACCGTTCTCATGATCATTGCAACTCCACGAGGTGAGATCTTGCTTGGAGCCCCAGGCCGAGGGACATTGACAGTTATTTTGTGTTTCTTCCATTTGCGAATAATCGCACACAACTGTTGTCACCTTCTCACCAAGCTGCTTGGCGATGGTCTTGTAGCGCATTCCAGCCTTGTGTAGGTCTACCATCTTGTCCCTGACATCCTTGGAGAGCTCTTTGGTCTTGGCCATGGTGGAGAGTTTGGAATCTGATTGATTGATTGCTTCTGTCGACAGGTGTCTTTTATACAGGTAACAAGCTGAGATTAGGAGCACTCCCTTTAAGAGTGTGCTCCTAATCTCAGCTCGTTACCTGTATAAAAGACACCTGGGAGCCAGAAATCTTTCTGATTGAGAGGGGGTCAAATACTTATTTCCCTCATTAAAATGAAAATCAATTTATAACATTTTTTACATGCGTTCTTCTGGATTTCTTTGTTGTTATTCTGTCTCTCACTGTTCAAATAAACCTACCATTAAAATTATAGACTGATCATGTCTTTGTCAGTGGGCAAACGTACAAAATCAGCAGGGAATCAAATACTTTTTTTCCCTCACTGTACATGCCCGTCTGAAGTTTGCCAATTAACATCTGAATGATTCAGAGGAGAACTGGCTGAAAGTGTTGTGGTCAGATGAGACCAAAATCGAGCTTTTTGGCATCCACTCAACTCGCCGTGTTTGGAGGAGGAGGAATGCTGCCTATGACCCCAAGAACACCATCCCCACTGTCAAACATGGAGGTGGAAACATTATGCTTTGGTGGTGTTTTTCTGCTAAGGGGACAAGACAACTTCACCGCATCAAAGGGACGATGGACGGGGCCATGTACCGTCAAATCTTGGGTCAGAACCTCCTTCCCTCAGCCAGGGCATTGAAAATGGGTCGTGGATGGGTATTCCAGCATGACAATGACCCAAAACACACGGCCAAGGCAACAAAGGAGTGGCTCAAGAAGAAGCACATTAAGGTCCTGGAGTGGCCTAGCCAGTCTCCAGACCTTAATCCCATAGAAAATCTGTGGAGGGAGCTGAAGGTTCGAGTTGCCAAACATCAGCCTCAAAACCTTAATGACTTGGAGAAGATCTGCAAAGAGGAGTGGGACAAAATCCCTCCTGAGATGTTTGCAAACCTGGTGGCTAACTACAAGAAACGTCTGACCTCTGTGATTGCCAACAAGTGTTTTGCCACCAAGTACTAAGTCATGTTTTGCAGAGGGGTCAAATACTTATTTCCCTCATTAAAATGCAAATCAATTTATAACATTTTTGACATGCGTTCTTCTGGATTTTGTTGTTGTTATTATAATATAATATGCCATTTAGCAGATGCTTTTATCCAAAGCGACTTACAGTCATGCGTGCATACATTTTTTGTGTATGGGTGGTCCCGGGGATCGAACCCACTACCTTGGCGTTACAAGCGCCGTGCTCTACCAGCTGAGCTACAGAGGACCACAGAGGACCACATTCTGTCTCTCACTGTTCAAATAAACCTACCATTAAAATTATAGACTGATAATTTTTTTGTCAGTGGGCAAACGTACAAAATCAGCAGGGGATCAAATACTTTTTTCCCTCACTGTATTATATTAAGGCCCCTAGCAGATAGAATATGCCAGCTGGCGTTTTCCTGTTATTCTATTGTCCTGTTATTCTATTGTCCTGTTATTCTATTGTCCTGTTATTCTATTGTCCTGTTATTCTATTGTCCTGTTATTCTATTGTCCTGTTATTCTATTGTCCTGTTATTCTATTGTCCTGTTTTTCTTGTTGTGACGAGGGCCCACGAGAGGGCCATATGCAACGGTGGGTGATTTTTACAAGATGATTTACCAGGTGACTTCCTGTCTTTCATTAAAATATGGTATAATGTGGATTTTGCTGTAACATACAAAGTGTGTAAAGGAACCATGGTCATGTTTGAACTGTTCAGGCTACGTTTTTCATCATGGATAATTTGAAACTGTCTTCCGGACAAGAAAAACATGCTGTAAACACTTATGAGTAAGTCTCAGGTTTATCTCATATGACCATTGATTTGCTGAATCCTTAGAATCAATGGGGCGGCCCCATGACACTGCCTGGGCATTAGAGCCCGCCTTCTGTGAGTCTCCCTATAAATTAGAGGACTTACTAAACCGAAATAAGATAAAGGTCCACAAACCGAGGCCATGCCCATTGGACAAATCATCCCATCTCCTTTGAAACCAAAACACAGATCAAGGAAGCCTTATCGTACTCAGACAGAAGAATCACCAGAGAGGACCCTGAGGAGCACACTGTTGCTCGTTCAAGACCGACGGACTGAGTTCACAATACATCCCAGGGGGGGAATTAAAGAAAGAGCAAAATCAACTCTAATATACTTTACCTTACTGGACTGATAACTAGGAATCAAGAGAGGAAGACATGGGAATCACTCCTCTGGCTGTGAGCTATTTCCGGCCCGCTGACCTCAGCTCCACTGGCAAGCGTGAGAGCGACTGAGACCACCATCCTCCAACCACTCATCCCTGACGGAATCCCACTGAGAGGCCACATCCACACACAGGTAATGTCCCTGTCACATTGTTCCTGTTCTAAGAAAGTGGCCCTGTGAGTAGTTGTAAGATGGCAGGTCTAATCACCCATGATCAATACTGTCTCTGCATTTTCCACATTCGGATGTGAACTGAGCCCCACTGGGCGATTCCTGGTTGAAGAACTTTATAATTTCACGGTTGTGAAAGCATGTGTTGGTGGAGCCTCTCATATTTCCCTCTCAATTATATGTACTGTTGTATTTGTTGAGTTGGGTACAGAAGTCCATTTATATTGACCTGTGTAGATTCTCACCTCAATAACTGTGCTGTATCCCATATACCCTGTCTCTATGTTGTATCTGTTAACTATCTAATTTTCCAACTTATTTAGTCTAGTAAATAGAACCTTAAATTAATTATTTGTGGCATTGAGTTAATTTACAAGTGATTGGTTTCTTGAGGTTTCAGAGCTTGATGACCGTTCAGAATGAGAATATAGTAAATTGATTGTTGATTAAGACTATTGTTGATGCCTCCCAAGTGGCACAGCGGTCTAAGGCACTGCATTGCAGTGTTGCGGCGTCACTAGAGCCTGGGGTTGAATCCCATTACCGACCATGACTGGGAGTCCCATAGGGGAGGGTTTGGCCGGGGGGGGCTTTACTTGGCTCATCACGCTCTAGCGACTCCTTGTGGTGGGCCGGGCGCCTGCAGGCTGACATCGGTCGTCAGTTGAACTGTGTCTCCTCCGACACATTGGTGCAGCTGGCTTCCGGGTTAAGCGAGCGGGTGTTAAGAACCTCGGGGTAAAAAAAATATATATAAAAAATTAAATATAGACTATTGTTGATATAGGATTAATGGTATAACGGTTAATGATAAGTACTGATAGAGTTCATTCAAGGACTCTCCATATCAAAATCCTTAATGGTGCTCTTCTAATCTGAAATAGATAACCAAATTAATTAAATACATTAGATCAATTAATTATTCCAGTATATAATGAGTGGATGATCTTGAATATCCATAGCCAAAAGTCACAACATTCTATCATTCTATCATTCTATTATTCTGTTGTTCTGTTATTATGTTATTATGTTATTCTGTTATTCTGTTATGATATTATTCTGTTATTCTGTTATTCTGTTGTTCTGTTATTCTGTTATTCTGTTATTCTGTTATTCTGTTATTCTGTTATGATATTATTCTGTTATTCTGTTATTCTGTTGTTCTGTTGTTCTGTTATTATGTTATTCTGTTATTCTGTTATTCTGTTATGATATTATTCTGTTATTCTGTTATTCTGTTGTTCTGTTATTATATTGTTCTGTTATTCTGTTATTCTGTTGTTCTGTTATTCTGTTATTCTGTTGTTCTGTTATTATATTGTTCTGTTATTCTGTTATTCTGTTATTCTGTTGTTCTGTTATTCTATTGTCCTGTTATTCTGTTATTATATTGTTCTATTATTCTGTTCTTCTGTTGTTCTGTATTCTGTTGTTCTATTATTCTGTTGTTCTGTTGTTCTGTTATTCTAAACATTCTATTTAAGAGTGACCAAAAAGGTCTGCTCATTTTTTTCTTGTTGAAGCTGAAACGCGTCGTAGTAGACTCTTCTTCTTGATTGGATTGTAGGATATTCTTAAATGTTTCAAACCAGAGCTGTCACGATCGTCTAAAACAGGAGCAGACCAATACGCAGCGCGTTGAGTGAACATGATGACTTTAATGATAAAGCACGTAAATACAAAACAAAAGACGATAGTGAAGTCCAACAGTGACTATGACTGAAACGGAACAAAAACCCACAACCCTCATGAGAACACAAATAGTTTAAATATGGCTCCCAATCAGAGATAACGAGCCGACAGCTGACACTCGTTACCTCCGATTGGGAGTCACACGACACCACAATTAACTCACCCAAAACACAACCAACCGAATACACCCTATACAACAAACCCCACAACAAAACCCAACAAAACAAATACACCCTGGCTCAAATACAAAAGTCCCGGAGCCAGAGTGTCACAGTACCCCCCCCCTAAAGGTGCGCACTCCGGGCGCACCAGCATACAGTCTAGGGGAGGGTCTGGGTGGGCGTCTGTCCACGGTGGCGGTTCTGGCCCTGGTCGTGGTCCCCACCCCACCTTAGTCACCACCCGCTTCCCTAGCCTCCTCCATATGACCACCCCCCAACTAAACCCCACTGGATTAAGGGGCGGCACCAGACTAACGGGCAGCACCGGACTAAGGGGCAGCACCGGACTAAGGGGCAGTACCGGACTAAGGGGCAGCACCAGGATAAGGGGCAGCACCGGGCTAAGGGACAGCACCGGACTCAATGGCGGATCCTGGCTGGCTGGCTCTGGCGGATCCTGGCTGGACGGCTCTGGCGGATCCTGGCTGGACGGCTCATGGCTGGCTGAAGGATCTGGCTGCTCATGGCTGGCTGACGGATCTGGCTGCTCATGGCTGGCTGACGGATCTGGCTGCTCATGGCTGGCCGACGGATCTGGCTGCTCATGGCTGGCCGACGGATCTGGCTGCTCATGGCTGGCTGAAGGCTCTGGCTGATCCTGTCTGGCAGAAGGCTCTGGCTGATCCTGTCTGGCGGAAGGCTCTGGCTGATCCTGTCTGGCGGAAGGCTCTGGCTGATCCTGTCTGGCGGAAGGCTCTGGCTGATCCTGTCTGGCGGAAGGCTCTAGCGGCTCCTGTCTGGCGGAAGGCTCTGGCTGATCCTGTCTGGCGGAAGGCTCTGGCTGATCCTGTCTGGCGGAAGGCTCTAGCGGCTCCGGTCTGGCGGACGGCTCTGAAGGCTCATGGCAGACGGGCGGCTTATGCAGCGCTTGGCAGACGGACAGTTCAGACGGCGTTGGGCAGACAGGCAGTTCAGGCGCCGTTGGGCAGACGGGCAGTTCAAGCGCCGTTGGGCAGACGGGCAGTTCAGGCGCCGTTGGGCAGACGGGCAGTTCAGGCGCCGTTGGGCAGACGGGCAGTTCAGGCGCCGTTGGGCAGACGGCAGACTCTGGCCGGCCGAGACGCACAATAGGCCTGGTGCGTGGTGCCGGAACTGGTGGTCCCGGGCTGAGGACACGCATCTCAGGGCTAGTGCGGGGAGCAGCAACAGGGCGCACAGGACTCTGGGGACACACAGGAGGCTTGGTGCGTGGTGTAGGCACTGGTGGTACTGGGCTGGAGCGGGGAGGTGGCGCCGGAAAAACCGGACCGTGCAGGCGTACTGGCTCCCTTGAGCACTGAGCCTGCCCAACCTTACCTGGTTGTATACTCCCCGTCGCCCGACCAGTACGGGAAGGAGGAATAACCCGCACCGGGCTATGTAGGCGAACCGGGGACACCATGCGTAAGGCTGGTGCCATGTAAGCTGGCCCGAGGAGACGCACTGGTGGCCTGATGCGTTGGGCCGGCTTCATGACATCCGGCTCAACGCTCAATCTAGCCCGGCCGATACGTGGAGCTGGAATGTACCGAACCGGGCTATGCCTGCGTACAGGAGACACCATGCGCTCTACTGCGTAACACGGTGTCTGCCCGTACTCTCGCTCTCCACGGTAAGTCCAGGGAGTAGGCGCAGGTCTCCTACCTGACTTCGCCACACTCCCTTTAAGCCCCCCCCCAAGAAATGTTTGGGTAGTACCCACGGGCTTCCAGCCTCGACTCCGTGCTGCCTCCTCATACCACCTCCTCTCGGCTTTAGCTGCCTCCAGCTCTTCACGAGGGCGGCGATATTCTCCCGGTTGTGCCCAAGGACCCTTTCCAGCCCGTATCTCCTCCCATGTCCATGAATCCTTTGGAGGCGTCCATAAATCCTGTGTAGGTAGGTCCTGTTGCCGCTTGACACGCTGCTTGGTCCTTTTACGGTGGGTTTTTCTGTCACGATCGTCTAAAACAGGAGCAGACCAATACGCAGCGCGTTGAGTGAACATGATGACTTTAATGATAAAGCACGTAAATACAAAACAAAAGACGATAGTGAAGTCCAACAGTGACTATGACTGAAACGGAACAAAAACCCACAACCCTCATGAGAACACAAATAGTTTAAATATGGCTCCCAATCAGAGATAACGAGCCGACAGCTGACACTCGTTACCTCCAATTGGGAGTCACACGACACCACAATTAACTCACCCAAAACACAACCAACCGAATACACCCTATACAACAAACCCCACAACAAAACCCAACAAAACAAATACACCCTGGCTCAAATACAAAAGTCCCGGAGCCAGAGTGTCACAAGAGCGTCATAGAACAGGTTCCTTTCCTTTTGTTTTCACCAGCGTGATATTTTCTTGGAGGGTTGAGGTATTAACTTAGCTCAGAGAAATCTAATGAATGGGGTGGAAATCGTGAGAAAGTTTAGCTTTCGCAGTGTACTGTAAGTGCAAGGTTGCATTGGGCTTGATCATCACTATACATCAACTCTAACTGGAGCTCAATTCAATTAAACCTGCATTGCGTTATGTACAGTATGCAGTATATTTCCCATGGTCTAATCAAATCACAGATTGGTTTTGGGTACTGTAATAGACTCATATCTCTACTACTTGGATGAGTCCCCTCACAGGTAGATGATGCTTCCAGGATAAGACGTTTGTGTACACTGGCAGTAGTTTGTATAAACATTACCTAGGCAGGTTTGATTAAACGTATTGGTTTCCTCTATATCTTACTTTCTGTTATGCCTAGTACTGGACTTCTTCTTCTTCTTCTTCTTCTTCTTCTTCTTCTTCTTCTTCTTCTTCTTCTTCTTCTTCTTCTTCTTCTTCTTCTTCTTCTTCTTCTTCTTCTTCTTCTTATTCTTATTCTTATTCTTATTCTTATTCTTATTCTTATTCTTTTCTTATTCTTATTCTTATTCTTCTTCTTCTACTCTGCATTCTCAAAAACATCCTCCGGTGGAGGATTTCTGATGTAAAATTAGAATACATTGCATTTCACTACAGGGTAATCTAATATGTAAGTGCAGTGTTTCGTTGTGGCCATCGGGAGAATGATGATGGGATAATAGGGAGGAAACCTCTCTGATGATCATCATGAAAATCTTCAATAGTAACAGTAATCATGTATTATAGCTTTAGATCAACAAGGAGTTTGCTGACGACACAACAGTGATAGGCCTGATCACCAACGGCGATGAGACAGTCTACAGCAGGGGTGTCAAACGTACGGCCCGCGGGCCGGATCAGGCCCGCAAACGGGTTTAATCCGGCCCGCGAGATGATTTTGAAAAAAATATAACAAATAATATATATATATATATATATTTTTTTTTGTAAAGTATAAAAATGCGCTGCAATTTTTCTATAAAATAAACTGCTGTTCCAATTGCGTCCACTGGATGGCGCAATAGCAATTGTGTTAAGCAAGCAAATTGTTTATACCGGGGCAGAGCAAGTAGGTCAAGCACGTGCGGCCAATGAGCTACTTTGTTTTGCCCGCGATATTTATTACGGCTTCTACTTTTAACATAATGTGCTTTGGCACCCTCATTGCCCCAATATGTCTCTGTCAAAAAAGAGAAAAGTGGACGCAGAGTGCAGAGTGTTCCAAGAAAAATGGTCATCCTATTTATTCACGGAATTGAATGGGAAAGCTGTATGTTTGGTGTGTTCAGAGCATGTTGCAGTGCTGAAAGAATATAACCTTCGTCGCCACTATGTGAGTCTTCATGCCGACAAATATGACAACTTTCAAGGACAGCGGAGATGAGAGAAGGTGAATGAACTGTTGGCGGGTCTGAAGAAACAGCAGTCTGTGTTTACTCACAGCCGAGACATCAGTGACGCTGCAGTGAAAGCTAGCTACCTCATTGCTAATGAAATCGCAGTGGCTTCAAAACCATTTAGTGAGGGTGAATTTGTAAAAACATGCATGATGAAGGCAGCGGAGATTGTGTGCCCTGAAAAGTGGCAGGCTTTTGCAAATATCAGTCTGACAAGAAACACAGTTGCAGACAGGATTTCCGATCTTTCAGTGGATTTGGACAGCCAGTTGAAGCAAAAAGTAAAGTCATTTATTGCGTTTTCGGTTGCAATTGATGAAAGCACGGACATTACAGATGTTGCACAACTGGCCATTTTCATCCGCGGAGTTGATGACACATTGACCGTCACCGAGGAGTTCGTGGAGTTGGTGCCGATGACAGATACAACGACAGCAGCTGATATTTTTACCGCACTCGTCGGCGCGCTGGACAGGGTCGGAGTGGACTGGTCCCGCGCTGTCAGCCTGGCTACAGATGGTGCGCCCTCAATGATCGGGAAAAAAGCAGGCGTTGTGACAAAGTTCAGAGAGAAAGTGCAATCTGCAAATGGAGGACGTGATCTTTTGACTTTTCACTGTATTTTGCACCAGGAGGCTTTGTGTTGCAAGTCATTAAAGATGGAAAACGTCATGAAGGTGGTCATCCAAACTGTTAATTTCATCCGATCCAGAAGCCTGAATCACCGTCAGTTTGACAGCCTTCTCAGAGAGAAAGACCACATCTATGGCCTGCCATACCACACTGAGGTAAGATGGTTAAGCCGAGGTGCTGTGCTGAGGCGTTTCTTTGATTTACGAGAAGAAATTGAACAGTTCATGGAAGAAAAGGGCAAACCAGTGTTAGAATTTCATTCCGCAGAATGGATGCAGGACCTTGCATTTATGGTGGATGTTACAGAGCACCTGAATAACTTGAACAAACAGCTGCAAGGGCGCAACAAAGTTGTCACGCAGTATTATGACAGCATATGTTCTTTCAAGTTGAAGCTGTCATTGTGGGAGACGCAACTTGCCGGTGGTGATGCATCTCACTTCCCCTGTCTGAAAAATGTGTGCGCGACCCAACATGTGGCAGACATGAAGCGGTTCAAAGATAAATTAACGGGACTGTTACGGGAGTTTGAGCAACGCTTTCAGATTTATGTTTATGTTTTTATGTTGATATGCTATTGTTTTTAATTGATTTTATTTGTATATTTAACCTATTCTTGACTCTGGGGTTCTTGCACTTGTTTGGGGAACAGGATTTCATTATTTTTATCTACATTTCTGTCTGAGAAATGACACCCTGATATAGTTCTGTGATCTGTGATATACTTCTGTGAATCACTGAGGCATTGTGTGTTTGTGTGTTCTTTGTCCTCAGAACTTTCAAATAACTTGAGGTGTTTTATGATTAATAGTGATGTTGTGCTTTTGGACACTGTCCTCAGGCTCCAGCTTTATGTTTATATGTTTTTATGTTGATGTGCTATTGTTTTTAATTGATTTTATTTGTATATTTAACCTATTCTTGACTCTGTGATTCTTGCACTTGTTTGGGGAACAGGATTTCATTATTTGTATCTACATTTCTGCCTGAGAAATGACACCCTGATATAGTTCTGTGATCTGTGAAACAGTTCTGTTAATCACTGAGGCATTGTGTGTTTGTGTGTTCTTTTTCTTTAGAATTTTCAAATAAACTTGACGTGTTTTATGATTAATAGTGTGTTGTGCTTGTACTATTTTAGACACACTGTCCTCAGGCTCCAGCTTTATGTTGTATGTTGATCGTATTAAAACAAAGAAAACAATCTGAAGTTGTTGTTTTTAAGTTATATATACCATGATTTTTCCGGTCCGGCCCACTTGGGAATAGATTTTCCTCCATGTGGCCCCTGAGCTAAAATGAGTTTGACACCCCTGGTCTACAGGGAGGAGGTCAGACTTAGCAGTGTGGTGCCGGGACAACAACCTCTCCCTCGACGTCAGTAAGACCAAGGAGCTGATCGTGGACTACAGGAAACGGAGGGCCGAACACGCCCCCATCCACATCGACGGGGCTGTTGTGGAGTGGGTAGAGAGCTTCAAGTTCCTTGGCGTCCACATCACTAAAGACTTAACATGGTCCACACACCCCTGCTCAGTCGTGAAGAGAGCATGACAGCGCCTCTTCCCCCTCAGGAGACTGAAAAGATTTGACATGGGCCCTTGTATCCTCAAAAAGTTATACAGCTGCACCATCGAGAGCATCTTGACTGGATGCATCACTGTTTGGTATTGCAGATGCACCGCCCTCGATCACAAAGCGCTACAGAGGGTGGTGCATACAGCCCAGTACATCACTGGGGCCAAGCTCCCTGCCATCCAGGATCTCTATATCAGGCGGTGTCAGAGGAAGGTCCGAAAAATGTCCAAAGACTCCAGCCACCCATGCCACTCTTCTACCATCCGGCAAACGGTACCGAAGCATCGCCTCTCGGACCAATAGGCTCCGTGACAGCTTCTACCCCTAAGCCATAAGACTGCTAAATAGCCATAAGACTGCTAAATAGTTAATTAAATGGTTACCAGGACTATTTGCACTGACCCTATCTTGCATTGACTCAATGCACACTCACAAGACTATATATACACACTATATACACACTCACTCACACACACACTACACTGACACTCTCACACAAACCCACACACTTACACTACATATGCATGCACACACACACACACACACACACACACACACACACACACACACACACACAAATAGTTTGATAGAGATTATAGGTTGTGTATCGATGCTAGAGATGAACATTATTTTACTTACAGTGACACTCTCCTCATGTTATCATGATATTCATGTTATTGATAGAACATACAGTGAGGGAAAAAAGTATTTGATCCCCTGCTGATTTTGTACGTTTGCCCACTGACAAAGAAATGATCAGTCTATAATTTTAATGGTAGGTTTATTTGAACAGTGAGAGACAGAATAACACCAACAAAATCCAAAAAAACACATGTCAAGAATGTTATAAATTGATTTGCATTTTAATGGGGGAAATAAGTATTTGACCCCTCTGCAAAACATGACTTAGTACTTGGTGGCAAAACCCTTGTTGGCAATCACAGAGGTCAGACGTTTCTTGTAGTTGGCCACCAGGTTTGCACACATCTCAGGAGGGATTTTGTCCCGCTCCTCTTTGCAGATCTTCTCCAAGTCATTAAGGTTTCGAGGCTGACGTTTGGCAACTCGAGCCTTCAGCTCCCTCCACAGATTTTCTATGGGATTAAGGTATCGAGACTGGCTAGGCCACTCCAGGACCTTAATGTGCTTCTTCTTGAGCCACTCCTTTGTTGCCTTGGCCTGTGTGTTTTGGGTCATTGTCATGCTGGAATACCCATCCACGACCCATTTTCAATGCCCTGGCTGAGGGAAGGAGGTACTCACCCAAGATTTGACGGTACATGGCCCCGTCCATCGTCCCTTTGATGCGGTGAAGTTGTCATGTCCCCTTAGCAGAAAAACACCCCCAAAGCATAATGTTTCCACCTCCATGTTTGACAGTGGGGATGGTGTTCTTGGGGTCATAGGCAGCATTCCTCCTCCTCCAAACACGGTGAGTTGAGTTGATGCCAAAGAGCTCCATTTTGGTCTCATCTGACCACAACACTTTCACCCAGTTCTCCACTGAATCATTCAGATGTTCATTGGCAAACTTCAGACGGGCATGTATATGTGCTTTCTTGAGCAGGGGGACCTTGCGGGCGCAGCAGGATTTCAGTCCTTCACGGCGTAGTGTGTTACCAATTGTTTTCTTGTTGACTATGGTCCCAGCTGCCTTGAGATCATTGACAAGATCTTCCCGTGTATTTCTGGGCTGATTCCTCACCGTTCTCTTGATCATTGCAACTCCACGAGGTGAGATCTTGCATGGACCCCCAGGCCGAGGGAGATTGACAGTTCTTTTGTGTTTCTTTCATTTGCGAATAATCAAACCAACTGTTGTCACCTTCTCACCAAGCTGCTTGGCGATGGTCTTGTAGCCCATTCCAGCCTTGTGTAGGTCTACAATCTTGTCCCTGACATCCTTGGAGAGCTCTTTGGTCTTGGCCATGGTGGAGAGTTTGGAATCTGATTGATTGATTGCTTCTGTTGGACAGGTGTCTTTTATACAGCTAACAAGCTGAGATTAGGAGCACTCCCTTTAAGAGTGTGCTCCTAATCTCAGCTCGTTACCTGTATAAAAGACACCTGGGAGCCAGGAATCTTTCTGATTGAGAGGGGGTCGAGTTGCCAAACGTCAGCCTCAACCTTAATGACTTGGAGAAGATCTGCAAAGAGGAGTGGGACAAAATCCCTCCTGAGATGTGTGCAAACCTGGTGGCCAACTACAAGAAACGTCTGACCTCTGTGATTGCCAACAAGGGTTTTGCCACCAAGTACTAAGTCATGTTTTGCAGAGGGGTCAATACTTATTTCCCTCATTAAAATGCAAATCAATTTATAACGTTTTTGACATGTGGTTTTTCTGGATTTTTTTGTTGTTATTCTGTCTCTCACTGTTCAAATAAACCTACCATTAAAATTATAGACTGATAATTTCTTTGTCAGTGGGCAAACGTACAAAATCAGCAGGGGATCAAATGCTTTTTTCCCTCACTGTATTTAGCTTAAGGGTGAATGGAATAGATGTTGCTGCATCAGAAATGACTGAGCAGATTCTTCTGGATAAAATGTTTTGATGATAGGATCAGAGGATGAGACTAATAGAGAACTGGACCTACATCTTCCTTTTAAAAGAGGATTCATATCCATGTTTTCTTAGCAAATCACTAATATAACTCATTAGTGGAGTGACATTTCAGAGTTATGCCGATGGACCAGACTCATAACATTTATGAAAAGCTCTGTGAATCTCCCTAGTTTGATATTTAGTTAGTGACGAGCTCTTAATGTAACTTGGCAAAGAGATCGATACAGAGACGCCCAGCTTTGGTGCACTGAAATGGAAAACATCAGCTGGCTATCATCAAAGGTTCCGGTATATAGAATTATAGAATCGTAGAATTATAATCACTAGAACAGACATTTGCCATATTGGATAAAACATGATAGAAGTGGATTTTAGAACTCAGCGTATTCCAGACTTGTTTAAAGGGAAAATAAGTGGTTCTATCCTTAGCTGATTCATAACCATGGTGCCAGAGGGCCAGGTTAGAGGCCTGCTAAATATTACCCCATACTCTTCAGCCAGCCTGCCTGCCTCCCTGCCTGCCGCAGCCTGTCTCAGCCAGCCCTGCTGAGGGATAGGATAGCTACGGTACCCAGAGGATCCATTAGAATAGCAGGGAAGCTAAACTGCTCTTTCTGGAGTTAGTACAGGGAGGTTAAGCTGCTCTGTCCGGAGGGAGTACAGGGAGGTTAAGCTGCTCTTTCTGGAGAGAGTACAGGGAGGTTAAGCTGCTCTTTCTGGAGAGAGTACAGGGAAGCTAAACTGCTCTGTCTGGAGAGAGTACAGGGAGGTTAAGCTTCTCTTTCTGGAGAGAGTACAGGGAGGTTAAGCTTCTCTTTCTGGAGGGAGTACAGGGAGGTTAAGCTGCTCTGTCTGGAGAGAGTACAGGGAAGCTAAACTGCTCTGTCTGGAGAGAGTACAGGGAGGTTAAGCTGCTCTGTCTGGAGAGAGTACAGGGAGGTTAAGCTGCTCTGTCTGGAGAGAGTACAGGGAAGCTAAACTGCTCTGTCTGGAGGGAGTACAGGGAGGTTAAGCTGCTCTGTCTGGAGAGAGTACAGGGAGGTTAAGCTGCTCTGTCTGGAGAGAGTACAGGGAAGCTAAACTGCTCTGTCTGGAGGGAGTACAGGGAGGTTAAGCTGCTCTGTCTGGAGGGAGTACAGGGAAGCTAAACTGCTCTGTCTGGAGAGAGTACAGGTAGGTTAAGCTGCTCTGTCTGGAGAGAGTACAGGGAGGTTAAGCTGCTCTGTCTGGAGAGAGTACAGGGAGGTTAAGCTGCTCTGTCTGGAGAGAGTACAGGGAGGTTAAGCTGCTCTGTCTGGAGGGAGTACAGGGAGGTTAAGCTGCTCTGTCTGGAGAGAGTACAGGGAGGTTAAGCTGCTCTGTCTGGAGGGAGTACAGGGAGGTTAAAGGAAAACTCCACCCAAAAAACTATATTTTGGTATTTGTTTCATTAGTCCATTGTTGATATAGTCCCAAAATGTTTGCATGTCAGCAATCAAGTTTTCAAAATATATACATTTATAAATACAGAAATACAGCCGGTATGAGGCATTTTGCCTCATATGATGTGAAATGCATCATATTGGCTGGATGTCTGTGCATGTCAGTATGTGCCCATCATAACAACAGGTGGTGGTGTGTTGGACACATTCACTCATATTTAGAGGTCTATAGAGCTTGTCTGCGCATTCCTGATTTCTGTAACCATTAGCTTACCTGTGTGATATTGACATAAGCTCAGAACCACTTTTTTTTTCAAACATGGTCCTTGTTTTATCAATTTCTGTGCTGATCAATGGGCAGTTCATTACCTCTTTCAAATGAATATGTAGCTTAACGTTATGTGTGTACTTGTATTTATTTTTGCAATAAAGATGGTGAAGCTACAATAATACCCATTTACAACAGGCTTACATCAAAAAAAAAGAAGAAAACTGCTCACCTGTGTGTTTACCTGTTTGTCTAAGTGTCTCCCGCTTCCCCTGTTACAATTTGGATTATATGGAATACAACCGCTTTTACTCACGATGGCTACATCATTGATGTTCGGCGTGTTTATGGTGATCCTGTTGTGGACCGAGAATCTAAAGATAACAATTACATCATTAATAATAGTTTGAAATTAAACTAAATTGGCCTTCCGAGTGGCGAAGTGGTCTAAGGCTAGCTGTGCCACTAGAAATCCTGGTTCAAATCCTGATTCTGTTGCAGCCGGCCGTGACCGGGAGATAATTGGCCCAGTGTCGTCCAGGTTAGGCGAGGGTTTGGCCGGCAGGGGTATTCTTGTCCCATTGCGCACTAGTGCCTCCTGACATGATTGCCAGGTGTACAGTGTTTCCTCCGACACATTGGTGCGGCTGGCTTCTGGGTTAAGCGGGCATTGTGTAAGGAAGCAGCTCGGCTGGGTTGTGTTTCAGAGGACACACGGCTCTCGACCTTTGCCTGTCCCGAGTCCATACGGGAGTTGCAGCGATGGGACTACCAATTGGATACCACGAAATTGGGGAGAAAAAGGGCTAAAATAAATAAACTAAATTAATTCGTAATGATCAATAAAAATTATGTCGACGACCCCTGGACTCTCTGGAATGCCAACAAGGATTTTGTTAAAAATAATTTGCATCTGGGTTGATTAAATCAACAATTAAAGAAGATATCCAAATTGGAAATGATTGTGACTGCTTTACAGGGTTCTCAACAAATACATTTTTCAGACCAGGCAGCTATTACTCTTTCCAAAGTCAAGACAACTTAATTTATTGATAAGATATAGAGCAGAATTTGCCATCCATTGAGTCTCAACCATTACTTCCATGGTAATCGTCCTAGTCATTTACATGGCCAACAAGCTTCGCAGTAATGATCAATTAGCTGCTATAACAACTATTGAATTTGAAAAAGGAGAATTACTATCAGAACCCAAAGTATTAAATCACACATTCTCCCGCTTCTATAAAGAACTGTACACCTCTGATTGTAAATCCACATCAAGCCGGACTAAGTCCTTTCTAAAATAATTAAGAACTTATCTTCTCTCAACAGAGGAAGCCACCTCGATGGGAGCCCAAATCTCTCTCAATAAACTAAAAAGGGCATTGGATAGCATGAATAAAGGCAAATCACCTGGATGGGACAGTATTCCTCCTGAGGTCTATTTAACATTTTGGTATCAGTTAGGTCCACTATTGCTTGAAATGATTAATACAGCCGTTCACAAAGGTTCATTTGGGAGAAATGTGAATACAGCACAAAGGTTTCTTTTATAAAAGAAAAGGTAAAGATGCCACCCAGTGTTCTCACTATCGCCGACTATCTTTAATATTAATCTGTTTTCCAAAATTCTCAAGCTGGTCTGTTTTGGAACATATGGGAATTGGCTCTAATTTCATTAGTATGATTAAAATGCTATATGCCAATCCCTCAGCCATAGTTATAACAGGTAATATCTGCTCTGCTGGGTTCAGAATCACTAGAAGCAGCAGACAAGGTGATCCAAAGGTGTCTTTGATGTTCTTATTGTCCATGGAACCCCTGGCCCAGGCAGTTCGTCAATCGAAAGAAAATAACTCACATTTCCCCAAAATCTATTGATCACTTAATCTCATTATATGCAGATTATATTTAATGATATCTAGACAATGTAGCTCAATCGGTCCCAAATGCATTGAAGATAAATTCAGCTTCATCTCGAGTTATAAAATTAATTAATCTAACCAAATCATCCCTACTGCCTCTCAAGTCCTCGATGGAGGACTCCATCTCTGCTTATGGAATCCCAATCATTTCCCATTTTAAATATTTAGGAGTAGATATATTTCCTTTTTTAGATAAAACTATTGCCAGAAACTTTAACAGAACGCTCAAATCAATTCAGTCTGGCCTCAGTAGGCCCCCCCCACACCCTTCTGGTAATATGGCAAGGTAAATGATCCCTGATTAAATTTACAAATGTACAAAGAGGGAAAGACGTAGGAGAACTATCCACACCAAACTTTAAATTGCATTTCCAGGCACTAGCATTTCACCCCATTCTAAATTATTATTCTCCCTGGCTGAATATAGAGAGAAATATGGTGTCTCCTATTGCCCTGGAAGAGGTGGTCTACACTGATATATCCCTTAAACAATTTATGTTTGGCGCAAAATTGAAAGACAATGCTCCAGTGTTTCACAATAATGCCTTGCGATCTGGAGGGTCGACGTTTGTCCAAATGTGGAATCCGCACCCTTTTAGTTATCATGGACAGTAATGGTTTGAGAACATTCCAAGATTTGAAAGATATATACACATTACCAGGCAAATCCTTTTTTCTATATTTACAACTTAGGTCAGCTATAACTGGCATATGGAGTCCCTTGGGAAACACAACTACCGAACTATCTAATGATGTGGTTTATAAATAAATTATCTGGGCTCCAGAAAGGCCTGATCTCTATATTATATAAACAACTTTCGGAAAGCTCATAGTCTGAGCTAGCCATTAAAAAACTATGATCCACAGATCTAATTGAATCTGATCAACCCTTTAAATGGAACAGAATATGGAAAGAGAAAGAGAGGTGATTGGGAGAGATGGAGAGAGAGAGAGAGAAATCTGTGTAAAGGAGTATATGAGGGTGACAGAAATAATTGCACGGTATGTATGAGTTTCTGTGTTTCTGTGTGTGAGAGAGAGAGAGAGAGAGAGAGAGAGAGAGAGAGAGAGAGAGAGAGAGAGAGAGAGAGAGAGAGAGAGAGAGAGAGAGAGAGAGAGATCTAGAGATAGAGACTAGGAGAGAGAGAGGCGGGGAATGAGCCAGGACAGTTCCAGAAAATATGAAAATCCAGTGATGGTTTGCAAATCTTCTTTTTTTTTTTTCTCACAATTGATCCTTTTGAAAGCTGTTCTGGTGTTAGCATGTAGATTTCACTTTCAGAAACGCTTCACATCATCTTGTTGAATGTTGCTCATCACGCCTTTCCTTTTTGAGTCTTGCCTGTGTTTTGGCATGCAGTGAGAGTCAGATTTGTGTTTCATGCCAGTGAATGGGTATGTCTTTGGAAAACACATTTGTCAAGACATTTATTATTTATTGTATGATGATTTATTAAAAGCACAAACTGGTTGATTTGAATCCCTATTAAATATTAGATACAGCTTCTGTCCCCAACCAAGGAGGGCCTACAGCAGCACCTAGATCTTCTGCACAGATTCTGTCAGACATGTACCCTGACAGTAAATCTCAGTAAGACAAAAATAATAATAATATAATATGGCATTTAGCAGACGCTTTTATCCAAATCGACTTACAGTCATGCGTGCATTCATTTTTTTTTTTTGTGTACGTGTGGTCCCGGGGATCGAACCCACTACCTTGGCGTTACAAGCGCCGTGCTCTACCAGCTGAGCTACAGAGGACCACATAATGGTGTTCCAAAAAAAGGTCCAGTTGCCAGGACCATAAATACAAATTTCACCTAGACACGGTTGCCCTAGAGCAGTGGTCACCAAATGGTCGATCACGATCAGCAGCCCTATGGCCGGGATTGGCAAAGTGTTCCCATTTTGAACCATTTCAAGTCTCTGAACGTAGAACCGCCCAGAGAGCAAGAAAGAGCTATGAAAACAAGCCTCGAGTGCACAGCAAAGTTGATACTGTGAGATTTCGAAACTTTTAAAATCATGACTAGAGAGAGAGACTCAAGGAATACAGCAAAGAGCTGCTGTTTTTATGACTAAGTTGTTATTCAGCACTGTCAACACTTTGCCCAACACTTTTATAAGCCATAGTATGCGTGTTCTCCCTACTTCCACTCAACCAGCACTGCAGCTGCAATGAATGAGTATAGCAAAGTGTTAAGATAAGTTTGCGTTGTTATTATTAGAGGCTTGTATTTTTTTTTTAATATAGAAGAATAATTTCACTTTCTCTGGTCATAGGAGTAACAACATGAATTGGTGCATGAGGCAGAAATAATGCAGTGTGACTTGAGTTTTGCCGTCAGCTGGAAGACTGTCCCAGGTGAGGGAGGGAGGGACGGAGGAAGGGAGAGCCTCACTGTTGCTCTTTCTCTCTCTCTCCCTCCCTCCCCTCAAACTGACCATCAGATGTAGGTCCAGTAAAATAAAATAAAGCTAATTATTATGCTCATTCAGCTGTGCCTCACAAGTAATACAACAAATAAAATAAAATAACATTTGTCAAATTTCAGGTGTAGCGAAATCCTTGTGCTTCTAGCTCCGACAGTGCAGTAATATCTAACAATTTCACAACATATACCCAATACACGCAAAAAAGTAAGGAATGGGATTTAAGAATATATACATACAGTGGGGAGAACAAGTATTTGATACACTGCCGATTTTGCAGGTTTTCCTACTTACAAAGCATGTAGAGGTCTGTAAGTTTTATCATGGGTACACTTCAACTGTGAGAGACGGAATCTAAAACAAAAATCCAGAAAATCACATTGTATGATTTTTAAGTAATTAATTTGCATTTTATTGCATGACATAAGTATTTGATACATCAGAAAAGCAGAACTTAATATTTGGTACAGAAACCTTTGTTTTCAATTACAGAGATCATACGTTTCCTGTAGGTCTTGACCAGGTTTGCACACACTGCAGCAGGGATTTTGGCCCACGCCTCCATACAGACCTTCTCCAGATCCTTCAGGTTTCGGGGCTGTCGCTGGGCAATACGGACTTTCAGCTCCCTCCAAAGATTTTCTATTGGTTTCAGGTCTGGAGACTGGCTAGGCTACTCCAGGACCTTGAGATGCTTCTTACGGAGCCACTCCTTAGTTGCCCTGGCTGTGTGTTTTGGGTTGTTGTCATGCTGGAAGACCCAGTCACGACCCATCTTCAATGCTCTTACTGAGGGAAGGAGGTTGTTGGCCAAGATCTCGCGATACATGGCCCCATCCATCCTCCCCTCAATACGGTGCAGTTGTCCTGTCCCATTTGCAAAAAAGCATCCACAAAGAATGATGTTTCCACCTCCATGCTTCACGGATGGGATGGTGTTCTTGGGGTTGTACTCATCCTTCTTCTTCCTCCAAACACGGCGAGTGGAGTTTAGACCAAAAAGCTCTATTTTTGTCTCATCAGACCATGTGACCTTCTCCCATTCCTCCTCTGGATCATCCAGATAGTCATTGGCAAACTTCAGACGGGCCTGGACATGCGCTGGCTTGAGCAGGGGGACCTTGCGTGCGCTGCAGGATTTTAATCCATGACGTTACTCTTGGTTTTCTTTGAGACTGTGGTCCCAGCTCTCTTCAGGTCATTGACCAGGTCCTGCCGTGTAGTTCTGGGCTGATCCCTCACCTTCCTCATGATCATTGATGCCCCACGAGGTGAGATCTTGCATGGATCCCCAGACCGAGGGTGATTGACCATCATCTTGAACTTCTTCCATTTTCTAATAATTGCGCCAACAGTTGTTGCCTTCTCACCAAGCTGCTTGCCTATTGTCCTGTAGCCCATCCCAGCCTTGTGCAGGTCTACAATTTTATCCCTGATGTCCTTACACAGCTCTCTGGTCTTGGCCATTGTGGAGAGGTTGGAGTCTGTTTGATTGAATGTGTGGACAGGTTTATTTTATACAGGTAATGAGTTCAAACAGGTGCAGTTAATACAGGTAATGAGTGGAGAACAGGAGGGCTTCTTAAAGAAAAACTAACAGGTCTGTGAGAGCTAGAATTCTTACTGGTTGGTAGGTGATCAAAGACTTATGTCATGCAATAAAATGCAAATTAATTACTTAAAATCATACAATGTGATTTTCTGGATTTTTGATTTAGATTCCGTCTCTCACAGTTGAAGTGTACCTATGATAGAAATTACAGACCTCTACATGCTTTGTAAGTAGGAAAACCTGCAAAATTGGCAGTGTATCAAATACTTGTTCTCCCTACTGTATATGGACAAGCAATGATAGAGCGGCATTGACTAAGATACGGTAGAATATTATAGAATAGAATGCAGTATATACATATGAGAAGAGTAGTGCAAGATATGTAAACATTATGAAAGTGACTAGTGTTCCATTTCTTAAAGTGGCCAGTGATTTCAATAGGCAGCAGCAGCCTCTGATGTGCTAGTGATGGCTATTTAACAGTCTGATGGCCTTGAGATAGAAGCTGTTTTTCATTCTCTCGGTCTCAGCTTTGATGCACCTGTACTGACCTCGCCTTCTGGATGATAGCGGGGTGAACAGGCAGTGGCTCGGGTGGTTGATGTCCTTGATGATCTTTTTGGCCTTCCTGTGACATCGGGTGCTGTAGGTGTCCTGGAGGGCGGGTAGTCTATTACCAATGTGATCATATACCTAACATTTTTAAATATAATGTAAAAATGGTCTGAGAAGAACAACATTGGCAGGGTAAATCAAGCATAGCCAATAGGCAGTGATAATGTATTGGCGATATAGCCTACTGCACAAACCTCAGTGCTACAGTACTGTTTTTAATAGGTTCATGTTGCATAGACTTTTGTTTTTTTAGTCATGTTTTAAAAAAATATGAGCAGTAGAGCTCAGCTTGCTTTTGGACCCAGAAATGTATCTAGACTCAGAAAAGGTTGGTGACCACTGCCCAGAGCACATCAAAAACTACACCTACATCAGCCTAAACATCAGCACCACAGGTAACTTCCAAAAAGCTGTGAACGATTTGAGAGACAAGGCAAGAAGGGCCTTCTACGCCATCAAAAGAAACATACAATTTGACATCCCAATTAGGATCTGGCTAAAAATAATTAAATCAATTATCGAACTATGGTTGTGAGGTCTGGGGTCCACTCAACAACTAAGAATTCACAAAATGGGACAAACACCAAATTGAGACTATGCATGCAGAATTATGCACAAACATCCTCTGTGTACAACAACAAATAATCCATGCAGAGCAAAATTAGGACAATTCCCGCTAATGATCAAAATCCAAAAAATAGCAATTCAATTCTACAACCACCTAAAAAGAAGCGATTCTCAAACCTTCCATAACAAAGCCCTTACCTACAGAGAGGTGAACCTGGAGAAACGTCCTCTCAGCCAGCTGGTACGGGGACTCTGTTCACAAACACAAACAGACCCCACAGAGCCCCAGGACAGCAACACAATTAGACCCAAACAAATCATGAGAAAACAAAACGATAATTTACTTGAAACATTGAGAAAGAATCAACTAAAAAACAGAGCAAACTAGAATGCTATCTGGCCCTAGACAGAGAGTACACAGCGGCAGAGTACCTGACCACTGTGACTGACCCCAAATCAAGAAAAGCTGACTATGTACAGACTCAGTGAGCATAGCCTTGCTATCGAGAGAGGCCGCCATCGGCAGACATGACTCTCAAGAGAAGACAGGCTATGTGCACACTGCCCACAAAATTAGGTGGAAACCGAGCTGAAAAATATATGACCATATTAGAGACACATATTCCCCTCAGATTACACAGACCCACAAAGAATTTGAAAACAAATCCGATCTTGATAAACTCCCATATCTATCAGGTAAAATATCACAGTGTGCCACCACAGCAGCAAGATTTGTGACCTGTTGCCACAAGAAAAGGGCAACCAGTGAAGAACAAACACCATAAATACAATCTATATTTATCTGTTTATTTATTTTCCCTTTCGTACTTCAACTACTGTACTGTACATAGCCAATAATATAACATTTGAAATGTCTATATTCTTTAAAAACTTTTGCGAGTGTAATGTTCACTGTAGATTTTTGACTGTTTATTTCCCTTTTGATAATTATTATCTATTTCACTTGCTTTGGCAATGTAAACATACGTTTCCGCATGCCAATAAAGCCCTTTGAATTGAGAGAAGAGAGAGAGAAGAGAGAAGCGAGCGAGAGATAGAAGAGAGCTAGAGAGAGCATCTCTAATAGAGCAGATAGAGAGGAGAGAGAGAGAGAGAGCGCGAGAGAGAGCGAGAGATAGAGAGAGAGAGAGACGAAGACTATCTCTACGTAGAGAGAGAGAGATCGCGCAAGAGGAGAGGAGACGAGAGATATCTATAGCATCGCTCAGAGATAGCTAGATGCGGGGAATGAGCCTTACATTCCCGAAAACTATGAAACATCCCGTGATTGGTTTGCAAATCCTGTCCTTTTTTTTTTTCTCAACTAAGTGATCCTTTTGAAAGCTGTGTTCTGGTGTTAGCAGGTAGATTTCACTTTCAGAAACGCTTCACATCATCTTGTTGAATGTTTGCTCATCGGCCTTTCCTTTTTGAGTCTTGCCTGTGTTTTTGGCATGCAGTTGAGAGTCAGATTTGTGTTTCATGCCAGTGAATGGGTATGTCTTTGGAAAACACATTTGTCAAGACATTTATTATTTATTGTATGATGATTTATTAAAAGCACAAACTGGTTGATTTGAATCCCTATTAAATATTAGATACAGCTTCTGTCCCCAACCAAGGAGGGCCTACAGCAGCACCTAGATCTTCTGCACAGATTCTGTCAGACATGTACCCTGACAGTAAATCTCAGTAAGACAAAAATAATAATAATATAATATGGCATTTAGCAGACGCTTTTATCCAAATCGACTTACAGTCATGCGTGCATTCATTTTTTTTTTTTGTGTACGTGTGGTCCCGGGGATCGAACCCACTACCTTGGCGTTACAAGCGCCGTGCTCTACCAGCTGAGCTACAGAGGACCACATAATGGTGTTCCAAAAAAAGGTCCAGTTGCCAGGACCATAAATACAAATTTCACCTAGACACGGTTGCCCTAGAGCAGTGGTCACCAAAAGAATGCTATCTGGCCCTAGACAGAGAGTACACAGCGGCAGAGTACCTGACCACTGTGACTGACCCCAAATCAAGAAAAGCTGACTATGTACAGACTCAGTGAGCATAGCCTTGCTATCGAGAGAGGCCGCCATCGGCAGACATGACTCTCAAGAGAAGACAGGCTATGTGCACACTGCCCACAAAATTAGGTGGAAACCGAGCTGAAAAATATATGACCATATTAGAGACACATATTCCCCTCAGATTACACAGACCCACAAAGAATTTGAAAACAAATCCGATCTTGATAAACTCCCATATCTATCAGGTAAAATATCACAGTGTGCCACCACAGCAGCAAGATTTGTGACCTGTTGCCACAAGAAAAGGGCAACCAGTGAAGAACAAACACCATAAATACAATCTATATTTATCTGTTTATTTATTTTCCCTTTCGTACTTCAACTACTGTACTGTACATAGCCAATAATATAACATTTGAAATGTCTATATTCTTTAAAAACTTTTGCGAGTGTAATGTTCACTGTAGATTTTTGACTGTTTATTTCCCTTTTGATAATTATTATCTATTTCACTTGCTTTGGCAATGTAAACATACGTTTCCCATGCCAATAAAGCCCTTTGAATTGAAGAGAGAGAGAGAGAGAGAGAGAGAGAGAGAGAGAGAGAGAGAGAGAGAGAGAGAGAGAGAGAGAGAGAGAGAGCGAGCGAGAGATCATAGATCGATGATAGCGAGAGAGATAGAGCAGAGAGAGAGATAGACGAGAGAGAGAGAGAGAGAGAGAGAACTGGAGAGAAGGGGGTGGAGGTGAAATGGAATGTGAGATTGGGTCTATTACGTTCAGTGCAGAGAGTCGATTCTTCATCCTGGACACACCTGCTTCTGCCATTAATTTGTAGATCTGTTATCGGAGCTGAGCTTGATTATGATGCCTGTTACAGTATCAGTGCTTGATGAAATGCCTGTGGATTAGTGATGCCATCTTCATGTGCCTGTGGTTCCTGTAGCTAGTCAACAGACCAAGACGAACATGGGTGCTATCTCAATAGTCTAATCCCATCTTTTCCCTCTTTTCCTTCCTTTCCTTCTTTGAAAAGATACTACAATTTACTATAGAATACTACATTACTTACTATATCATTCTGTAGTAAACTGTAGTATTCTGTTTTTACGCTATACAACACACTGTAGTATCCCTCGATAATGTGTAGTACTTACTATAGAATGTTGAAGTATACTGTAGAATACTATGGTAAATACTACAGTTTTATCTGAACAAAGAAACTGTAGTAAATACTATAGCAATGTCCGCAAAAACACTACAGTCTGCAAAAACACTGCACTTTTTTGCTATAGTAAATACTACATAATGTAATTTGCATATACCCCTCCCTCAAATCCCAATTTGCGCCACCCGTAAGTGAGAAACATACATGCCAAGTATAGACCATATATTGTGTCCCCTACAGGTTATAGAAAAGAGCAGAAGCTGAACTATTCGTTCAGAGCCCTGTCCTACCTACCTACAGGTTATGGAAAATGTGCACTTTTAGTATTTCCCCAGTGGGTTTCCTCAATGAGAAAGCCTCCACTTCTATGTCAAAGATAATAAAACAAAAACACTATAGTAAATACTAAAGTAATGTCTGCAAAAACACTACAGTAAATACTACAATATACTACAATCCACAAAAAACACTACATTGTGCTGGTGTGTTGTGATTTGAAGCCTTCGTTACTGTAACTTATATTCACAGCTCTATCCAAACCGCAGTTCTAAGATAACTATTAGGAACACTGACACCATAATATAAATAAACTAAAGGTTATTATTCTACATGCTGAGAACATTGTCTCTCTCTCTCTCTTGAGTTCCTAATCACACACAGCTATTTGTTCTGATTTCTATGGAAACTTGATCTTCACAAGCACACAATGATTAGAGAGAAATATATTGAGAGAAGTTGGAAGGGAGGGTGAGAGAGAAAGAGAGAGAGAAAGAGAGAGAGAGAGCGAGAGAGAGACAGACAGACAGACAGAAAGAGAAAGAGAAAGAGAAAGAGAAAGAGAAAGAGAAAGAGAAAGAGAGAGAGAGAGAGACAGACAGACAGACAGACAGACAGAGACAAAGAGAGAGAGAGAGAGAGAGAGAGAGAGAGAGAGAGAGAGAGAGAGAGAGAGTGGCGGTGCTGGGTGGGTATTCATAGATCATAGAAAAGATGGACGGTGATAAAGAGGAAAGTCTGACTCATTGGTTTTTACTCTGTTTCTCCTCAGAGGGGCTGATCCAGGAACAGTTAGGACTTTTGGACGGTAGATAGAGATCACAGAGATATGTGAATGGTAGCGTACAGATTGTGACGTGGCTAACATGATGGTCAGAGAGGAAACAGTGCCACTGTCCCTCCCACCTCAGTTGTTTCTGTTTTGTCGAGGTGAGGAGCGCTGCACAAAATGCATTACATATTCTGCTGTTCTATCGCACAATGATGTCTGAGGGGGAAAAAACTGGGTTTGTTGTTTACAGTAACTTCTTTGTAACTTCCATCTTTAAGGACCAGTTTCACTATGAAGGATTCCATCTTTAAGGGCCAGTTTCACCATGAAGGATTCCATCTTTAAGGGCCAGTTTCACCATGAAGGATTCCATATTTAAGGGCCAGTTTCACCATGAAGGATTCCATCTTTAAGGACCAGTTTCACTATGAAGGATTCCATCTTTAAGGGCCAGTTTCATCATGAAGGATTCCATCTTTAAGGGCCAGTTTCACCATGAAGGATTCCATCTTTAAGGACCAGTTTCACTATGAAGGATTCCATCTTTAAGGGCCAGTTTCACCATGAAGGATTCCATCTTTATGGGCCAGTTTCACCATGAAGGATTCCATCTTTAAGGGCCAGTTTCACCATGAAGGATTCCATCTTTAAGGGCCAGTTTCACCATGAAGGATTCCATCTTTAAGGGCCAGTTTCACCATGAAGGATTCCATCTTTAAGGGCCAGTTTCACCATGAAGGATTCCATCTTTAAGGGCCAGTTTCACAATGAGGGGTTCCATCTTTAAGGGCCAGTTTCACCATGAAGGATTCCATCTTTAAGGGCCAGTTTCACCATGAAGGATTCCATCTTTAAGGGCCAGTTTCTTGAAGACAGATTAAGCAGGCCAGGACTAACAATTATGCTCAATGGAAAATCCCCATTGAAAGTGTTTTAAGTCCAGGACTAGGGTTTATGTGGGAAACCTAACTATTTCAGTTAAAGTAAGATGTACAGTTTAACCCTTTGCTGTGAATGTTGAAAGTTAGTTCTAAACTACACTACAATGAAAGTAAAGCCAAGAAGTGTGCCAATTAGCTAATTAAAATGCAACGGTTGTTGGGAGTCTTAGTGGGCAACTCGAGTAACTCCAGACTTCAAGGTTCTGACACATAATCAATCAATTCATTTTGTTGCTTGATGTCCCAGGACTAGAATGAGCCGCAGATAAAAGAGTGAAAACCCGGCTTTCCACACTGTGGCCCTAGAGACTGGAGTTGTCTAGCCTTGAAGGTGAGCTTCCATCAGTGCAGCAGTGATCTGCAACCCCCTGGACCTCTCTGGACCGGCACTAGTCCCTGGGATGTTGCTGACTGGTCTCTCAGATGGATAGCTGACACTGATTTAGTATGTAAGTGGTCTTCTTAAGGCAAAATCACACGGAAAGACATCCGTCAAAGGCGTGAAATTTGCGTGCGAGAGTGGCGAGCGTCAATTCACTTACACTGCGTAGCGTATGCCAACATAACTGTTATGAAAATCCTTAATAGTATTTGTTATGTTCGCTATGTATCCCCTGGGAATAATTTTTGTGTGTTCCTTTTGACTCACCTCCTACAGGAGGCCCTGTACCTGTCTGGGCTAAACAGTTGTTGTTATGCTAGCTCACCAACTTGAGGATGTTGTAATTAATTATGGGCGGCAGGTAGCGTAGTGGTTAAGAGCGTTGTGCCAGTAAACGAAAGGTCGCTGATTCTAATCCCCGAGCCGACTGGGTGAAAAATCTGTCGATGTGCCCTTGAGCAAGGCACTTAACCCTAATTGCTCCTGTAAGTCGCTCTGGATAAGAGCGTCTGCTAAATGTAAAAAACATTAATGAACCCGGGCTCCTGGAGTTCCTCAGGTTTTCTAGCCTTAACCTGCCTAGGCTATATGCCTATGATCAAAATCAACCAAGGTAGGCTACCATTGATAAACCTTAGCTTCCTGCCCAATACATTTTAAGCTGCATCTTTTGTCTACTTAGCATAGGGAAGATCATAACAATTCCTCTAATTCCATTTCTACGACCCACTCAACCTCTAGACCAGATTGGATTAATTTGAACCAATGCACTCACTAACCATGCACTTTGTTTGAACTTTACCAATCAAATCGGTTTTAAGCTGATACGGTGATAGCCTACTGTCAAGAAATGACATTGATAAAGTGATACATGATTCCGAAACACAATCCAGTTGATAAATGTATAGAATGTCATTGCATTCATGCATTGCTACACCGTTTATCATAAACACTAGCCTTTACATAATATTGGCACTTAAACTTAAATATACACATTTGAACTATACATTTCCCAATTCCAGACGTAACAATGCACAATTTTCTGCCAATTTATCCGTTAATTTTACCAGCATTTTCCCACGTAGATATGATAAAAATAGACTTGCTTTCTAATTTGACGCTGGCGTTGACGCCGTTGATGCCGTTGCCGCTCGCGGCCATTTATTTTCTCTCATACGCACATGTGCATTCTATTTCCAGTGTAAGCATGCTCCTTCACACGCTTTAAAAAAAGTCAATTTAAAATATAGTCTTTCTTTTTGCCATCGATAAAATCCAGAAGCACATTTAAATATTTTGACACTCCGGAAATAGCCAGACCGCAGCAATAATCATGCCGCAGTGTTATCATTGGGAAGTATATGTTTTATCACTTTACAGTCTCGCTCATCGCTCTGCTCTCTAAACGCTCGTAACCCAAACTGGTCTGACATGATTAGCCCATCAAGACCAGCGTTTCAATGGAGTGTTGAAGAGTTAGATCTTGATTTGATCCCGCTCCTGATTAAACCTGCCTCTGTAATGTGTTCTGCCACCTCTCCCTCCAACACCTCCTGCCACAAAAAGCCAATTTGAGAAAATGTAAAATCTTTTAAAGGGGATGTAGTTATCTCTTATTTACTTTGCAACGTTTCTATGTAACTCAATTGATGCATGTCTTCTTCCGTTAACTCGTGAACCCTGGCCTGGTATGAACAGTCTTTTCAATTTAGATAGAGTTGCAGAATGGTGAGTGGTGAATGGGTTCTGTTCCGTGTGTAACGGTGACCTCCCAGCGACTTCCTGGCGAATCAAATCAAATCAAATCAAATTTTATTGGTCACATGCGCCGAATACAACAGGTGCAGACATTACAGTGAAATGCTTACTTACAGCCCTTAACCAACAGTGCATTTATTTTAAACAAAGAAAGTAAGAGTAAAACAACAACAAAAAAAGTGTTGAGAAAAAAAGAGCAGAAGTAAAATAAAGTGACAGTAGGGAGGCTATATATACAGTAAAATAAAGTGACAGTAGGGAGGCTATATATACAGGGGGGTACCGTTGCAGAGTCAATGTGCGGGGGCACCGGCTAGTTGAGGTAGTTGAGGTAATATTTACATGTGGGTAGAGTTAAAGTGACTATGCATAAATACTTAACAGAGTAGCAG
Source organism: Coregonus sp. 'balchen' (assembly GCA_902810595.1). NCBI lineage: Eukaryota > Metazoa > Chordata > Actinopteri > Salmoniformes > Salmonidae > Coregonus > Coregonus sp. 'balchen'. Next base: position 30,367,378 of record LR778259.1, read on the forward strand.
CAGCGTAAAAAGGATGGGGTGGGGGGGCAGTGCAAATAGTCCGGGTAGCCATGATTAGCTGTTCAGGAGTCTTATGGCTTGGGGGTAGAAGCTGTTGAGAAGTCTTTTGGACCTAGACTTGGCACTCCGGTACCGCTTGCCGTGCGGTAGCAGAGAGAACAGTCTATGACTAGGGTGGCTGGAGTCTTTGACAATTTTGAGGGCCTTCCTCTGACACCGCCTGGTATAGAGGTCCTGGATGGCAGGGAGCTTTGCCCCAGTGATGTACCCTCTGTAGTGCCTTGTGGTCAGAGGCCAAGCAGTTGCCATACCAGGCGGTGATGCAACCAGTCAGGATGCTCTCGATGGTGCAGCTGTATAATTTTTTGAGGATCTGAGGACCCATGCCAAATCTTTTTAGTCTCCTGAGGGGGAATAGGCTTTGTCGTGCCCTCTTCACGACTGTCTTGGTGTGTTTGGATGTGGACACCAAGGACCTTGAAGCTCTCAACCTGTTCCACTACAGCCCCGTCGATGAGAATGGGGGCGTGCTCAGTCCTCTTTTTTTTCCTGTAGTCCACAATCATCTCCTTTGTCTTGGTCACGTTGAGGGAGAGGTTGTTGTCCTGGCACCACACGGCCAGATCTCTGACCTCCTCCCTATAGGCTGTCTCATCGTTGTCGGTGATCAGGCCTACCACTGTTGTGTCGTCGGCAAACTTAATGATGGTGTTGGAGTCGTGCCTGGCCATGCAGTCATGGGTGAACAGAGAGTACAGGAGGGGACTGAGCACGCACCCCTGAGGGGCCCCCGTGTTGAGGATCAGTGTGGCAGATGTGTTGTTACCTACCCTTACCACCTGGGGGCGGCCCGTCAGGAAGTCCAGGATCCAGTTGCAGAGGGAGGTGTTTAGTCCCAGGATCCTTAGCTTAGTGATGAGCTTAGAGGGCACTATGGTGTTGAATGCTGAGCTGTAGTCAATGAATAGCATTCTCACGTAGGTGTTCCTCTTGTCCAGGTGGGAAAGGGCAGTGTGGAGTGCGATAGAGATTGCATCATCTGTGGATCTGTTGGGGCGGTATGCAAATTGGAGTGGGTCTAGGGTTTCTGGGATTATGCTGTTGATGTGAGCCATGACCAGTCTTTCAAAGCACTTCATGGCTACAGACGTCAGTGCTACGGGTCGGTAGTCATTTAGGCAGGTTATCTTAGAGTTCTTGGGCACGGGGACTATGGTGGTCTGCTTGAAACATGTTGGTATTACAGACTCAGTCAGGGACATGTTGAAAATGTCAGTGAAGACACTTGCCAGTTGGTCAGCACATGCTCGGAGTACACGTCCTGGTAATCCGTCTGGCCCTGCGACCTTGTGAATGTTGACCTGCTTAAAAGTCTTACTCACATCGGCTACGGAGAGCGTGATCACATAGTCGTCCGGAACAGCTGGTGCTCTCATGCATGCTTCAGTGTTGCTTGCCTCGAAGCGAGCATAGAAGTGGTTTAGCTCGTCTGGTAGGCTTGTGTCACTGGGCAGCTCGCGGCTGTGCTTCCCTTTGTAGTCTGTAATAGTTTTCAAGCCCTGCCACATCCGACGAGCGTCAGAGCCAGTGTAGTATGATTCAATCTTAGACCTGTATTGACTCTTTGCCTGTTTGATGGTTCGTCGGAGGTCATAGCGGGATTTCTTATAAGCGTCCGGGTTAGAGTCCCGTTCCTTGAAAGCGGCAGCTCTACCCTTTAGCTCAGGGCGGATGTTTCCTGTAATCCATGGCTTCTGGTTGGGGTATGTACGTACGGTCACTGTGGGGACGACATCATCGATGCACTTATTGATGAAGCCAGTGACTGATGTGGTGTACTCCTCAATGCTGTCTGAAGAATCCCGGAACATGTTCCAGTCTGTGCTAGCAAAACAGTCCTGTAGCTTAGCATCTGCGTCATCTGACCACTTTTTTATTAACCGAATCACTGGTGCTTCCTGCTTCAGTTTTTGATTATAAGCAGGAATCAGGAGGATAGAGTTATGGTCAGATTTGCCAAATGGAGGGCGAGGGAGAGCTTTGTATGCGTCTCTGTGTGTGGAGTAAAGGTGGTCTAGAGTTTTTTTCCCTCTGGTTGCACATTTAACATGCTGGTAGAAATTAGGTAGAACGGATTTAAGTTTCCCTGCATTAAAGTCCCCGGCCACTAGGAGCGCTGCATCTGGATGAGCGTTTTCCTGTTGATTAATGGCCTTGTACAACTCATTCAGTGCAATCTTAATGCCAGCATTGGTTTGTGGTGGTAAATAGACAGCTATTAAAAATATAGATGAAAACTCTCTTGGTAAATAGTGTGGTCTACAGCTTATCATAAGATACTCTACCTCAGGCGAGCAAAACCTTGAGACTTCCTTAGTATTTGATTTTGTGCACCAGCTGTTGTTTACAAATATACAGAGACCGCCACCCCCTTGTCTTACCAGAGTCAGACGTTCTGTCCTGCCGATGTAGCGTATAGCCTGCTAGCTGAATGTTATCATTGTTGTCGTTCAGCCACGACTCCGTGGAACATAAGATATTACAGTTTTTAATGTCCCGTTGGTAGGATAACCGTAATCTTAAATCGTCAATTTTATTCTCAAAAGATTGAACGTTGGCTAATAGGATTGATGGGAGAGGCAGTTTACTCGCTCGCCGTCGGATCCTTACAAGGCACCCGGATCTGCGTCCGCGATATCTCCGTCTCTTCCTCACGCGAATGACGGGGATCTGGGCCTTGTCGGGTGTCTGTAGGATATCCTTCGCGACGGCCTCGTTGAAGAAAAAATCTTCGTCCAATGCGAGGTGAGTAATCGCTGTCCTGATATCCAGAAGCTCTCTTTGGTTATAAGAGACGATGGCAGAAACATTATGTACAAAATAAATTAAAAATAACGCGGAAAAACACACATAATAATACAATTGGTTAGAGGACTGTAAAACGGCAGCCATCTTCTCCGGCATTTTCCTTATCTCTCACTTTTCTCATGGTCCCTCTCTCTCTCTTCATATCTGTTTGGCTTCCACCCCTTCCCCTGTTTCTCTCTCACCCTTTGATTCCCTTTCTCACTCGCCCCTACTCTCTCCCTCTCTCACACCTCGCCCCTACTCTCTCCCTCTCTCACACCTTGTCCCCTTTCTCTCCCTCTCTCACACCTCTCCCCCTTCTCTCCCTCTCTCCCTCTCTCACACCTTTCCCCCTCTCTCCCTCTCTCACTCTCTCACACCCTCGTCCCCTTCTCTCCCTCTCTCACACCTCGCCCCCTCTCTCCCTCTCTCACACCTTTCCCCCTCTCTCCCTCTCTCACTCTCTCACACCTCATCCCCTTCTCTCCCTCTCTCACCCCTCGCCCCTACTCTCTCCCTCTCCTCACACCTTGGTCCCCTCTCTCCCTCTCTCACACCTCGCCCCCTCTCTCTCACACCGCTCCCTCGCTCCCTCTCTCCCTCCTCCACGACCTTTCCCCCTCTCTCGTCCCTCTCTCCCTCTCTCCACACCTCGCCCCCTTCTCTCCCTCTCTCACACCTCACCCCGCCTCTCTCTCCCTCTCTCACCTCGCCCCCTTGCTTTCCTCTCCCTTTCTGTGGCCCAGGTTTAATGTGACGTGCAAACAATTCAGTGTTTTCCCCTTGTCCTTAGAGGCTGTTCTTTCAGTGTGGAGAGAGAGAAGAGAGAGAGAGAGAGTAGAGAGAGAGAGATAGAGAGAGATAGAGAGAGAGAGAAGGAGAGAAGAGAGATAGAGAGATCTATGCATGGAGTATCTGCTCTATCTCTCTCGGCCGTCGGGCTCTCGTCTCTCTCGCTCATCTAGCTACTCGGGATTCGATCAGAGAGAGACACTACCTTTTTTTTACAAAGTCAGGTATTCAGTAGCAGTCAGTCTGATCTGTGACATCAAAGCCTAGTGTCCTCTATGCTGCCCACTACCCAGGATGTCTGTCCATTACTTTCCTATAGGAGGAAGACCTAGTTGACATACCTAATTGGAATATGGAAGTGTTTGTATTGTAATGGGCAAATAAATGTATGGAAAGTATGACAAAAATGGAAATGATATGTTTTAAAAAAGAATGGCTTTGATTACTCGACAGCTGTACACACACGTACCTTCCTTTGGGATCCCCTCGTAGTCCAGTATGATTTCCCTCACAGGTCCGGGTTGTTGTGTGGGTCTGGCTGGCCATGGGTCCGGAGATGGCTGAACAGGTCAATCCGTGACCTGCAGATCTTGTCTCAGTGGGGTCAGGGACGGTAAGATCCTGTCTCAGTGGGGTCAGTGATGGTTCATCCTGTGGCCAGTGCTTGCTGTACTGTCAGTGTCTGTCATTTCTGGCTAGTCTCTTTCCAGCTAGTCTCTTTCTGGCTAGTCTCTTTACGGCTAGTCTCTTTCCGGCTAGTTTCTTTCCGGCTAGTTTCTTTCCGGCTAGTCTCTTTCTGGCTAGTCTCTTTCCAGCTAGTTTCTTTCCGGCTAGTCTCTTTCCGGCTAGTTTCTTTCCGGCTAGTTTCTTTCCGGCTAGTCTCTTTCCGGCTAGTTTCTTTCCAGCTAGTCTCTTTCCAGCTAGTCTCTTTCCGGCTAGTCTCTTTCCGGCTAGTCTCTTTCCGGCTAGTCTCTTTCCGACTTTTAGTTATCTTCTTACGGCCTCAAAGAGTTGAGTTCTGGGTGATTTTGGACCTCCATGAAGATCTGTCAAGAGCATGGCTTTGATTACTGGACAACTATATACAACCCCCCCCCCCCCCCCCCCCCCCCACACACACACACACACATACATACATACACACACACTTACACATCCCCTCCACTGCTAGAATACTGTATCTGCTTCATGTAGACTCACACATGCCTGTTTTATGACATTATACTGATGTAGGGGAGAAGGTGAAACTTGACAAGCCTTCTAAATCCCCCCCCCCCCCCCCTTTTTATTCCTGCGTCCAGCCTATTCTCAATGGACATATCACAGTGTATACTCCCACTTTTATTAGTCATCAAAGGTTACATCCTGAATAAATGCAGTACATTCCTCTTTTTGATAAGCAGTGAATACGTTTGAACAGTTCATGAATCCCCCTAGGGGATTGTGCTGCTTATTTTCAGTGAGTGTGTGTGAGGAGAGAGAGAGAGAGTGTGTGTGTGTGTGTTTTCCAGCAGTGATAAATGAAGGTCTATTTTTATACTGAAAACGTGGAGGCCTTGGTGCTTTAAACCCGTGTAAAGGATGAAAATGCATTATGAGAATTGCTATCCGCATTCTCCACAGGTCACAGAACACACGCATAGGATTGATCACGCTTCACTTTGAATTGCAGAAAGACGGATTGTCTTCAGAGGAGCCATATTTTCCCCTTCTCTCGAATGAAGATTGCTTTTTCGTTGGGGCGCAAAATAAAGAATGGATATTGATATCATGCCGCTCGGTCCTGAGTGGTAGACAAAAGCGGTGAATTACAGTGAATTCATTGTTGAGTTTTGTGTTTATCTATCACTGTGGGCAAAGAGGTAGTGGAGCTAGGAAGAGGAAATAATATAAATTGACGAATGCATAACATGTTTCATTTGATTATAGTGATTAGTGGGTTGAGTAGCTGTGTCCACTTAATGGAATATACATAATGAAATATATATTCATCCATTTCTCATGGAGACTGCCAGGAACTTAGCTATTGAAAAATCAACGTATTGAAAGGGAATATTTATTACCCTACCGGACGCACACACTCAAAATACAAGAAAGCATACTCACACACACACAAACACACACACTCACTCACTCACTCACACATGCAGGTGGACACACACATTAAAGTGTAGGAGTTATCGATCCCTCCTCTCTAATATATTCTGTCTCTCTAGGATTGCGGCTGCTGATCATACTCCCTTTCTCTCTGTAAGCCGAGGCCAGCTCTGTAGCTGTACTGTAACAAACGACCATTTACACACACGCCACAGGCACAGCGCGCTTGCACCAACAGACACACACACACACACCCTCCGCTCCCTCGCCTCACCTCATCGCATCACCTGTCTCTCCTCTCTCCTTTTCTCTCCCTATGCTTCCCGCTCTCTCTCTCTATTTCTCCATCTCTCTCTATTTCTCCATCTCTCTCTATTTCTCCATCTCTATTTCTACATCTCTCTCTATTTCTCCATCTCTCTCTATTTCTCCATCTCTCTCTATTCCTCCATCTCTCTCTATTTCTCCATCTCTCTCTATTTTTCTCTGTTGACAGCACACACTGCTCTCTCTCTGTGTATGTCACTGTGTCTCAGTCACTCTCAGGCTACAGGTTGTACCCGGGCCTTGTCATTTAGCACCTTGTTAGACCACTACAGGTTACTGTGTCCCTATCTGGCCCTGTCATTTAGCATCATGCTAGACCACTGCTGAGTTACTCCAGGTTACCGTGTCCCTATCTGGCCCTGTCATTTAGCATCATGCTAGACCACTGCTGAGTTACTCCAGGTTACTGTGTCCCTATCTGTGTTACACTGGCCTTATGCTAACATCCCTATTTATTAAGCTGTGTGGATGATAACAGAGATAGGTGTAGCTACATCTAGCAGTCAGCTAATCGTTAACTAGCCTGCAGGATGTGTAGAGATACTAGCTAACTAGCCTGCAGGATGTGTAGAGATACTAGCTAACTAGCCTGCAGGATGTGTAGAGATACTAGCTAACTGGGCTGTAGGATGTGTAGAGATACTAGCTAACTAGCCTGCAGGATGTGTAGAGATACTAGCTAACTAGCCTGCAGGATGTGTAAAGATACTAGCTAACTAGCCTGCAGGATGTGTAGAGATACTAGCTAACTGGGCTGTAGGATGTGTAGAGATACTAGCTAACTAGCCTGCAGGATGTGTAGAGATACTAGCTAACTAGCCTGCAGGATGTGTAGAGATACTAGCTAACTAGCCTGCAGGATGTGTAGAGATACTAGCTAACTGGGCTGTAGGATGTGACGAGATACTAGCTAACTAGCCTGCAGGATGTGTAGAGATACTAGCTAACTGGGCTGTAGGAGATGTGAGTCATAGGTAGGGTTGATTTCCTCATGTTGTCTCTACAGTAGTATCTGCCCTTCTGCTATAAGAATCAACACTATAGCATGTGTCAGAAATGGCCTGGTTTTAACCCTGATAGCTGAAGGAAGAATATGGCAGATTTTGTTGTTTTTATTTATATTTATTCATAATCTGAACTTGGACACAGGGCTCTATTTTAACAAACCTAACGCAATGGTAAATCTTAGTGCTGGTGGTAGTGGTAAATCTTAGCGCTGGTGGTAGTGGTAAGTCTTAGTGCTGGTGGTAGTGGTAAGTCTTAGTGCTGGTGGTAGTGGTAAGTCTTAGCGCTGGTGGTAGTGGTAAGTCTTAGTGCTGGTGGTAGTGGTAAGTCTTAGTGCTGGTGGTAGTGGTAAGTCTTAGTGCTGTGGTAGTGGTAAGTCTTAGTGCTGGTGGTAGTGGTAAGTCTTAGTGCTGGTGGTAGTGGTAAGTCTTAGTGCTGGTGGTAGTGGTAAGTCTTAGTGCTGGTGGTAGTGGTAAGTCTTAGTGCTGGTGGTAGTGGTAAGTCTTAGTGCTGGTGGTAGTGGTAATCTTAGTGCTGGTGGTAGTGGTAAGTCTAGTGCTGGTGGTAGTGGTAATCTTAGTGCTGGTGGTAGTGGTAAGTCTTAGCGCTGGTGGTAGTGGTAAGTCTTAGTGCTGGTGTAGTGGTAAGTCTTAGTGCTGGTGGTAGTGGTAAGTGCTTAGTGCTGGTGGTAGTGGTAGTCTTAGTGCTGGTGGTAGTGGTAAGTCTTAGTGCTGGTGGTAGTGGTAAGTCTTAGTGGCTGGTGGTAGTGGTAGTCTTAGTGCTGTGTAGTGGTAAGTCTTAGTGCTGGTGTAGTGGTAAGTCTTAGTGCTGGTGGTAGTGGTAAGTCTTAGTGCTGGTGGTAGTGGTAAGTCTTAGTGCTGGTGGTAGTGGTAAGTCTTAGTGCTGGTGGTAGTGGTAAGTCTTAGTGCTGGTGATAGTGGTAAGTCTTAGTGCGGTGGTAGTGGTAAGTCTTAGTGCTGGTGGTAGTGGTAAGTCTTAGTCGCGGGTGTGTGGGGTAGTGGTAGTCTTAGTGCTGGTGGTAGTTGGTAAGTCTTAGTGCTGGTGTGGTAGTGGTAAAGTCTTAGTGCTGGTGGTAGTGGTAAGTCTTAGTGCTGGTGGTAGTGGTAAGTCTTAGTGCTGGGGTAGTGGTAAATCTTAGCGTGGTGGTAGTGGTAAATCTTAGTCGCTGGTGGTAGTGGTAAGTCTTAGTGCTGGTGGTAGTGGTAGTTTTAGTGCTGGTGGTAGTGGTCAGTCTTAGTTGCTGGTGGGTTAGTTTAGTGGTGTAGTGTGTCTTGGCTGGGTAGTGGTAAGTCTTAGTGCTGGTGGTAGTGGTAAGTCTTAGTGCTGGTGGTAGTGGTAAGTCTTAGTGTTGGTGGTAGTTGTAAGTCTTAGTGCTGGTGGTAGTGGTAAGTCTTAGTGCTGGTGGTAGTGGTAAGTCTTAGTGCTGGTGGTAGTGGTAAGTCTTAGTGCTGCTGGTAGTGGTAAATCTTAGCGCTGGTGGTAGTGGTAAATCTTAGTGCTGGTGGTAGTGGTAAGTCTTAGTGCTGGTGGTAGTGTTAAATCTTAGTGCTGGTGATATCGTTATTTTAGCTATTTTCACAACTTGAATTATGGGCGCAGTATCTGGCGGTGGCGCAAATTGACTGGGTTTTGACGAATAAGCAAGTTCTGGGTGTGTCGAGACTTGACCCCTCACTGACCAATCAGAACGTGCTCATTGGCTAAATATGTGGTTGCTTCAAGTTGTGTATTTACGGCCTTTTATGTATTGTGTTTTCATCAACTCCAATTTGAATGTTAGTCCATTGTAGCCTAGTTCTCTAAATAGCCTGCCTGCCCCATATTTGCTATGTTGAACATGCTTGCAGTCCACATTGTTCTAATTGCATTGCTTCAATATGGAAATACACTGTTAAAAATAGGCTAGGCCTACAGCATTCACACTGATATAGGGCTAGGCCTAGCCTACTGTAAATTGTAGTCTGGACATGGACATGCCGAACGTAGTCAATAAGCAAGATTAAATTCACTAGGCTATTGATGAGACCTAAAAAGACAGTGTATTATTATAATCCAATTCTAATAAAAATTAAACAACAACTTGTTTTAAAAAGGCTCTGTCTAAATACAGTTCCAGGTACCATAATTGCTTGTTTGCGTAAAATACAGGCAAGGCAACTTAGACTATGGAGAGTTTTACGCACATCCAAACTTTTCACAGGAGCTGAATAAAGATCCAATATGAAGAGAAAGGGGGGATGTCCACTCACTGTTATACTGCTCGCAAAACCATCATTCTGTTTTTTAATCCAACAACAATATTTCGAAATGGGATCAGGTTAGAAGCATAATATCATAAATCACATCTCTTGTTCCATGGCACTGTGTGCACACGTACAGTACCAGTCAAAAGTTTGGACACTCCTACTCATTCAAGGGTTTTTCTTTATTTGTACTATTTTTTACATTGTAGAATGATAGTGAAGACATCAAAACTATGAAATAACACATATGGAATCATGTAGTAACCAAAAAGGTGTTAAACAATTCAAAATATATTTGAGAGATTCTTCAAATAGCCACCCTTTGCCTTGATGACAGATTTGCACACTCTTGGCATTCTCTCAACCAGCTTCATGAGGTAGTCACCTGGAATGCATTTCAATTAACAGGTGTGGCATCTTAAAAGTTAAATTGTGGAATTTCTTTCCTTCTTAATGTGTTTGAGCCAATCAGTTGTGTTGTGACAAGGTAGGGGTGGGGGGTATACTGGGGGGGGTGGGGGGGTATACAGAAGATAGCCCTATTTGGTAAAAGACCAAGTCCATAAAATGGCAAGAACTGCTCAAATAAGCAAAGAGAAACGACAGTCCATCATTACTTTAAGACAATATGGAACATTTCGAGAACTTTGAAAGTTTCTTCAAGTGCAGTCGCAAAAACCATCAAGCGATATGATGAAACTGGCTCTCATGAGGACCACCACAGGAATGGAAGACCCAGAGTTACCTCTGCTGCAGAGGATAAGTTAATTAGAGTTACCAGCCTCAGAAATTGCAGCCCAAATAAATGCTTCACAGAGTTCAAGTCACAGACACATCTCAACATCAACTGTTCAGAGGTGACTGTGTGAATCAGGCCTTCGTGTTCGAATTACTGCAAAGAAACCACTACTAAAGGACACCAATAATAAGAAGAGACCTGCTTGGGCCAAGAAACACGAGCAATGGACATTAGACCGGTGGAAATGTGTCCTTTGGTCTGGAGCCCAAATTTGAGATTTTTGGTTCCAACTGCCATGTCTTTGTGAGACGCGGTGTGGGTGAACAGATGATCAACCTGTTGTTAGGGCGGGAAAATGCCAGTGCGCCAGTTTTTACATGATTAGAGCCCATAGTGAGACATTTTGGAGCTTCCCTGGGAAGGCTCTTGGAGAAAGAGCTGGGATAGAACTGGGATAGAGCTGGGATAGAACTGGGATAGCTGGGATAGAACTGGGATTTGAACTGGGATTTTGGGTAGAACTGGATAGAATGGGATAGAGTGGGATAGAAAATGGGATAAACTTGTAAAAGCTGGGATTAGGGAAAGGGATAGGGCTGTACTTGGCTGACTTCTGTTGGTTTTTATAGCGACTGTAGTTCGCTTAAAAGGCCAATACTTTGGTTTTATAAAAAACCAGAAAAAAAAAAAAAATGCACAGACTAAAATGGGATTGTGACTAAGCTCTGACGGCCTCGTACGATTAACTGAGTTATCTGCATACAAAGCATCAGGCAGAGGAAGGAAAAAGGGAGGCAATATGACAGGACAGACAGCAGAAAAACATACACACAGACCACATACAACAGACAGACGGGGAAAGACCCAAAAGGGCAACAGACCGGGCAGGACAGACAGCAAAAAAAACAAAGACAACAAAGACGGGCAGACAGACAGACAGAAGAAACAGGAAAAAGACAGACAGACAGAAGACAGACGACAGAAGCAGACAGGCAGACAGGGCAGACGAAGACAGACAGACAGACAACAGACAGAAAAAGGCAGCAGACAGAAGACGAAACAAAAGACAACCCCGGCAGGGGGGTTTT
>LR778259.1:30378636-30463636 GCA_902810595.1 Coregonus sp. 'balchen'
CCCCCCCTTTTTTTTTTTCTTTTTCCCCCCCCTTCCCATTTTACTGTGTTAATTGTGTTTAGTATAAAGGCAGGAAGTTGGGCCTTCAGGGGGAGGAGTCCTTGCTAGATGCGGGAGCGGTATAGTTTTTTGACCATATAGACATACAGAAATACAGACAGACAGGTCATATTATATTATGTATTTGCATTTCAAGTAATCTCTGCTTTAAGTTGATTGGAGAATACCTTTTTGTTAGATAAGAAGAATAAACATTTTTGTTGCACTATATCCCTGGATCTCATTGAATGTTTGGCCGTTTGGAAACGTTGAGTGTGGACTGTATGCGTCCGAAACAACCCCGATTCAGGCTAGGGCAGTGGCTATGGTAAAGAGGAAAGGAAGCCACTACAACTATAGTTGCTATATGTGACTAGTTTCAGGAAACTAGGCATACAGTATGCCACACGTCACTACTTCACAGGACAGGCATTAGAACGTAAACATTATTTTTTTATAAAAATTATTTTTTTGTCAGAAATGCCTTCTGGAACATGTGAACTTTCATGTGCCTTAATTAATAACAAACTTGTATGCCATCTGTAAATACGAAGACAATTGTTAAATTACGAGTTGGTTTAGCCACGGAAAAAGACAGCAACCTTCCCGCTAGCAATGATGGGCTGAGATAATGGTTGGGCTGGACATGCCGAGAGACATGCCGAGTTCGGATTGGTCTGCCATGTAGCGTGCTTCTGTCTTTAACATGAGCCGCTCAGTATGTGTAGGTAATCCTTTCTAATGCAGCTTTTTTGAAAGATATCACAAAGAACTGCCGAAGTGTTGCTAATGTTCTCCACTTTCTGGAGGACGATCGTACCATGCTGACTCTCTCTGACTCTGAAAATGAATCAGATGATGAGGAAATTCAAGATTTAGGTAAAAACATTTTAATTGAACCAGACATTGTAGAGTCTTCTGATGACAGTAATGGGGAAGAAACAGCGATCAACAGTGTTGTTGTCACAGAAGAAGTTGAGCGAGTTTTGAAATCAGTGGAATGCCCGGTGGAAGCAGAGCATGATAGCTAAGGAGATTGAGAAAATTATGGCATTTGATTTCAAATATGCGGAGGGAGTCGAAAAGAGATCACAGAAGGCTGTTGTATAAAACACCTTTCTCCGGATTATATCTTCAAACTAAGGGCAACATTTACATTTACATTTTAGTCATTTAGCAGACGCTCTTATCCAGAGCGACTTACAGTTAGTGAGTGCATACATTTTATACTGGCCCCCCATGGGAATCGAACCCACAACCAGGGAGAAGCGTTCATCCATGTATACGGGTAAGGTAGTCTAGCTAGCTACATTTTCAGACATTACATGTTTCTAATTTTGTCAGAAAGCCGTTTTCATTGCAAGTTAAAGCATACTGTTAGCTAGCTAGCTAACGTAGGCTGGCTGGCTCGCTAGCTAACGTTATATGTATGATCTGTGTAGTAATATTATTCGTATCCCAGAAATCCATTTGCATTGCTAGTTATAGCTTAATGTTAGCTAGCTAGCTAGCCCTGACAAAGGCCGGTGTGCATTTCTCAGGCGCCCCACTCCATATCTCAAAGCCATATCAAATATCATGATTCTAAAATAGTTTTGATTGAGCTAAATGTTGAGAGTTGAGAAATACAAATTATACCTACAGAAAGCTGAGACCCTCCTCTCTTCGACAGGGACAAGGGGAGAAAGCTCCCAAAGCTGTGTTTTTCCCTAAATTGCATTTTGAAATGTTATATGATCAGAACACTTGAGCACAAGGAGGAGAGTGGCTTGAGAGTGGCTCGATCATCACAGCAGCAGGCCCCAGTGAAACAGGCCCAGGGGCAGGGCAGACACTTTCCTTACAGGAATCATGAGGATATTGCACTTTAATGTTTCACCAAATCATAGTTTTAGCTGCCCAAAAAACAGGAAGTTTTGAGTGAGGTGACAATGTAGAGTGTGCTCTTTTAAAGAGAGCGCTCTTTTTTGTGTGACCTCAGCTCAGCCTATCAGAAAAAATGGGCCGGGCCGTTGCCCACTGATCAGCCAAAGGCTCATTACAGATTAGTATAAAAGAGAAATTGCACAAAAATCGTAAAAAAAAAATCATGCTGCCCATGTCATCTTTTTCATTTTTATATCCCAAAAATGTTTTGTGTGTTTGTGTTTGTCAACAAAAAAATGGTTCAGCCCATATGGCATTTGCCAGAATTGCCAGATGGCCAATCAGCCCCTAGTGAATCCTGTGATGGCCCTGTATCTACTAATCGTTTTAAAACCTTGTTCCAGCTGTGTGTGAAATTTGGTGCCTCTATCACCAAAGTTACAATCCAAAAACATATCTGCCCCACTATATGGAATTCTATGGCTAAGCTTCTCATACTCTAATGACAATGGCAGAATATGGGGGATTTTTAAACAATAGTTTTAGCTCATCCTTTCAAAGTTGTCATTTGAAAGGTAATTTCATGACCTTCAGAACCACTTGTCAATCAGAGTTTAAAATGTATCAATGTTTCCTTTTTAAAGCAATTTATGTACCCTAGAGGTCAAAGGTCCAAGTTGACTTGAACATTCTGAAAATGTGTCTGATAGATCGCTATGAATCTAAGCTTACCAATGATATATGATTAAAGGGTATACGTGAGCAGTAATTTGTTGTACACGGACATTGTTTGTCATAGGGGACAATCCCTATGGGAAGAATGAATGGGATGGAGGGAGGAAAGAGTGATAACACAGAGGAAGCTGCCATTGCTGCACACAGCTATCACACATTTTACAACTCTAGGGACATAGACCTTCAAAAAAAATCACTAGGACTCATGGACTAAGTGTTATGTGGTATATTGTATCTTCTGATTATAAATACTAGGGGATTTAATAGGGGATGACCCTTAAAGTTCAATGTTATAACTGAGATTTAGAAGTTCAAGGCCAGCCTAGATCTGTGTGTGTGTGTGTGTGTGTGTGTGTGTGTGTGTGTGTGTGTGTGTGTGTGTGTGTGTGTGTGTGTGTGTGTGTGTGTGTGTGTGTGTGTGTGTGTGTGCATACGTGTGACATACCTGGGCGCACCCGGGGCACTCGTTACCGTTCTCGCAGGTCCTGCGGCGTGATTGGATGCCGCCTCCGCAGGGCACCGTGCAGCGTTCCCATGCCGACCAGGCCGACCAATAGACATGAGGCGGGCAAGGCAGGTGCTCGTTACAATACCTAGGAAGGACAAAGAACACAGTGGATGAGTGTGTGGTGTGTGAGCATGTGTGTGTGTGTGTGTGTGTGTGTGTGTGTGTGTGTGTGTGTGTGTGTGTGTGTGTGTGTGTGTGTGTGTGAATGCGAGTATCACACAGAGAGGCTATGGGAGTGGTGGGGAACTTTACCCAGTAATATCCCCAAGTTAGCCTGTCTGTCTTTAGAGTGGTTGGCTGTAAATGATGGTCGTTTTGACATGATACACACAAATCATGTCCAATCAATTGAATTTACCACAGGTGGACTCCAATCAAGTTGTAGAAACATCTCAAGGATGATCAATGGAAACAGGATGCACCTGAGCTCAATTTCGAGTCTCATTGCAAAGGGTCTGAATACTTATGTAAATAAGGTATTTCTGTTTTTTATTTTTAATAAATTCGCAGACATTTTGAAAAACCTGTTTTTGCTTTGTCATTATGGGTTGTTGTGTGTAGATTGATTAGGAAAACAATTAATTTAATCAATTTTAGAATAAGGCTGTAACGGAAAAAAATGTGGAAAAAGTCAAGGGGTCTGAATACTTTTCGGAATGCACTGTAAATGAATGGGCCGAGGTGTAGTGGTCAATACTGTAGCAAGCAAACCCAAGACCTTTCAGGAGGAAATAGTCTTTGCATAACTGAAACAATTTGAAGCAATAAATCTCCTGAACAAAAAAATGGCTGTTGCAGAATGTTATCGTCTTCCAATGTTAAACTCTTGTCTTCTGCCAGTGTCATTTTATTGAGTGTTTGCAATGCTGTTAAAGGCTGGTTTATTGTAGGTTTACAGTGTTGTTTATTACCAATTCATATTCTTTTTTGCTCTTTGTTTAATTCACATGTATTGTTTTTCCATTGTTTCATTGTTTCATGCTGTTTCAGTGTCTGTTTCTAATTCAGTTGAACACCAGTGTATTGTGTTTCTAACAGGGACGGCTTGTTCAATAGGGCGATATGGGCGACGCACTGCCAAACGGGAAAAGGAAGGGATTTTTTTTCTAATCAATTATAAAAAAAAAAATATATATAATTTTTTAAAATAAATTTATAAAAAATTATATCACGGCAACAGCAGTTATCAGTGTTCACGTCTGATCTGCCAGCCACTAAATGTCAAATCAGGCTAAAGTCGTGCTTCAAATGGCCCCGCCCGTTTTTTGGGCGATTTCAGTCAGGTTGAAAATCGCCCAGAAGTCTGTCATAGACTCCCATGTAAAATCTATTTTTTTCACATTTCAAAGCTTTCAATACATTCTCTATGGGTGTCTGTGGGCATGCACTTACGCGCTTTCGTCATACATAACGTAACCACGAATGAACGTAACTAAGAAAAGACCAGGTAGCAGCCTCAATCAATTCACTACTACTATCAAAATGGCTAGGCTTCAGTCCAACTCGATTGTGTCTTTGAAATAAGTTCCTTTTTGTCGGCGAACAAATGAAGATAAATTGGCAACGAAACAATTAGGACCTCCCAGACCAAATTTAATAATTCAACAGGTGTCTACTAAAGGGGGAAAGTCCTACACCCGAGGATTTTCCAAAAATTGGTATGAACGGAAAACCTGGCTAGCAGGCTGCGATGTAGCTAATGCAGTTTTTTGCTACCCCTGCTTACTCTTCCACCCTGAAGGCGGCACAGCAGACAGCACCGCTTGGACAGCGACTGGTGTAACCGACATGCACCATCTTTCAGAAAAGATAAAGAAACATGAGCTGTCAAAGACCCACATGGATAGCTGTTTGAGATTGTCATCTTTGGGAAGAGTGAATATTGCCACTCAACTGGATGAGGGATACAGGCTAGCTGTCCGCCGCCACAACGATGAGGTTAGCAAGAACCGCCATATCCTCAGCCGGCTAATCCAGTGTGTTAAGTTTTGCGGAGTGTTTGAGTTAGCTTTGCGAGGCAAAGATGAAACTGAGGGCTCCACCAACCCTGGTATTTTTCTTGGACTTGTCAACTTTGTGGCACAATTAGATGAGGTGTTTGATGACCATCTTAAAAATGCTAAAGTTTTCAAGGGCACATCAAAGACCATTCAAAACGAGCTACTGGAGTGTATGCTAGCGGTCACGAGGGAACATATTGTGGAGGAGGTGAAGTCTGCGAACTTCGTAGCTATCCAAGCTGACGAGACCACGGATGTTTCTACGCAGACACAGTTGGTGCTTGTGCTGAGGTACATAGATAGCAAGCACAAAGTGCAGGAGCGCTTTTTTGAGTTCCATCTCGGAATCAACCTCAGCCTCAATCGCCAGTGTACTTTTGGAGAGACTGAACGGTCTTTTTGCCGATGACGAGAAAGTCAAACTCATTGCGCAAGCTTACGATGGAGCCAGTGTGATGAGGGGAGAGAAGGCAGGTGTGCAGCAGAAGGTGCGTGAGCATTTCAAGAATGCCCATTACGTGCATTGCTATGCGCATCAGCTGAATTTGATCATGCATCAAGCTACTTCTCGCATCAAAAAAGTGAACATTTTCTTTTCCGATCTGAGCGGGATTACAACGTTTTTTTCCCGGTCACCCAAACGCACCAGCATTCTTGACCAGACTGTTGCACGAAGACTGCCCAGACCTTCATCCACACGGTGGAACTTCAACAGCAGAGTCGTGAACACTGTCTACGAGAATCGAGACGACCTCATAGAATGTTTTGAAGCCATCCGGACGGGTTCATTGGGTTCATTTGACCAGCTTACTGTGAGAGAGGCATCTGGTTATGTGAGGATGCTACATGATGAAGATTTTATTTTTTTCCTGCGGCTTTTTCACAAAATCATGCCCCACGTCGACATTCTGTACCAGAAGCTACAGAAGAAGGACATCGATGCTGTCTTTATCAAACGTGCCCTCGACAGCTTCACAAGCAGTGTGCAGGCCATAAGGTAAGATTAAACAATATCATTCGATCTTTCTCAAAGCAGAGCTTTATTTGAAAATGTATGCATGAAAGGAGACTGCATTTGTGTTTGAAATCACATTATTCTCATTATATATGGCCAGTGGTGTAATCTATCTTATTTTATATACTATGTGTACTGTGCAGTGGTGCTCATAAGCTTATGATCCCATGCTAAAGTTGACTAAAAAGAGGAATAAAAAATAAAAAAATCATCTTTTGGAAATTGATCTTAATGACTTAATTAAAAAAGTTGGAAAATCCAACCTTTAAGGACACCAATTTTATTTTCTTTTTTATTCCTCGT
Source organism: Coregonus sp. 'balchen' (assembly GCA_902810595.1). NCBI lineage: Eukaryota > Metazoa > Chordata > Actinopteri > Salmoniformes > Salmonidae > Coregonus > Coregonus sp. 'balchen'. Next base: position 30,385,103 of record LR778259.1, read on the forward strand.
TTTAGTCAACTTTAGCATGGGATCATAAGCTTATGAGCACCACTGTATACTGTGCTGAACATCCAGGCTATGTGAGACACAAAGGCTAACTTAAACACTAAAGACTTTATGCATCCCTGCCCATTTTAAGTGGAACTTAAGTATTTGTACTATACATGGATACATTGCATATACCTGTGCATCACATAGACAACAATACTGTACAAAGCCAACAAACACATTGGTCTGTTTGCCTTCAGGGACTCCTCTCAACAGCAGCTGCAAGAAGCAACAGGAGCCAAAAGACCCAGAACAACTTTGAGAGAAGAGGAGAAGCAGAGGCTGTCTGAAGAGGTCTGCAACACCATCCTGGATCACACCAAAGAAAGGTTCTCTTTCTCTGGCCACCTTGTGAGTGCTACCTTACTGCAAGCAGACATGTTTGAAAGGTACTGCCATTCATTTCCTGATGAGGCTCTGAATGCCACTGTGAATGCATACCCCATGCTGAGCAAGGCAAAGCTCAAGACAGAACTATCTCTGATCTATGAGAATCCTGAATTCAAGGGAGGCTGTGGTGCACTGGCACTGTACCAGGTTCTCATGAGCTACAACCTCCAGGAGACGTTCTCTGAGACTGTGACTCTGTTGAACATCCTCATAACTACTCCCCATGACAACAGCTGAAGCTGAGAGATGTTTCTCAACTTTGACACGAGTTAAGACATTCCTGCGAAATTCAATGGGCCAGGAACGTCTGAATGCACTGGCCATGCTTTCCATGGAGAGGGAACTAGTCCTCAACATGCCTGATTTCAATGAGAAAGTCATTGAACGCTTTGCTGTATTGAAACAGAGAAGAGAACAGTTTTCAGTACAAGTAATGTAGCCTCTCTCTCTCTTTGTCCCTCCCTGTCTGTCTCTTTAACACACACACGCCCAAATCAGTTCACAGTTGATGTTGTTTAAAATAGTTTTTTTTTCATTTTAAAAAAAGTAATAAAAATAAAAATCTGTTCATGTTCATTTTTACAAATCTATACAATTGGCCAGAATATGGTTGTTCATATTTACAAATCTATACAATTGGCCAGAATATGGTTGTTCATTTTTACAAAGCCATACAGATAGCTGTGTTTACCTTTTTCTAGAAATTACTTTCAAATTCTGTTTTCATTCTTATTTCATTTGTTTATGGAAATGCATATTGTTTATGCAGTGTTGAGGAATGTGAAAGAACACCCTTGATTATTTTTACTGTGATAACTTATTTTGATTTTGTAAGCCAACACTTTTGAGATCAGTCAATAAATGCTTCTGGTATTGACTTATATGCTGCCCCTGTCTTCATGTTGTTGCTGGACATATCTTTTTTAAAATGTGTGTAGGTCACCTAAATCATCAGAAAAATTGCCCCTCCTGAGAATTTTTTCAGGAGCCGCCACTGGTTTCTAATGTTGTCTTTGTGTTGACAGGAGGTGGAATGGCACTGTGATGAGTTCACTAAAGGTGCCTGCTTCAGCCGGGGCAAGTCAGAGGTGAGGCTGTTTACACATTAATCCCAACTTCAAACAAACCCAGACTTAACTCCGACTTAACTCCCATTTAAACAAACACATTTTAACTGACAGAAATATTCCGCTTTTATGTCGCCATCAACAGAGAAATGACACCCTATGAAAGCAGAATTACCATTGAAATCCCAAAGGCTGTAAAGGCACCATACGCGTACTCACACAGTGTGAACATCCTCTGAGATTGATACATGCGTGTAATGTGCATTTATGAAATCTATATTTTAATTAGTCTAAATGCATATTCCATATATTTTAATCTACCTGCTCTCTCACAGTTTCACGTCAGAATTAGACGTCCATCCATGTTTCTCAAACGTCAAATTTCGAAGTTGTTCCAAATGTCACATTTCGAAGTGTTTAAGGTTAGGCATTGACTCCACATTTTTACAGTTAGGGTAAAGTTCAGGCATTAACTCCAAATTCTTAAGGTTAGGTATTAACTCCGAATGGTTAAGGTTTGGTGTAGCCTTTGTAGTGTATTAAGATTATGATGGTGTTAAATGTTTTTCACGAAGAAATGGAATGTTGTTTATGTTAGTATCAAGAGGGAATGTTTTAGGTGTAACGCCACATACAACAGACAGGAAGTGTGTTGTAGACAGGGGAGACTGGTGATTGGCCAGAAGAGGGAGCATCATTGTTTATAAATAGGGGGGAAAACGAAGGAGAGGGCAGAACGAGCAGCCATTCTGAGGCGTCACTCTCCGGGTGTCATGTCACCTGTCACTCATGCTGAAGCTTGTGATCTGAATAAACCTTATGATCAACGTTCAGTATGAGCAGACTCCTTTTGTTCATCAGCAATAATTGCCACCACTCACTCGATACGACACCTTAAAACAAAAGTATAAATAACATCTTCCTATCGCTTGGATTCAAACTTGCAATGTTTGGAATCAGAGGCAGGAGCTTACACCCATCTGCCATCCCTGTCCACAACATCCTAGCAAAACTGAAACCTACTTGAAGGTAACAGAGCTCACTGTTGCCCCTAGTGGCCGGTTTCCACGTCATCTCCCAACGTCCGCAGACATGGATGGACGTCGAATACTGACTTGTATCACAGGTGACCTGGCTGATTTGAATGGTGCTGCCTTTGAAAAAGTCACATAGACTCATATATACTAAACATTCATTATCTAATAACGTAATAATGCTATTGATAGTCTTATTAGGGATTATATACTTTATTTCAAACCTTTTACACAAACTCTAAAAACACTAAAAGCAGCAGATATATTGGTTGAAGCATGAAACACATTGTCTGTTGTTGAGAAACGTACGCAATTTCCCCTTATTTGATCGTGCCTGAGATTTGACTGAGAGAGAAAGAGATGGGTCTTGTTATAACTGCAGATACAGATAACAGATAGATATTACGGTGCTGTTTGGAGCAATGAAAAGTTGAAATAGAAAAACTTTGGTGTGTTACTCTGTTTTCTTACTAATCCATTTACATTAAAGTGCCTGAGACTTTGCTGAGGAAGGGGAGACAGAGGGAGAGAGAGAGAGGGAAGAAAAGAGAGAAAGGAGAGAGAGAGAGAGAGAGAGTAAGAGATATGAGAGAGAGCATCGATATATCGATATGAGCTGGTGGTGAGATCGGGTGTCTTCTCTCTCTCTGTCTCGCTCTCGTCTCTCGAGCTCTCGTCTCCTCTCGGCGCTCTCTCCTCTTTCGTTCTCTCGCCTCTCTTCTCTCTCTCGCGCTCTCGATCTCGCGCTTCTCTCTCGGGCGATAGCTAGCGCTGGTCTGCTTGCAGGGAGGGAGAAGCCCGCTTTGCCAACAAAATGATAAACAGAAAGATGAGGAGAGAAAGCTAGAGAAAGCTAGAGAAAGGAAGCGAGTGAGGGAGAGAAGGGGTGTAAATATGACATAGTGCCCATGGTAGCGATAGCAGCAAGGTCCCTGCAGAGATCAGAATGGAGGAGACAGGGCCCCCTGCAGAGATCAGAATGGAGGAGACAGGGCTCCCTGCAGAGATCAGAATGGAGGAGACAGGGACCCCCTGCAGAGATCAGAATGGAGGAGACAGGGCCCCCTGAAGAGATCAGAATGGAGGAGACAGGGCCCCCTGCAGAGATCAGAATGGAGGAGACAGGGTCCCCTGCAGAGATCAGAATGGAGGAGACAGGGCCCCCTGCAGAGATCGGAATGGAGGAGACAGGGCCCCCTGCAGAGATCAGAATGGAGGAGGCAGGGCCCCCTGCAGAGATCAGAATGGAGGAGACAGGGCCCCCTGCAGAGATCAGAATGGAGGAGACAGGGCCCCCTGAAGAGATCAGAATGGAGGAGACAGGGCCCCCTGCAGAAATCAGAATGGAGGAGACAGGGCCCCCTGCAGAGATCAGAATGGAGGAGACAGGGCCCCCTGCAGAGATCAGAATGGAGGAGACAGGGCCCCCTGCAGAGATCAGAATGGAGGAGACAGGGCCCCCTGAAGAGATCAGAATGGAGGAGACAGGGCCCCCTGCAGAGATCAGAATGGAGGAGACAGGGCCCCCTGCAGAGATCAGAATGGAGGAGACAGCCTTTACCAGATCCATAGTATATAGATTTAGAGCTTCACTAAACTCATCGTTAATCCAGCCATGCAAATCATTCTGCTCGAAAATTAGATTAGCCTTTGTTTGACGCAACATCCTCCTCCTTCCCCCTCCTCCCCCAGTAAAACTGGGCAGGAAGTCAAGAAGAAATAGTGCTAATTACTGGCCTATAGGAGCTGAGTAAGCAGGGGATTACATAAACCTGAACATTAGCCAGACAGACTTTGGCCCCATTGCATTGACTGGGATAGCAGTTAACTGCAAGAAACCAGGGCCAAACTTCTGGAGAGCCCCTGGACAGGTTCTTAGACAGTTGGGTGTGAAAAGATATTTACTTTTTTATACCTGGAATTGTGTGTGTGTGTGTGTGTGTGTGTGGCTATTGCCTTTTCTACTGTCTATATAAACTGATACATAAGAATACTGTAAAACTGTCGCTCTAATACACCACAGGCGTTGGTTCAATTGGCTAGAGATAGAGAGATATGTAAGCTATATACCATATCACTCTCTCTCTATATCTATCTCTCTATACTATCGATCTATCGTGATAGAGAATCTCTAGATAGCATATCTAGAGAGATAGATCAGCTCGCTTCTACGCTCTCATCTCTCTCTATGATATCTCTCTCTCTCTCTCTCTCTATCTCTCTCTCTCTCTCTCTCTCTCTCTCTCTCTTCTCTCTCTCTCGCTCTCTCCTCTCTCTCTCTCTCTCTCTCTCTCTCTCTCTCTCTCTCTCTCGCTCGCGCGCTCGATAGCGCTCTAGCGAGAAATCGAGTAGATATACTTGCCCTTTTCAATTTCCTCTATTCCTTTGGAGTGTAATGAGTGTAACGTTTACTGTAAATTTTTTATTGTTTATTTCACTTTTGTTAATTAACTATTTCACTTGCTTTGGCAACGTAGACATATGTTTCCCATGCCAATAAAGCCTTTTCATTTGAACTGAGATAGAGAGGAGAGAAAGAGCAAACAGCGCGTGAGAATCATGAAACCCTTCTCTTCTCTTCTCTGACAGACAGACCCTTGTCTTCTCTGACAGACAGACCCTTCTCTTCTCTGACAGACAGACCCTTCTCTTCTCTGACAGACAGACCCTTGTCTTCTCTGACAGACAGACCCTTGTCTTCTCTGACAGACAGACCCTTGTCTTCTCTGACAGACAGACCCTTCTCTTCTCTGACAGACAGACCCTTCTCTTATCTGACAAACAGACCCTTCTCTTCTCTGACAGACATACCCTTCTCTTCTCTGACAAACAGACCCTTGTCTTCTCTGACAGACAGACCCTTCTCTTCTCTGAAAGACAGACCATTCTCCTTCTCTGACGGACAGACCCTTCTCTTATCTGACAGACAGACCCTTCTCCTTTTCTGACAGACAGACCCTTGTCTTCTCTAGGAGAGAGTGATAGTGACACAGCATATTTCACCCATTAACAAGTGTCTCCTCCACAGTGTGTAAAACCACCAATCCCTACTGTAGGACCCTGATGGATTTTCTCAATATCACAGCTCCACTGTTCACCGCTGGGCTGGCACAAGGTGTTTTATTATCTGAGCAGGTAGTTTGAAAGAAGCAGAGAGGGAGAGAGAGACAAGGAAAGCAAGAGGGAGGGAGGGAGATAAGGAGAGACAGATGGAGGAGGAAGGGCCAGGGGAGAATGACTGCCCCTTCTCATTAAAGTCACATAGTTCAGAAAATGTTTTCAGAAAAACAGGATCCCCCATTATAGTAAATGGGAAAATGGCAATCTTCGTGTAAATAAACCTTTTTTTCTAAGACAATCATGGTACCAAATGTATGTTCTATTATTTTAAAATAGTTTCTAATGGCAGCCTGCAGTAGCCCAGTCGGCCTTCAACTTGAGGTACTCAAAAAGAGGGGGCAGAACTGAGCTAGCCTGAAACGTCACTTACAGGTCATTCTGAAAGTATTCAGTCCCCTTGACTTTTTCTACGTTTTGTTACGTTACAGCCTTATTCTAAAATGGATTAAATTGTTTTTTCCCCTCATCAATCTACGCACAATACCCCATAATGACAAAGCAAAAACAGGTATTTAGACATTTTTGCAAATGTATTACAAAAAACGCCAGGAAATATCACATTTACATAAGTATTCAGACCCTTTATTCAGTACTTTGTTGAAGCAACTTTGGCAGCGATTATAGCCTTGAGTCTTCTTGGGTATGATGCTACAAGCTTGGCACACCTGTATTTGGGGAGTTTCTCACATTCTTCTCAGCAGATCCTTTCAAGCTCTGTCTGGTTGGGTGGGGTGCTTCGCTGCACAGCAATTTTCAGGTCTCTCCAGAGATGTTCAATCTGGTTCAAATCCGGGCTATGGTCGTTTTGACATGATACACACAAATCATGTCCAATCAATTGAATTTATCACAGGTGGACTCCAATCAAGTTGTAGAAACATCTCAAGGATGATCAATGGAAACAGGTTGAACAGGGCGGCAGGTAGCTTAGTGGTTAAGAGCGTTGTGCCAGTAACCGAAAGGTTGCTGGTTCTAATCCCCGAGCCGACTAGGTGAAAAATCTGCCGATGTGTCCTTGAGCAAGGCACTTAACCCTAATTGCTCCTGTAAGTCGCTCTGGATAAGAGCGTCTGCTAAATGACAAAAAAAAAAAACTGAGTTAAATTTCGAGTCTCATAGCAAAGGGTCTGAATACTTATGTAAATAAGGTATTTCTGTTTTGTTTTTTTATATACATTTGCAAACATCTATTAAAACCTGTTATCACTTAGTCATTATGGGGTATTGTGTGTAGATTGATGAAAAAAACCCAATATTGAATCCATTTTAGAATAAGGCTGTAATGTAACAAAATGTGGAAAAGGTCAAGGGGGTCTGAATACATTCCGAATGCACTTGTATGTCTCCATGAGACAGCATTCATTGGCTTCAATGTGCTATTGAGTCTTCAAATAGGACTACATGGTGTCACGTGATCGATAGCTTTATCCATTCATGTATACAGTCATTGGGGGGGACATGGAAAGTCTCGAACAATTGATACATCTAAACTGATTCTCGGTCACTTTGGAAGATTGAGTCGTTTACCTTTCTACTGTCTTTACACTTTCACTTCATTTATTTTACGGTCACATGTTTATCTTAGTTCAATACACACATTCTCTCTCTCTCTCTCTCTCTCTCTCTCTCTCTCTCTCTCTCTCTCTCTCTCTCTCTCTCTCTCTCTCTCTCTCTCTCTCTCTCTCTCTCTCTCTCTCTCTCTCTCAATTCTATTCTATTTAAGGGGCTTTATTGGCATCATCAAACCATTTGTTATTGTTGTAAAATTCTTTAGGTTGTCTCCTTTAAATGTTTAGATTTGATAGGGAAGCTGAGAGGTCAAATGTACTGTTTAGGTTTTCTACTGCCAAATTTACACCGTCACTATTACAGTGAAATATTTTGTCCAGGAAGTTATCTAAAAGGGATTGAATTTGTTGTTGCCTAATAGTTTTTTGGTAGGTTTACACACTATTTTCCTTCCATCTATAGCATTTCTTAATATTATTCAGTTCCTTTGGTTTTGATGCCTCTTGATTGAGTATTGCTCTGTTCAATTAGACTGTGATTTTGCTGTGATCTGATAGGGATGTCAGTGGGCTGACTGTGAACGCTCGGAGAGACTCTGGGTTGAGGTCAGTGATAAAGTAGTCTACAGTACTACTGCCAAGAGATGAGCTATAGGTGTACCTACCGTAGGAGTCCCTTCGAAGCCTACCATTGACTATGTACATACCCAGCGTGCGACAGAGCTGCAGGAGTTGTGACCCGTTTTTGTTGGTTATGTTGTCATAGTTGTGCCTAGGGGGGCATATGCGGGAGGGAATGCTGTCACCTCCAGGTAGGTGTTTGTCCCCCTGTGTGCTGAGAGTGTCAGGTTCTTATCCAGTTCTGGCATTTAGGTCGCCACAGACGAGTACATGTCCCTGGGCCTGGAAATTACTGATTTCCCCCTCTAGGGCGGCGCACGATTGGCCCAGCGTCATCCTGGTTTGCCCGGGGTAGGCCGTCATTGTAAATAAGAGTTTGCCCTTAACTGACTTGCCTAGTTAAATAAAGGTTAAATAAAAATAAAAGGAAAGAGACTGTCTACTCCCTGAGTTCCTTCCCTGTTTTACTCCTGGTAGTTAGGTGGATGGGACAACCAGCTCTCTGTAACCTAGAAGGCAACCAGTGGGTCCATCTCCTCTATACCATGTTTCTTGTAGGATTACAATGTCTGTATTTCTGATGTATTTGGTGAAGTCCAGGTTCCTGCTCTTTAGGCCAAAGGCAGATGACCTCAGGCCTTGGATATTCCATTTACATTTACATTTTAGTCATTTAGCAGACGCTCTTATCCAGAGCGACTTACAGTTAGTGAGTGCATACAATTTTCATACATCCAGGCTTTGTGTTCCATAAAGTGTCTAATGTTGTTGGTCGTGTGGTTTGGCCTCAGACCAGTAAGTGTGAGCAGAGTCTGCTGAGCATCTGTTACATGCCATTGGTTTGGGCTAGTGTAAGATTGGGGGTTGGGCCTGTTTGCCTGCTCACGGCCTGGGCGTATGTGTGACTTTCATGTTGAGGCCCTCTTTGTGTGAGCGGAGGGCATGGGGTGGGCAGGAGGGGCATAGGTCTGATCTGAGGGGGCCTATATGGGATTGTGGGCATGTCCCCCTCTCTCTCTCTCTCTAAATTCAATTCAATTCAATTTAAGGGCTTTATTGGCATGGGAAACGTATGTTAACATTGCCATTCTCATCGACGGGGCTGTATGTTAACATTGCCATTCTCATCGACAGGGAGTAGTGGAACAGGTTGAGAGCTTCAAGTTCCTTGGTGTCCACATCACCAACGAACTATCATGGTCCAAACACACCAAGACAGTCGTGAAGAGGGCACGACAAAGCCTATTCCCCCTCAGGAGACTGAAAAGATTTGGCATGGGTCCTCAGATCCTCAAAAAATTCTACAGCTGCACCATCGAGAGCATCCTGACTGGTTGCATCACCGCCTGGTATGGCAACTGCTTGGCCTCCGACCGCAAGGCATTACAGAGGGTAGTGCGTACGGCCCAGTACATCACTGGGGCCAAGCTTCCTGCCATCCAGGACCTCTATACCAGGCGGTGTCAGAGGAAGGCCCTCAAAATTGTCAAAGACTCCAGCCACCCTAGTCATAGACTGTTCTCTCTGCTACCGCACGGCAAGCGGTACCGGAGTGCCAAGTCTAGGTCCAAAAGACTTCTCAACAGCTTCTACCCCCAAGCCATAAGACTCCTGAACAGCTAATCATGGCTACCCGGACTATTTGCACTGCCCCCCCCCACCCCATCCTTTTTACGCTGCTGCTACTCTGTTAATTATTTATGCATAGTCACTTTAACTCTACCCACATGTACATATTACCTCAACTACCTCAACTAGCCGGTGCCCCCGCACATTGACTCTGCAACGGTACCCCCCTGTATATATAGCCTCCCTACTGTTACTTTATTTTACTTCTGCTCTTTTTTTTCTCAACACTTTTTTTGTTGTTGTTTTATTTTTACTTTTTTTGTTAAAAATAAATGCACTGTTGGTTAAGGGCTGTAAGTAAGCATTTCACTGTAATATCTGCACCTGTTGTATTCGGCGCATGTGACCAATAACATTTTATTTTATTTTATTTTATTTGAAGTAGATAGTAAACAAAAGTGAAATAAACAATAAATATTAACAGTAAACATTACACTCAGAAGTTCCAAAAGAATAAAGACATTTCAAATGTCATATTATGTATATATACAGTGTTGTAACAATGTGCAAATAGTTAAAGTACAAATGGAAAAATAAATAAACATAAATATGCGTTGTATTTACAATGGTGTTTGTTCTTCACTGGTTGCCCTTTTCTTGTGGCAACAGGTCACAAATCTTGCAGCTGTGATGGCACACTGTGGTTTTTCACCCAGTAGATAAGGGAGTTTATCAAAATTGGGTTTGTTTTCGAATTCTTTGTGGATCGCTGTAATCTGAGGGAAATATGTGTAGTGCAGCTCAGTTTCCACCTCATTTTGTGGGCAGTGTGCACATAGCCTGTCTTCTCTTGTGAGCCAGGTCTCTCTCTCTCTCTCTCTCTCTCTCTCTCCACCTCTTGACCTTCTCTACCTGCCATCTCCCCTCCCTCTCACCTTTCTCTCTCTTCTACTCTCTTCTTCTTCACCTTCTTTCTCCGTACATCCCATTTTTCAGAGGGCCTTGCAGGTTGCTTAGAAACCTTCTGAACATCTTGTTGGAGGTGATTATTCCAGACCAAAGCAGTGGAGCCAGAGCTTTAGGAGGATGTTGCTGTCTGGCTAATCACCACTGCCCCCGATGCAAGCACCAGTTAGCCTCGAGCTAGCCTAGAGCCAGGCTCATATCTACCTCTAGGTCTACCGGACGGGAGTAGCCAGCTAACTAGCTACTTGCTATCAGCTACCGTTAGCGGTTTTTCACCATTGTCCGTGGCCTGCACCACTCACCAGCCAGCTCTAGTCTGGACTATTATTCGGCCAGTCTGCACAGCGCGTTATCAGTTTTCTGCCGGAATCACTGAATCACTGGACCTTTAACTCCGGATTCATCGCTACCAGCTAGCTGCAACAAAATAGACGTTGTGGTCTGGCTAATCATCCTGAGCTAGGCCCATCTCCCGGCTATCTACCTCTGTCAACCGGACGGGACCACCTAGTGTTGACACGGAGCCCCGCCGATCCTACACGACTGGTCTGCCGACGAAATCGTCTGATGTGGTTACGACGTCGACCACGAAGATTCCATCTGCTAGCCCCGGCCCGCTAGCACACGCTAGCCATGGCCTCTTCCTCGCTAGTGCTTTAGCAGCCTCCGAACTATCCTATTGCTGTTCACCGGACCTTATGATAACTCAGCTATACAGCTGATGTCTGCTGGACTGTTCCTTTTTACGGTACTGCATCCTGTTTATGTTTAGCCTCAGCCCAAACTGTGTTGTCATTACCAGCTGTTGTCTTAGCTCTCTCAAATTACACCTGTGATTGCTTTATGCCTCTCTCCCTTGTCAACATGGTTAGCTTATTGTTTTTTCGGTTATTTCTAATTGTACTATTTCACTGTAGATCCCCCAGCCCAGCTAAACCTGCCTTAGATAGCTCCTTTGTCCCACACGCGGAGACCGACTCAATTGGTGCCTCCAGTGATGCTATCTCTTTCATTGTTACCCAACGCTTAGGTTTACCTCCACTTTACTCATATCCTTCCATATCCTTGTCTGTACATAATGCCCTGAATCTTTTCTACAACGCCCGGAAATCTGCCCCCTTTATTCTATGTACCCAACGCACTAGAAGACCAGCTCTTAAAGCCTTTAGCCGTATCCTTATTCTAGTCCTCCTCTGTTCCTCTGGTGATGTAGAGGCTAACCCAGGCCCTGCAGCCCTCAGTATCACTCCTACTCCCCAGGCGCTATCATTTGCTGACTTCTGTAATCGCAAAAGTCTTGGTTTCTTGCACGTAAATATCAGAAGTCTACTTCCTAAGTTTGAGTTATTCACTGCGTTAGCACACTCCGCCAACCCTGATGTTCTAGCAGTGTCTGAATCCTGGCTTAGGAAGGCCACCAAAAATTCTGAAATTTCCATCCCCAACTATAACATTTTCCGTCTAGATAGAACTGCCAAAGGGGGTGGAGTTGCAATCTACTGTAGAGATAGCCTGCAGAGCTCTATCATACTATCCAGGTCTGTGCCCAAACAGTTTGAGCTTCTACTTCTAAAAATCCACCTTTCCAGAAATAAGTCTCTCACTGTTGCCGCTTGCTACAGACCCCCCTCAGCCCCCAGCTGTGCCCTGGATACCATATGTGAATTGATTGCCCCCCATTTATCCTCAGAGTTCGTACTGCTTGGTGACCTAAATTGGGATATGCTTAATACCCCGGCCATCCTACAATCCAAACTAGATGCCCTCAATCTCACACAAATTATCAACGAACCTACCAGGTACAACCCTAAATCCGTAAACATGGGTACCCTCATAGATATCATCCTGACTAACTTACCCTCTAAATACACCTCAGCTGTCTTCAACCAGGATCTCAGCGATCACTGCCTTATTGCCTGCATCCGTAACGGGTCCGCGGTCAAACGACCACCCCTCATCACTGTCAAACGCTCCCTAAAACACTTTAGCGAGCAGGCCTTCCTAATTGACCTGGCCCAGGTATCCTGGATGGATATAGATCTCATTCTGTCAGTAGAGGATGCCTGGTTGTTCCTTAAAAGTAATTTCCTCTCAATCTTAAATAAACATGCCCCATTCAAAAAATACAGAACTAAGAACAGATATAGCCCCTGGTTCTCCTCAGACTTGACTGCCCTTGACCAGCACAAAAACATCCTGTGGCGTACTGCATTAGCATCAAATAGCCCCCGCGATATGCAACTTTTCAGGGAAGTTAGGAACCAATATACACAAGCAGTCAGGAAAGCAAAGGCAAACTTTTTCAAACAGAAATTTGCATCCTGTAGCACTAACTCCAAAAAGTTTTGGGACACTGTAAAGTCCATGGAGAATAAGAGCACTTCCTCCCAGCTGCCCACTGCACTGAGGCTAGGAAACACTATCACCACCGATAAATCTACAATAATCGAGAATTTCAACAAGCATTTTGCTACGGCTGGCCATGCTTTCCACCTGGCTACCACTACCCCGGCCACCAACTCTGCACCCTCCGCTGCAACTTGCCCATGCCCCCCCCCCGCTTCTCCTTCACACAAATTCAGAGAGCTGATGTTCTGAAAGAGCTGCAAAATCTGGACCCCTATAAATCAGCTGGGCTAGACAATCTGGACCCTTTCTTTCTAAAACTAGCCGCCGAAATTGTCGCAACCCCTATTACTAGTCTGTTCAACCTCTCTTTCATAACGTCTGAGATCCCCAGAGATTGGAAAGCTGCCGCGGTCATCCCCCTCTTCAAAGGGGGTGACACTCTAGATCCAAACTGCTACAGACCTATATCCATCCTGCCCTGCCTTTCGAAAGTATTTGAAAGCCAAGTTAACAAACAGATCACCGACCATTTCGAATACCACCGTACCTTCTCCGCTATGCAATCCGGTTTCCGAGCTGGTCATGGGTGCACTTCAGCCACGCTCAAGGTCCTAAACGATATTATAACCGCAATTGATAATAGACAGTACTGTGCAGCCGTCTTCATCGACCTGGCCAAGGCTTTCGACTCTGTCAACCACCGCATTCTTATTGGCAGACTAAATAGCCTTGGTTTCTAAAAATGACTGCCTCGCCTTGTTCACCAAGTACTTCTCAGATAGAGTTCAGTGTCTGGACCTATGGCAGTCTCTATGGGGGTGCCACAGGGTTAAATTCTTGGGCCGACACTTTTCTCCGTGTATATCAATGATGTCGCTCTTGCTGCTGGTGACTCTCAGATCCACCTCTACGCAGACGACACCATTTTGTATACATCTGGCCCTTCATTGGACACTGTGTTAACAAACCTCCAAACGAGCTTTAATGCCATACAACACTCCTTCAGTAGCCTTCAACTGCTCTTAAACACTAGTAAAACTAAATGCATGCTTTTCAATCGAACGCTGCTGGCACCTGCCCACCCGACTAGAATCACCACTCTCGACGGGTCTGACCTAGAGTATGTGGACAACTACAAATACCTAGGTGTCTGGTTAGACTGTAAACTCTCCTTCCAGACTCACATTAAGAATCTCCAATCCAAAGTTAAATCTAGAATCGGCTTCCTATTTCGCAACAAAGCCTCCTTCACTCATGCTGCCAAACATGCCCTCGTAAAACTGACTATCCTACCGATCCTTGACTTCGGCGATGTCATTTACAAAATAGCCTCCAACACTCTACTCAGCAAATTGGATGTAGTCTATCACAGTGCCATCCGTTTTGTCTCCAAAGCCCCATACACTACCCACCACTGTGACTTGTACGCTCTTGTTGGCTGGTCCTCACTACATGTTCGTCGTCAAACCCACTGGCTCCAGGTCATCTATAAATCACTGCTAGGCAAATCCCTGCCTTATCTTAGCTCATTGGTCACCATAGCAGCACCCACCCGTAGTCTGCGCTCCAGCAGGTATTTCTCACTGGTCATTCCCAAAGCCAACACCTCCTTTGGCCGCCATTCCTTCCAGTTCTCTGCTGCCAATGACTGGAACGAATTGCAAAAATCTCTGAAGCTGGAGACTCTTATCTCCCTCACTAACTTTAAGCATCAGTTGTCAGAGCACCTTACCGATCACTGCACCTGTACACAGCCCATCTGAAATTAGCCCACCCAACTACCTCATCCCTATATTGTTATTTATTTTGCTCTTTTGCACCCCAGTATCTCTATTTGCACATAATCTCTTGCACATCTAGCATTCCAGTGTTAATACTAATTGTAATTATTTTGCACTATAGCCTATTTATTGCCTTACCTCCATAACTTGCTACATTTGCACACACTGTATATATATTTTCTCTTGTATTTTTGACTTTATGTTTTTTTTTTACCCCATATGTAACTCTGTGTTCATGTTTTTATCACACTGCTTTGCTTTATCTTGGCCAGGTCGCAGTTGTAAATGAGAACTTGTTCTCAACTGGCTTCCCTGGTTAAATAAAGGTGAAAAAAAAAAAAAAATAGGAGGAGGGCAGCCTCCCTCGTCTGTGTGGAGCCCAGATAGTGGCTCAGAAACATCTCTCTTAATTGGCTGTCAGACTGAAGTTGGACTGAAGCCATTATAAGGAAAGAAGAGTCATACTTCCCATGCTTCACATTACAATGTGTGACTGGCTGGATGGATGAAGGACTCAATACTTTTGTGACACTCACACCAGCAGGGGGATTGCTTCTGGATATATGGTGTGGATTTATGGCTGTGTGAATGTGTGTGTGTGTGTGTGTGTGTGTGTGGCTGTGTGTATGCGTGTATGTGTATTTGGCTGTGTGTGTGTGTGTGTGGCTGTGTGTGTGTGGCTGTGTGTGTGTGTGTGTGTGTGTGTGGCTGTGTGTTTGTGTGTGTGTGTGTGTGTGGCTGTGTGTGTGTGGCTGTGTGTGTGTGTGTGTGTGTGTGTGTGTGTGTGTGTGTGTGTGTGTGTGTGTGTGTGTGTGTGTGTGGCTGTGTGTGTGTGGCTGTGTGTGTGTGTGTGTGTGTGTGTGTGTGTGTGGCTGTGTGTTTGTGCGTGTACATGCGTATGAATGTATGTGTGTGTCCCCTACCTTTCCTCTCTGTTCTGCCCCACACACACTCGTCCTCCATGGCGCGGGGTGGGGTTGCTGCAGGACCTCTGTCGGACCTGGAAGCCAATGCCACAGCTGGTACTGCAGGGGACCCACAGAGTCCAGGGGCTCCACACACCGTTCCTATGGAGACACCACAGACCACAGGGTTACACACACACACACATAGAGAGAGAGGGGTGGAGAAAGACAGAACGCTTGCTATTGAGTAAATGTTTCTGCTATCGAATAAAATACACACTGTATTTCATTTATTAACTTAAACATGAACTGTAAGCTTTTAGAGTATGTGTGAGCAAAGGGCAGATGGATTGATTGACAAATACCAATGGAAAGACAGGCAGAACAATAGACAGTCAGACAGACAGTCAGACAGACAGACAGAACATAGACAGAACAATAGACAGTCAGACAGACAGTCAGACAGACAGACAGACAGACAGACTGTATACCTGGAGCAGTTGGCGACCTCCACGCTGAGTCCGTGACAGGACTGACCCCCACACTGGGGTGTGGGGTTATCACAAGGCCTGGTCCGACACAGACAGGAACCAGCACTGCCCCCATCAGTCTGGCTACAGGCCCCCCAGCCTGACCACTGCCCAAACCCTCCATCCACTGTCACTTTACGCACCTGGGGAGATCACAGGGAGAAAATACTTCAAACTAGGGTGGAGGTCAACAGAAAGGAATGATGGCTATAGGGACAGAGAGAATGAGAGAGATGGAAATCTGATGCACCATGGGTAATACACAGTGAAGGAGTTGGAATAGGGGGAGGAGGTTGGGGAGGATGGCAGGAACAGATAGGGAGAGAGATAAATGTGCACCATCAGGGACGATGACTAAAACTGGTATTCATGTGTAATCACTAGAGATATGGAGATATGGATCTATGGAGATATGGATATATAGAGATATGGAGATATGGATCTATGGAGATATAGAGATATGGCGATATAGAGATATGGATATATAGAGATATGGAGATATGGATCTATGGAGATATAGAGATATGCAGACATAGAGATATGGATATATAGAGATATGGAGATATGGATATATAGAGATATGGAGATATGGAGATATAGAGATATGTAGATATAGAGATATAGAGAGATAGAGATATGTAGATATGTAGATATAGAGATATGTAGATATGTAGATATGTATATATAGAGATATGGAGATATGGAGATATAGAGATATGGAGAGATAGATATATGTAGATATAGAGATATGTAGATATGTAGATATAGAGATATGGAGATATGGATATATAGAGATATGGAGATATGGAGATATAGAGATATGTAGATATAGAGATATAGAGATATGGACACCATGAGATGTATCCAAAGGAGGAGATATATAAATAAAAAGATAGTATGATTTTTTAAATTATAATTCACAAGGGACAAAACACATAGTTCAGCTGAGTAAAACATAAGGGAAATGAATGATGAGAGAAAAAAAACGCTCTTATCCAGAGCGATTTACAGTTAGTGAGTGGATACATTTTGAACTGAAACTGAACTGAACTGAAATAAAATCTGCCCTTCTATTATTGGTAATTGAACCCAGTCGACAGTCTAAATTGGAAGACCTTACTATGAGAGAAACAGATTCTCATGAATGGAGAGAGATGATGCAGAGATGGAGAGAGAGCACAGAGAGAGAGAGAGAGAACAGAGGAAGCGAGAGAAAGAGAAAGCGAGAGAGAGAGCGAGAGAGGGAGCAGAGAGAGATCAGAGAGGAAGCAACAGAGAAAGAGAGAGAGAGAAGAAGAGAGAGAGAGAGAAAGAGAGAGAGAGAGAGAGGAAGAGAACGAAAGAAAGAGAGAGGGGGAGCAGAGAAGGAGACCAGAGAGAGGAAGAGAGAGAGAGGGGAGGGAGAGAAAGGGAGAGAGCTATATTGCATCTCTTTTAGCTAAGACGGATAAAGAATAGATGCTAAGGAGATGAAAAGCTATAATATATGCTAATGAGATGAAAGGCTTGAATAGATGCTAATGAGATGAAAGGCTAGAATAGATGCAAATGAGATGAAAGGCCAGAATATATGCTAATGTGATGAAATGCTAGAGTATATGCTAAGGATATAAAAAGCTAGAAGATATGCTAATGTATGAAAGGCTTGAATAGATGCTAATGGTATTAAAGGCTAGAATAGATGCTAATGAAATGAAAGGCTAAATATATGCTAATCGATAAAAGGCTTGAATAGATGCTAATGAATGAAAGGCTTGAATAGACGCTAATGAGATGAAAGGCTTGAATAGAGGGATGGACAAAAGGGTGATATTTTGCTGCCGAGGCGAGGGCTAGATAAAACAATAGTTTGTGGGGGGAAGAAAAGTGTTTTGTATTACATATATACGCTAGGAAACATCACAGCAAGAATAATTGATTATTTCACGGTCTCAGTGGAATTGCATCAGCAGACTTCTCTATCGTTTCTCACACATATTAGAGAAAGTGCAATTTATTCTTGGGTTTGAAATCAGTGTGCTGTAGAGGGGGAGGGAATATGATGCTTCCATTCAATTTCAGTTTCAGTTTGAAATGTTAAAAACATAAGGTGAATAGGATGCTTCCATTTCATTCCAGGTTCAGTTTTTCCATTCGTAGTTTAATTGCCTAAAAAATACATTCGGTGAACATGGTGACTAAGATTTATTTTACTTAACTTAAAACTAAAAAAATACAAACTTCTTAAAACTTTAACAAAAACTTTTTCCCTATTGTTTATTTCCACAGGGAGTCCAGTCCAGCACCAGATGGTTTTGCGAATAGGTTGGTAAAGCTGTCTCCTGTCTACCCACTCACTGAGCTACTACACATTACACCTAGGAACAGGTCCCTATCCAGATCTTAACCACAAAAATATGTCAAATATAAACTTCATCTATCCTCTAAGTTCTCTGAAAGTTCAGTTCCATGGTGAGGAAAACCACTTTAAAATCACAAAAGCCTATTAGGGTAATGTTCATACATCTCCATGCAGTAACATCACAAAAGCATCATTGACTTTGTAGTAATTTTTATCCCCAATATTCCTGTCTCTTCTCTTTTAACAGTTAAAGGGATACTTCAGGATTTTGGCAATGAGGCCCTTTATCTACTTCCCCAGAGTCAGACGAACTCGTGGCAGTGGAGGCTCCTCAAAGGAGGAAGGGGAGGACCATCCTCCTCAGTGAAATTTCATAAAAATAAAAATAGTGAAACATTAAGAAAGTTATCCTTTTTAGATAAAACTATGCTAAATATATTCATATGTCACCAAATAATTGATTAAAATACACTGTTTTGCAGTAACTTCAACAGCACTGTCTGGGGTAGCACCATGGTGTAGCCGGGGGACATCTAGCTTCCATCCTCCTCTGGCTACATTGACTTCAATACAAAACATAGGAGGCTCGTAGGCCTCACCCCCTTCCATAGACATACATGGTAATTGTGACCACTTCCGGAGGACGTCCTCCAATCAAAGCTTTTGCAGTATGAACTGACATGCTGTCCATACAATCAGAGAATTAGGATCAGAGAATGAACCTAGTGTGTTGCCAGGGTAGATTTTCCCCTGTGCCTATGTATTATTGGATATCTGTTACAGTGTATTTGCCAGGGATGAGAGTTTCCCCTGTGCCTGTTTTGTTGATCGCTATTTGAGCGCATTTGTGTGTCTACGAAGGAATAAACTCTGTATTCGGTGATTACCCTCCTGCGCCTGACTCCTTTCCATCACACTCATCACAGTACGGGATGAAAACAATATTATTTTTCAGTCTGATCAACTGTAGGCTACTTATAATAGCAGATGCATACAGCCTATGTGCGCTGTCCATCTGGTCAGGGTAACTAATTGGTAACGGTATGCATTTATAGTCCATTAGTGTGTCAGGAGAAAATGTGAATGTGATGGCTAGTCTGCCAATACGTTTTCAATCCAAAACGATTAACTGGAATTAATCAATCAACATAATATTGATGACAGATGTGAGTATATTTTTTATGAGGGCTACAGTTGCATAGGCCTGCATGATGCAAACATGCATAGAGCAAGCTCAGCCCTGTGAGTTCTATTATCTATCAGTTGTTGTCTATGTGTCTGGGTAGAGGAAATCCCCCTCCTAATCTAGTCTAAATATAATTAATATGAACAAATATAAGGTAGCTGCAGTTTGACAGAGTTGTCATCCCCCCCAGGGCCAGGAGTTTTTTTTCCAGGAGTTTTTTAAAACCACGTGACCTGATTAGGAAAAACTGATCCTATGGTGCCACCAGTCTGCTTGCAGTTGTCAGTTATCGTCAGGTATGTGGATGATCTGGGCTTTATTCAGGAACGTTTCTTGGGCTACTTTGATGTGTCCAGTGGGCGAGATGCGCAGTCTGTGTTTGACTTTATGAATTTTGAGATGTCTGAATTTAACTTCATAGAGAAACTTGTTGTCCAAACCTACGATGGCGCAGCTGTAATGGAATGTATCTGCTATTTGTATTTGCAGCTAAGTCCCCTCCTGTTCCCTGATTAAGAGGTGATGTCCACTCCATTACCATTGTCAACTCTTTCCTGACATGAACTGAAGCCACGTCTCATGTGCCCGCTCATCCACTGGCACATTGAATGTTTCCTCTCCAAGCACTGTGAGTACCCCTATCAATTTTCTCTGATTACTGTATGTAGAGTCAATCACATACACAAACACAATCACATTATTACGCATCAATGGTTTTACTCCTTGCATGGACTAACTCATTCTTAGCTCTTTTGTCTAACTATGTAGTGTGTTGTGTTATTGTTTTTTGTCTTCCCAGTTAAATCCTGTCCTGCACTGAAGCCTCTGAACACCTCAACTCATGCCTCATACCCTCATTCAATCAGTGCTGTGATCCCTTCCCAAAGCTGTGCAACCCTCTCATTCCCATTCCCCATAATATTCTACTATACGTGTCTTTATTAAATGCTTTAGGTTAAAATAATTAGTCTTTGATGATTTCTGAAACACACTTTGTCGTCTCCGTGCGTACCGCGCCTATACCGTGGGTCTCCCATCCTCCTCAATTTTTCAAGTCACCAGCCTTCACTGGACGTGAATACCATTTTTATGTCTCTGCGTGCAGTTTGAAGGAAGTTGCTAACTAGCACTAGCGCAATTGGTAACTAGCATTAGCGCAACGAACGCATGTTAGCATTGGCTCACAAAACGACCTCTAACTTCCTTCGTACTGGACACAGAGACATAAAAATGGGTATCCACGAGTTCATCTGACTCTGGGGAAGTGGGGAAGTAGATAAAGGTCCTCATTGCCAAAATTCAGAAGTATCCCTTTAAGGGTATTTGGACTGCCAGTCGTCAGTGTGTTTTAATAACCATGGCTATGGAAGTCCTACAATAATAACCAAATGACTCACAGTTTGTCTGGGCAACACAGGAATCCATTGTTCTGCTGGCTGACAGGACGTTATTGTAAAAGAGAATCTGTTCTCGTTCTCAATGATTTACCTGGCTAAATAAAGGTTACATAAGCAAACATTACGTTCCCCTCTTGTCTTTGGCAGTTGTCTGACGTCGTCAAAAGGAGGGAAGCAGAGCCAGAGAACAGGCGAGGACACCTGTAATAGTGACAGTGTTTTACACTGTTTTTTAGCTGACTATGATGTCATCAGACGGAGACAGCCAGTGCTCTCTGACCAGTAGAGAGTACTACTTAGGTCTGACGGTGAAAAAGACTGTATGAGTAATGCTTTGGTGTGTGTGCATGTTTGTGAGTGTGCGTGTGAGTGCGTGTGTGTGTGTGAGTGTGTGTGTAGGTGTTTGCCAACAGATACTGTTGGCTGTCTACTAGTACCATATAACCTGTTGAACATGAAACCACATACAAGACTAGGGCAGCAATACAGTCTGTCAGACACACAACAATTACCCTTTCATTTAGTGGTGACGAAGTGAAATCAATCCCCCCAATTGGGAGGGGGAAGAATGAATGGGCGGACTGCTGAGAATGAGGTAATGATCACGAAGACAGTGGAGATTGATTGAGTAAGCACCCCTATTCATTTCAACAGGATTTGCTGGGGAGAAAATTAATTTCCCAGAGGGTGACTGTGTGTGTGTGTGTGTGTGTGTGTGTGGTACAGTGCATTCTGGGTACTCACAGGGCATTGTGTGATGATCTGTTCCCATTGGCTCATGCTGACGCTCTCCTCCAGGGTGGTACACTTCCTTAACACCAAAGTCCCAGCCGCAGTAGGGGTCCCTCGCCCCCACACACCCCCTGACAGAGTGGAGAGAGAATAGTGATTGGTTGATTGATTAATATATTCATTAATGAGAGAGAAGGATAGAGAAGGAGAGAGGAGGAGAGAGGAGGACAGAGAAGGAGAGAGGAGGAGAGAGGAGGACAGAGGAGGAGAGAGAAGGAGAGAGAAGGATAGAGGAGGAGAGAGAAGGAGAGAGGAGGACATAATAATAATATGCCATTTAGCAGACGCTTTTATCCAAAGCAACATACAGTCATGTGTGCATACATTTTTACGTATGGGTGGTCCCGGGGATCGAACCCACTACCCTGGTGTTACAAGCGCCATGCTCTACCAATTGAGCTACAGAGGACCACAGATGGAGAGAGAAGGAGAAAGATGGAGAGAGGAGGAGAGAGATGGAGAGAGGAGGAGAGAGGTGGAGAGAGAAGGACATAATAATAATATGCCATTTAGCAGACGCTTTTATCCAAAGCAACTTACAGTCATGTGTGCATACATTTTTACGTATGGGTGGTCCCGGGGATCGAACCCACTACCCTGGCGTTACAAGCGCCATGCTCTACCAATTGAGCTACAGAGGACCACAGATGGGAGAGAGAGAGAGGAAGAGGAGAGATGAGAGGGAGGAGGAGAGAGGAGAGAGAGAAGGAGATCGATGGAGAGAGGAGGAGGAGAGAAGGAGAGGATGGAGAAGAAGAGGAGGAGGAGAAGAGAGAGAAGTAGAGAGGGGGAAGAGAGGAGGAGAGAGAAGGAAGAGAGAGGAGAAGAGAGAAAGGAGAGAGAAGGAGAGAGTGGGAGAGGAGGAGAGAGGGAGAAGAAGAGAGAAGTGAGAGCGAGAGAAAAGGAGTGGGGTGGGAGAGAGAGGAGGAGAAGGAGAGAGATGGAGAGAGGAGGAGAGAGAAGGAGAGAGATGGAGAGAGGAGGAGAGAGAAGGAGAGAGATGGAGAGAGGAGGAGAGAGGAGGAGAGGAAGGAGAGAGAAGGAAAGAGATGGAGAGAGGAGGAGAGAGAAGAAGAGAGAAGGAGAGAGATGGAGAGAGGAGGAGAGAGAAGGAGAGAGATGTAGAGAGGAGGAGAGAGGAGGAGAGAAGGAGAGAGAAGGAGAGAGGTGGAGAGAGGAGGAGAGGAGGAGAGAGGAGGAGAGAAGGAGAGAGAAGGAGAGAGGTGGAGAGAGGAGGAGAGAGAAGGAGAGAGATGGAGAGAGATGGAGAGAGGAGGAGAGAGAAGGAGAGAGAAGGAGAGAGATGGAGAGAGGAGGAGAGAAGGAGAGAGAAGGAGAGATATGGAGAGAGAAGGAGAGAGAAGGAGAGAGATGGAGAGAGATGGCGAGAGGAGGAGAGAGGGAAGATATAGTACACTGTGACATAATCAGTTGTGAAAAGATTGTTCCAGAGTCATGTTCTGATCTGGAAACCTTACAGGCCAATTATTCAGACGTCTCTCTATGTTAGGCCTTGTTCAGTCAAAATGCCTGAAGCATGTATTTGAATGTCTACATATTTTCTGCTTTAAACAAACTATTTTCACAATACAGATTTGGCAAGGAAGCAGCTTTTTCAGGTCTCTGTTTGGGAGATTTAGAGCACAATAAAGTACCTGATGTCTCTCTTCTGTAATGCGAATAAGAGAGCTGTGTCACGAGACACACAACATGGACTGATCTCTGAGACACAACATGGACTGATCTCTGAGACACAACATGGACTGATCTCTGAGACACAACATGGACTGCTCTCTGAGACACAACATAGACTGATCTCTGAGACACAACATGGACTGATCTCTGAGACACAACATAGAAGGATATCTGAGACACAACAGACTGATCTCTGAGACACAACATAGACTGATCTCTGAGACACAACATAGACTGATCACTGAGACACAACATAGACTGATCTCTGAGACACAACATAGACAGGATATCTGAGACACAACATAGACTGATCACTGAGACACAACATAGACTGATCTCTGAGACACAACATAGACTGATCTCTGAGACACAACATAGACTGATCTCTGAGACACAACATAGACTGATCTCTGACACACAACATAGACTGATCACTGAGACACCACATAGACTGATCTCTGACACACAACATAGACTGATCTCTGACACACAACATAGACTGATCTCTGACACACAACATAGACTGATCTCTGACACACAACATAGACTGATCTCTGACACACAACATAGACTGATCTATGAGACACAACATAGACTGATCTCCGAGACAGACATATAATAATAGCTGGTAATAGCCTAAGAGACTCCCAGTGCTGTGTGAGATATAATAGCAATATATTGTGTACTGTCGCACACGCACACTCACACACACACACACACACACACACACACACACATACAACGTCTGTCAGAAGTGAATAAATAACAATCTATAATTTCTGATGATCTCCTACAGCCCCAGGTGTTAATATGTATCTCCTACAGCCCCAGGTGTTAATATGTATCTCCTACAGCCCCAGGTGTTAATATGTATCTCCTACAGCCCCAGGTGTTAATATGTATCTCCTACAGCCCCAGGTGTTAATATGTATCTCCTACAGCCCCAGGTGTTACCATGTATCTCCTACAGCCCCAGGTGTTAATATGTATCTCTTACAGCCCCAGGTGTTAATATGTATCTCCTACAGCCCCAGGTGTCACCATGTACAGTGGGGAGAACAAGTATTTGATACACTGCCGATTTTGCAGGTTTTCCTACTTACAAAGCATGTAGAGGTCTGTAATTTTTTATCATAGGTACACTTAAACTGTGAGAGACGGAATCTATAACAAAAATCCAGAAAATCACATTGTATGATTTTTAAGTAATTAATTTGCATTTTATTGCATGACATAAGTATGTGATACATCAGAAAAGCAGAACTTAATATTTGGAACAGAAACCTTTGTTTGCAATTACAGAGATCATACGTTTCCTGTAGGTCTTGACCAGGTTTGCACACACTGCAGCAGGGATTTTGGCCCACTCCTCCATTCAGACCTTCTCCAGATCCTTCAGGTTTCGGGGCTGTCGCTGGGCAATACGGACTTTCAGCTCCCTCCAAAGATTCTATTGGGTTCAGGTCTGGAGACTGGCTAGGCCACTCCAGGACCTTGAGATGCTTCTTACGGAGCCACTCCTTAGTTGCCCTGGCTGTGTGTTTCGGGTCGTTGTCTTGCTGGAAGACCCAGCCACAACCCATCTTCAATGCTCTTACTGAGGGAAGGAGGTTGTTGGCCAAGATCTCGCGATACATGGCCCCATCCATCCTCCCCTCAATACGGTGCAGTCGTCCTGTCCCCTTTGCAGAAAAGCATCCCCAAAGAATTATGTTTCCACCTCCATGCTTCATGGTTGGGATGGTGTTCTTGGGGTTGTACTCATCCTTCTTCTTCCTTCAACCACGGCGAGTGGAGTTTAGACCAAAAAGCTCTATTTTTGTCTCATCAGACCACATGACCTTCTCCCATTCCTCCTCTGGATCATCCAGATGGTCAATGGCAAACTTCAGACGGGCCTGGACATGCGCTGGCTTGAGCAGGGGGACCTTGCGTGCGCTGCAGGATTTTAATCCATGACGGCGTAGTGTGTTACTAATGGTTTTCTTTGAGACTGTGGTCCCAGCTCTCTTCAGGTCATTGACCAGGTTCTGCCGTGTAGTTCTGGGCTGATCCCTCACCTTCCTCATGATCATTGATGCCCCACGAGGTGAGTTCTTGCATGGAGCCCCAGACCGAGGGTGATTAACCGTCATCTTGAACTTCTTCCATTTTCTAATAATTGCGCCAACAGTTGTTGCCTTCTCACCAAGCTGCTTGCCTATTATCCTGTAGCCCATCCCAGCCTTGTGCAGGTCTACAATTTTATCCCTGATGTCCTTACACAGCTCTCTGGTCTTGGCCATTGTGGAGAGGTTGGAGTCTGTTTGATTGAGTGTGTGGACAGATGTCTTTTATACAGGTAACGAGTTCAAACAGGTGCAGTTAATGCAGGTAATGAGTGGAGAACAGGAGGGCTTCTTAAAGAAAAACTAACAGGTCTGTGAGAGCCGGAATTCTTATTGGTTGGTAGGTGATCAAATACTTATGTCATGCAATAAAATGCAAATTAATTACTTAAAAATCATACAATGTGATTTTCTGGATTTTTTTTGATTCCATCTCTCACAGTTGAAGTGTACCTATGATAAAAATTACAGACCTCTACATGCTTTGTAAGTAGGAAAACCTGCAAAATCGGCAGTGTATCAAATACTTGTTCTCCCCACTGTATCTTCTACAGCCCCAGGTGTTACCATGTATCTCCTACAGCCCCAGGTGTTAATATGTATCTCCTACAGCCCCAGGTGTTAATATGTATCTCCTACAGCCCCAGGTGTTACCATGTATCTCCTACAGCCCCAGGTGTTACCATGTATCTCCTACAGCCCCAGGTGTTCACCATGTATCTCCTACAGCCCCAGGTGTTAATATGTATCTCCTACAGCCCCAGGTGTTACCATGTATCTCCTACAGCCCCAGGTGTTACCATGTATCTCCTACAGCCCCAGGTGTCACCATGTATCTCCTATAGTCCCAGGTGTTAATATGTATCTCCTATAGCCCCAGGTGTTAATATGTATCTCCTATAGTCCCAGGTGTTAATATGTATCTCCTACAGCCCCAGGTGTTAATATGTATCTCCTATAGTCCCAGGTGTTAATATGTATCTCCTATAGTCCCAGGTGTTAATATGTATATCCTATGCCCCAGGTGTTACCATGTAACTCCTACAGCCCCAGGTGTTAATATGTACCATGTAAAAGACAGTACTGCGCAGCCGTCTTCAGCCACCCAACTACCTCATCCCCATATTGTTATTTATTTTGCTAATTTGCACCCCAGTATCTCTATTTGCACATCATCTTTTGCACATCTATCATTCCAGTATTATACAAAATTGTAACTATTTTGCACTATGGCCTATTTATTGCCTTACCTCCATAACTTACTACATTCGCACACACTGTATATATATTTTCTGTTGTATTTTTGACTTGTAACTCTGTGTTGTTGTTTTTATCGCACTGCTTTGCTTTATCTTGGCCAGGTCGCAGTTGTAAATGAGAACTTGTTCTCAACTGGCTTACCTGGTTAAATAAAGGTGAAATATTTTTTTTAAATCTCCTACAGCCCCAGGTGTTACCATGTATCTCCTACAGCCCCAGGTGTTAATATGTATCTCCTACAGCCCCAGGTGTTAATATGTATCTCCTACAGCCCCAGGTGTTAATATGTATCTCCTATAGTCCCAGATGTTACCATGTATCTCCTATTGCCCCAGGTGTCTCCATGTATCTCCTATTGCCCCAGGTGTTACCATGTATCTCCTATAGTCCCAGGTGTTAATATGTATCTCCTATAGTCCCAGGTGTTACCATGTATCTCCTATTGTCCCAGGTGTTACTATGTATCTCCTACAGCCCCAGGTGTTAATATTAATCTCCTATAGTCCCAGGTGTTACCATGTATCTCCTATTGCCCCAGGTGTCTCCATGTATCTCCTATTGCCCCAGGTGTTACCATGTATCTCCTATTGCCCCAGGTGTTACCATGTATCTCCTATAGTCCCAGGTGTTAATATGTATCTCCTACAGCCCCAGGTGTTAATATGTATCTCCTACAGCCCCAGGTGTTACCATGTATCTCCTACAGCCCCAGGTGTTACCATATATCTCCTATAGGCCCAGGTGTTACTATGAACAAGTTCCACAGACATGTGACTAACAGAAATTGAATAATGTGTCCCTGAACAAAGGGGGGTTCAAAATCAAAAGTAACAGTCAGTGTCTAGTGTGGCCACCAGCTGCATTAAGTACTGCAGTGCATCTCCTCATCATGGACGGCACCATATTTGCCAGTCCTTGCTGTGAGATGTTACCCCACTCTTCCACCAAGGCACCTGCAAGTTCCCGGACATTTCTGGGGGGAATGGCCCTAGCCCTCACCCTCCGATCCAACAGGTCCCAGACGTGCTCAATGGGATTGAGATCCAGGCTCTTCGCTGGCCATGGCAGAACACTGACATTCCTGTCTTGCAGGAAATCACACACAGAACGAGCAGTATGGCTGGTGACATTGTCATGCTGGAGGGTCATGTCAGGATGAGCCTGCAGGAAGGGTACCACATGAGGGAGGAGGAGGTCTTCCCTGTAACGCACAGCGTTGAGATTGCCTGCAATGACAACAAGCTCAGTCCGATGATGCTGTGACACACCGCCCCAGACCATGACGGACCCTGCACCTCCAAATCGATCCCGCTCCAGAGTACAGGCCTCGGTGTAACGCTCATTCCTTCAACGATAAATGCGAATCTGACCATCACCCCTGGTGAGACAAAACCACGACTCGTCAGTGAAGAGCACTTTTTGCCAGTCCTGTCTGGTCCAGCGATGGTGGGTTTGTGCCCATAGGCGACGTTGTTGCCGGTGATGTCTGGTGAGGACCTGCCTTACAACAGGCCTACAAGCCCTCAGTCCAGCCTCTCTCAGCCTATTGCGGAGAGTCTGAGCACTGATGGAGGGATTGTGCGTTCCTGGTGTAACTCGGGCAGTTGTACCTGTCCCACAGGTGTGATGTTCGGATGTACCGATCCTGTGCAGGTGTTGTTACACGTGGTCTGCCACTGCGAGGACGATCAGCTGTCTGTCCTGTCTCCCTATAGTGCTGTCTTAGGCTTCTCACAGTATGGACATTGCAATTTATTGCCCTGGCCACATCTGCAGTCCTCATGCCTCCTTGCAGCATGCCTAAGGCATGTTCACGCAGATGAGCAGGGACCCTGGGCATCTTTCTTTTGGTGTTTTTCAGAGTCAGTAGAAAGGCCTCTTTAGTGTCCTAAGTTTCCATAACTGTGACCTTAATTGCCTACCGTCTGTAAACTGTTAGTGTCTTAACGGCCGTTCCACAGGTGCATGTTCATTAATTGTTTATGGTTCATTGAACAAGCATGGGAAACAGTGTTTAAACCCTTTACAGTGAAGATCTGTGAAGTTATTTGGATTTTTACTAATTATCTTTGAAAGACAGGGTCCTGAAAAGGGGACGTTTCTTTTTTGTTGTTGCTGAGTTTAGGCAATAGGATGCCATTTGGGACGCAGCCTGTCTCTGTGAGTCATGGGTCTACTGTTCTCCCTGGCAGCGTGTTCATATCCAGGTCTGCGCTCTGAACGATATGGTGTCTCTCTGTCAGAAATTCAATACGTCCCACTACAACAGACACAGCAGCTGAGGGGACAAGAAGGTAGAACTACCCTTTATATTACATTGGCATTATGCCAGGTCCACTATATAAATGAAGTAATTAGCTTGTAACTACTCTGTAACTACATACAGTTGAGGAGGAGTGGTGTATGTGTGTTGGTGTGTGGTTGGGTCTTGCCTGAGACCTGAAGCTAACACGGTTCTTCGTCAGGAGTAGTGTATGTGTGTTGGTGTGTGGTTGGGTCTTGCCTGAGACCTGAAGCTAACACGGTTCTTCGTCAGGAGTAGTGTATGTGTGTTGGTGTGTGGTTGGGTCTTGCCTGAGACCTGAAGCTAACACGGTTCTGCGTCAGGAGTAGTGTATGTGTGTTGGTGTGTGGTTGGGTCTTGCCTGAGACCTGAAGCTAACACGGTTCGCGTCAGGAGTAGTGTATGTGTGTTGGTGTGTGGTTGGGTCTTGCCTGAGACCTGAAGCTAACACGGTTCTGCGTCAGGAGTAGTGTATGTGTGTTGGTGTGTGGTTGGGTCTTGCCTGAGACCTGAAGCTAACACGGTTCTGCGTCGCCTGGGCGACACAGGTTTGATACCCAGTAGGTTGTGTGTGTGTTTGTTGTGTGTGTGTGTGTGTGTGTGTGTGTGTTTGCTACTCACTCTCTGGTCTTGTGAAAGTTGCATCTCATCAGTGGTATCTTGATGACCTGGTCCCTGACCCCGACATACAGCTCACTGGTGCTGTGCAGGATCAGGAGGCTTCTGATTGGCTGTCTCCTCCTGGGCGGAAACAACTCAATTTCATCCAATAGACAGCTGCCCATGGACTGGTTCAGAGGAGACAGGACCTTACGGATGGTGCCATAGTCTGGAGGGAGAGGAGCGAGAGTGAGAAAGTTTCGTCATCAGAGAGGAAGAGGAGGAAGAGGAGGATGAGGTGAAGGAGGTAGACAAAAAAGAGCGATAATATGGATGAATATGGAATAAATAAAGTATTCTTTAGGGAGTGGGTGAGGGAGAGGAAGAGTCACCATTGACACCATCTTTGTCAAAGTTACAACATCCCCCAATGAACTTACAGTATCTTACTCTCTCTGGAAACGTATCTGAACTGGAGTGTTTTTAGACATGCTAAATTCTGCCGTCATAGGAAGTCTTGATTTACAGATGATCTCAGCATTCCCATACTGTAATGGAGACTATCTGTGTCATGCAGAGTATCTCCCTTCAATTCAATGTATTCCAGGCCAGGATAGGAAAATCCCATGTGATTGCCAGGATATGAAAATCCCATGTGAGTGCCAGGATAGGAAAATACCATGTGATTGCGTAAAATACAGAATTTGGAGGCAACTCAAGAAAAACATAGTCAATTATACACATATTCCCTGTGGGGAAGGGAACATAATTAGATCTAAACATAGAACAGCAAGAAAGTTGAATTCTTATTCCCAAACACACAGCTTCATGGTGTACAGGCCGGCCTGAAGTAGAGTTTTTCACAGATGCAGCAATGGATGTTTTATAGATCTGGAGGGAAACTGATATCTGAGATACTCAGAAATGTATAAGACTCGACTTGACTAAAAGCTACAGGCAAAGAAATGTGGGCAATACCTTGGGTCCACATGCTACAACAATGTTTTGTGTTCCTGGATAGATCCTGGCTAGTTCCTGGCTAAAACCCGTTTGTTTGTTTGTTTTATTCACACAATAATTAAAGAGGTTCACAATGCCAAAACACTGTACTACACTCAACCTGATCTCACAGTGACCAGGCTGAATACACTACCTAGTCGTTTGACCTTCTAGTAAAACTACCAGAGAATGGCCCCAATCAGTGCAGTGCACTACAGCACTAATAGCTGATTAGCTATGTGTGCTAGCCGTCGCTAATGGACCTGGCACTGGTTCAGATGTTTTCATTAGCGTCTGGTTAGCATCCAAAAACTCTTCTCCTTTGTGAACTGACCACTCTCATTCTAAAGCCACATTGATCACACACACACACACACACACACACATTCACGCATAAACACAAATCCACACACACACACACACACACTCACTTACACACACACACACAAACACAATGGGAGCAATGTTTTTTAAACAGGCCAGACAGACAGAAAATCCCCAAGGCTAGTGATGCAGAACAGGTGGAGGGGGGATCCAGAAATAACAAAGATACAGAATGAGACAGAGCATGGCAGTATGAGACAGAGCATGGCAGTATGAGACAGAGCATGGCATTATGAGACAGAGCATGGCAGTATGAGACAGAGCATGGCAGTATAAGACAGAGCATGGCAGTATGAGACAGAGCATGGCAGTATGAGACAGAGCATTACAGTATGAGACAGAGCATGGCATTATGAGACAGAGCATGGCAGTATAAGACAGAGCATGGCTGTATGAGACAGAGCATGGCAGTATGAGACAGAGCATGGCAGTATGAGACAGAGCATGGCAGTATGAGACAGAGCATGGCAGTATGAGACAGAGCATGGCAGTATGAGACAGAGCATGGCAGTATGAGACAGAGCATGGCTGTATGAGACAGAGCATGGCAGTATGAGTCATAACATGGCAGTATGAGACAGAGCATGACAGTATGAGACAGAGCATGGCAGTATGAGACAGAGCATGGCAGTATGAGACAGAGCATGGCAGTATGAGACAGAGCATGGCAGTATGAGACAGAGCATGGCTGTATGAGACAGAGCATGAGCGTATGAGACAGAGCATGGCAGTATGAGACAGCATGGGCAGATTGAGACAGAGCATGGCAGTATGAGATGTAGCATGGCAGTATGAGACAGAGAATGGCAGTATGAGACAGAGCATGGCAGTATGAGACAGAGCATGACAGTATGAGACAGAGCATGGCAGTATGAGACAGAGCATGGCAGTATGAGATGTAGCATGGCAGTATGAGACAGAGCATGGCAGTATGAGACAGCATGGGCATTTTGAGACAGAGCATGGCAGTATGAGATGTAGCATGGCAGTATGAGACAGAGCATGGCAGTATGAGACAAAGCATGGCAGTATGAGACAGAGTATGGCTGTATGAGAAAGAGAATGGCAGCATGAGAAAGAGAATGGCAGTATGAGACATATCATGGCAGTATGAGACAGAGCATGGCTGTATGAGACAGAGCATGGCTGTATGAGACAGAGCATGGCTGTATGAGACAAAGCATGGTAGTATGAGACAGAGCATGGCAGTATGAGACAGAGCATGAAAGTATGAGACAGAGCATGGCTGTATGAGACAGAGCATGGCTGTATGAGACAGAGCATGGCAGTATGAGACATAGCATGGCAGTATGAGTCAGAGCATGGCAGTATGAGACAGAGCATGGCAGTATGAGACAGAGCATGACAGTATGAGACAGAGCATGGCAGTATGAGACAGTGCATGACAGTATGAGACAGAGCATGGCTGTGTGAGACAGAGCATGGCAGTATGAGACAGTGCATGACAGTATGAGACAGAGCATGGCAGTGTAAGAGGGGGTAAAGCCTTCCTGTCCTCTTTGTGGTTGATGTGTTACATACTCTACTTGTGTTTCTCATTTCCGCCATGCTTCCTCTTGACAGGGATTGAGAGGTGTTTAACATCTCTCAGTGAGGGATTGAGAGGTGTTTACCATCTCCCAGTGAGGGATTCAGTGGTGTTTACCATCTCCCAGTGAGGGATTCAGTGGTGTTTACCATCTCTCAGTGAGGGATTGAGAGGTGTTTACCATCTCTCAGTGAGGGATTGAGAGGTGTTTACCATCTCTCAGTGAGGGATTGAGAGGTGTTTACCATCTCTCAGTGAGGGATTGAGAGGTGTTTACCATCTCTCAGTGAGGGATTGAGAGGTGTTTACCATCTCTCAGTGAGGGATTGAGAGGTGTTTACCATCTCTCAGTGAGGGATTGAGAGGTGTTCACCCTCTCTCAGTGAAGGTTTGAGTGTGTGGAAAGGGATGGCATTTGTGTGAAGCTGGATGAGAGAATGCCAAGAGCATGCAAATCTGTCATCAAGGCAAAGGGTGGCTATTTGAAGAATCTAAAATCTAAAATATATTTTGATTTGTTTAACACTTTTGGTTACTACATGATTCCATATGTGTTATTCCATAGTTTTGATGTCTTCACTATTATTCTACA
Source organism: Coregonus sp. 'balchen' (assembly GCA_902810595.1). Lineage (NCBI taxonomy): Eukaryota > Metazoa > Chordata > Actinopteri > Salmoniformes > Salmonidae > Coregonus > Coregonus sp. 'balchen'. The sequence goes on from LR778259.1 coordinate 30,418,169, forward strand.
ATGTAAAAAATAGTAAAAACAAAGAAAACCCTTGAATGAGTAGGTGTGTCCAAACTTTTGACTGGTAGTGTATGTTTGTGTGTGTGTGTGTATGTTTGTGTGTGTGTGTGTGTGTGTGTGTGTGTGTGTGTGTGTGTGTGTGTGTGTGTGTGTGTGTGTGTGTGTGTGTGTGTGTTTCAATCTATCTGATTCCTAGCCCTTTGACTCTGCTCATGGTAGAGTGGTGAAGGAAAGCATTAGCTGGAGCTTTGAGGAGACATCAAAGCTTTCATTCTGCTGACAATGGGATCACAATGAACCGCCATACACACCGGCACACATAAAGAGTCTTGTTTAACTAACCTTATGGGGAAACACAATTTATAACCATTTAACATTTTCCCTAACCCTAAACCTAACCCTTACCCTAAACTTAACCTTAACCCTAACCCTAACCCTTACTCCTAATCCTAACCCTAACCCTAACTCCAAACCCTAACCCTAATTCTAACATTAACACTAATTCTACCTTAAACCTAAACCCCCTAGAAATAGCATTTGACCTTGTGGGGACTAACAAAATGTCCCCAGTTGGTCAAAACATTTTTTGTTTACTATTCTTGTGGGGACTTCTGGTCCCCATGAGTATAGTTAAACACGTTCACACACGCACACACACACACACACACACACACACACACACACACACACACGCACACACACACGCACGCACACACACACACACACACACACAACCTCCTTCTCCCTGCCTGAGAGATGATAAAGACCACACACACATACCTGTAGCCAGGTAGATGATGTGGAACAGCATGTCTTTGCCCTGCACCACATCCACAGCTACGTGGGAGAAGCGGACGTTGTCCTCCATGAAGTAAGGGACAGGCTGGACCGGCTGGACCACCTCGTTCATCAGCAGGAACTTCTGGGCATCCTGCAGGTTCCTCTCTGTCAGGTTCACATAGGAGCCATAGTCTATGGTACCACACTGGAGACAGGGAGACATATTGATAAGGAATCATACTGTACTAATAAGGAGGCGTATTGATAAGGAGTCATATTACTAAGGAGACATATTAATAAGGAGAGATATTATAAGGATATATATTGATAAGAAGATATTAATAAGGAGACATATTGATAAGGAGGCATATTGAAAGGGAAACATATTGATAAGGAGTATTATTAATAAGGAGGCATATTGGTAAGGAGTCAAATCGATAAGGAGATATATTAATAAGGAATCATATTGATAAAGAGACATATTGATAAAGAGACATTGATAAGGAGCCATATTGATAAGAAGACATTGATAAGGAGCCATATTGATAAGGAGACATTGATAAGGAGACATTGATAAGGAGATATTGATAAGGAGCCATATTGATAAGGAGACATTGATAAGGAGAAATATTGATAAGGAGATATTGATAAGGAGACATATTGATAAGGAGCCATATTGAAAAGGAGACAAATTGATAAGGAGTGGGGAACGACCAATGGGTGGGTTTCCCTGTGGGTCCTGCATTTTGTTTCACATCCATGACATCACAGCTTATCAACAATAAAGATCAAAATGACTAATAATACATTAATAATAATACATTCTTTCAACACCAGCTATTCTCTCTTGGAATTTGAAAGGATTAAACGGTCCCATTAAACGTTCTAGCTGTCTTGATCTCCTAGCAAGAAGCCATATTGATATACAGTGAGGGAAAAAAGTATTTGATCCCCTGCTGATTTTGTACGTTTGCCCACTGACAAAGAAATGATCAGTCTATAATTTTAATGGTAGGTTTATTTGAACAGTGAGAGACAGAATAACAACAACAAAAATCCAGAAAAACGCATGTCAAAAATGTTATAAATGGATTTGCATTTTAATGAGGGAAATAAGTATTTGACCCCCTCTCAATCAGAAAGATTTCTGGCTCCCAGGTGTCTTTTATACAGGTAACGAGCTGAGATTAGGAGCACACTCTTAAAGGGAGTATTACAGTATGCTGACAGGAGTCTGGGGTTGTGTGTGTGTGTGTGTGTGTGTGTGTGTGTGTGTGTGTATGTGTGTGTTTGTGTGTGTGTGTGTTTTTCTTCATGTGCAAATATGTGTGTCTATCCAGCGTAAAACTCGCTGACCAAGTTTACCTTTGGCTTTTGGTTACATGAGTAGACTCTCTTAATATGGAACATGTGTGTAGCTGGCCGGGTGTCTGTAGCTGTGTCTGTGTGTTTGTGTAGTTGTGTGTGTAGCTGTGTGTGTGTGTGCCTGTGTCTGTGTGTATCTGCCCCTCTAGCTCCCTCAACCTCCTGAGAGACTGGAATCACATTCAAACCACAGTGTAGATTAGACTGTATGTAATCTGTTTAGCCTGCCAGCCCTCCCAGTCATACACCGTTCTCTGTGTCATCACTAAAGAGCGCAGAGCTTTAGCACTAGAACCGCTAAAGAGGTCATTTGGACGGCTCATAAATGTACAAAATGTATTACTCCGCCATTTTAAAAATCATGCCCCTAGAACTAGAAAAATGACAAGACAACGGGGCCACAATAAAGAGAAAACTAGAGATTAGTACGCACTACAACCAAACAAAGGTATGTCAAAGTGTGTCAAGCAAGTGAAAGTTACAAAAAAGGGATAACAGTTAAATGAAATCCAACTGATACCAATGCATGAAGACACATACAAGCAGGAGCTGACAATAGTTGACTATTTTTGTCTGCTGTCATATTGACACATATTCATTATAATGCATTATTGCTTTTGTGCTGAGTTTCACTATTTATCAAGGCCACTTGGCGATTATAATGATGTTTAGGCTACTGATGATTTCATCATTTGACTGTGCGTCTTAACCGTGAGTCTTGGTGATTGTTCTTTTTTAAAATGTAATTTAAATAAGCTGTTAGTGTCACAGCCAGCCGTAACTGGGAGACAATTGGCCCAGCATCGTCCGGGTTAGGGGAGGGTTTGGCCGGCCGGGATGTCCTTGTCCCATCGTGCTCTAGCGACTCGTTGTGGCGGGCCGGGGGCCTGCAAGCTGACTTCGGTGTTTCCCCCGACACATAGGGCGGCTGGCTTACAGATTAAGTGAGCGGTGTGTCAAGAAGCAGTGCGGCTTGGCAGGGTCGTGTTTCGGGGGACGCATGGCTCCGTCTCTCCCGAGTCCGTAGGGGAGTTGCAGCGATGAGACAAATATCACGAAATTGGATATCACGAAATTGGGGAGAAAAGGGGAGTGGAGTAAAAACTGTTAACATTTTCCAACACATATGTTTTCTGTTTCATAGTTGTAACGAAGGCACTCCATAAATAAAATGGATTGACCACCTGAATTTTTTTTTTTTTTTAGTTTTTACATATAGCCTACAGTAACATAAACTAATGACTATGCTATTGTGTTATTTGAAATAAAAAAATAAAGTTACTTAAGGCCTTCATAAACACAACCAAACGATTATTTTTGTGATAGCATACATGAAATGTATTGATTACACTGTTAGAATGTTGCAGTCAGAATGACTGCTCGTTAGCTTGTAGGGGGCTTCGTCAAGGCCCAGCGGTTCTAGTGTTAAATCTGCTGAGGCCTATAAACCCTGTGGAGTCAGAGAGCCTTCAGAGAATAAAGTGCCATTCACTATAGGGAGAATGCTAGAGGTAGAAGTTGCCCTTTAACAGAGATCTAGGATCAGATTACCCTCCAACCATACTAACCTTAACCATAAGGGGGACGTAATAACACCTGGTCCTGGGTCAGTGGTTATGGCAACTTCTACCTGTTCCAAGAAGAGTGCTGTCGTAGTTTATTAGGAGCAGCAATACTCCATAGAACAGGACTGTGGTCATTTTAACGCTGTCATGGTGACGTTGTACATTTCCTGTCAGTGAGACAATTAATTAATGAGAGGAAGGAACTGTACCGGGACTCTGGGGCGCAGACACAAACACAGACGCACGTACGCACGTACGCATGCACAAACACATTAATGAATACCCACCAACGCTTATAATGAAAACCCACCAATGATCATAATGAATACTCACCAACGCTCATGATGAATACCCACCAACACTCATAATGTGGTCCTCTGTAGCTCAGCTGGTAGAGCACGGCGCTTGTAACGCTAAGGTAGTGGGTTCGATCCCCGGGACCACCCATACACAAAAAAAATGTATGCACGCATGACTGTAAGTCGCTTTGGATAAAAGCGTCTGCTAAATGGCATATTAATTTAATTAAAAAATAATGAATACCCACCAACGCTCATGATGAATGCCCACCAACGCTCATGATGAATACCCAGCAATGATCATAGTGAATACCACCAATGCTCAAAATGAATACCCACCAACGCTCATAATGAATACCCAGCAACGCTCATAATGAATACCCACCAACGCTCATAATGAATACCCACCAACGCTCATAATGAATACCCACCAACGCTCATAATGAATACCCAGCAACGCTCATAATGAATACCCACCAACGCTCATTATGAATACCCACCAACGCTCATAATGAATACCCACCAACGCTCATAATGAATACCCACCAACGCTCATAATGAATACCCACCAACGCTCATAATGAATACCCACCAACGCTCATAATGAATACCCACCAACGCTCATAATGAATACCCACCAATGCTCATAATGAATACCCAGCAACGCTCATAGTGACCCCCCACCAACGCTCATAATGAATACTCACCAACACTCATAATGAATACCCACCAATGCTCATAATGAATACCCACCAACGCTCATAATGAATACCCACCAACGCTCATAATGAATACCCACCAACGCTCATAATGAATACCCACCAACGCTCATGAGTACATTCCTACAAAAGCAGAGTATGTGATGATGTTTGTGTGTGTTGGATAATTGGACAGAGTTGATGTGGTGATAAAAACTGACCTTGCATGTTACTGTGCGGAATAACCATGAGGGTGTAACAGCATGACGTCTAGAGCGGACTGTCCACGGTCAGCCATCTCATATAAGGACCTGACTCATCCATCTGTCTTGTCACAGCCAGGGTCAGCCATCTCATATAAGGACCTGACTCATCCATCTGTCTTGTCACAGCCAGGGTCAGCCATCTCATATAAGGACCTGACTAATCTATCTGTCTTGTCACAGCCATGGTCAGCCATCTCATATGAGGCACTGACCTGACTCATCCATCTGTCTTTTCACAGCAACAGTCGGCCATCTCATATAAGGACCTGACTCATCCATCTGTCTTGTCACAGACACGGTCGGCCATCTCATATAAGGCACTGACCTGACTCATCCATCTGTCTTGTATTACTATGGTAGCTATTGGCGTCTGGTTATTTTCAGACTGGTTTTTCCCAATCTGAACCTGAGCCGCCTGGCTTAAATCTGATAGAACAACTACCTAGCTGAACTCATGGCTTAAGACCCTGTTTAGAATATTGGGATAGGAGATTTCCCTGTGAGCTCAGTTGGCGGCCATATTGGTGGAATACTTACCTGGAAGTCAGGGTTAGGGTTGGGGTAGGTGTATACTTACCTGGAAGTCAGGGTTAGGGTTGTGATAGGTGTATACTTACCTGGAAGTCAGGGTTAGGGTTGGGGTAGGTGTATACTTACCTGGAAGTCAGGGTTAGGGTTGTGATAGGTGTATATTTACCTGGAAGTCAGGGTTAGGGTTGGGGTAGGGTAGCCAGGCGGAGCGAGAGTTCTCCTGGTACTTGAAGGGACCACCGAACACCCGGGTGATGGCACTGAGGTTGAAGGCACACACTGCAGATGCAGCTATGCTATTCCTGTAGGGGGGAGGAGAGGGAGAGAGATAAATATATTTCAGCAATAAGGCACGAGGGGGTGTGGTATATGGCCAATATACCACGGCTAAGGGCTGTTCTTATGCACAACGCAACGCAGAGTGCCTGGATACAGCCCTTAGCCGTGGTATATTGGCCATATATCACAAACCCACGAGGTGCCTTATTGCTGTTATAAACTGGTTACCAACGTAGTTAGAGCAGTAAAAATAATTGTTTTGTTATACCCGTGGTACACGGTCTGATATACCACGGCTGTCAGTCAATCAGCATTCAGGGCTCGAACCACCCAGTTTATATATATATATATATATATATATATATATATATATATATATATATATAGAGAGAGAGAGAGAGAGAGAGAGAGAGAGAGATATTAAGAAGCCATCTAAGCAGACACAATGCTAGCTGACTGATAATGTCCAGTCTGTGTTTTTGTCCTCTAAATATACCTCCATATCTGTCCCTACCAGTTAGTGTCTGTGGACTCAGATCCCACTGTGAGTGATGGATGGTCTAATGTGACTATAAATTTAACACAGGCCTTCAATTAAGAGGTTCTGCCTCTCTGGCTAAGTGTATAGATTGGGCCTGATGGATAGCTTTGACTTTTCAAACTGTCACTTTAACAAGAGCATGTCTCCTCTAAGAGATGATAAAACAACATGAGAGAAATTAGTCTAAAGTCAAACTGTAAAACTAAACGTGTGTGAATTGATGATAGTATAATATGACTGGTCATTATCAGCTGTACCTGAAGGATACTTCAGTGTTTTGGCCACTTCAAGGTTTATCAACCAGAATACAATAGCCATGGAGGAACCTCTAGGCAGTGGGAGGAGCTATAGGAGGACGGGATCATTGGAATGACTGGAATGGAACGTAGTGAAACACGTGGTCTCCATGTTTGATGTGTTTGGTACCGTTCCATTTATTCCATTTCAGCCATTACAATGAGCCCGTCCTCCTATAGCTCCTCCCACCAGCCGCCTCTAGAGTCTACCCTCTGGCTGGTATATCTGACCATCGCCTTGTCCTGCCCACTGTAGCTGCGTAGGTCTGCACATGCCCATGTTAGAGAGGATAAAGTGTGTGTGTGTGTGTGTCTGTCTATCTGTGTGTGTGTCTGTCTGTCTGTCTGTGTGTCTGTTTGTCTGTCTGTCTGTGTGTGTCTGTGTGTGTGTGTCTGTGTGTCTGTGTGTGTGTGTGTGTGTGTGTCTGTGTGTGTGTGTCACTGTGTGTGTGTCACTGTGTATGTCTCTGGGTGTCTCTGTTTGTCTCTGTGTTTCTGTGTGTCTCTCTGTGTCTCTGTGTGTCTCTGTGTGTCTCTGTGTGTGTCTCTGCGTGTCTCTGCGTGTGTCTCTGCGTGTCTCTGTGTGTGTCTCTGCGTGTCTCTGTGTGTGTCTCTGCGTGTCTCTGTGTGTGTCTCCACGTGTCTCTGCGTGTGTCTCCGTGTGTCTCTGCGTGTGTCTCTGCGTGTCTCTGTGTGTGTCTCTGCGTGTCTCTGTGTGTGCTCCGCATGTCTCTATGTGTGTCTCTGTGTGTGTCTCCGCGTGTCTCTGTGTGTCTCTGCGTGTATAGAATGTATTTCTTACTTACACATTAGTAGTGAAGATCCCATAGAGCAGTTCCAACTCTGGCAGGTAGAACGTCCCCTGTAGTTCATTATAGTTGAACGGTATCTCTCCCGGTCGAGAGCAGTTCAACCGTGCCTTCATGAACGTGGTCCAGGTGTCCTCCAATAGGAAGCGTCCTCCAATGTCGTTCTTACAGACCCGGGCAGCGCGCGAGAACACAGTCCGACCGCAGTCGTGTTCCACCGCGTTCTCCCGAAAGAAGAAGTAGGTGAAGTTCCCGATATCGTAGGAGGAGATGAAGTTAGGCTCTGTTGAAGGAGGGGGAGAAGTTAGGCTCTGTTGAAGGAGGGGGAGAAGTTAGGCTCTGTTTTAGGAGGAGAAGAAGTTAGTCTCTGTTGAAGGAGGGGGAGAAGTTAGGCTCTGTTGAAGAAGGAGACAAAGTTAGGCTCTGTTGTAGGAGGGGAATAAGTTAGGCTCTGTTGAATGAGGGGGAAAGGTTAGTCTCTGTTGAAGGAGGGGGATAAGTTAGGCTCTGTTGAAGGAGGGGGAGAAGTTAGGCTCTGTTGAAGGAGGGGGAGAAGTTAGGCTATGTTGAAGGAGGGGGAGAAAGGCTCTGTTGAAGGAGGGGGAGAAGTTAGGCTCTGTTGAAGGAGGGGAGAAGTTAGGCTCTGTTGAAGGAGGGGGATAAGTTAGGCTCTGTTTTAGGAGGAGACAAAGTTAGTCTCTGTTGAAGGAGGGGGAGTAGTTAGTCTCTGTTGAAGGAGGGGGAGAAGTTAGGCTCTGTTGAAGGAGGGGGAGAAGTTAGGCTCTGTTGAAGGAGGGGGAGAAGTTAGGCTCTGTTGAAGTAGGGGGAGAAGTTAGGCTCTGTTGAAGGAGGGGGAGTAGTTAGTCTCTGTTGAAGGAGGGGGAGAAGTTAGGCTCTGTTGAAGGAGGGGGAGAAGTTAGGCTCTGTTGAAGGAGGGGGAGAAGTTAGGCTCTGTTGAAGTAGGGGGAGAAGTTAGGCTCTGTTGAAGGAGGGGGAGAAGTTAGGCTCTGTTGAAGGAGGGGGAGAAGTTAGGCTCTGTTTTAGGAGGAGACGAAGTTAGTCTCTGTTGAAGGAGGGGGAGAAGTTAGGCTCTGTTGAAGGAGGGGGAGAAGTTAGGCTCTGTTGAAGGAGGAGACGAAGTTAGTCTCTGTTGAAGGAGGGGGAGAAGTTAGGCTCTGTTGAAGGAGGGTTATAAATTAGGCTCGTTGAAGAAGGGGGAGAAGTTAGGCTCTGTTGAAGGAGGGGGAGAAGTTAGGCTCTGTTTTAGGAGGAGAATAAGTTAGTCTGTTGAAGGAGGGGGAGAAGTTAGGCTCTGTTGAAGAAGGAGACAAAGTTAGGCTCTGTTGTAGGAGGGGGATAAGTTAGGCTCTGTTGAATGAGGGGGAAAGGTTAGTCTCTGTTGAAGGAGGGGGATAAGTTAGGCTCTGTTGAAGGAGGGGGATAAGTTAGGCTCTGTTGAAGGAAGGGGAGAAGTTAGGCTCTGTTGAAGGAGGGGGAGAAGTTAGGCTATGTTGAAGGAGGGGGAGAAAGGCTCTGTTGAAGGAGGGGGAGAAGTTAGGCTCTGTTGAAGGAGGGGAGAAGTTAGGCTCTGTTGAAGGAGGGGGATAAGTTAGGCTCTGTTGAAGGAGGGGGATAAGTTAGGCTCTGTTTTAGGAGGAGACAAAGTTAGTCTCTGTTGAAGGAGGGGGGAGTAGTTTAGTCTCTGTTGAAGGAGGGGGAGAAGTTAGGCTCTGTTGAAGGAGGGGGAGAAGTTAGGCTCTGTTGAAGGAGGGGGAGAAGTTAGGCTCTGTTGAAGGAGGGGGAGAAGTTAGGCTCTGTTGAAGGAGGGGGAGTAGTTAGTCTCTGTTGAAGGAGGGGGAGAAGTTAGGCTCTGTTGAAGGAGGGGGAGAAGTTAGGCTCTGTTGAAGGAGGGGGGAGAAGTTAGGCTCTGTTGAAGTAGGGGGAGAAGTTAGGCTCTGTTGAAGGAGGGGGAGAAGTTAGGCTCTGTTGAAGGAGGGGGAGAAGTTAGGCTCTGTTTTAGGAGGAGACGAAATTAGTCTCTGTTGAAGGAGGGGGAGAAGTTAGGCTCTGTTGAAGGAGGGGGAGAAGTTAGGCTCTGTTGAAGGAGGAGACGAAGTTAGTCTCTGTTGAAGGAGGGGGAGAAGTTAGGCTCTGTTGAAGGAGGGTTATAAATTAGGCTCGTTGAAGAAGGGGGAGAAGTTAGGCTCTGTTGAAGGAGGGGGAGAAGTTAGGCTCTGTTTTAGGAGGAGAATAAGTTAGTCTGTTGAAGGAGGGGGAGAAGTTAGGCTCTGTTGAAGAAGGAGACAAAGTTAGGCTCTGTTGTAGGAGGGGGATAAGTTAGGCTCTGTTGAATGAGGGGGAAAGGTTAGTCTCTGTTGAAGGAGGGGGATAAGTTAGGCTCTGTTGAAGGAGGGGGAGAAGTTAGGCTCTGTTGAAGGAGGGGGAGAAGTTAGGCTCTGTTGAAGGAGGGGGAGAAGTTAGGCTCTGTTGAAGGAGGGGGAGAAGTTAGGCTCGGTTGAAGCAGGGGGAGAAGTTAGGCTCTGATGAATGAGGGGGATAAGTTAGGCTATGTTGAAGGAGGGGGAGAAGTTAGGCTATGTTGAAGGATGGGGGAGAAAGGCTCTGTTGAAGGAGGAGACGAAGTTAGGCTCTGTTGAAGGAGGGGAGAAGTTAGGCTCTGTTGAAGGAGGGGGAGAAGTTAGGCTCTGTTGAAGGAGGGTTATAAGTTAGGCTCTGTTGAAGAAGGGGGAGAAATTAGGCTCTGTTGAAGAAGGGGGAGAAGTTAGGCTCTGTTGAAGGAGGGGGAGAAGTTCGGCACTGTTGAAGTAGGGGGAGAGGTTAGGCTCTGTTTTAGGAGGAGACGAAGTTAGTCTCTGTTGAAGGAGGGGGAGAAGTTAGGCTCTGTTGAAGGAGGGGGAGAAGTTAGGCTCTGTTGAAGGAGGGGGGAGAAGTTAGGCTCTGTTGAAGGAGAGGGAGAAGTTAGGCTCTGTTGAAGGAGGGGGAGAAGTTAGGCTCTGTTGAAGGAGGGGGGAGAAGTTTAGGCTCTGTTTAAGGAGGGGGAGAAGTTAGGCTCTGTTGAAGGAGGGGGAGAAGTTAGGCTCTGTTGAAGGAGGGGGAGAAGTTAGGCTCTGTTGAAGGAGGGGAGAAATTAGGCTCGTTGAAGGAGGGGGGAGAAGTTAAGCTCTGTTGAAGGAGGGGGAGAAGTTAGGCTCTGTTGAAGGAGGGGGAGTAGTTAGGCTCTGTTGAAGAAGGGGGAGAAGTTAGGATCTGTTGAAGGAGGGGAGAAGTTAGGCTCTGTTGAAGGAGATGGCAAGACAGAAAACAGAGGAGGAGTTTGTGAGATATGGAGAGAAATAGAGGCAGAGAGAAACAATTAGGATAAGAGGGGATACGTAAGGACAAAGCTTGAGAGACTCAGTGAGTGAGAGAGAGAGAGAGAGAGAGAGAGAGAGAGAGAGAGAGAGAGAGAGAGAGAGAGAGAGAGAGAGAGAGAGAGAGAGAGAGAGAGAGAGAAGAGAGAGAGAGAGAGAGAGAGAGAGAGAGAGAGACAGACAGAGACAGAGAGACAGAGACAGACAGAGACAGAGAGACAGAGAGACAGAGAGACAGAGAGACAGAGAGAGAGAGAGAGAGAGAGAGAGAGAGAGAGAGAGAGAGAGAGCGAGAGAGAGAACATCCTTCAACCCATTGCCCTTTATGGTCGTGAGGTCTGGGGTCCGCTCACCAACCAGGAATTCACAAAAATGGGACAAACGCCAAATTGTGACATTGCATGCAGAATTCTGCAGTAACATCCTCCGTGCACAAACAGACCCCACAGAGCCCCAGGACAGCAACACAATTAGATCCAACCAAATCATGAGAAAAAACTAATATAATTGCTTGACACATTGGAAAGATTAAACCAAAAGAATAGAGCAAACTGGAATGCTATTTGGCCATAAATAGAGAGTACACAGTTGCAAAATACCACTGTAACTGACCCAAAATTAAGGAAAGCTTTGACTATGTACAGACTCAGTGAGCATAGCCTTGCTATTGAGAGAGGACACCGTAGGCAGACCTGGGTCTCAAGCTCTGTGCCCACTGCCTATAAAATGAGGTGGAAACTGAGCTGCACTTCCTAACCTTCTGCCAAATGTATGACCATATTAGAGACACATATTTCCCTCAGATCACACAGACTCACAAAGAATTTGAAAATAAATCAAATTTTGATAAACTCCCATATCTATTGGGTGAAATACCACAGTGTCCCATCACAGCAGCAAGATTTATGACCTGTTGCCACAAGAAAAGGGCAACCAGTGAAGAACAAACACCATTGTAAATACAACCCATATTTATGTTTATTTTCCCTTTTGCACTTTAACTATTTGCACATTGTTATAACACTGTACATAGTCATAATATGACATTTGAAATGTCTCTATTATTTTGGAACTTTTGAGAATGTAATGTTTACTCTTCATTTTTTAATTGTTTATTTCACTTTTGTTTATTATCTATTGCACTTGCTATGGCAATGTTAACATATGTTTCCCATGCCAATAAAGCCCTTAAAATGAATTGAATTGAGAGAGAGAGAGAGACAGAGAGAGAGACAGAGAGAGAGAGAGAGAGAGAGAGAGAGAGAGAGAGAGGTACAGTGCATTCAGAAAGTATTCAGACCCCTTGACTTTTTCCACATTTTGTTAGGTTACAGCCTTATTCGAAAATTGCTAAAACTGGTTTTTAGAAATGCTTGCTAATTTATTAAAAATAAAAACCAGAAATATCACATTTCATTACAGTTGAAGTCGGAAGTTTACATACACTTTAGCCAAATACATTTAAACTCAGTTTTTCACAATTCCTGACATTTAATCCTAGTAAAGTAATTCCCTGTCTTAGGTCAGTTAGGATCACCACTTTATTTTAAGAATGGGACATGTCAGAATAATAGTAGAGAGAATGATTTATATCAGCTTTTATTTATTTCATCACATTCCCAGTGGGTCAGAAGTTTACATACACTCAATTAGTATTTGGTAGCATTGCCTTTAAATTGTTTAACTTGGGTCAAACGTTTCAGGTAGCCTTCCAGAAGCTTCCCACAATAAGTTGGGTGAATTTTGGCCCATTCCTCCTGACAGAGCGTGTGTAACTGAGTCAGGTTTGTAGGCCTCCTTGCTCGCTTTTTCAGTTCTGCCCACACATTTTCTATAGGATTGAGGTCAGAGCTTTGTGATGGCCACTCCAATACCTTGACTTTGTTCTCCTTAAGCCATTTTGCCACAACTTTGGAAGTATGCTTGGGGTCATTGTCCATTTGGAAGACCCATTTGCGACCAAACTTTAACTTCCTGACTGATGTCTTGAGATGTTGCTTCAATATATCCACATAAGTTTCCTTCCTCATGATGCCATCTATTTTGTGAAGTGCACCAGTCCCTCCTGCAGCATAGCACCCCCACAGCATGATGCTGCCACCCCCCTGCTTCACGGTTGGGATGTTGTTCTTCGGCTTGCAAGCCTTCCCCTTTTTCCTCCAAGCATAACGATGTTCATAATGGCGAAACAGTTGTATTTTTGTTTCATCAGACCAGAGGACATTTGTCCAAAAACTACGATCTTTGTTCCCTTTGCAGTTGCAAACCGTAGTCTGGCTTTTTTATGGCGGTTTTGGAGCAGTGGCTTCTTCCTTGCTGAGTGGCCTTTCAGGTTATGTCGATATAGGACTTGTTTTACTGTGGATATAGATACTTTTGTACCTGTTTCCTCCAGCATCTTCACAAGGTCCTTTGCTGTTGTTCTGGGATTGATTTGCACTTTTCGCACCAAAGTACGTTCATCTCTAGGAGACAGAACGCGTCTCCTTCCTGAGCGGAATGACGGCTGCGTGGTCCCATGGTGTTTATACTTGCGTACTATTGTTTGTACAGATGAACGTGGTACCTTCAGGCGTTTGGAAATTGCTCCCAATGATGAACCAGACTTGTGGAGGTCTACACATTTCTTTCTGAGGTCTTGGCTGATTTCTTTTCATTTTCACATGATGTCAAGCAAAAAGGCACCTGTTTGAAGGTAGGCCTTGAAATACAGCCACAGCTAGACCTCCAATTGACTCAAATGATGTCAATTAGCCTATCAGAAGCTTCTAAAGCCATGACATAATTTTCTGGAATTTTCCAAGCTGTTTAAAGGCACAGTCAACTTAGTGTATGTAAACTTCTGACCCACTGGAATTGTGATACAGTGAATTATAAGTGAAATAATCTGTCTGTAAACAATTGTTGGAAAGATTACTTGTGTCATGCACAAAGTAGATGTCCTAACCGACTTGCCAAAACTATAGTTTGTTAACAAGACATTTGTGGAGTGGTTGAAAAACAAGTTTTAATGACTCCATCCTAAGTGTATGTAAACTTCCGACTTCAACTGTAAGTATTCAGACCCTTTACTCAGTACTTTTTTGAAGCACCTTTGGCAGCAATTACAGTCTCGAGTCGTCTTGGATATGACGCTACAAGCTTGGCACACCTGTATTTGGGGAGTTTCTCCCATTTTTCTCCGCAGATCCTCTCATGCTCTATCAGGTTGGATGGGGAGCGTTGTTGCACAGCTTTTTTCAGGTCTCTCCAGAGATGTTAGATCGGGTTCAAGTCCGGGCTCTGGCTGGGCCACTCAAGGACATTCAGAGACTTGTCCCAAAGCCACTCCTGCGTTGTCTTGGCTGTGTGCTTAGGGTCGTTGTCCTGTTGGAAGGTGAACCTTCGCCCCAGTCTGAGGTACTGAGCGCTCTGGAGCAGGTTTTCATTAAGGATCTCTCTGTACTTTGCTCTGTTCATCTTTGCCTCGATCCTGACTAGTCTCCCAGTCCCTGCCGCTGAAAAACATCCCCACAGCATGATGCTGCCACGACCACGCTTCACCGTCGGGATGGTGGCAGGTTTCCTCCAGACGTGACGCTTGGCATTCAGGCCAAAGAGTTCAATCTTGGTTTCATCAGACCAGAGAATATGTTTCTCATGGTCTGAGAGTCTTTAGGTGCCTTTTGGCAAACTCCAAGCGGGCTGTCATGTGCCTTTTACTGAGGAATGGCTTCCGTCTGGCCACTCTACCATAAAGGCCTGATTGGTGGAGTAATGCAAAGATAGTTGTCCTTCTGGAAGGTTCTCCCATCTCCACAGAGGAACTCTGGAGCCCTCACCTCCCTGACCAAGGCCCTTCTCCCCCGATTGCTCAGTTTGGCTGGGCGGCCAGCTCTAGGAAGTGTCTTGGTGGTTCCAAACTTCTTCCATTTAAGAATGATGGAGGTCACCTCCCGAGTGGCGCAGTGGTCTAAGGCACTGCATCGCAGTGCTAGCTGTGCCACTAGAGATCCTGGTTCGAATCCTGGCTCTGCTGTAGCCGGCCGCAACCGGGAGACCAATGGGGCGGCGCACAATTGGCCCAGCGTTGTCCAGGGTAGGGGAGGGAATGGCCGGCAGGGAGGTAGCTCAGTTGGTAGAGCATGGTGTTTGCAACGCCAGGGTTGTGGGTTCGATTCCCACGGGGGGCCAGTATGAAAATAAAAAAGAATAATGTATGCACTAACTGTAAGTCGCTCTGGATAAGAGCGTCTGCTAAATGATGTAAATGTAAATGTGTTCTTGGGGACCTTAAATGCTGCAGAAATGTGTAGGTATCCTTCCCCAGATCTGTCTTTTGACACAATCCTGTCTCGGAGCTCTACGGACAATTCCTTCGACCTCATAGCTTGGTTTTTGCTCTGACATGCACTGTCAACTGTGGGACCTTATATAGACAGGTGTGTGCCTTTCCAAATCATGCCCAATCAATTGAATTTACCACAGGTGGACTCCAATCAAGTTGTAGAAACATCTCAAGGATGATCAATGGAAACAGGATGCACCTGAACTCAATTTCGAGTCTCATAGCAACGGGTCTGAATACTTATGTAAATAAGATATTTCTGTTTCGCTTCGTCATTATAGGGTATTGTGTGTAGATTGCTGAGGATTTGTTTTTATTTAATCCATTTTAGAATAAGGCTGTAACATAACAAAATGTGGAAAAAGTCAATGGGTCTGAATACTTTCCCGAAGGCACTGTATATGACAGTGAGTTATGAGTGATAGGGGTCCATAGGATGTTGATGTAGAGCTGTGAGGTAAAGGTGATTAGGGTTAATAAATGATGGCATTATTATTAATGACTTTGTGTTTCAATAGTAAAACCCATTGTTCATCCAGATAACCCTAAAGATTAGGATGAGGAATGACCAAAGCAGTGGTGTAGTGTAATAGTTGTCACCACATCTAATTCTACTGACCTCCCAGGTCCACTCATTGCTTGGGTGTTCATTTTTATGTATGACATTATGGTTAACCGCACGCTTTATCCTCCTTGACAGTGATTTAATCCACTTTTAAATGAAATAGGTTTCTTTTTCTTTTTGCTCTTTTGCTCTTTCAACCGCTGTTCTCCTCCGCACCTTTGCACAGCATCACAGGAGACAAGAGAGAGAAAAATCAATTTGCCATAAAATGAATTACTGAACTTTTCTCAAAGGTTGCTGCGGCGCTTTACATGTGGTGGCTTTTTATTAATTATGTGAATCTGGCTTAATGCGAATCAGATCAAATCCCTCGCTGACAAGAGATTGACCTGCTCTTTTAGAGTGAGAGAATGACTGAAGCAGCGTATTCAATCAGCAGCACTGTTCCAAGGGGGTTGTGCTTTTGAACTGGGACCCATTGCGCTCTTCAGACCGACACGCTGATTTCATTGTTTCAAAACCAGATGGAAATGTCACTTTTATGTCCTTCAAAAAATGAAAGAACGAAACTTGTCAATAAAGAATGAGAAAGCTTTTGTGAAGTAATTATTTTTGAAAAGAAGTTAGACTTTGATCCCAGTTGTCTTGAACGAAATCGAAACAAAAAAGCGTGTAGATGATCTTTGTTATCAGTAAACTGTGTGACAGTGACAGACTACCATTTAAATGTTGACACCTCCAGTATAAACACCACAAGCTTTCCTCCTTTAGCCCCTTTATACTACTACTGCTTATCTCCCTACCTCCTTATCCCCCTACCTCCTTATCTCCCTACCCCCTTATCTCCTTATCTCCCTACCCCCTTATCCCCCTACCCCCTTATCCCCCTACCCCCTTATCTCCCTACCCCCTTATCTCCTTATCTCCCTACCCCCTTATCTCCCTACCCCCTTATCTCCTTATCCCCCTACCCCCTTGTCTCCCTACCCCCTTATCCCCCTACCCCCTTATCTCCCTACCCCCTTATCTCCTTATCCCCCTACCTCCTTATCCCCCTATCCCCTTATCCCCCTACCCCCTTATCCCCCTACCCCCTTATCCCCCTACCCCCTTATCTCCCTACCCCCTTATCTCCTTATCCCCCTACCTCCTTATCCCCCTATCCCCTTATCCCCCTACCCCCTTATCCCCCTACCCCCTTATCCCCCTACCTCCCTACCCCCTTATCCCCCTACCCCCTTATCCCCCCTACCCCCTTATCGCCCTACCCCCTTAATCGCCCTACCCCCTTATCCCCCTATCCCCTTATCCCCCTACCCCCTTATCCCCCTACCCCCCTTATCCCCCTATCCCCTTATCCCCTTATCCCCTACCCCCTTATCCCCCTACCCCCCTTATCCCCTACCCCCTTATCCCCCTACCCCCTTATCCCCCTACCCCCTTATCTCCCTACCCCCCCTTATCCCCCTACCCCCCTTATCTCCCTACCCCCTTATCCCCCTACCCCCTTATCGCCCTACCCCCTTATCTCCCTACCCCCTTATCTCCCTAAACCCTTATCCCCCTACCCCCTTACCTCCTTCCAGTTCCCAGCATACCATTCAGCCATTTGCAGTTGTCCTAAGCATTGTATAATTGGTGGCAGGCCCCTATCCCCTCCTCCCTTTACCTCTATGCAGTACCCCCCAGCATACCATTCAGCCATTTGGAGTTGTACTGTGCGGTGCGTAGAGGTGGCAGCCCCCCCAGACTGCGGTAGATAGCAGGGTCTCTGCCGGAGAAGTCCATGGCGGTTGCAGCATATAGCTCTCCACTGGAGGTGATCAGGGCTGTGGAGTTATGGAGAGGGTTGTAGGGACAACGTGCCATCCCACTGATCTGGTCATGGATCTCTGTCAGGTTGGTCAGCTAGAGGAGATGAGAGGGGGAGGAGGTAGAGGGGGTTGGGGGGAGAGGGAGAGGGGGTTGGGGGGAGAGGGAGAGGGGGTTGTGGGGAGGGAGATGGGGACAGAGGTGGAGGAGATGAGGTGCGGAGGAGAGAGGGGGACAGAGGTGGAAGAGATGGGGGGGTAGGGTCTCCATTACAGTCTACCTACGCAGTTCCCAGCCCTTCCATCTCCAATTACTCAAGCGAACAACAAAATTACCTTTAAAAAAATGATTAAACAACATCTCCTGGAACGGGGGGGACTTTGAGGGGACATACACACACACACGCGTACACACACACACACACACACACACACACACACACACACACACACACACACACACACACACACTGTAACACACACATAATTATTTAGTTGTATAGTTTGTTTTATTTTGTAATGGTATTGTTTGTATACTGCTGTATTTTAAATGTGTGTGACTGTCCTTGTCTACCAGTGTTTTATTGTGTTATTATGTTTTGTTGCTAAATGGCATATTATTATTTATATATTATATTATATTATGTTTTGTGATTTATGGACCCCAGGAAGAACAGTTGATGCTTCTCCAAAAGCTAATGGGGATCCAGATAATCCAATAATAATAAACACATAATAATATCATACACTCTTAGAAAAAAAGGTGCTATCTAGAACCAAAAAGGGTTCTTCGGCTATCCCCATAGGAGAACCCTTTGAAGAACCCCTTTTGGTTCCAGGTAAAACCCTTTTGGGGTTCCATATGGAACCCAAAAGGGTTCTACCTGGAACCAAAAAGGGTTTCTAAAAGTGTAGAAGAGCTATCAAGGCCATATTTATGTAGATGGGTGTCATGCTATTGCCTCGTAGTTATCTATAGTATCTTTACAGGCAAGAATAAGACTCTCTTCCCACAGCCTTTTATAATCAGCTTACCCTATCAAAAACCACACGCTAAGACTATGGCCTTTTCTCATTTGGGAAAGTCTGTCCTCCGTCCTCTCTCCTCCATCCTCTCTCCTCCGTCCTCTCTCCTCCGTCCTCTCTCCTCCGTGACCCGGAAACCAATACCTGATCGAGTGGTCGAGGAGAGCGTCAAACGGAAGAGTGTGTCCTCCCCTCCTGGTTAGCCACCTTTCATTGAGGATAGTCATGTGTATCCTACCTGAGTCCTTCGCGGAAGAGTTTAATATCTGCCACACCCCCTTTGAAGCAGTTGTTGTTTTCTCAAAGCAGAAAAGAATGCAAACATTTAAAAACAAAATGCTACTTATCCTTTTATCTAGAAAATGTCTTGCACAACTAGCTACATTTGTTTTTATATTTATTTTGGGATCCCACCCCTGTAAACATAATTTGCCTGATGACGAGCGAGTGGAGAAGGAGAGTTTCATTCCCGTCCATTTTCCCTCTCCTTGCAGCCTCTCCTCGATTACCTTTGAACTTTTTCAAAAGGAGGTGACAGAGGACGGAGGAGAGAGGACGCAGGAGATGAACAAATCTAATTGAGAAAAGGCCCAAGAACACAACATCTGGCACAGGACCAATGCTAAGAAAAAACATCCACCTTCACCATAGCAGAGTATTTCCTAAAGAGGTTAATGCACTTGTTATTCCTCCTAGTAGGATTGGGTCATTATAATGACCTGTTATTCCTCCTAGTAGGATTGGGTCATTATAATGACTTGTTATTCCTCCTAGTAGGATTGGGTCATTATAATGACTTGTTATTCCTCCTAGTAGGGTTGGGTCATTATAATGACTTGTTATTCCTCCTAGTAGGGTTGGGTCATTATAATGACTTGATATTCCTCCTAGTAGAGTTGGGTCATTAAAATGACTCACTTGACATTCCTCCTACTAGGGTTGGATCATTATAATGACTAGTGAAATCCATCTGTTTTCCTGGGTAAAGCATTATTAAACCCCATCACTGACTTATAGAAAGCCCTGGGTAAAGCGTTATTAAACCACATCACTGACTTAAGGAAAGCTCTGGATAAAGCATTATTAAACCCCATCACTGACCTAAGGAAATTCCTGGATAAAGCATTATTAAACCCTATCACTGACGTCACAAGCAGCTTGATGCGAGACTCAGAGCTCAGCCGTTTGGTTTGTCTGCCTTTGAAAGCGAGGCCAAATCCAGTGCTCTGCATTTAAAAATACTTAACAGCCCGACCTACACTTGGCCCTGACACCTGTTCCCAATAAAAACCCACCCATCATAAAGACTTCTACCTCCATTCCTATCAATCTAAGCTGAGGTAATGTTTTTTCTGAGTGGATTTATATAAACCAACATTATTTAGTTACCATTTATGGGTAAACACATACTGTTGTATAAATGTTTGTTTCGATGGAAACCCTTCAAATTAACTATAAATACTGAACTATAAACCCAATTGGGGTTCCACAATATCTAACCATACAGAACACAAGCTTTGTCTGATAGACACACTGAAGCTTCTCTATAATGCTGGCTGGAGTTTCAGGTTAATCAATGAGAAATGGACTTTCCACTTCCTTAAGGGACGTGATGCTCATTCAAACAGCATAACAGAACGTGTCACTTTGGATAGATTTATTACAGTGGGTCGACTTTGACCACTGCTGGTTCCGGTGACACAAACTACCTCCGCTCCAGGCCTCCGACCTGATCCAGCTCAACCCAACAGAGTGTCTGTGTCTGGGCCTGAGGTCTGAGATGAAAGGGGGTATTGATGGAGCTCTTCCTGTGTGTTGATGGAAGTGTTTGGGTCGAGCTGGACCTGTAAAGACGGGTCTAATAGATGCAGAGTATAGATAGAGGCTGCCTCTATCATTCATTTTAAAGCAATGGAGGGAATGAGCTCGTGAGACACACACAGTGCTATTGATTGGGCTTTCAGATCATCTCGCTTTCGCTCTTTTTCCTTCCTGGTCAGTTGCCATGTGACACTTCCTGGCAGCCGTCTCAGAAATGTGATCAGACACAGAGAGCGACAGGCAAGGAGGTGTTAGATGTCTGAGTCAATGATTCATTGCTGTCTACAGGGCAGACAAGAGGACATTGGGTCTGCAATAATAAGCTATATGTCATCATCACCACCATCATCATCATCATCACCATCACCATCATCACCATCACATCATCGTCATTATCAATAGCATGGATAGAGGATTGCATTCCCTCATTACTGACAATGGCAAATATAATCCTGCCATTCAAGACCATAAATATTGATATGGCCTTGAAATTAATTAGAGTATTGTCATGAATGAGGACATTTGGACAGTGACTAGGTCATTAATGAACAGGATATTCATCCTACTTTGTGATAACTAAATGTATATTGTTTTCTCCTCTCGCACTCTTTATCTCCCTCCCTCCCTCCCTCCCTCCCTCGCTCCCTCCCTCCCTCCCTCCCTCCCTCCCTCCCTCCCTCCCTCCCTCCCGCCCTCCCTCCCTCCCCCTCCCTCCCTCCCTCCCTCCCTCCCTCCCTCCCTCCCTAACTCCCTCGCTCCCCCTCCCTCCCTCCCTCCCTCCCTCCCTCCCTCCCTCGCTCCCCTCCCTCCCTTTTTCTCTCTGTGAAGTCTATAGTTATCATGGTTGGGGTCGATTCCATTTAAATTAACTGCTTTTCAATTAGGATGGAATTCACCCCAACCCTCCTAGTTATGCAGTACTTATCTAGACCCACTCAGAGTGTGTTCTCCTATGACAGGGCTGATAAAATACCATCGTAGTCATTTCTTTACATTTATGCTATTACTTATTTCAGCCGCAGTAAATAGTCGTTATGAGACTATGACCTTTGCATTTGCTGCTTTTGAAGAAAAATGTATATCTTTACAAAGGTAAAACCTCCCCCTCCACCTACCCTCCACTATGCTACCACATACTATAACAAACAGCCCACACACTTTCCTCAGGTTAAACTGCAGGTTTATATACGGTGTGTGGAGTAGAAGCAGAGAAGCAGAGAGTAGAGAGGGAAAGAGAAGGTAGTTACAGATCAGAAGAGAAAGTAGAAGAGACAAGACAAGGTACGTTATTAGATTCCTCACGGTGCGGTTGGTGCAGATGGGTGTGAAAGCGTTGGTCCCGCATGTAAACAGTCTGTCTCCATTCACCAGCAACACTCTGATGTAGTTCTGACATTCCTCCTGTGAAGGGGAAATAACAGCAAAGCTAACATTAGCACTCATAGAAGGACACAAGACACAGCAAAAAACACCTTAGCCAAATTTCAAGTTTCATGTATTTGGCTTTTGTAAGTACAAGTACATACATTGGAATTTCTCTTCAACGTGAGCTCAAAAAAGGTAGAACATTTTTTGTAAACGCACAATAATACATACAATACTAATAATTACGTATGCAAAATAAGAACGTGTAAGTGCAAATAATTGCCTAAACATTGGACTAATTCTGAATAATGACGCTGCAGCAGAAGAAAGCACCAGGGGAGTTTTTCTTTACCGCTGTTGCCCTGGGTAACTCTTCAGAGGGTTGGTCTAGACATTGGTTAACTCTTCAGGGGGTTGGTCTAGACATTGGTTAACTCTTCAGGGGGTTGGTCTAGACATTGGTTAACTCTTCAGGGGGTTGGTCTAGACATTGGTTAACTCTTCATGGGGGTTGGTCTAGACATTGGTTACTCTTCAAGGGTTGGTCTAGACATTGGTTAACTCTTCAGAGGGTTGGTCTAGACATTGGTTAACTCTTCAGAGGGTTGGTCTAGACATTTGTTAACTCTTCAGAGGGTTGGTCTAGACATCGGTTAACTCTTCAGAGGGTTGGTCTAGACATGGTTAACCTCTTCAGATGGGGGGTTGGTCTAGACATTGGTTAACTCTTCATAGGGGGTTGGTCTAGACATTGGTTAACTCTTCAGTGGGGTTGGTCCTAGACATTGGTTAACTCTTCAGGGGTTGGTCTAGACATTGGGTTAACTCTTCAGAGGGTTGGTCTAGACATTGGTTAAACTCTTCAGGGGTTGGTCTAGACATTGGTTAACTCTTCAGGGGGTTGGTCTAGACATTGGTTACTCTTCAGGGGGTTGGTCTAGACATTGGTTAAACTCTTCAAGGGTTGGTCTAGACATTGGTTAACTCTTCAGGGGTTGGTCTAGACATTGGTTAACTCTTCAGGGGGTTGGTCTAGACATTGGTTAACTCTTCAGAGGGTTGGTCTAGACATTGGTTAACTCTTCAGAGGGTTGGTCTAGACATTTGTTAACTCTTCAGAGGGTTGGTCTAGACATTCGGTTAACTCTTCAGGGGGTTGGTCTAGACATTGGTTAACTCTTCAGAGGGTTGGTCTAGACATTGGTTAACTCTTCAGGGGGTTGGTCTAGACATTGGTTAACTCTTCAGAGGGTTGGTCTAGACATTGGTTAACTCTTCAGAGGGTTGGTCTAACATTGGTTAACTCTTCAGGGGTTAGTCTAGACCTTGGCTAACCTATTGGTTGCTTGTTATCTACATGGTTGCAAACTGTTAACTTTCAAAGTTGTCTAGACAATTATTAATATTCGATTGGAACATAATCTACCAAGCTACGACATTGTTTCCACCATCAATTCAACATGGTTTACTCTCAGGAGTTGTCAGAACACTTGACGCTTCAGAGGTTCGTGTCAGAACATGTGGATATTAGACGGTTGTCCGAATTGGTTATTTTAGTATTGTCAGACATGTGGTTATCTCAGGGGTGTCAGAACATTGGATACTTCAGAGGTTGTTTGTTGGATAATCTTTGGGGTTGGTCTAACATGTTCTCCAGTGTCCTGCTTGTTAATCCCAAGGGTTGGTCTACAATGGTACTCTTCAGGGCGTTAGGTCTGACCTGTTGGATAATCTAGATTGGCCTAACATGGTTAATAGAGGTTGTCTGATTGTTACCCTCTCAAGGTGGTCTAGACATGGATAACTCTTCAGGGGGTTGGTCTAGACATTGGTTAACTCTTCAGAGGGTTGGTCTAGACATTGGTTAACTCTTCAGGGGGTTGGTCTAGACATTGGTTAACTCTTCAGGGGGTTGGTCTAGACATTGGTTAACTCTTCAGGGGGTTAGTCTAGACCCTGGCTAACTATTGGTTGCTGTTATTCTAAGCAATATGTGCAAACTGCATTTATGAAAAAGTGCTATACAAATTAATAAAATTTGATTGAAATAATCAACCAACACGACCTCTGTTTCCACCAACACTATTCACACAGAGTCTGTCAGAACGTCTGTCAAAACACTAACATGACGCTAGCAGTGAGAAGTCGTGTCAGAACATGGTGGATGAAGACATGTCCGAATATGGTGGATGATGTCATGTCAGAACATGGTGGATGATGTCATGTCAGAACATGGTTGGATGAAGTCTGTTTGTGCATCATCTGATTGGGTTCATCAACCATTCATACAGTAAGTCCCCTCAGTCAGTCTGAATGGCCCTGGTGGTTCTGGTTCTCAGAGGGCCTCCTTCAGATTTAGGGCCTGTAAATCTGCCTGTGTCTGGGGTACTAGATATGCCCACCCCCCAAAAATGGATTAAATAGATTTGTTTTCTCACCCATCTACACAATACCCCATAATGACAAAGTGAAAACACGTTTTTAGAAATTTTTGCATATGTATTGAAAATGAAATACAGAAATATCTCATTTACATAAGTATTCACACCCCTGAGTCAATACTTTGTAGAAGCACTTTTGGTGGCGATTACAGCTTTGAGTCGTCTTGGGTATGTCCGGATCAACTTTGAACATCTGGATTTGGAGATTTTCTCCCATACTTCCTTGCAGATTTTCTCAAGCTCTGTTAAGTTAGTCTCTCTCAGAGTCTTTCACGTGCCTTTTGCAAACTTTCTCAGGAGTGGCTTCCATCTAGCCACTTTCCCGTGAAGCCCAGATTGGTGAAGTGCTGTAGAGACTGTTGTCCTTCTGGCAGGTTCTCCCATCTCAGGCCAAGGAACCCTGTAGTTCTCTCAGAGTGGTCATTGGGTTCTTGGTCACCTCCCTGACCAAGGTCCTTCTTGCCCGGTTGCTCATTTTGGTCGGAAGGCCAGCTCTAGGCAGAGTTTGGGTGTTTTCATATTTTCGAAAATTTCAAAAAACATGTTTTCACTTTGTCATTATGGGATATTGTGTGTAGATGGGTGAGAAAAAACATCTATTTAATCCATTTTGAATTCAGGCTGTAACAAAACAGAATGTGGAATAAGTCAAGGGGTATGAATCCTTTCTGAAGGCACTGGTACCTGTACTAAGCACATAATGTGTGTGTGTGTGTGTGTGTGTGTGTGTGTCTGTGTGTGTGTGTGTGTCTGCCTTTTTTAGTATGACTGCCTTTGTGTATAACTCTAACTCAGCACGGCTGTTGTTCCCCCGGTAAATAAAAAACAGATTTTAATGGTGTTGACTTCCTGTTCAGGGTCTTCACAGTAATACGGAGACTGTTATGCACAGCTCTCGCATTACAAACCAAATAGAGCCGCCGTCAGTTTAACTACCCTTTCTTCTCCTCGTGGAAATGAATCAAAGGACGCCAGCTTTAAAGAGCACAATCACTTGTAAATTCATTCAAGGTGGAGACACCGTATCTGTGAAATAACTTAAGTTACGGTATATTGTTGTGTGGCGGACTTAGTAATAAAACAGCAAACTCTGCCAAGTAAAAGGGGGAGAGAGAGAGAAAGAGAGAGGGAGAGAGAGAGAGAGAGCGAGAGAGAGAGAGAGAGAGAGAGAGAGAGAGAGAGAGAGAGAGAGAGAGAGAGAGATAGAGAGAGATGAGATCTCTGAGAGATGCTCTCAGATACTACGTAGAGAGTTAACTATCTCGAGAGATCTCCTCGGCTCTTACTCGAACCTATATACTCTCTCTCTACTCTCTCTATCTCTCTCTCGCTCTCTCTCTCTCTCTCTCTCTCCTCTCTCTCTCTCCTCGCTGGATTTCTACAGATTATGATGTCTTTAATGCTATTCTTAGTGTACTATTGTACATCCAGGAGTGTATTTTCAGTAGCAACGACAAGAAAAAAGGATTCCAGTGGAGTAGACAGTCAGGGACATTTGGGAACAACTCCCTAGGACTAAGGTAGCTTAGTCTGTAATTCAGAATGACAATCATACACTGGCCAGTCACTGCATGACTATTATGTGTTGTGCGTGTATGTGTATGTGTGTGTTGTGCGTGTGTGTCTGTGTGTGTATGTGTGTGTGTGCGTGTGTGTGTATTATGGGCCTCTAACCACTTTTCAAGGGGGGTAAACACACAAAAGGCCATTCTCACTGGCAAAGAGCACAAAACTGAAATACACACTAGACCCCTGCAGTTCAGCACACGGTCACATTCCGTTATAAAGCTGTTGGGTAGAGGAGGGTATGCAGGAAAACCACACACACACACACACACACACACACACACACACACACACACACACACACACACACACACACACACACACACACACACACACACACACACACACACACACACACACACACACACACACACACACACACACACAAACAGAAGAAAGGAATACAGTGTACTGTTAGTATAATTTAAGGTCTGTACTAAACCCACTAAATCCTACAATAGACATAAATCACAC
Source organism: Coregonus sp. 'balchen' (assembly GCA_902810595.1). Taxonomy (NCBI): domain Eukaryota; kingdom Metazoa; phylum Chordata; class Actinopteri; order Salmoniformes; family Salmonidae; genus Coregonus; species Coregonus sp. 'balchen'. The sequence goes on from LR778259.1 coordinate 30,444,365, forward strand.
ATTGCTGTCCATGATGGATTTTCTCCAGTTTGAGTTAAGTCGGAGTTAAGTCTGGGTTTGTTTGAAGTTGGGATTAATGTGTAAACAGCCTCACCTCTGACTTGCCCCGGCTGAAGCAGGCACCTTTAGTGAACTCATCACAGTGCCATTCCACCTCCTGTCAACACAAAAACAACATTAGAAACACAATACACTGGTGTTAAACTGAATTAGAAACAGACACTGAAACAGCATGAAACAATGAAACAATGGAAAAACAATACATGTGAATTAAACAAAGAGCAAAAAAGAATATGAATTGGTAATAAACAACACTGTAAACCTACAATAAACCAGCTTTTAACAGCATTGCAAACACTCAATAAAATGACACCGGCAGTAGACAAGAGTTTAACATTGGAAGACGATAACATTCTGCAACAGCCATTTTTTTGTTCAGGAGATTTATTGCTTCAAATTGTTTCAGTTATGCAAAGACTATTTCCTCCTTAAAAGTCTTGGGTTTGTTTGCTACAGTATTGACCACTACACCTCGGCCCATTCCATTTATATGGCTGACATGACCTACGTGACCACAGAGCGAGGAAGAGCTATGACTCACTGGTCTGGACAGAAGGCCATTTGTTAATAAAATATTTGCTTGTTGATTGGTTCTCTCAACAAATAAAATCCTGGGGGGTTGAGACCTCTCGTTGTTTGCACTTGAAAACATTTGACATTTTAGTCATTTAGCAGACACTCTTATCCAGAGCTACTTACAGTAGTGAGTGCATACATTTTCATCGACACAGAGAACCAACCAGTAAAAAGCACAGCCCCCTTCATTATCAACGCATCGTCATCGGCAACATCAAAACAGCCTTTCAGGAGGACTTGGAGTTAGATGACTATCATCAACCCACATAGAGGCTAAATGAACCTGGCCTTGGAGCGAGAGTATACAGACAAATCAAATCAAAATCAAAGTTTATTGGTCGCGTACACAGATTTGCAGATGTTATCGCAGTTGGAGCGAGATGCTTGTGTTTCTAGATCCAACAGTGCAGTAATAATATACTTAGCAATACAAAACAATACGCACATAATCCAAAAAGGTCAAATTAAGAAATTAAGAAAAATTTGAACGAGCAATATCAGAGTCCGGAACACACTTTCTCGTTCAAGGGTTTTTCTTTATTTTTACTATTTTCTACATTGTAGAATAAAAGTGAAGACATCAAACTATGAAATAACACATGGAATCATGTAGTAACCCAAAAAGTGTTAAACAAATCAAAATATATTCTATATTTGAGATTCTTCAAATAGCCACCCTTTGTTGCCTTGATGACAGCTTTGCACACTCTTGGCATTCTCTCAACCAGCTTCATGAGGTAGTCACCTGGAATGCATTTCAATTAACAGGTGTGCCTTCTTAAAAGTTAATTTGTGGAATTTCTTTCCTTCTTAATGTGTTTGAGCCAATCAGTTGTGTTGTGACAAGGTAGGGGGAGTATACAGAAGATAGCCCTATTTGGTAAAATACCAAGTCCATATTAAGGCAAGAACAGCTCAAATAAGCAAAGAGAAACGACAGTCCATCATTACTTTAAGACATGAAGGTCAGTCAATTTCTTCAAGTGCAGTTGCAAAAACCATCAAGCACTATGATGAAACTGGCCCTCATGAGGACCGCCACAGGAATGGAAGACCCAGAGTTACCTCTGCTGCAGAGGATAAAATCATTAGAGTTACCAGCCTCAGAAATTGCAGCCCAAATAAATGCTTCACAGAGTTCAAGTCACAGACACATCTCAACATCAACTGTTCAGAGGGGACAGTGTGAATCAGGCCTTCATGGCCGAATTGCTGCAAAGAAACAACTACTAAAGGACACCAAAAAGAAGAAGAGACCTGCTTGGGCCAAGAAACACGAGCAATGGACATTAGACCGGTGGAAATGTGTCCTTTGGTCTGGAGTCCAAATTGGAGATGTTTGGTTCCAACCGCTGTGTCTTTGTGAGATGCGGTGTGGGTGAACGAATGATCTCCACATGTCTAGTTCCCACCGTAAAGCATGGAGGAGGAGGTGTTATGGTGTGGGGGTGCTTTGCTGGTGACACTGTCTGTGATCTATTTAGAATTCAAGGCACACTTAACCAGCATGGCTACCACAGCATTCTGCAGCGATACACCATCCCATCTGGTTTGGGCTTAGTGGGACTATCATTTGTTTTTCAACAAGACAATGACCCAACAAACCTCCAGGCTGTGTAAGGGCTATTTTACCAAGAAGTGATGGAGTGCAGCATTAGATGACCTGGCCTCCACAATCCCCCGACCTCAACCCAATTGAGATGATTTGGAATGAGTCAGACGGTAGAGTCAACGAAAAGCAGCCAACAGGTGCTTAGCATATGTGGGAACTCCTTCAAGACTGTTGGAAAAGCATTCCAGGTGAAGCTGGTTGAGAGAATGCCAAGAGCGCACAAAGCTGTCGTCAAGGCAAAGGGTGGCTATTTGAAGAATCTCAAATATAAATATATTTTGATTTGTTTAACACTTTTTTGGTTACTACATGATGTCTTCACTATTATTCTACAATGTAGAAAAAAATAAAAATAAAGAAAAACCCTTGAATGAGTATTTGTGTCCTAATTTTTGACTGGTACTGTATATAGAGTATATATACACCACAGTTCAAAAGTTTGGGGTCACTTAGAAATGTCCTTGTTTTCGAAAGAAAATTATTTTTTTGGTCCATTAAAATAACATCAAATTGATCAGAAATACAGTATAGACATTGTTAATGTTGTAAATGGCTATTGTAGCTGGAAATGGCTGATTTTTAATGGAATATCTACATAGGCGTACAGAGGCCCATTATCAGCAACCATCAGTCCTGTGTTCCAATGGCACGTTGTGTTTGCTAATCCAAGTTTATCATTTAAAAAGGCTAATTTATCCCCTTGATTAATTATGTTAGCACAGCTGAAAACTAAAGAACCAATAAAACTGGCCTTCTTGAGACTAGTTCAGTATCTGGAGCATCAGCAATTGTGGGTTCGATTACAGGCTCAAAATGTCCAGAAACAAATAACTTTCTTCTGAAACTTGTCAGTCTATTCTTGTTCTGAGAAATGAAGGTTATTCCATGTGATAAATTGCCAAGAAACTGAAAATCTCATAAAACGCTGTGTACTACTCCCTTCACAGAACAGTGCAAACTGGCTCTAACCAGAATAGAATTAGGAGTGGGAGGCCCCGGTGCACAACTGAGCAAGAGCAATACATTAGAGTGTCTAGTTTGAGAAACAGGCGCCTCACAGGTCCTCAACTGGCAGCTTCATTAAATAGTACCCGCAAAACACCAGTCTCAACGTCAACAGTGAAGAGGTGACTCCAGGATGCTGACCTTCTAGGCAGAGTTGCAAAGAAAGAGCCATATCTCAGTCTGCCCATCTTTAATATTTTATTTTTATTGGCCAGTCTGAGATATTAGATTTTTTTTTTACATAGGGCAAAGTAGTCTCTAAGGTGCAGGGTAGAGTACCGGGTGGTAGCCAGCTAGAAACAGTGACTAAGGTACAGGGCAGGGTACTGGGTGGAGGCCGGCTAGTGGTGACTGCTTAAAAGTCTGATGGCCTGGAGATAGAAGCTGTTTACCAGTCTCTCGGTCCCAGCTTTGATGCACCTGTACTGTCTTCTCCTTCTGGATGGTAGCGGGGTGAACAGGACCATTTCAGGTCGTCACGCTGAGGAACTTTAAGCTTTTGACCTACAGCACTGCGGCCCTGTCGATGTGGATTGGGGGCGTGCTCTCTCTGCTGTCTCCTGAAGTCCACAATCAACTCCTTCATTTTGTTGACGTTGAGGGAGAGGTTATTTTCCTGGCACCACTCCGCCAGTGCTCTCACCTCCTCCCTGTAGGATGTCTCATCATTGTTGGTAATCAGGCCTGCCACTGTTGTGTCGTCACCAAACTTGATGATTGAGTTGGAGATGTGAGTGGCCACACAGTAATGGATGAACAGAGAGTACAGGAGGGGGCTGAGCACGCACCCCTGTCTGGTCCCCGTCTTGAGGATCAACGTGGCGTAGGTGTTGTTGCCTACCTTCAACACAGGAAGTCCAGGACCCAGTTGCACAGGGAGGGCTTCAGACCCAGGGCCCTGAGCTTAGTGATGCGCTTGGAGGGCACTATGGTGTTAAAGGCTGAGCTGTAGTCAATGAACAACATTTTTACATAGGTATTTCTCTTGTCCAGGTGGGATAGGGCAGTGTGCGATAGTGTCGTCAGTGGATCTGTTGGGGTGATATGCAAATTGTAGTGGGTCTAGGGTGTTGGGTAAGATGGAGGTGATATGATCCTTAACTAGCCTCTCAAAGCACTTCATGATGACAGAAGTGAGTGCGATAGGGCAATAGTCATTTAGTTCAGTTACCTTCGCTTTCTTGGGTATAGGAACAATGGTGGACATCTTGAAGCAAGTGGGGACAGAAGACTGGGATATGGAGACATTGAAAATGTCCGTAAACAAGGCGGCTTGGGATGTCCGTCTGGGCCTTGGGAAGTTCAAACAAAGGATCCAGTTCAGGGAAGTCGAATTTCTGCTTGAATATTTGGTGAGTGACCACCGATCTAATCTCCAAACGTTCTTTCGGCTGTAGGTAATAATACAACAAACGTTCTGAGCAAATAATGTAAGAAATAACAAAACAACAAAAATACTGCAAGTTAGAAACAGGGCAAACCGTGTCTGTCGGCGCCAACTTGTTGACCGCATCGTATCATGTGTCAGTGCATGTTAAATATGGACACTAAATCCAATTAACATGCACACACACACCAGGGTCCACTCCAGACACGAGGGAGCGAGCACAGAGCCAAATGCCAATGTGATTTACACTAGGGGAGAAAATGAGGGATACTTAGACATGAGGGAGCGAGCACAGAGCTGAATGTCAATGTGATTTACACCAGGGGAGAAAATGAGGAATACTTAGACATGAGAGAGCGAGCACAGAGCTGAATGTCAATGTGATTTACATGGGAAGAATTGGTGGACGCTTTTCACGTTTTTACTAGCAGAGAGGAATTAAGAGATAAAACCCAAGCCTATTCTTTAAGGGAGAGAATCCAATACATTCTGACTCCTCCACTGTAATTTCACTTCTGGACCTCCAGGGGGTTTTCATTGATAAAGGTTCTGTATTCATGTAATGAAATTACTTCTTGTGTCAGGCCAGAGAGACGATGGAGGGACGAAATAACCACTTTGATGAGGAACGGCCATCATCGCCACTCCAGAGATTAGCGACTGAAGGGAAAGTTTCTGTAACGATTACTGGACCACTGTAACTTTATGAGCCATTAACTGTATGCACCTTTATGTACCACTATAACCTTTCACCATCTTCCCCAAATGCAGACTATATACCTTCATTTAGACAGGTAAGTCATTGAGAGCAAATTATATTTTTTTACAATAATAACCTGGTGAACTACTTGAGGGAACATTATACTGTTTATCACTCCAAGGACATACAATAAATCTGAAACAGAATATACTCTATATTTGAACTTTATATCAGGAAGATACAAGGGGACAATAATATCTCATTTTATGACAAGAACCAGGCAGGCTAAACACTAAACACTAAACACTTTTTAAAATCTGATTCAGAATACAAAGTTGTATATCAGCTTTACATCATGCAGAGAGAAAGAGAGGATAAGTTGACATTCTTTCATTTCCTCTTCAGAGTGAAGAAGTTCTCTGAGCTTCTCCTCAGCCTGTTTTATGAGGAAGCCTTAACTTCACAGTCTCAATGGACAGGAAATAGAGCTATCACGCGCGTACACACCTGGTGGCAGGAGAGAGAGGAGGGAGGGAGGAGAGGCGGGAGGAGAAGATGCGAGAAGGGGAGGAAGGAGCTTAGGAGAGACGAGGAGGGGACCTGTTTGGACTGGAGAGGAAGGTGTTCAGGATAGGAGGGACTGAGAGGAAGGAAGGACATACGTCCAGCGAGGAGGAAGGAGAAGACCGCAGAGGAGCGGACGTGACCATCGAAGAGTCGGAGAGCGGAGGAGAGATATGAGAGGAGAGAAGGACGAGCCAGAGGAGAGGAGGGGAGTGAGGAGGATTGCCGGCCATGGAGAGTAGAGGACTCGGGAAGGACCTGAGAGAGAGACGGGAGGAGAGAGAGGAGAGATGGAGACGAGCGGCATTGCGAGGGAGTCGAGAGAGAGGATGCGGGAGGAGAAGGGAGGAGGGACGAGCGAGGGAGCCCGAGAGAGAGTGAGGGACAGACGAGAGCGAGCAAAGGGGAGGAGAGAGTAGGAGAGGAGTGAGAGACGAGGAGGGTCCGAGAGAGCAGGCAATCCGAGAGGAGGGAGGACGTTAGGCAGAGTCTGAGGGAACGGGAGAGAGGAAGGGGAGGCAGACGAAGAGGAGGTAAAGCGGAGAGCGAAGATGAGGAAGGAGATGAGAGGAGAAACAGGAGATGAGAGGAGAGGAGCGAATCTGTGAGATAGGAGACAGTGAGAGAGAGGATCGGTAGGACGAGATGTGGAGGGACTAGAGGGAGAGTCCTGAGAGGAGGGAGAAGAGAGCAGACACGATAGGGATGAGATGAGGAAGCGGCGAGCCATGGGATGAGGAGGGAGGAGAGGGACAGGAGGGTAGAGGAAGGGGAGGAGAGAGAGTCAGGGAAGAGAGAGAGAAAGGGAGGAGAGATAGGAGAGAGGAGGGGACGACGACGAGAGGAGGGACGCGCGAAAATGGGCGAGACGAGAGAAGGAGGGAAGGAGAGCAGCGAGGTGAGATACGAGAGGGAGCTGGGCCGACGTGAGAGATCCGAGGAAGAGAGGAGCAGAGAGGACGGGAGAGAGAGGATGGAGGAGAGGGAGGAGGGATGACGCGAGAGGAGGGAGGCAGATCTGCAGACGTAGGGAGGACGAGAGAGAAGGGAGGAGAGAGAGGAGCGGACGCAGAGAAGGAGGGAGGAGGAGGAGGGCACAGCGAGAGTACGAAGGAGGGAGAGGGAGAGAGACGGAGGGAGGACCGAGTGGAGGGAGCGATGAGAGACGGAGGGAGGGGAGTGAGAGGAGAGGCATGGAGAGAGGGAGGATGGAAGAGAGAGAAGGGAGGAGGAGACGAGAGGGAGGAGAGATGGGAGGAAGAGAGAGGAGGAGGGAGGAGAACGACGAAGCGGACGGAGAGAGAGAAAGGGAGGACGGAGATGAGGAGGACTGAGAGAGGAGCCGGAGACGAGAGAGGAGGGGGAGGAGATGAGGATGAGATCGGAGAGACGAGGAACAGGGAGGAGATGAGAGAGGAGGGAGACGAGAGGGCAGGGGGAGAGAGACAGAGAGAGGACGCGGACGGAGATGAAGTAGGGAGGATGAGGAGAGAGGGAGGAGAGAGAGGAGGGAAGAGGAGGAGAGGAGGAGAGAGTGATGGAGGATGAGACGGCAGAGAGAGGAGGGAGAGCCGAGGAGGGAGAGAGAGGATGGGCATGGGAGGAGATGGAGGAGGGAGGGGAGAGAGGAGGACGAGAGAGAGGATGGAGGAGAGAGGCGAAGGGAGGAGAGAAAGAGGGGGAGAGAGAGAGGAGGGAGGAGATAGAGAAGGGAGGAGAGAGGAGAGGGAGGAGAGAGAGGAGGGAGGCGAGAGGACGGCAGGAGAGAGAGGAGGGAGGAGAGAGAGGAGGGAGGAGAGAGAGAAGGGAGGAGAGAGAGAGGAGGGAGGAGAGAGAGGAGGGAGGAGAGAGAGAAGGGAGGAGAGAGAGGAGCAAGGAGATTGAGGAGGGAGGAGAGAGAGGAGGGAGGAGAGAGGATGGAGAAGAGAGAGGAGGGAGGATGTTAGAAGGACAGTGTTCTTCCCCCAGAAACAGATGACATAGCATTTATTTTACATAAAGAGAGCCAGAACTCTGTTTACAATAGAGACTGTCTGGGGACTCCTTCATAAGACTAGGACATCATGAGGAAAGACAGGGGCTATGGACATCTGTATCTGTTTTAAATGTATTTTGACCGTTTTTTTAATAATTCTGACTGATGTTTGACTGATGTGAGGTTCTGATGTGAAATTGGCCCTAAAGTCATTTTAAATTGTTTCTGTTTCACTACAGTTCCTGCTACAGTCGTCAGAGCACAGCTGTCAGTCAACATGTAGGTAGGGAATTTTAAATGTTAATCAGGTATGCTGTAATTGACTGTGTGAAAAAACATTTTAACTCCACATAGTTTGTAGTCTCGCCATAATGTAGGACATCAAATATGAAGGTGTTCAGTACAGACAGAGTACACAATGAAGTAGTCATTATCAGTATTATTGTCAACACCATCATCCAGAATCAAACCACTATGTTCCCAACCCCGTCAACCCTCTCAGTCCCTTTACTGGACCAGGCCAAATTATAATTGAGTGTGCATCTCTACTCTGTACCCCATTCCACTGACTCTGTCCTCTGTATTATTCCATGCATTTAAATGGACGAGTTATTCCGACTTGGCCAATTGAATTAGCGCTGCTGTTGGAGCTAGCGGAGGTGTTCCGTTAGCGCTTGATTAGCAGGGGTAATTGTCTCTCAGACAGAGAGTGTAATGGGAAGAGAGAAGCTGACGAAACACAACACACTGGGAACTGGGACTCTGCTTCCTGCAGTAGATGTCTTCATTACAGCATACATCAAAATAGAGTAATTTTTCATTGCATATTTGTACCATGAATGCATACATGGTTCCATGAATTGCTGCAGAGACAAGCTAAAGGCTTGGATAAATATATTCCCTATTTATTTCACCTACTGCACTCCCCATTGAATGTGAACAATGCTGCTGCCACTACAGTGCTGATCTAATAACAATTGTCTAACGCGTCGATCCACAACACTGTCTAAACAGCTACACTGCCTTTGTGTTCCTGTTTAGATTTTCTGTGTCAGAGGAAATAGCTTACTAATGATGGATTATAACGGGATGTGTGTAAGGGAATCGCGAAGGCGGCGTTGGGTCGATCTAAAAATATATGAGAAAAGGAGAGAGAGACTGGGCCGACTGGGAGGATGGATGGACGTCAGAGCAGATCTGAGCCGACGAGACCCGTGCCCATTGTTTTACCACGTCAGAACGGATCGTCCGAAGCGTAGATGCCGGTTAACTCCACAACCCGACGGCTCGGAGAGGAATCGGCAAACCCGAAGGGAGAGAGAGGAGCCTAAACGAGAGCGCGAGACCCGACGAGCAGATGAGAGGAGACGACCCTAGCTGAAGAAGATGACGTTCTTAGTCAGCCGAGAGAGCGAGTCTCAGGTGAGAGGATGCAGACGGAAGACCCGAGTGAAGACCAGTTCGGAGTCAGCAGAGGGTAAGGGGGTCGAGAGGGGAGAAGTCATCGTCAGAGAGATGAGCATACGAGATGACGGAGCACGAGAGGAGGTGGAGAGAGAGCGAAAGAGAGGATGAGACCTGAAGCCCAGGAGGAGAGAGAGAGAGACGAGAGAAGGTTAGAGAGGGGGGAGAGAGTTAGAGAGAGGAGTGAGAGAGAGAGCGAAGGAGTGAGAGAGAGCGATAGAGAGATAGTGAGATAGAGAGATAGAGAGATAGGGAGAGAGATAGAGAGGGAGAGGGAGAAAGGGAGAGAGAGAGACGGCAGGCTCTGAGGTCTAGAACCCAGGGATCAATTTTTTCCCCCCACATCACCGTCGGGCAACCCAATGGGATGGAACACAGCGTGAACACAATGAGAAGGTGATTAATCAGGAAGCTGTCGGCCCCTCCACGCAGATACTGTACAGGGTCGGCAGGGAGCCAAGGCTATGGGAATACAGGTGGTGGTGCCAAGGAGGACTCTGTGATGAGGTTGGCAGGGTAGGGCTGGGGGGTGGTGATGATAGGGCGGTAGGAGTGGGGTGCAGTGGGTAGGTGGATGGGCGAGGATAGGGGATAAATGTGAAGGGGTGAGGGGTATGGGCAAAATAAAATGTGTACGTGCGAATACAACAGGTGTAGGCTTTGCTGTGAAAGCTTACTTACGAGCCCCCAAACAATGCAGAGTAAAATAACGAAAATATTAGGAACAAAAAAAAAAAAAGGAAATAGTAACACAAATAAAATACACAACACGGGACTAGATACAGTGAGTAAAAAAAAAGTTAGTGATCCCTGCTGATTTTGTACGTTGCTACTGACAAAGAACATGAATCAGTCTATAATTTTAATGTAGGTTTATCTTGACGGAGAGACAGAATAACAACAAAAAAATCAGAAAAACGCATGTCAAACAGGTGATAAATTGATTTTTACCTTTTAATGAGGGAAAGAAGTATTGGACCCCTCTGCCAAACATGCAACTTAGTACTTGGTGGAAAAACCCTGTTGGCAATCACAGAGCGTCAGACGTTTCTTGTAGTTGGCCACCAGGTTTGCACACATCTCAGAAGGGATTTTTGTCCCCACTCCTCTTTTGCGATTCTACTCCTAGTCATTAAGGGTTGCGAGACCTGACTTGGCAACTCGAACCTTCAGCTCCCTCCACAGATTTTCTATGGGATTAAGGTCTGGAGACTGGCTAGGCCACTCAGGACCTTAATGTGCTTCTTCTTGAGCCACTCCTTGTTGCCTTGGGTCATTGTCATGCTGGAATACCCATCCACGACCCCATTTTTCAATGCCCTGGCTGAGGGAAGGAGGTTCTCACCCAAGATTTGACGGTACATGGCCCCGTCCATCGTCCCTTTGATGCGGTGAAGTTGTCCCTGTCCCCTTAGCAGAAAAAACACCCCCAAAGCATAATGTTTCCACCTCCATGTTTGACGGTGGGGATGGGTGTTCTTGGGGTCATAGGCAGCATTCCTCCTCCTCCAAATCGGCGAGTTGAGTTGGTGATGCCAAAAGAGCTCGATTTTGGGCTCATCTGACCACAACACTTTCACCCAGTTCTCCTCTGAATCATTCCAGATGTTCATTGGCAAACTTCAGGACGGACCTGTATATGTGCTTTCTTGAGCATGGGGGACCTTGCGGGCGCTGCAGGATTCAGTCCTTCACAGCGTAGTGTGTTTTTTGGTGACTATGGTCCCAGCTGCATTGAGATCAATGAAAAGATCCTCCAGTGTAGTTCTGGGCTGATTTCCTCACCGTTCTCATGATCAATGCAACTCCACGAGGGTGAGATCTTGCATGGAGCCCCAGGCCGAGGGAAGATTGACAGTTCTTTTGTGTTTCTTCCATTTGCGAATAATCGCACCAACTGTTGTCACCTTCTCACCAAGCTGCTTGGCGATGGTCTTGTAGCCCATTCCAGCCTTGTGTAGGTCTACAATCTTGTCCCTGACATCCTTGGAGAGCTCTTTGTTCTTGGCCATGGTGGAGAGTTTGGAATCTGATTGATTGATTGCTTCTGTGGACAGGTGTCTTTTAAACAGGTAACAAAACTGAGATTAGGAGCACTCCCTTTAAGAGTGTGCTCTAATCTCAGCTCGTACGTATAAAAGACACCTGGGAGCCAGAAAATCTTTCTGATTGAGAGGGGGTCAAATACTTATTTCCCTCATTAAAATGCAAATCAATTTATAACATTTCTGACATGCATTTTTCTGGATTTTTTTTGTTGTTATTCTGTCTCTCACTGTTCAAATAAACCTACCATTAAAATGATAGACTGATTCATTTCTTTGTCAGTGGGCAAACGTACAAAATCCGCAAGGGGATCAAATACTTTTTTCCATCCTGATTACGATAAGAGAAAACCAATTTTTCCTGTCTTTAAGTCATCATATTAGCGTAGGCTAGACTGCCTAGCATGCTGCCATCATTTTACTAGTCTTCAAGGTAGATTCGGATCTTTCACAACAGTCTCGCCCTCTCTCTAGGTGTGTGTGGTGTACCTTCCTCTTCATCGGCTCATGCAATTTGTGTGTATCTAACCTAACATAGCAGCAGTAAAAGTGTATCCATCTCCGTCCGAGATGGAAAGAACAGACACAATGGTTAATTACCACATTTCTGCACTGACCTAGGTTGAATATTTGCTTACTGAAAACTACAACTCCCTTTAGCCCAGCATCCCACATAGGTCTTGACTTGATTTCCCTTTTGAATGATTCGATTTCTCTCTAGAGATACAGTGCATGGGCTCACAAAACAAAAACAGAACTAACGGAATTGAGTAATTGAACCGACGGTTCAATAGTTGTTTAATAACCCCCCAAACTAAACAAAACAACAAAAGATAAAAAAATAAATAAATACACCCACAATCATAACACCAAAAAAAAAAACAAAATAAAACAAAAAAACAAACAACACAAAAAAACACAAAATCCAAACACCTCAACCCACCCACACCACACCCCACCCCCCCACCCCCCCCCCCCCCACAAAATAAGAAAATGTTGGTTCATCGCTCAGCACTAGTGAAGTACCACAGGACAGACAGAGGGCAGTTAGCTGACTGCCACACCTACTGACACCTCTCTCTGAATCTCCAAACAAAACACTACCAAGAGGCCCCCGGTTTCATTTTAAGTGATGAAGGGTTTGTTTGAGGGAAAAATTATTAGAGGTCTTTTAATCAATAATGCTGAAAACATTTCTAGATGTCTGGTTTATTTTTCGTTCATACAGTACATCGAAGAATGAACCTTGGATGTTTTGACGTGCTCATAAATATTTAGTTTTTGTACATTAGGGATTAAGCCCCGAGCATTGATCAAATATCAAATGTTAATTCTACTCGGTCTCTGATTTTAATGCAAAATTCATGCAATGCATAAGCATAGTTCTCAGCACTTATTTTCATCAAAACACACACTTATGTTATTAATTGTCAGACAGTGCCAATGATTACATCTTGTAAACCAATACCAATGGGTATGTACTGTGTTCACATCTGATATGTGATGCTAATCAAATAGGCATGTGTGGGTGTAGTTTGTAGGCTATTTCCCAAAGAAGAAGAATTTCTACAGCAAACTACTTTCTCTTCTCTACACATCAATGCAGGAGTGACAGAGAAGTAAAATGAAAGAAGAAAAAAGTGAGTTTTATGGTTAGAGCTCTTGTTGTTACTTGTGGTCATAAAATAATATTCCTCCAGTCGCAAAGTATATTGATCAATAGCGTAAATGCTATTAAATTGAGCTGAGTGGCAACAGCATGGATACTTCTTTCATCTTAAACACAAACACAGAAAACACAAACACAGAAAGAACAATATCTATAAGACATGCCAAGGCTGCAAATCTCTAAACACTTACAACCCACAAAACAATTAATATAATATTTCATAATCGTATTATATTATTATATAATCAGATATGGTATATATAAGGAGAAAGAGACGAGGGAGAGGGAAGAGGGGGGGGAGGGGGGGAGAGAGGAGAGAGAGAGGAGAGAGAGAGAGAAGAGAGAGGAAGAAGAGAGAGAGAGAGAGAGAGAGAGAGAGAGGAAAGAGATAGAGAGAGAGAGAGAGAGAGCACGCAGCGGACAAGAGTATAACGGAAAGAATACAGACAGAGAAGACGCGGCAGGAAGAGGGAGCGTGGGGGGTTGTGGGATTGCGCAGGCGGGGCACGGGAGGGCTGTAGGAGGGAGGGATGGAATGGAGCAGTCAGGGATAGGGGATAGGGGGAGTGAGGAGGGAGATGGACACATGGGAGCTCAATAGTTTTAAAACAGCCGCCAAAACAGTGAAGACAAAACAAAGAATGAAGCAAAACCTTATTTCTTTCCAAGTCAACCCCCGCCATAGCCTCTGCGCTCCCCCGTAGCCCGATGCTGGCGATAAGGAAGGGGTGAGAGTTCCCATGGGTATGTGGGGGCCTCTCGGGGCGAAGTGAGAGGTGGGGGGGGGGAGAGGGTGTGGGAGGGTGAATAAAGTCGCTAGGGTGCGAAGGTGAGAGGGAGTAGAGAGCGCAATGTGGGGGGAGGAAAAGAGAAGAGAGCGAAAAGAGAAGACGCTGAAAGGCAGGGGAGAGGGGGGGAGAGGAGAGAGAGGAGGAGAGAGAGGAGGAGAGAGCGAGAGAGATAGAGAGCAGGAGATAGGAGAGAGAGAGAGAGAGAGAAGGAGAGAGAGAGAGAGAGAGACGAGAGATAGAGAGAGAGAGAGAGAGAGAGAGAGAGAGAGAGAGAGAGAGAGAGAGAGAGAGAGAGAGAGAGAGAGAGAAGAAAGAGGCATTAAAGATATCTAAAGAGATAGGGAAATAGCCATTGGTGCCCTCACAAGCCCGACTGGCAATTGCAATACGGGGGGGTGGGGTCATTCACTGCGAGTGAGTGGATGGGGGAATGAGGAGGGATCGGAATTGGAGAATAGTGTTTTCATAAAAAGAGACGAAAAAAGTGAGAGAAAAAAAAAGAAGAATACCCACGGGATTACCTGAATTTCTCTTATGGGGCGTGGAAGCTAGAGGGGAGGCGACTACGAGCAGTCTGTCGAAGGTAAATGATCACGGGGGACAAGTCATCGGGGTTAGAGGTACGCTAAGAGAGCGGGAGGGATCACAATGGGAAGCATGAGGGTACCAGAGTAAGAAAGTGAAATGCAACCGCGGCTAGAGAGTGGCGGGAGAGGAGACACGAGACTGGGAGAGCGAGAGAGAGAGTAGGTAGATAGATGAAGTCTCTATCGATATACTATCGTAGTATATCTCTCTCTCTCTCGCTCTCTCTCTCTCTCTATCTCTCTCTCTCCTCTCTCTCTCCTCTCTATATCTCTCTCAATTCAATAGACTTTATTGACATGGGAAGTAAAATTACTTACATTGTCAAAGTATAGGTATAACAAAAATGGTGGGACCAACAGCAATAATAATTATAGTAGTAGTGGAAATGGGATTACCATTAACAGCAACTACAACAACAATATTAATGAGAATAACAATTCATTAAAGCAATAGTAGTCGACCAATCTCAACATGACTGAGAAGACACATTACATGGTATGAAAGCCAAAACAAAACAGGAAATATTATTGACATTACATTACACTTTTCACTGGCTGTCCCTCAGGTTGTGGCAGGAGGACACATATTTGGCTGCCAAAATTGCACATTTTGGCTTTTCACCCAATAAATATTGGATTTTTTCTTCCTCTTTTATAGTTTCAAATTCTTTGTACTGAATGATAATTTTGGGAAAGAAAGATTCTCTTAGGTCTGAGTATTTTTCACAGTGTAGTAGGAAATGCAGCTCTGTCTCTACCTCTCCCCGGGGGGCAGAGTGAGCACAGCCTGTCCTCTCTGGGCAGCCAGGTTTGCCTGTGACGACCGGTCTCTATAGCCAGACTGTGCTCACTGAGTCTCTCTCTCTATATTTCTCTCCCCTCTTCCCCTCCACCTTCCCTCTATTCTCCCCTGGTATCTGAGGGTGTAAACCGCCTGTGTCTATCCTCTGTCCAGAGTATTAATAAACTGTCAGTGACATCATACAGCATTCAGCCATGGACATGAGGCATTAACACTGACTACAGAGAAGACTACTGTTAGATGTATAGGGGCATTAACACTGACTACAGAGAAGACTACTGTTAGATGTATAGGGGCATTAACACTGACTACAGAGAAGACTACTGTTAGATGTATAGGGGCATTAACACTGACTGCAGAGAAGACTACTGTTAGATGTATAGGGGCATTAACACTGACTACAGAGAAGACTACTGTTAGATGTACAGGGGCATTAACACTGACTACGGTGGCTGGCAGACTCCTCTGATCTAGCTTAGTCTAGAGATAAGCCTATCACACCCCACTCTAGAGAGACGACTGCATGTAGTCTATTGTGCAAATCAAGCCCTTAGGATCTCCTGACAAAATAATCATTATCCTGCCTCTACTGACAGCACTTGACATAATGATGTTGTTAGAATGCATGTAACAGTGTGAAACTATGGAAATATTGTTATTATTGTCACTGCTCTGACAAGCGTTGTCTATCGTTCGTGACAGTTTTCGTGAGGGCCTGACTGACGGCTGACCTGTCCCAGTACTACTGTGTTACTGTATATACACACAGAGACCAGACCTGACACTGTGTTCCAACAAACTGACTGTTGAGTCAGACATTAAGGGGACGAGAGAGAAAGGAGGGAGGGAGGGAGGGGAGAGGTGAAGGGAGGAGAAATGAAGAGGGAGAGAGAGATAATACGAGAAAGAGAGAAGTGTAGAAGTTGGAGAGAGATTAATATGAGAGTGAGTTAGAGAGAGATACATAGGAAGGGTGATGGATGGAGAGGGAGAAAGAGGGAGTGATAGAGAGATACAGGGGGAAATATGGGTAGCGATGGATGAGGGACTGGCAACGCTGGTAAAGACTCACCTGGATCAACGAGAGGTCCTTCAGATTGAGTCTGAACAGGTGGTTTCTGAAAGCAACAGAGATAGGGAGGAGAGATGAAGGTATAATCTTCTCTAAAAAGACAACATCTGAAAACAGAGAAGCGGACAGGAGATCATTTCTGGTCAGCGGTGTCCAAAGATACAGTATATCTGGGTTATTCTACCCCCATTTTGGTTATTTTCTCTCCCTCATCAAACCTGTGATGAATCATACTTATCTTTCTGGGTCACTCCAAAGGGGCTGTTCAGATGTAACCACGTATAGGAACACTTGATTACTACCTTACTGCCATAACAGTCCGAAACAAGTTATATCTTTGTGGTTTTGAATAGAAATCCAGTCTAAACTGAACAGAATAAAGATTGAATACTTCATGTAAACTATTCCAGTGATAAGTCCTAGTCAGGGTATGAGTTTTCTGTAGACACAGATGTGGGATCAGCTCACTCTTTCCAAAGTCTAACCCTAACCATTAGTGGAGAAATTGCCAAACTAATCTTAAATCAGTGTCTAGGGGTCACCTCCAGACAAACTCATCCCTGAGTGATTTTCACAGGTCCATCTTTCTGTCTCTCTGTCTGAACAGACCATAGGGCCTGAGGCTGTGTGAGTGAGTGAGTGTGTGTGTGGTCCCACATTCATGGGTGTATCAGCGAGACCAACGGTGAAACTTCACTTTAATGAACACCCGTACTCTGTCCTTGCCTTAAGTCTCTTCTGAATGGTTACATTTAGATTATATGTTTTGTTTGGTCTTTCAAACTTTCCACAAAACATTACAGGCTAATGAGTAGTGTGTAGGATGAGTGGCCTGTCCTTTGACTACCAATCATTTCAGTTTGATTGTATAAGTTCAGCATTCTAGCACAAGACTCGTCATTATAGCAGCCTTATTATTATATTTTTTTTTAGCAGATTTAACGTTTTATATTAAGGAGGTTTCATTTCTAATCAGTTTTGGCCTTGAATGTCAGAGAATGAGATTCGCATTGACTTGGGGAGCAAGAAAATACCCTCCCTTTGGCTAGAAACTCATTGCAGGTTTAGAAAATGACTTAAAAAAACAAAAACTTTTATTCCTACCCTGTGATGGATTTTTTCTGAACTAACTTCTTATCTTTTTTAACCACAGATCATAAAGAAATGTGCTGTTTTCACATACAGTGTGTAGACACTGGTTTGGTCCTGGAGATAATGAAAAGCGGTAGAATTGCCCTTTAATTCATGTCAGGAAAGTAATGTATATAGGCCTCTATTCTGTAATGCTACTCTCCCACTGAAACCTCTTCACATAGGATAAGTCGATAGGAGCACGTATAGGCATGCACGCACACAAACCCCATCCTATCTATCTTCTGAAGAGTGGCTACAGCATTTCACAGGGCAGGCTGTGGTCTAAGACCCTTTTTTACAGTATATTAACATCTACAATCGATCTGCTGCCATTATCACTCAGTCCTCTCTCTGGCCATCAGGTCACAGACAGACATACCCTCTCTGGCTAACTCCATTTGAGATTTAGACATTGAATGTGAGCATTTAACGTTGGCACCAAATGTTCTAAGACAATACAATTTGTGTTCTAATGTTAAACGTCTTGAATTAAATCAACTGGATCCATAATACGGACTTATTGGACTCATGGAAACTTCCAGTTAGACTGATCCAACACACAGAGAATATAGAGCCCATTCAGTCAGACAGAGTAGGCCTTGTCCCAAATCAACCCTTAGACTCCTGGACAATCATCAACGATCCCTCTCAGCTAGACAGAGTAGGCCTTGTCCCAAATCAAACCCTAGACTCCTGGACAATCATCAACGATCCCTCTCAGCTAGACAGAGTAGGTCTTGTCCCAAATCAACCACTAGACTCCTGGACAATCATCAACGATCCCTCTCAGCTAGACAGAGTAGGCCTTGTCCCAAATCAACCACTAGACTCCTGGACAATCATCAACGATCCCTCTCAGCTAGACAGAGTAGGTCTTGTCCCAAATCAACCACTAGACTCCTGGACAATCATCAACGATCACTCTCAACTAGACAGAGTAGGCCTTGTCCCAAATCAACCACTAGACTCCTGGACAATCATCAACGATCCCTCTCAGCTAGACAGAGTAGGCCTTGTCCCAAATCAACCCCTAGACTCCTGGACAATCATCAACAATCCCTCTCAGCTAGACAGAGTAGGCCTTGTCCCAAATCAAACCCTAGACTCCTGGACAATCTTCTAAATCCCTCTCACTGAGCCTATTTAGGTTGAAAGAGGCCTTGTTCCAAATCAACCCATAGCCCCTTAGCCATGGACACTTCTCCTAGATCTCTGTCTCTACGCCCACAGAGACAGAGAAGAAAGACCAGACCACTCCAGGTACAGACAGGCCCACCCTTTAGCCCCTGGGTCAGGCTATTGTCAGAGAGGGAAGGATAAAAGCTCTACTCTTCTAGTGTTTTATAATAGTCAGGGCCAAATTAAATCACTCACCTTGGAAAAGTTTGCAACATATATTTGTGGCTTGCACAAAAGTTCTACCTAGCACAGTATTGCTCCCATGGATGCAGAACTCTCTTCTCTCTCTCTCTCTCTCTCTCTCTCTCTCTCTCTCTGATCTTCTCCTATCTCTCTCTCTCTCTCTCTCTACTCTCTCTCTCTCTCTCCTCTCGCTTCTCTCTCCTCCTCTCTCTCTCTCTCTCTCTCTCTCTCTCTCTCTCTCTTCTCTCTCACTCTCTCTCTATCTCAATTCAATTTCAATTCAATTTAGGGGCTTTATTGGCATGGGAAACGTGTGTTAACATTGCCAAAGCAAGTGAAGTAGATAGTAAGCAAAAGTGAATAGTTAAAGTACAAATGGGAAAATAAATAAACATAAATATGGGTGTTATATCTCATCTCTCTGCTCTCTCTTACACAGGCTCTCTCTTTTTGTCCTTTCCACCTTT